>JBBGZY010000573.1:5562500-6162500 GCA_037952925.1 Lithobates clamitans | reverse complement strand
ATCAGTGGTGAAAGGGTTAACTAGGGGGCAATCAAGGGGTTAAAACATTTATTAGGTAGTATATGGGGGTCCCTGTCGCTATAAAACACTGACGGCGAACCTAAATATTTACGTCCCTAACTACCGTCACCAGCGACACTAATACAGCGATCAGAAAAATGATCGCTTAGCGACACTGGTGACAGGGGGTGATCAAGGGGTTAAAACTTTATTAGGGGGGGTAAGGGGGGTACCCTAGACCTACAGGGGGGTTACAGTAACTGTCCTAACACTGCTAACTGTCACAAACTGACACCATGCAGTAATCAGGAAAAAAAAAAAAAAAAAAAAAAAAAACCTGCTTGGTGTCAGTTTGTGACAGGGGGGGGGGGTGATTGGGGGGGGATCGGGGGGCGATCGGGGGGGGATCGGGGGTGTAATGTATGCCTGGCATGTTCTACTGTGTGTGTTTGTGTTGTGCACTTACTTACATGTCATCTCTCCTCGGCGCTGGAACGGAAACTGACAGCCGAGGAGAGATGACATCACATCCTCTGCCTCTGTGTACTATACAGAGGCAGGGGATGTTCGTCAGTGGCTGGGAGCGATCGCGAGGGGGGGGCCACGATCGGATGGTCTCCCCCTCGTCTGTCATCGCTCCCAACCAAATGCCGACCGCAGCTGGCACCGGGGGGGGGTCCGATCGGACCCCCCACCCGCGGGAAGGCAATCACGTACTAGGTACGTGATTTTGCCTGCCCGTGCCGCTCTGCTCACGTATATAGGCGTGAGGCGGTCGGCAAGTGGTTAAAAATGTCATTTTGTGCAGGGACTGTTCTAAGCACGGGAAACACGTGCCACTTTACAGGCATACGAACGTCGTGCAGCACCTCTAACAAAGGGAATTCGCTAACTTTTGCCATGCTTGATTTGTTCATTTGAAATGTGAGTACATTTGTCTATTAAGTTTTAATAAAAGTTCTCCTATGGTTTTACGCGATGGGCATACCTTCTTTCCTTTACATGTAATTACTACACCACAATGCGCAAGTAAAGTTTGGGGGATATCCTTGATTGCTACACAGTGGCAGACACTGTGACCATCCATACCCCTGCAGGGGAAAGGAGAATCCGGTGAGTGCAAGCATTGTCAGAGCACGCAGACAAGGCACTAATTAAAGAAACTAGCACCTGGATAAGAAGCTTTCCTACAGATATTTGACCCTCAAAGATTGAACACTACAAAATACAAAATACTCCAAAAAGAACTTGTTTTTTCATAAACAGAACTTTTCCTATCCAACTAATACTGGTCACAGCACAAGAGTCACTATTTATGATGGATATTTTGCACAATGTTGTATGGATTTGTATGATTTAACACTGGTCACTTTAGTGATGCTGCACTATGCACTTTTGTTGAATAATTGAAGCACCTTAGGTTGCAATTGTACTTTTAACAGTAAGGACTTGGCACCAGTTTTATATTTATTCATTTTTGGCACAAACACTTTAGGAATTATAAAGTCATTATAAAGAGAGTTTTTTTTGTCTCCATAAGGGCAGCGCCATGTTATTCCTGTTTTCCTTTTTTTCTTTTTTCTTTTTTTCTTTTTAACACTTTCCACCTAGATGATATTGTATCCATATCCATAACTACTTTATTACTTAATTTAAAGGGCACAATGCACCTTTGTTGAACAATTGGAGCACCAGTTGTTGTATTTTCACTTCTAATAGAAATATTCGCCACCAGTCACAGTTTTATTCAATTTTTGAACACATACAGGTTTTAGAAGCAATTCTATAAGGACACTAGGCAATACATTCACTACAAAGAAGAAAATCTTTTTTTGTCTCCATAAGGGCAGCGCCATATTACTCCTGCTTTTTTACCATTTTCTAATGCTTTCCACTTAGGTGGTATTGTATTGTTTTTAACACTTTCCACCTAGATGATATTGTATCCATATCCACAACTACTTTATTACCTAATTTAAAGGGCACTATGCATCTTTGTTGAACAATTGGAGCACCAGTTGTTGTATTTTCATTTTTAATAGAAATATTCACCACCAGTCACAGTTTTATTCAACTTTTGAACACATACAGGTTTTAGAAGCAATTCTATAAGGACACTAGGCAATACATTCACTACAAAGAAGAAAATCTTTTTTTGTCTCCATAAGGGCAGCGCCATACTACTCCTGCTTTTTTTTACCATACTATAGACACCCCCCCCAGGTATGATATTTAAAGTAATATTTCACTTTAAGCATCATTAAAATCACTGCTCCCGGAAAAACGGCAGTTTTTAAAACTTTATTTTGTATTGATACATGTCCCCTGGGGTAGGACCTGGGTCCCCAAACCCTTTTTAGGACAATAACTTGCATATAAGCCTTTAAAATTCACACTTTTGATTTCTCACGTTCGCGTCCCATAGACTTTAACGGTGTTCGAATGTTCGCGCAAACTTTCGGTCCGTTCGCATGTTCTGGATGCGAACCGACCCGGGGGGTGTTTGGCCCATCCCTACTGGTGAGGCACTGGCTAGTATCAGAGCCAGATACACACAGGTTACATACGCCGCAATCATTAGAGTGAGAGCAATAATTCTAACACTAGACTGCCTCTGTAACACTAAACATGTAACCTGTAAAAAATGTTACAGCGTCGCCTATGGAGGTTTTTAAGAACTGAAGTTTGGCACCATTCCACAAGTGTGTGCAATTTTAAAGCGTGACATGTTAGGTAGGTATCTATTTACTCGGCGTAACATCATCTTTCACATTATACAAAAAAAATTGGGCTAATTCTACTGTTTTCTGCTAAAATAAATAAATATATATATATATATATATATATATATATATATATATATATATATATATATATATATATATATATATATATATATATATATATATATGTTTGGGAGTTCTGAGTAATTTTCTAGCAAAAAAAATATGATTTTTACATGTAGGAGAGAAGTGTCAGAATTAGCCTGGGTGGCAAGGGGTTAATTATTAATTATCATAAGTAAGTAATATTCAAATAATTATTATATATTGTTTTAAAGTAATATACTATATTTTCAAAAACTGTACTCAACTAGGTGCCTTAACGGACAAATTACTGAAGTTTGAAGTTTTAACTTCCAACCAGTAATTTCACAGTAAATAAATAATAAATTATTATGTTATAACATATAGCATATAAATATGTGCTTTAGCTTGATTAAAACCTTTTCAGCAGCAGCAAATTCTCATTCTCCCTCTTAACTCTGTGAGAAAAACATGGGATTGTGGGTAAATCTTATACCCATAAACCCGTGTCTTTTCCTTGTAGTTAAGAGGGCTGGGCTGGAAGGGAGCAAGTGTCTTTTAGACACATGCCCCCTTCTATGACACTGCAGTAAGAGGCGTGCCACCACTGCAGCATTTTTATTGGACAGCTTGGGCCAATGGTACTTTACCATTGGTCCAAGACTCGTTATCCATTGAGCTCAGTGCCTCTGACAAGAAGTTAGGAGAGGCACTGTGAGCTCATCCTCTCAGTCTGCTGCAAACAGAGTGTGCCAGCTTGTATTTAAACTGGCCGCTCTGTATGTAGCTTCTGACAGGCTGCGCAAGGAGCCCTGTATCTCCAGAATTGTAAGAGCCCCAAATTGACCAGTGGTGGGGTAGGACTTTAGCTACCTACCCCCCAAATTTGGGGTCTCTGTGACCCCACATTGCCAAGCTACCCTCAAAGCTCGATCGTTTTTTTTTTTTTTTTATGTTCATGGCAGGTGAGGATCTGCCTCACCTGCCTCCCCTACCTACCCTCTTATCAGCAGCTCTAACTGTGGCAATGCACACTAAGACATACAGTGCATTTTACTGTGCAATAATGCAACTGATTTATGAAAACAAAACTCTTGTGTGGTTAACTGGACATGTGAGTTGCCACACCTGAGCCCCCTATATTGACTGCTATAAAATGTGTTTTTTCACCTGCTAAACCCATAAAAACATTCCAGCTTCTTATTTATTATTGTATTCTTACAGTAAAAATTCACTTTTAACAACCATAGAGGAAAACTACTCCCTGGCTTGAAACGCCCATCAATCTTCATTTCGCTGAAACAACATTGATTTATTTTCTTGTGTGAGCACAAATGAAGAGAGAGAGAGTGTGAGAGAGAAGTTTGGCTTTCACAGTCCATTGGTTACCAAATGATGCCATTAGGACCACTCGCGGTCAAATGTTTCCTGATGTCTTGATACATTTGGTCCAGAATTCTGGAGCTGGTCTTCTAAATTCAATATGAAAAAAGCAAACAAAGATACACAGTAATATTATTCTTTTGCAGGAATTAGCCAAACTGTAAGTCAAATTATGACCTTCCCCACAGATGGCTGATGTTTCTTCTAATATGGCTAAAACACACTTTACAGTGCAATCCTCTAACCATTTTTCCCAGTGTGAGTTAAAAGATAAATTGTACTTTGTTTTTACAAATGTGTTAGCAATTTTTTATCTTTAGTGAAATTGGACAGGGTTCATAAAAAGGGCAACATTCTTTCACTATAAAGTACGCATGGACAGCATCTAAATATTTTTACATTTTAACATTACTGCTTTTTTATTTTTTAATTGTCTAAGCCACATACGGTATTATTGCCATTTGTTTGTACTTGGTAATTGGTGAAGGGGCATACCTTCACTGCCATTGTGCAATTGCTGGTTGTCCAGTGCAACCTTATACCTTTAAGGAGGGGTGGGCTCCCTCCAGGCATAGCTGCCCTTAATCTATCCCTTATTATACAGTGACTCACAAAAGTGAGTACACCCCTCACATTTTTGTAAATATTTTATTATATCTTTTCATGTGACAACACTGAAGAAATGACACTTTGCTACAATGTAAAGTAGTGAGTGTACAGCTTGTATAACAGTGTAAATTTGCTGTCCCCTCAAAATAACTCAACACACAGCCATTAATGTCTAAACCACTGGCAACAAAAGTGAGTACACCCCTAAGTGAAAATCTCCAAATTGGGCCCAATTAGACATTTTCCCTCCCCGGTGTCATGTGACTAATTAGTGTTACAAGGTCTCGGCTGTGAATGGGGAGCAGGTGTGTTAAATTGTTATCACTCTCACTCTCTCATACTGGTCACTGGAAGTTCAACATGGCACCTCATGAGAAAGAACTCTCTGAGGATCTGAAAAAATAATTGTTGCTCTACATAAAGATGGCCTAGGCTATAGGAAGATTGCCAAGACCCTGAAACTGACCTGCAGCACGGTGGCTAAGAACAAACAGTGGTTTAAAAGTACAGGTTCCACTCAGAACAGGCCTTGCCATGGTCGACCAAAGAAGTTGAGTGCATGTGCTCAGCGTCATATCCAGAGGTTGTCCTTGGGACATAGACGTATAAGTGCTGCCATCATTGCTGCAGAGGTTGAAGGGGTGGGGGGTCAGCCTGTCAGTGCTCAAACCATACGCCGCACACTGCATCAAATTGGTCTGCATGGCTGTAGTCCCAGAAGGAAGCCTCTTCTAAAGATGATGCACAAGAAAGCCCACAAACAGTTTGCTGAAGACAAGCAGACTAAGGACATGGATTACTGGAACCCTGTACTGTGGTCTGATGAGACCAAGATAAAATAATTTGGCTCAGATGGTGTCAAGCGTGTGTGGTGGCAACCAGGTGAGCCCAAGAGGGTTAAGGCAGTACTGGAAAATAATGGTGGCCACACAAAATATTGACACTTTGGACCCAATTTGGACATTTTCACTTAGCGGTGTACTCACTTTTGTTGCCAGCGGTTTAGACATGAATGGCTGTGTGTTGAGTTATTTTGAGGGGACAGCAAATTTACACTGTTATACAATCTGTCCACTCACTGCTTTACATTGTAGCAAAGTGTAATTTCTTCAGTGTTGTCACATGAAAAGATATAATAAAATATTTACAAAAATGTGAGGGGTGTACTCACTTTTGTGAGATACTGTATATGTGCTCCAACTCAGGAGACTCTCAAAATGATAGAACTAGGACTGCACTATACTGGGGTGCCATGACGTGGCCACGGCAGCTTACGCGTGTATTTGCAAATGTGTGCAAACTAAACCCCTTGATTTAACATGAACTGTTAGACAGGGTCAATTTGGTTTGTTGCACACTGGCTTGTAAGTGAGCCGGGAATTTTTGTTTGTTGTTTTTTGACATGCGTTATAGGTTTGGGGGGTTGCCATGTTGTTGTTTTGTCAGTATTATTCCCTGGACATTTTTACCAATCCCAACCAGCAGGGGCGTTGCTAGATGTAAAAAAAACAGGGGCTTCAGCCCGAGGTCAGAGCCCAGCACTGGGGGGTGGTGGTGTGTGTTACCTACCTGATGCGCACTGACCTACCTGACATACATTGACCCACACTGACCATTACACTCACCTACATACACTGACCATTACACTCACCTACCAGACATACACTGACCCACACTGACCATTACACTCACCTACCTGACATACACTGACCATTACACTCACCTACCTGACATACACTGACCTACCTGACATACACTGACCATTACACTCACCTACCTGACACACACTGACCTACCTGACCCACACTGACCTACCTGACCCTCACTGACCTACCTGACATACATTCACCTACCTGACATACACTGACCTACCTGACCCCCACTGACATACACTGACCCACACTGACATGATACACTGACCTACCTGACCACCAGACTTCAAGTGATGTGACCTCCTCCTGCAGCTCAGCCGTAGTGTGCGGCACGCTCGTAGAGTAGACAGCAGGCACTCAAGGCAGCCAGAGCCATGACACACAACAGAAGAGGAGAGCCGCCCGCCCGAGTGCCGAGTGGGGATCTTCCCACAGTGGCGCGGCGGCTGCATTGTAATTCCCGCCTTCTGGAGCCTGCAGCGCCTATGATGGTCGTCACAAGTCCCGCGGTCCCCGCATTGGACCAGTGGGACGTCCATTATAGGCGCTGCAGGTTCTTGAAGGCGAGACCTGCTATGTCACTCGGCCGTGCTCGGGTCAGATCGGTCCCCGCTCTGCGGCGGCGCTCGGGCTAATAACGAAACTGTGCATGACCGAGACCCGGAACTTTTTGGGAACCCACTCGGAGCTCCAGCCACTGTCAGCCTCCCACTGCCGATGCCACTGCGCAACCAGTATGATGCCTGTGGATGCCAGTGCAGAACATTTTTAAATACAGGTCCATTATAGGCCTGCAAATTGCCCACCTAGGGCCACTCTTGTCATCTCTCCTTTTGCTGCTAGTATTTCCTCAATAAATCCAAAACAAATCGCAAAAAGAAGTGAGAGTAACTAACCTCCTGTCCCCATTGGAAGATTTCTAGTGACAACTCTAAAATGTGTTTTACATCTATTTCTGTCCCGATCAAATGGTCATCAGCACAAACAGAGAAGCAAATCTATCTAACATTGCAATAAAAATGGACAGATGTTCTAACCCCTCACTTCTCAATTAAAAGGAAAAATGTTTTGTCTCTGGACCACCATGAAAAGTGTCAAGGAAGATGATGACTGTCCAAGCACATGATGGGAGGGGTGAAAGTTTGTGAAATCACCATAATAATTTATTGTATCCTGCTATTGATATAATAATTTCACAGTTCCAGAGCAGTGCTTTGATTTTCCTGGAAAGGGTATGAAGTCTGGGTTTCCTTTTATTCTTTATTAACCAGTTCCCACACAGCCTGGGTGGAACATTGACGGCTGGGCAGAGCATTTGTTGTTCATATGACGATTTCCCAGGATGCACCTCGGGCGCCACATGGGCCACAATCTGGCGCGATCTGCCACCAGCTGTGTTCATCAGACACAGTCGATGACTGATCAGAGTACCAGCCCACTGCCAGTACCATATGACCTATTACAGCAGATCATATGACAATTACACACAATGGATGGCTTCCTTTCATGCCATTCATTGTGTACATTTGTGTTGCTAGCTGTGATTGTTCACAGTGATCACATGGTACAGACAGACAGCTCAACTGTACCATGTGATTAGCTGTGGCCAATCGCAGCTAATTACAATAGTAAACATTGAATTAATCAGTTTCATTCAGTAAAAATGTTTGCTTCTACCAGTTAAATCCACTGGTATAAGCCATCTAAATATTTAAAAAAAAAACAGACCTGATCACTTCCCCAGAGTAGTACAGCGTTACTATGATAATACTGTATTGCTGTGATTACTGCGTGTTAAAAAAAAATGAAATAAAAAAAATTGTCATATGGTTGCGCTATTGCATCAGCGTGCAATTGTCATTCAAAGTGCAAGGGTGCTGAAATCTGAAAATTGGCCTTGGTAGGAAGGGGGTGAAAGTGCCCAGTAAGTGGTTAATAAAGCGATAACCTCATATGCAGTAGAGGTACATCAAATAATACAAGGAACGCAAATTACAGATCACATATAAAAACAAGTTCAGAAACATGATATAGACAGAGAAGAGGATCCTTCCTGTATGACCTATCACCAAGGTACAACAGGCTAACATTTGCAAAAGAAGGATTGATTTGACTCCTTTCATGGATATGCTTCATCATGAAATCCTCAGCTAGTTTCATCACAACAACACAGTGCTGGGGTTGATTTACTAAAACTGGAGAGTGCAAAATCTGGTGCAGCTGTGCATAGAAACCAATCAGCTTCCAGGTTTTTTTGTCAACGTTTAATTGAACAAGATGGAGTTAGAAGCTTGATTTGCTACCACATAGCTGCACCAGATTTTGCACTCTCCAGTTTTAGTAAACCAACCCCAGCATACAAATTCATAACATCAATGGTCCTGGCTAGGAGGGGTTAACCACTTCCCGACCGCCTGCCGTACATATACTGCAGCAAGGCGGTATTATTAGGCAATATCCTGTACATGTACATGATTTTGTTATTAGCCACTGGGGGGGGGGGGGGGGGGCTCCTCGCAGAGACAGATTGGCGGTCTGCAGATGTAAACAAGCAGATTTCCATGCTGTCAGGCATGTGTTCCCTCAATGGCACTGAGGGAATACAGTTAACCCTTTGATTGCCCCTGACGTTAGCCCCTTCCCTGCCAGTGTCATTTATACAGTGTCAATGCATATTTTTAGCACTGATCATTGTAATAATGTCGCTGGTTCCCAAAAAAGTGTCCGCTAGGTGTCCGATCTGTCCGCCGCAATGTCGCAGTTCCGCTAAAAATCGCTGATCCCCGCCATTACAAGTAAAAAATGAGTAAATAAATGCCATAAATATATCCCCTATATTGTAGACGCTACAACTTTTGCGCAAACCAATCAATATAAGCCTTTTGGGATTTTTTTTTTACCAAAAATATGTAGCAGAATACATATTGACCTAAATTGAGGAAGAAATTCGATTTTTTAATTTGTTTTTATTGGATATGTTTTAAAGCAGAAACTAAAAAAGATTGTTTTGTTTGTTTTTAAAACTGTCGTTCTTTTTTTGTTTATAGAGTTTGAATACCACCAAAAGAAAGCTCTATTTGTTGGAAAAAAAGGACATCAATTTTATTTGCATACAGCGTCGCGCGATTGCGCAATTATCAGTTAAAGCGACGCAGTGCCGTATCTCGAAAAATGGCCTGGTCATTAAGGGGGTAAAACCTTCCGGGGCTGAAGTGGTTAAATGATCTTCATATGCAAAGCTATTCTTTTCTTTCCTTTGTTCCTTTTGTCTAAATGTTCTCCCTCATTGACATTGCACAATATGAAAAAGCTTTAGAAATTCCAGTAAAAATGAATAATAATAATTATAGTCATAATTATATTTTTCCGTGGTTTTTTGAAACTACATTTATCCTGCATGGACATAGAGCTCCTGTCTGCAGGGTATTGCTGCATCTACAGTTTAAGTGACAAAGTAGCAGGGTGTATTTTATTGAAAGACTGAACAGGCTGCAAAACAAAATGAAATATTCACATGTTAAATTGTAATGAGTGATTACCTGGGAGTTGGTACTCCCACATCTGGGTGGAAAGTGGAAATTGTGCTTATAATAATCTAATCCCTTTACTCCGGAGCAAGCTGGTTACACTCTGGAGGGTTTATTTGATCAAAAATGTTCATAATGCCTCTTATTATTTGCTGTGTTTTGCATTTAAAGTTGAAAGCAGTATTAAACTCCAAACAAAAAATGTAATATATTTCAGTTTACCAATCATTTGATGCATTGGCTGCATTGGTTTTCTTTTTTTTTAGGCTTTCCCTCTTAGTTTTCACCTGGTGAAATGGACAGTAACACACCTACTGTATTAGAAAGCATCCACTCTGGATGAGGGAGCACAGGGGGGGCACCTTTGGACAGCAGCCTTGTTAATCTGGGCGGGACGGGCGTGTTGGATGTACTAGCAGATTTAGATACACTAAACAAATTGAAGCCAAACTCCAGCTAACACTTTATGCGCAGTTACAGTAAAAAGTTTGGTTCTATTTGGGATAAAGGTTTTACATAAATAAATAACAGCTGATAATTGTAAGCGACCCTGTCAGTGTTAAATGGTTTGTCTCAACACTCAACACTGTAACTGCTACATCTGAAAAACAGCGTGTTCTGTTAAAAAAAAATAACAGATTTACTGTCTGGATCACCATGTACATATGAAGGAAAGAAAGCCTAATAAAGAAAAATATCGCAGCCATCACATCTATGAATTGCAATATAATAATTGTTTACATTTGGGTTTAATACCGCTTGAATTCCAAGGAGGTTACAAAACAATCCTATAGAGGGGTCCTCTCCACACTGCAAGAGTAAATGCTTGTTTTGTCTAAGGAACCCTAAAAGATCAGCTTTACTTACCTTATTCCTCATTCCCCCAGCAGCCAACGGCCCCACTTACACCACAGGACTACTGATGATGATGTCAGAGTGCGACCAACAAATGGAGCACTGAAGAGAATCTTTGGGGGACTAGTCGCACACAGAGGAGGATCCTGTAGGAACAAGAAACAAGTTAAGTAACTTTTTTTTTTGCAGTACTCTAGACCAGTGTTCTCTAAACTGCAGCCCAGGGGCCAGATTCCAGCCTTTGCTTGCTTTTATCCGGCCCTTGGAGCACTATTTCATCCACTGATATCAGCAATGGGGCATAATTCCCCCTAATAACACCAATTAAGGGGTGTAATTCCCTCCACTGACATAAACGATGGGGAACAATTCCTCCCACTAACACCAACGATGGGGCATAAGTTCTCACAAGGACACCAATGTTGGGGTACATTTTCTCCCAATGACACCAACATGGGAGCCAATAACACCAATGATGGGACACTATTCCTCCCAGTGACTCCAACAATTGAACCCAATGACACCAATGATGGGGCACAATTTCCCCCAATGGCACCAATGATGGGGAACAATTTCTCCCAATGACACCAACAAGTGGGCCCAATGACTCCAAGGATAGGGCACCATTTTTCCCAATGACATCAATAATGGGGCCCAATGACACAATGGGACACAACTCCTCCCAATGACACCAACGATGGTGCACTATTCCTCCCACTGACACCTAAGATGGGGCATTCTTCTTTCCCACTGACGTTGGGGGCCCTTTCTACTCCTGATGGCCACAGTCTGGCCTCCCTAAAGTCTGAAAGACAATCAATACGGCTCTTTGTTTAGAAAGTTTGGAGACTCCTGCTCTAGACAAAAATAAGCAAACCGCTTCAGCCCCGGAAAATTTTACCCCCTTCCTGACCAGAGCCCTTTTTGCGATTCGGCACTGTGTCGCTTTAACTGACAATTGCGCGGTCGTGCGATGTTGCACCCAAAAAAAACTGACGTCCTTTTTTCCCCACAAATAGAGCTTTCTTTTGGTGGTATTTGATCACCTCTGTGGTTTTTATTTTTTTGCGCTATAAACAAAAAAAGAGCGACAATTTTGAAAAAAATGCAATATTTTTTACTTTTTGTTATAATAAATATCCCCCAAAAATATAAAAATATATTTTTTTCCTCAGTTTAGGCCGATATCTATTCTTCTACATATTTTTGTTAAAAAAAAATTGCAATAAGCGTATATTGATTGGTTTGCACAAAAGTTATAGCGTCTACAAAATAGGGGATAGTTTTATGGCATTTTTATTATTAATTTTTTTTTCTAGTAATGGCAGTGATCTGCGATTTTTATCGGGACTGCGACATTATGGCGGACATGTCGGACAATTTTGACACATTTTTGGGACCATTGGCATTTATACGGCGATCAGTGCTATACTAATGCATTGATTACTGTAAAAATGTCACTGGCAGAGAAGGGGTTAACACTAGGGGACGATCAAGGGGTTAATTGTGTTTTCTTGTGTGTGTTCTAACTGAAGGGGGGAGGGGACTGTGTAGGGGAGATGACAGATCGCTGGTCATACTCTGTATGAACAGACGATCTGTCTCTTTTCCCCTCAGAGAACCGGAAACTGTGTGTTTACACACACAGATCCCGGTTTTCGGTGTTCCCCGAGCGATCGCGGGAGCGCGGCAGTGATCGCGACTGCCGGGCACTTGCATCAGCTCCGTGGGCGAGCAGGGGGAGCACGCACACGCCCCTAGTGGCCACAGGATGAAGCAACGTTACATAACGTTGTTTCGCCCAGCCGTGCCATTCTGCCGCAGTAGAGCTTTTCATATGTAGAAGTTGTAGTACAGCACAAGGGACACATACTACTGACTGTAAGTGATGTCCCCTGTGCTGATTTTTCAGTTTTTTTGTTTTAGCTAAACTTAGGCTTTAAAGGATAAGTTCACCTTTTTTTAAAAAATTATAAATGCACATTTTTTTTGCAGATAATGTATTATTTTGTGTTGCAAGAGCCTGGAAAGCATTGCACCAGCGATGAGCTAGCGGCGGTGACTCCAGCACTGGGAACATGTTGCATGTTCCACCCTTAAATCAGGTGTAACATGTTCCCAAAGGAGAACTTATCCTTTATTGTGCATTCACTCAGCATATTATAGGCGATTTATATAAACTGGGGAAAAGAAAGCAAACTAAACAGGAGTTGTTGCTAACAGCAGGAAAACAGGGCTCACCTTTCATTCGATGGGACAATTTAACATAAATGATTGCCTATTATGGGCAACAACTCCAGTTTCATGCTCATTTTCCTTTCTCTATTTTTTACGAATCAGCCCAATTGGGTCTGAAGTATGAATAGTGTGTTATAAAAAAGAAATTCTTATTGTCCATAGGAACCAATCAGGACAAAAAAAATCTCAGATATGTAATTTCTGAAAATTAGATATATAGATAAAAATTATTCTGTATGGTTGCTATAGGAAACAAAGATTTCATTTTTTATCATGGCATATTTTTTATATATCAGTTTCTTCATGATGGATTTTTTTGGCTGGAATTCAGGATGTGTTTTTACTCTTAAATATGCCTTGCCGCATTTGTTGCATGTAAAACACATTCATCAGCCAGATTTACCTACACTGTCCTCTGATCAAGACACATTTTCAGCTATTTGCCCAACATGTGCCCAAAATGTGGACTTACAGGTAACAGTTGCCACATTTATAATACAGCCACTGTTAAATTTGCAGTTACCAACCACTTTTAAACATTCCCCATTTTTAAATGACATCTAACTGATTTTATTAGCAAGGCCCCAATTATTTTTAAAGTGGTAGTAAACCGCATCCAAAAAATAAATAAAAATTGTGTCCAGGCAGTTTAAGTCATAATGTGTTAGTATGCATTGCATACTAGCACATTATGACAGACTTACCTGAAAACAAAGCCCTCCAATGATGCGCTGTCACTGCTGAGGGCGCATCCATCTTCACCCAGTCTTCTTTCCGAGTTTGAGGGCTTTGTCTATCTGATTGGCCAAGCTGAAGCATGGGAGTCGCTGTTTACGCCACGCCTCTGAAGGCACGTCCCTGCACCAGTGTTACAGGGACGTGCGGTGAGGTTAGTGGCTGGTGAGGCACTGGCTAGTATCAGAGCCAGATACACGCAGGTTACATACGCCGCAAACGTTAGAGCGAGAGCAATAGTTCTAGTACTAGACTTCCTCTGTAACTCTGAACATGTAACCTGTAAAAATTGTGGCAAGGGGTTAATTACCATGAGTAAGTAATATACAAATAATTATTATATATTGTTTTTAAGGAAATTACTATATTTTCGAAATCTGTACTCAAGCAGGTGGCTTAACAGACAAATTACAGAAGTTTGAAGTTATACCTTCCAACCAGTAATTTCACATTTCACAGTAAATAGAGTAATAATAAATTATTATGTTATAACATATCACATATGAATATATTATTTAGCTTGAATATAACAGTGCCTTTTCAACAGAATCAGTTTCTCCCTCTTAACTGTGTGAGAAAAACATGGGATTATGGGTAAATCTTATACCCATAAACACACGTTTTTACTTTGTAATTAAAGTGATTGTAAAGCTAAGTTTTTTTTTTTTTTTTTAAATAACAAAAGAACAAGCAGTTAGTTTTGCACAGAGTGGCTCCGATCCTTGAATTATGGGGTCCCACGGAGGTGCTGGTAGCTCCTCCCCACATCGTATAACCCCCTAGGAGAAGCGCTCTCCCGGGGGGTTATCTTGCAGGCGCGCTCCCGAGTCCAGCATTTGCGTCCATAGACACAGAATGCCGGACTCGGCCCTGCCCCCCCGTGCCCATGTCATTGGATTTGATTGACAGCAGTGGGAGCCAATGGCTGTGCTGCTATCAATCTATCCAATCAAGAGCCGAGAGAACGGGCAGAGGGGAAGAGCGCGTCTCCGGCATGGGAATTACGGGACTCAGGTGAGTAAAACGGGGGGACGGGGGGGCTCATTAAGGTGAAAAAAACACAAGGGTTTACAACCCCTTTAAGAGGCCTGGGCTGGAGGGGAGCATTTGTCTTTTAGACACATGCCCCTTCTATGACACTGCAGTGAGAGGCGTGCCTCCACTGAAGCATTTTTATTTGACAGCTGGAACCAGTGGTACTTTACCATTGGTCTAAGACTCCAAGCTGTTCATTGAGCTCAGTACCTCTGACAAGAAGTGAGAGGCACTGTGAGCTCAACCTCTCAATCTGCTACTGTGTCAGCTTGTCGCCGACCTATGACCCTCGAAGCTTGTTTTTTTTTGTTTTTTTTTATGTTCATGGCAGGTGAGGCCCTGCAGTGATGTTGCTGGCTGCCTCTAAAGTAAATATCTCCTAAATGGTGCAAGTTTGGGAGATATTTTCATTACCTATAGGTAAGCCTTATTAGGTTTACTGGGTAAAAATCATACATGGGAGTTTACTTTAAGAAGACCCACCTTGGTTGATCCAGTCCAAAGCCTATGTTTGCCACACATTCTGCATTACTACAGAACAAAAGCTGCATGCTTATTAATCAATTAATTAATTACACCTACCATGTACACAAATGCTCCATTGAATATAAGAAACTTTTAAGCATGGAAGCCTCTTCTACCTAATAAACCAAGACACTCCGATCATGCCATGTATAAAGATGAAGAAATGGTTCTACAGGATTAATATCGAACCTGGATTGGATGGAATCATAGAAGGCAGTCTGCTAATTTCAGTTGATCCACGGCCCAGTTTACTAAAAATAACCATTGGTTGAATTAAGTTTTTCGTTCTCTAAAATATATCATCCCAGCACACCAGGCGTAATAATGGGCACCATATGTGAGGGTGGCAGCCTTCTGCCATGTGGGCAACAGCCTGTATGTCCCTCGACAATGTAAATGCCAAAAAAAAAAAAAACACTTGTTACTTATAGAGACTCAGTCACTTTGCACTTTTTAAAGTTTTGCTGCATCTGACAGGCTATTTAGATTGTGGCCTAGGATCTTTATTTCTGTAACTCTGCTATTCATTCATATCAATTGCAGAGACAACTGCCACAAAATCACCCTCCTCTCCCATTCCCTGCTAGTAGTTTCGGAGTCTGACCTTTGCTCTATACATCCAGGTACTGGCTGCACAGCCTGGGTCTTCTCCAATAGGCTTCTCCCAAAGTATGCCGTGGCATCTTTGCACACTGTCAGGACGTTCTGCTGGACATTCACAGGTCCAGCCAGGAATAATTTGACACATTTTATTTATTTTATTTATTTATTTCAGGTACTTATATAGCGCCGTCAATTTACACAGCGCTTTACATATACATTGTACATTCACATCAGTCCCTACCCTCGAGGAGCTTACAATCTAAGGTCCCTAACTCACATTCATACATACTAGGGACAATTTAGACAGGATCCAATTAACCTACCAGCATGTCTTTGGAGTGTGGGAGGAAACCGGAGTACCCAGAGGAAACCCACGCAGGCACAGGGAGAACATGCAAACTCCAGGCAGGTAGTGTCCTGGTTGGGATTCGAACCAGCGACCCTGCTTACTGCTAGGCGAGAGTGCTACCACTTCACCACTGTGACACATTAAAAACTTTATCCCATTCCCTGACCCACTTCTACTCACCATCCCCATGCCACCCCACTACTCCATTCCTCTGCAATCCAAACCCTGTGTAAGCTCCGTGTCAGCTGGTACACTTTCCTGTTTCAAACCTACCCTCTTTCTCTCTGGTCTGTTTCAAGTGCCATTTAAAGCATTGCTTTATTCCTTAGACCCAATCTGTCCAGACACTATGGTTACCTGATGACTTGGTATCATCCACAGGCAGCTTGAGGTTAGGTTCACACTACTGCAATCCAATTTTGGTCCTATTTTAAGTGCTATTATGTAGTGCAACTTGGATGCAACTTGGAAATCGCACAAGTGTGAACGAAGCCTAACTCTTCAATAAGACACAGAGGTTGAATACAACACAATTTTACTTCAGGTTATTGCAGTATAGAGGAGGCTAAAATTAGCGGTGCTTTACCGCTGACGCGGAGCAGCTACAGTGTGAAAGTAGCCTTAGTCTTGATACTGCACTGCTACTGGGAGCAAAAATATAGATACCCTGTATACAATTAAGTTTCCGTATCAAAAAGCAAACATCAGACTGGCTAGTGGTAAATGAACCCAAAATTTAATTACAGGTTACTGTAAATAGCAATATGTACCCAAATGAGTAAGTAAAGGATTAGGTCAATCACAGTTCACTAGACAAAATGTTCACTAGGCTATAGCAGCATAGAATGGAGGTCTATGCAGCTAAATTAAAGTAAACCTGGTAATCCACAAAATCAGGTATAGTTCTTCAGCCAACTAGCATTGGGGCCCAATCTTTACAGTGGTGCACATGAGTACAATCCCCGTAAAGTCTCCATGCAGTAAATAATGCTGCTACTTAGATGGTCAGTCCCTATGTGCTCAGTCCCTGTTACCAGCAACAAGATAATGGAAGCAGTTTCCTCTCACCAATCCCAGTGATACAGCAATAGAGGTCACGCTGTTCAGATGTCTACTCACTTCTGGTTCTGCTTGGAGCGACTTCAGTCTTTAGCATATGGTTGCAGACTTGTAGCAAATTGATGTGCACATAGGAGAAGCAATGTGCACACCTCAGTCTTCTCGTAGCAAAGAGGAAATCCCTCAGTATTCAGCCTGTGAAAATAGAGCTCTCTCTCTCTTTTATACCCAGCTTGCATTAAGAATTGTATGCCAATAGTCCATAAACTGCCATAGTAAAATTTATTTCCTGAACTTCATCTCCCATGATTCAGTGTGGCCAACCATCAAATCACATATTTTTGTTATTTATTACAGCTAATTTTATAGCACCGTCAATTTACGCAGCACTTTACACATGGATTGTGCATTCACATCAGTCCCTACCCTCAAGGAGCTTACAAACTAAGGTCCCTAACTCACATTCATGCATACATACAGTTGTGCTTATAAGTTTACATACCCTGGCAGAATTTATGATTTCTTGGCCATTTTTCAGAGATTATTGATAACACAAAAACATTTCTTTCACTCCTGGTTAGTGTTTGGCTGAAGCCATTTATTATCAATCAACTATGTTTACTCTTTTTAAATCATAATGGCAACAGAAACTACCCAAATGACTCTGATTAAATGTTTACATACCCTGGTGATTTTGGCTTGATAATATGCACACAAGTTGACACAAAGGAGTTTGAATGGCTATTAAGGCCCCTTTCACACGATCGGACCGTTCAGGTCCGCCTGTCAGTTTTGACGGCGGACCTGAACGGGCGATCCATGTTAGCCTATGGTGCGACGGATGTTAGCGGAGACATGTCCGCTGACATCCGACCCTGTCCGATCCGCTAAAAGCAGACGAATGGCTCTACGTCCAGGTCCGTCGCTGGCGGATCGGGTGAGATCTGACGAAAACGTACACGCTGTCCGTTTTCGTCCGATCCCTCCATAGGCGGCAGCCGCGCCTGACAAGCCCCTCCCCGCTCAGTGAGCAGAGAGGGACCTGTCATCCGCCGGCTCAGCGGAGATCAACAGACAGATCTCCCGCTGAGCCGGTGGACCGAGGCGGGCTCCATAGAAACGGAGTCCGCCTCGTGTGAAAGGGGCCTAAAGGTAACCATCATCACCTGTGATCTGTTTGCTTGTAATTAGCTTGTGTATATAAAAGGTCAATGAGTTTCTGGGCTCCTGACAGACCCTTGCATCTTTCATCCAGTGCTGTACTGACGTTTCTGGATTCTGAGTCATGGGGAAAGCAAAAGAATTGTTAAAGGATCTGTGGAAAAAGGTAGTTGAACTGTATAAAACAGGAAAAGGGATATAAAAAGATATCCGAGGAATTTAGATCAGCAGTGTTCAAACTCTAATCAAGAAGTGGAAAACGAGAGGTTCTGTTGAAACCAAACCACGGTCAGGTATACAAACTAACATTTCAGCCACAACTGTAAGGAAAATTGTTGGGGATGCAAAGAAAAACCCACAAATAACTTCAGGTGAAATACAGGACTCTCTGAAAACATGTGGTGTGGCTGTTTCAAGATGCACAATAAGGAAGCACTTGAAGAAAGATTGGCTGCATGGTCGAGTCGCCAGAAGAAAGCCATTACTACGCAAATACCACAAAGTATCCCGCTTACAATACCCAAAACAGCACAGAGACAAGCCTCAAACCTTCTGGCACAAAGTCATTTGGAGTGATGACACCAAAATTGAGCTTTTTGTCCACAACCATAAACGCTACATTTGGAGAAGAGACAACAAGGTCTATGATGAAAGGTACGAAGGTGGATCGCTGATGTTTCGGGGATGTGTGAGCTACAAAGGCACAGGAAATTTTGTTAAAATTGTTAGCAAGATGAATGCAGTATGTTATCAAAAAATACTGGAGGAACATTTGCATTCATTAGCCAGGAAGCTGCGCATGGGATGTACTTGGACATTCCAACATGACAATGATCCAAAAAACAAGGCCAAGTCGACCTGTCATTGGCTATAGCAGAATAAAGTGAAGGTTCTGGAGTGGCCATCTCAGTCTCCTGACCTCAATATCATTGAGCCACTCTGGGGAGATCTCAAAACGTGAAGTTCATGCAAGACAGCCCAAGAATTTACAGGAACTGGAGGCTTCTTGCCAAGAGGAATGGGCAGCTTTACCATCTGAGAAGATAAAGAGCCTCATCCACAAATGCCACAAAAAAATTCAAGCTGTCATTGATGTTAAAGGGGGCAATACACGGTATGAAGAACTGGGGTATGTAAACTTTTGATCAGGGTCATTTGAGTAGTTTCTGTTGCCATTATGATTTAAAAAGAGAAAACACAGTTGAATGATAATAAATGGCTTCAGCCAAACACTAACCATGAGTGAAAGAAAAGTTTTTGTGTTATCATTTACATTCTGTAAAAAATGGCCAAGAAATCATAAATTCTGCCAGGGTATGTATAACTTATGAGCAAAACTGTATATTAGGGTCAATTTAGACAGGAGCCAGTTAACCTACCAGCATGTCTTTGCAGTGTGGGAGGAAACTGGAGTAACCAGAGGAAACCCACGCAGGCTCAGGGAGAGCATGCAAACTCCTGGGCAGGTGTGAGCTCCTTCTTCTTGACAGCTCCCCCTGGTGGATGGAGGTGAGATAGTGTTAACCCATTCGGCTAAAGTCCATTGAGAGCACAGAGAACACTGCAGCACAGTGTCCTAAACCACGCTCTGTCTTTAACCAAGCACTTGGCTACAGAATGAACATAGAAGAAACAGGGATGATCTAGCTAGAACTGAAGTAACTAGCACTAAAAAGGGGGGAGGACAGAGGGAGATACCAAATGTAAACAAGTTGTAATCGCCCAAAGGTGCCACTAGATATCAGCATACATTAGATAAAGGCAACTGGATACAATGCAATACAACAATAAAAATGACATATAAGTGGGAAAGAACAATGTCATATGATCATGTTTGGGCCTGGCAAATGCTAACTTAGACCTGGGAAATCTATTAAAGACAGAGGTTATGCGCTCTCCTATACCTGAATGCTCTGGGTATTTATTGACAGCTCTAACTAAGCAATAAAACGGTAAAAGGTTTCAGCAAAGATAGGTTTATACTGGGCCAGTGTTGTGCTTTAAAAACATTGCGCTCCTTGAAAATCCCCTTCAAACACCCCCCCCCCCCCCACTATTAATTGGCGCCAGACTCTTTGGCACTTTCTGAGCCTGGTGCAGGTACACAAATTGAAAGAAAAACTAAAACCAGTAGTTGCATATTTAACGAAAAACAAAATAGCAAGAACAGATGGAATAAAGGGCAAAAGGGGCATCTGCTTCATTGTTGTGGGGCCCAAAGCAGCTGTTTCTGTGGTGTCAGGAAAGCGATTTTGCATGTGTTCCCGACACACACAAATGTGAAAGCAGGCTAAATGTCTCAGTTACATTGGAGGTCAGTGTAAATCTTCTCATTACATTGGGGCTTGGTATACAATCCTTTCATTCACACTAGTGGCCAGTGTGAAGGACCCCTTACATTGGTGGTCAGTGTAAATCAGTTATTAGTGGTAAGCACAGATTTGCCCTTACACTGTTGGTTAGTGTAAATCCCCCTTTACATTGGCTGTCAGTACAAATCTCCTCAACCATGGTTGTCAGTGTAAATTCCCCCTTACATGGAGGTCATTGTATATACCCTCTTACACTGGTGGTTGGTGTAAATGCTCCTATTATATTGGTGTCAGTGTAGAAATCCCTCTTTATATTGGTGGGTGACGTAAAATCCCCCATTACAAGGTGGCCAGTTCAAATTCCCCCCTCACAATGGTGGTCAGTGTAAATCCCCCCTCACACTGGTGGTCATTGTAAATCCCCCTCACATTGGTGGTCATTGTAAATTCCCCCTCACATTGGTGGTCATTGTAAATTCCCCCTCATATTGGTGGTCATTGTAAATTCCCCCTCACATTGGTGGTCAGTGTAAATCCCCCCTCACATTGGAGGTCATTGTAAATTCCCCATTACATTGGTGGTCAGTGTAGAATCCCCCACTATATACTTGCCAAAGATTTCCAGCTTTGCTCTACATGATTCAGAATTTGCCGCAGTGTACTGCCTCCTAACTAATCTCATTGCCAATGATCACACACCACACCCCCCCCCCAGCATTGCCACTGATCTCAAAATCCCTCGGATTTTTCTGTCTATTTATGGGTCCCCTCACCTCCCCAGTCCATGGTGTGCAGCAGATGATGTGCTGTAACCTTTTGCAACCAATCAGTGAGAAGTAATGATATGCACTAACCTCTTGCAACTAAGTATTGAGCGGTAAGGATATGCAGTCACCTCTAGCAACCAATCAGTAAGCAGTAATAATATGCAGTAACCTCCAGCAAACAAATTGGTGAGTGGTAAGGATGTCCAGTAATCTCTAGCAACCAATCAGTGAGCAGTATTGATGTACAGAAAATCTCTAGCACCCAATCAACAAGCAGAAGTCATGTGCTGTAACCTCTAGCAAATAATAAGTGAGCCATAATGTGTGCAGTAACCTCTAGCAGCCAGTCACTGAGTGGTAATGATACAATGTAACCTCTGGCAACCAATCGCAATTGCTGCCTGATCTGATTCAGTAAACTGATTTTGAGTCTAGCTACTATTTATTGTAGACTCAGAGCAGGTGGAGAGCGAAATTGCATGGGGGGGGGTTTAAGAAAATGTTTGCCCAGGGCCCAATTAATATTAAAGATGGCCCTGGTGTCTGCTGCTGGATTTTAAATGATCGATTTTGATGTTCATATTTAGCTAAAGATGTTTCATCATGTACTATAAGTACCTATTTCATGTGCACAAAAGAAAGAATAAAACAAGAACGGAGATGTTAGAGGAAGGATGTGAATAGACACAGAAGGCACTAAGCCTGTAAGATAATAGCTTTACTCCACACATAATCTCAGGCACATGAAAACACGCAGTGTGTGTGAAATGGCAACCCATTATCTGCTGCATTCTCCTATAACAAGCAGCTCACAATCGCCTTCCACATTATCATCAGAAATGGGATGTATGGGCTGTTATAAATTGTAGTGCTCATAATAGATAAATCTTCTTAGCCTGAGAAAAAATATTTAATACTTGGGAAGAAAAATGATAATAAAATGCAAATAAATATGTGATTATTACTTGAAAGCAAGAAAATAATTGCTACCTTGTCAATTGCAGTATGTCGGGAGATTCTATTTTCCCTGAAGGAGTTTAATATGACTCGGGCAGAATCATTACAGCAGTGCCAGAGTTTACCTGAAATACGGAACAGGTAAGGTTGCAGTACACTACTGCTGGAGGTCAGTTCTGGATGAGGCTTGGTTTATTCTTATTTACTTAAAGTGTGGCTGAAACCTAAAATAAAAAAAATCCTTAGCTTTGGATCACATTGTTGCATTGCGGTAATGCATTATATGCATTTGTGCGCAGTGGTGCCATTCACCTGTGTTGCAGTGCACCACACTGCATGGTAAAGCACATGGTGTGCTGAGTTGTTCAAAATAGTGTATGCACCTGTAGGTTTTGTGCAGCATGTGCAGCGGCAGAAACTCAAACAGGCAAGTGCAATAGAAAACTTTCATCAAAGTAATGGCAGTTCAGAACAACTTAGGGGGTAGGCATGCTCAACCAGGTATACTCATGAATGCCAACGATGGGAAGATGACAGGTATCAGCCGGGTTGACAGCATCTGTTAAGAGAATGCGACCTGGCCATCCAATGCCCAAGTGGGAAGATGTCCAAAGGAGTTGTGACCTTACGCTTTCCCTCCAGTCAGGAACCTTTCCCTACCACTAGCACCGTCCCTAACAGGCGGGGCACCTGTCCCTACCCTAACAACTCACAAAAAGCACGCGAAACCATGGAGCTGTGCCTGATAGAGGAACTGTGTTACCCTTGACTTCCTCTCCAGCTTTGGTAACGCTGCGGAAGAGCGTCACCTGCAGTGGAGAAAGTAGACTGCACCTGCCTACACACCTTTTTTAGAGTAGTAGGCAGCCTACTCAAATGAATGGGCTGCCTTAATACATAACTCAATGTAAATGGGTCCTAAAAGCAGCTGACCCATCAGTGTCTCTCAGGCATGTTCCTTTAAAGCTCAAGTCTAGCTTGAGCAAAAATATTAGAACGAATTTCCAGCAGTAGTTAAAAAAAGTAGCCCTAGCTTCAATACTCTTTTGCTGTCCCATGCAGACTCACATGCTTGCCAATAGGGATGAGCTGAACACCCCCCGGTTCGTTTCGCAGCAAACCATGCGAACAGGCAAAAAATTAGTTTGAACACGCGAAGACCGTTAAAATCTATGGAACACGAACATGAATAATAAAAAGTGCTCATTTTAAAGGCTTATATGCAAGTTATTGTCATAAAAAGTATTTGGGGACATGGGTCCTGCCCCAGGGGAAATGTATCAATGCAAAAAAAAGTTTTAAAAGCGGCCGTTTTTTCGGGAGCAGTGATTTTAATAATGCTTAAAGTGAAACAATAAAAGTGAAATATTCCTTTAAATTTCGTACCTGGGGGTGTCTATAGTATGCCTGTCCCGTGTTTAGAACAGTCCGAGAGCAAAATTACATTTCTAAAGGAAAAAAGTCATTTAAAACTACTGGCGGCTATCATGAATTGTCGGTCCCGGCAATACAGATAAAAGAAGTCATTGAAAAAAACGGCATGGGATCCCCCCAGTCCATTACCAGTTCCTTTTGGGTCTGGTATGAATATTAAGGGGAACCTCGAACCAATTTTTTTTTTTTTAAATTGCGTGGGCCTCATCCCCACAACTTGTCCAAGGGGACCACCAAATCCCAGCCCTCCCCCCTGTGTGAAATGGTAACGGGGTACAAATGTACCCCTACCATTTCACAAAAAAGTGTCAAAATGGTAAAAATGACAAGACACGGCTTGGGACAAGTCCTTTATTAAAAAATAATGTATTATATAAATAATGTGCCTACCTCAAAGCACCCTCCCCATGTTGAGGGCATGTGGCCCGGTACGGTTCAGGAGGGGGGGCGCTTTCTCGTCCCCTCTCTTTTCCTGTGGCCTGCCAGGTTGCATGCTCGGATAAGGGTCTGGTATGAATTTTTGGGGGGACCCTAATGCCATTTTTTTTAAATTGGCGCAGCATTCCCCTTAACAGCCATACCAGACCTGAAGGGCCTGGTATGGAATTTGGGGGGACCCCCACACAATTTTTTTTTTTTTTTTGGTTCGGGGTTCCCCTTAATATTCATACCAGACCCAAAGGGACTGGTAATGGACTGGGGGATCCCATGCCTTTTTTTCAATGACTTCTTTTATCTGTATTGCCGGGACCAACAATTCATTATAGATGTGAGTAGTTTTAAATTACTTTCTTTCCTTTAGAAATGTAATTTTGCTCTCGAACTGTTCTAAACACGGTAAACATGCGCCACTTTACAGGCATACTGTAGACACCCCCAGGTACAAAATTTAAAGGAATATTTCACTTTTATTGTTTCACTTTAAGCATTATTAACCACTTCAGCCCCGGAAGAATTTACCACCTTCCTGACCAGAGCACTTTTTGCGATTCGGCACTGCGTCGCTTTAACTGACAATTGAGCGGTCATGCAACTTGGCTCCCAAACAAAATTGATGTCCTTTTTCCCCCACAAATAGAGCTTTCTTTTGGTGGTATTTGATCACCTCTACGGTTTTTATTTTTTGCGCTATAAACAAAAAAAAGAGACAATTTTGAAAAAAAGCATTATTTTTTACTTTTTGCTATAATAAATATCCCCAAAAAATATTTCAAAAAACATTTTTTTTCCTCATTTTAGTCTGATACGTATTCTTCTTCGTGTTTTTGTGGATGTAAACCCAATGTCATTCTTTCTAAACTACTGCCATAGGGGTTATCTATAAGGATATACATGCCTCCTGCATGTATCTTTACCTGTCAAATGTCTCCCCTCGGTGGGTGGAGTCGTGATGTCAGACTCCCCGCCCACCTCTACACTCCCCTTGTCAATATGCATTTTCTCTGTGTATTTCTAACACTGAACTTCTGCTATGATCTCTAACATCAAGTGAAAAGACAGGAAAGTAACCACATGACTTCAGCATGCCAAATCATGCTGAGGTGTGGAACAGCCAATCCTTGTAGAGCTGCTGAAGAAAGAAGTGGGGGAGGGAATTTAAAAATACTGCATGTCTCTTAGGCTAGTGCACGAGATGTAAATCACCTGTCACTCACAGCAAGGGGGAGGATTTGACAAAGTTTTTCTCAGTTTGGCAAGAATTGAACAATAAAAGGGGATTGCTCAGAGATGGATTAACTCTGTGTGGCAAGACTGGGCTCAAATGATAGCAAATCTTATACTCTACAGTATAATAAAAAAAAAATTCGGGTTTACTTCCACTTTAAGTGCTCGTTTAGACATCCACACTGCTGCGTTGCTGTGCCATTCATTTTAAAGTGTTTTTAAATGATCAATAAGAATTATTTTTATTTTTTTAGGAGTGACTGCAGTCATTTTATTTATTCAGATGTTAGGCTCACTGGCCTGTAGTTGCCAGATTCATACTACCTTGCTTCTTTGGTTCATTCCTTACTTCCCTTCTTGTGGATAGGTGAAAATTCTCCTGTTAAAAGAGATTGATTAAAAAGGTCATAGAACTCTTGTATGAATACCATCAGGACCCATCGCTTTATTAAGCTTTAAGCAAGTCATTTCATCTGCTACCTGTTTGCAATTGCTACATCTAGATCTCCCTTAGCATTTTTTCTTCTTGTTGCTGATATATCTGACAAGTAGGTCTTTATCATCGAAGCTGCTGGTCTCATTCCAGTATCTTGGTTTTGGCTATGATGCATTCTCCCTTTTTGCTTGCCCATCTGCAAGGTGATTCAAGTAACCAAGAACTTGGTAGAGATCAAACCTGATTTACGCCAGCTAAGCCTGCAGTCTCATGCTTGTGATGTGTTTAACAGATGCTCCAAGCTCCCTGTTTGTCTTCCCTGTCTGCTGTTTGGAATCCCATGTTTAATGACCTTGGATTGCAACTCAGACTATTCTTTGAACTCTACCAGCCTTTTTGACTATGGATTGACCATGACTTTTCTGAACCTTGTCTGTTTTGAACCTGGGCTGTCATTGAACCACTATGCCTGTCTGCCAACCGCAAGTGTTTGCTTTGTTCAGTTTGTGTCTGCCCCGGAGAGGTAGCCAAGCGCTATAGCATTGTGTATAAGTCCTGGGGGCAACCAAGTACAGTCTACAGATTCCCTTGACTAATGTGCGCAAACCCCTTTCAGTGTTAGCAGTTAATAACTTTCACTTGTCCATGGGCCTGGTCACCTTGTGCTCTGTACCTATTACGCTAACCATTGGGGAATTTCATAAATTAAATGAAGACCCTAAAAAAGGGCACAAGTACCCCCCGGTACAGTGGGACTTTATGAGCGAACATAAAGAAAATCATATATCATAAAATATCATTTTTTTAGAAAAATTGTTTTATAATAAAAACACATGTGTATTGACAAACCTATCAACAGTTTGTACAGTAAATTTATATGAAAAGACAAAGATTGTGCTTATGATGAGCTGTCACAAATTCCAGTGAACGTAACTTTCCTCCTTTAGCCTGACATGTTTCAGGAAATTTATCCCTTCCTCAGAGGCATTGTAGGAGAGAGTACAAAAACATTCGACACTGAATTGTAAAAGATTTTCATAAGGATGTTTTAAATCAAAGTTTCATAGGAAAACAAGTTTGCCGTTGTCTGTCCATCAGAAGGCGATGAACTCCGTCTGAGCTCGGAACAGCCCTCACAAGGGTCCCCAAGGAACAGCCACAGAAAGACCCTGATAGATGATCAGATATCCTAGAATAGGTGTATGCACACAAATAACAGTTATTTGTTATTAACGTCTTAGTAAGAATATTATATTTCTCTTTGTGGTTCATCATTTATATTGGGGAATTTCATAGGGAGACAATCAGCTTATACTTGATAACCTCTCCTCTCTATCCCATTATCTTAGGCTATCCTTGGCTTAAACTTCAAAACCCGCACATAGAATGGGCTACAGGAGAGATTAGATCCTGGTCCCGGACTTGCCTTCAGAACAGTATTTAAATGGCTGACCAGTTGCCTATTTGTAACTTTTTTGTGGCCAAAACCAGTCACTTACCTTTAGAGCCGGTTCACACAGGGGCAACATGACTTTCAGGCCGACTCTGTGAGGCGACCTGCACACAACTATAGCGGCGACTTGCAAAACTACTTCTGTATAGAAGTCAATGCAAGTCGCCTGAAGTCGCCCCAAAAGTAGTACAGGAACCTTTTTCTAAGTCGGAGCAACTTGAGTCGCTCCTATTAGAACGGTTCCATAGTACAGAACGGTATGCGACTTGTCAGGCGGCTAAGTCACCTGACAAGTCACCCCTGTGTGAACCGGGCTTAACCACTTCATCATGGTAACAAATTATCTTACTACTTGCTCCTTCCCCACCCCTCCCTAAATACTTACTTGGGTCATTTCTTAATCCAGTGCTGTGCCCGTGTGCAGCAGTGCTGCTCTCTCTCCCACTTCTCACAGGACAGATTGATCGCAGTGGGAGCCATTAGCTTCTGCTGCTTCCAAGGGAATCTTGGGAGGAGATAGTGGGAGGTGGGACTGAGCTGAGCTGTTTGTGTGTCTATAGACGCTAAGCATTCCTAACACTATAAACAATTACTCCAGGAGTAACAGCACCTAGTCAGTGATCACAAATAACAACAACCACCACAATACAAAAGTTAACTGAGTAAACAAATTAAGAAAGACAATCAGGAATACTTTATAATTACTCTATTCAAATACTTATGATCAAACTATGCCCTTTTGCTCATATATGGACTTGAAGCGCCACTCAAAGCTGGAGAATAAAAGATTTCCCTGCTGGTGTGCAGAAATATGAGAGCAGCAATCCGTGTAATAATTCAGGCGTGTGAACATGCTTAAGGTAAGACGTGGCTCAAGCCAACCCAGTATTTTAAAAGTC
This sequence comes from Lithobates clamitans, assembly GCA_037952925.1. NCBI lineage: Eukaryota > Metazoa > Chordata > Amphibia > Anura > Ranidae > Lithobates > Lithobates clamitans. The sequence continues at coordinate 6,134,039 of JBBGZY010000573.1, read as the reverse complement.
GATGTAACTGTGTATGGCCTCAGCCAGTCCTACTCGGTGACCAAGACCCCAGTGGGCAGGAGGAAACACGCAAGGGGGCGTGGCCGGAGCATCACTGGCTGAGGCCATACACAGTTACATACACTTACAAAGCACCAGCTTGGTTTGAGCGATGTCTCATCTTGAACATATGCCCTTTTGCCTACTACACTTCTGTCATGGTGCACTCGCAATGTCACAGTCCAGATTGCCTCTCTAATTTGTTTCATAGAAAGATCTAAGGAAGGACATGCAGCCTATGGCTGTAGGATTTTATACTTATCTTTTTGTTGCTGCCTGATCTTCCCCCTAGCTATGTGATTTTGTCCTTCCCTTGCGTTGCTGAAGAGTGGGCCACCTTTTTTTATTTCTGCATAGGGACAAGGTGGGGTTTAGACCTAGGACTTCCTTTTAAAGGTAGTACCCAGTTTGCATTTGCGTCCATGCACATCTTTGCTTTACCAAGGCAGGGACAGCCTTACAAGGAAAAACAATACATTTCACAAAACTTTTTTATGTATATCATAAAATGTATATACCATTTAGCAGTCCTGAAAAGAAATGGCTGCTACTTACCCTCAAGGAGGAGGCGGAAAATGCACATTAGCAGTAAAAAAGAAACAGAAAGAGGAAAAGGACACATTGGCAGTCCTCCAAAAATGGCTGCCATGCGCCACTGGGGAGGAGAAAGAGCACGTATAGCAACCCTGGAGAAAAAAATTGCTTTGCACCCTTGAAGCGGAGGAGGAGGAAGAAAGTGTATTGGCAGTACTCTAAAAGAAAGTAGTTGTTATGCACTCTTGGAGGATTGTGAAGGAATGCCTTTCGCTGCTGACTTGTCACATTAAGGTGCTGCTCCCACTGAGCTCTGCTGTGCAGAGTCATGTGTTTCCTCATGCATGTGTTACCCAAATGGCTGTTACTTTTACCATGGCTCATGCATTGCAGGTAGAGGTTGCAGACCACAGTGGTTCTGTTGGCAACAGATATGCTAAAAAAGGCACACATTGCAGAGCTCTTCCTATTGACTTTCTATTCAAGTATTTGTTGCCTGGAAATAGCTAATTTCTACTAAACACATACCTGAAGTTTTGAATTTTTTAATAGTAAACTTAAAGTGTTACTAAACCCAGGACCCTGCATTCACTATATCTGGTCTCTCACAGTACACAGAACATGGAAATGCAATTGTTATAGTAAATTATAAACTGATAAATACCTTTTCTTATCAGCAGTTTATAGCAGATTGTGACTTCTATCAGTTCCTAGTAAAGCCTGTAGGAATAGTTTTTATTTTCCTCACGATTGTCCTATCAGGTAGACATGTGCAGTTTCGTAACAAATCAAAATTCGGCCAAATTTTGCATCTTTCAGACATTTGGATGCATCCGAAAGTCCGTAATAAAAAAATAATAAATTTCAACTAATAGCTCAGGTCCGAATTGCCACTGACTACGACCATGAAGGCCACGATAAAAGCTTGGGAGATGGCGGTTCATTTGGCATCCCCGAGCTTTCTGGGCCATTCACCCACAACGCCGCTGTGGATGAATCCTATGCTACAGCACTTCTATAATTTACCTGATCCCATGATATGGGCAATTAAAGGGATTAAGACACTAGGTGACATAACAGCCCTCGGCGACCTTCTGACATTTCCCCAGCTAAAGGTAAGACACAATTTGGAAAACGCCTATTTTTTCCGCTACTTACAACTTCGGCATGCTTATCAGTCACAATTCAAGGTCCGTAAAGTAGAATCTTTTCCGTCCAATCTTGAGTCAATGTTATCGGAGGAGGCTCTCGACAAACCCCTCTCCAAATCTTATAAAGAATTTTTCAAAACTACACCAAAAGCTGTGGCAAAGACCAGAAGTAAATGGGAAATGGAAGTCCCTGAGCTTCAGGGAGAGGACTGGGAGGAAGTATGGGATCAACCGTTTAAACATCTGGTGTCAGCCAGGGATAGGTTGATTCAATTCAAATTCCTTCACAGAAGTTACTATACCCCGGCAAGACTAAGAAAGATTTTTGGGCAGGCATCAGATGAGTGCTGGAGATGCACTTTCTCCCCGGCTGATGCTAGCCACATTTTCTGGGAATGTCCACTAATAAAAAGATATTGGGAGGAAGTCCTTTCATGTATTTCGGACCTTCTCACAATACCTATTCCATTAAACATCAAGGTATGTCTGTTGGGTTTGGTACAGGAGGTGGTGCAGACCAGAGCATTAAGAACATTACTTACTATTCTGCTCTTCTATGCAAAAAAGGCCATCCTACTAAAATGGAAAGATTCTCAAGCCCCAAACATCGCTTTTTGGAAGAAGTTGGTAAATAATATGATGCCTTTTTACAAATATACATATCAAGCTAGAGGATGTAAAAATAAATTTGTCAAGGTTTGGCAGGCATGGTATGGAGATGAGAGTACTATAGGGTGAAAGTATGATTATACTGTCTAAATGAGGGCTGGTTGATGGTAAATTATCGTTAAGAGGAAACACTATCCAAAGCAGTAATAAGTGTAAACAAATAGAAGATGATGGATTGGGGGAAATATAATGTGTAAACCACTCTGACTCGGCGGTGTTATAACTTCATGCCATATGAGACTTAGGAATACTTGGTTACCATTAGTAGAATTGGGCTGTGACAGGGGGGGGGGGGGTGGTACTCAGGGAGGGAGGGGGGGGAGGGAGTTACGGGTAAGAGTTATTGCTGGGCCCTGCGAGGTCAAATCTGGGCTCTGCCGTGTTGGCGGCCCAGTAGTTACTGTATAAATGAAAATTTCAATAAAAAGAATTTAAAAAAAAAAAAAAATTTCAACTAATACGAAAGAAATTATAGCAGATATAACGAATGAATTTGGCATGATTCGATAAATCGTAAAAGATCTAATGAAATAAAAGGTCAACTCAAAGTAAATCTTACAGTCCAATCAGCTGATTAATTTTGTGCTGGAAATTGGATTACTGGCAAAGTGCATTCCTGAGAACTGAGTGAGAAGGGTGTTATATTGTATTTGAGCAGAGGAGAAGAGATATTGTCATTGTGTGTGTAAATAGATTCAATAAACAAACGACTCTCCAAACTACGAATCATTATCACGAATATATGTACATACATAAATAAGGAATTTCAACTAAACGAAAGAAATTATAGCGGATATAACTAATGAATTCGACATGATTCGAGATTCAGTATAACGAATGTCGACACTCTACAGAAATAACAAATTATCCGAAAACAAATTAATGTAACATAACGAATATAACAGAACGAAATTATGTATTTTACGACTGAAAACTAAACAAAACTAACAAAATTTTCCGTTGTGCACAAGTCTACTATCAGGCTTCAAGACCCCTGACCCTCTGTCTGGACAGTGCTGATTGGCCTTGTGCTGATCACATGCACTCTCCCAAGAAATAAAAATCTCTCTAGCAATACACACCAAACTGAGCATGTGCAGCCTGACTCCAGACACTGTGTCTTATCTGGACTTGTCCATGGGGACAGTACAGGAGGGGTAGGATCTGTGAATACACAATCAAACAGCCTTGTTACACAATGCAGAGGATTAACCCCTTAGTTTCCACAGTGAGTATAACAAGCATGCTATTCTGCATATACAGACTGATTTTACTGTTGTGGGTTTAGTAACACTTTAAGTTGCAATGAATGAGATTGGGGTGCTACTTCTGTAGAAGTAGAAGTAAAAGTTAAAAATCAATAACCCATCCAAAATACACTATGATACTAGAATACCGTGTCACTGGCACCGTCTGTGAAAATCATAATATTCTGTACCACCATATAAAACTCAAAGGCATTGCACAGGATTGTTGTTTTTCCCATGTTACCATCAAAGTCCTATGAAAAGGAGCACTCATTTTCGGCTATACTGTGTTTTAAAAAAATATTTGCTTGCATTGTTTTATGTCTCCAATGGCATCAATGCTTACTAGCCTTGAAAATGGCCAGAATATATTATCACGATTCACCCCCTAGGCTTCAATAGGGTTTGATTTTAAATTCAAAATATTCTGACTTCATGCATGGTTCGACTAATCCCTCGGGTGAATCTATATATAAATTTGCTGTTACCTCAATTCTAAACCCAATCCTCATCTCTAATCAAGGGTCCCTTCTCGTTCCTCAGCCATACCCCACTACAGTGGAACCTTGGTTTACGAGCAATGCGGTTAACAAGCGTTTTGAAAGACAAGCAACTTTTAAAAAAAATTCTGACACAGTTTGCGAGTGTCATCTCGCAAAACGAGCAGAATTCAAGCTAATGGGCGGTGCAGCACCGCATTTGGCTACAGGTGCGGGGGTGCCGGGGACACTCGGAATGGTTCGGAGCCGTTCGGAAATACTCCATTCCCGAGTGTTTCCGAGCCTTTCCGAGGCTTTCTGAGTTCAGCCAAGCTGTCCCTGAGTATTTCCGAGGCTCTCCGGCGCCCCCCCACCTCTGGCCACATGCGGTATTACATGTAATAGAAGTCAATGTGAAACAATTTACCTTCGTTTCCATTGACTTCTATGGGGAAACTCGCTTTGATATGCGAGTGCTTTGGATTACAAGCATTCTCCTGGAACGGATTATGCTTGTAATCCAAGGTGCCGCTGTACTTGTTCTGCTCTTCCCATGGAAAGGTCAAGTCTAGACCCTATATTGGCAAATGCAGAATACTTCAGCACGCTTGTTGGTTCCGGTTCTAAATGCATACCGCTGGCAGTGAAATTAGCAATCCACAACCAGCATGCAAAATTTCTCTCCCTATGGCTGTTTTTAAATGCGCTGCACTCCACTACACAACCCACTTGGTGCTGTCTGTTGCACAAATTATTGTAATAAATTGCCAGTCCTTATTTAACAATTAGTATGTGGATGCTAGTAATTTACACTGGTCAATTCAAAGAAAAGAACCCATTCAGATTAGTAGAGTGAAGTATTATCAAGTGACAATTTTTGACATGTAAGAAATTAATTAATCACTGCACACATCTCTGCACTGTCCACCTCTGAAGTATCGAATTATTTTCTGTGTAATTCATTTATACCATACAGATAAGTTAAATATCTAAAATACACTTTATTCCAAATGAGGAAACTTGACTGAATACCACACACACGAACACACACTGCACATACCTAACACCACACAAGTACAATACACACACACACAAGCACAACGCACACACACACAGCACTATTGAACATACAAATCAATACACAGAGCTGCAAGCTGTAACAGAACAATGCAAATCACTTAGTCACCAGCCGCCACTACAGGGACAAATAACAGAGAGCATGTGTGGGTGGGGAGAGCAGAGCTGATGGGAGTGGGTGAAAATGCAGTGATTGGGAACCACTCAGGAGTGGGAAGACTATATGACAGTCCCATTTCACCTACAGGAATTTCAAGATAATTGCTGTGTGTCTTTTCCTTGTTAAAGCGAGAATGTACAAAAAAAAAAAAAAAAAACATATTTAGGTTATATAACTGGAAACAGATATAGTTATCGAATATCCTGAATTTCCTGGTGTGCGCCCAAATTTGTAACATTAAACCCTATCTCTCCTGCACTCTAGGCAGGCAAATCAGTAGATTCCAGCACCAGGACATCTTGCGACTGGTATCCAAGAATGGGGCAGGAATGGTTGGACCTTGGCACACAGAATCAGCGAGGTTAATTTGAGGTTAAGTTCATGAACCACTTCAATACTGGGCACTTTCACCCCCTTCCTACCCAGGGCAATTTTCAGCTTTCAGTGCTGTTGCACTTTGAATGACAATTGCGCGATCATGAAGACTGTACCCATATGACATTTTTATAATTTTTTTTTAGATAGATAGAACTTTCTATTGGTGGTATTTAATCACCACTGGGGCTTTTATTTTTGCTAAACAAATAAAAAAAGACTGAATATTTAAAAAAAAAAAAAGGTTTTTCTTAATTTCTGTTATAAAATTTTGCAAATAAGTCATTTTTCTCCCCCACTGATGTGCGCTGATGAGACTGCATTAATGGGCATTGATGAGGTGGCTCTCATGGGTACTGATGAGGCGGCACTGATAGGTGGCACTGATGGGCACTGACGAGGCTGCACTGATAGGCAGCACTGATGGGCACTGATTGGCACTGATGGGGCTGCACTGATGATCAGAGCCCTGATTATCTGTGTAAATGTCCCCTGTCACACTTGCCAGTTACCGGCCCTCCTCTCATCATGCTGTGACAGCCTGTGAGGAAAGGAATGCGGATAACCCACAAGTTTGTTTACATGTGATCAGCTGTGATTGGACACAGCTGATCACATGGTAAAGGTCCGCTGTCAGTGGCCCTTTACTGCAATCTGTGATCAGCTGTGTCCGATGGAAACAGCTATTATAGGGACCTGTGACATGTCCCAGAAGACGGCAGGGAGGGAGGGGGAGAGCAGAATGTGGCAGGGGAGGAGGACTTAAAGTGGAACTTCCCCTTTTGGGTGGAGTTCTGCTTTAAGTTTACAACCTTCATAACCTTCACTTGCACAACTGATATAGAAGTGTGATTGTATGGTGCTCAATGCAAAACTAGACAACGCCTTTCACCCCTCTATCCCCATTCCTCCCCCATTCCCTTCTCACCCTCTTCTACCTCATTACTTCCCCCACAACCTCTTTTCCTCTCTATTCCATACCCTATTTTTCCTATTATCTCGACATGGTACAATACAGAAGTAATGTCTGAAATAAAAGGAGACATTTCTCTACCTTGTCAGCTATTCCACATTTAACCTATCCTATTATCTGTAAAAGGTTGATGGAGATGAGAAGGCTCTGCTAATTTCAAGGGCAAGGGGCATTCAATCTGACTACTGCTTGAACAGGTAGGAAGGAGTTAATATTGTTAGAATTTATCAAATGTTAAACCAGTGTTGAAATGTTTATTGCATATGCCAACGTGTACTGAACTGTCTTGATGTCCTTAGGTAGTCTGTACTGTGATGACTGTGGATACTCTGCTGTCAAGTGTAGCAAAGTCCCGGACCTCTTTAGGCCTAATAGTTACCTCCAGAGTTAGAGAGCGCTGACATCCTTCAGTGTAGAGTGGGTTACAAGGCATGGTGGGTGTAATGCAAGATGAACAGGTGGGCGAGAGACAATTTTTAAATGCAAAGAGATTTATTGCCTCTTAAACAGAACTGTGGGAGAGAGCGTTAGGGCCAGGACACCCTTAGGTAGATGCAAAGGTAATTAGCAGACTCCAAGACTTCAATAGGTAGACAGCTAAACAGGTGAAGGCCTCCAGCCGGACACCACTTCTGTATAGGTAGGACTGCTGTCTCCAATCTTGTAGCAGTTACTAACAGTAAAGGTATTCAACTATTTGCAACAAGAACAGTTTTCTTTAACCTAAACTCACTCACTATGGGTCTTCACTCAACGAGCTCCCAATCTCTCTCACTAGACTTCAGATCCGCTAGCCACTGGATCCCCTGAGCTCTTTCACTGTAGCACTCAGTTTCTTCCTCAAGCATCAACCCTGCTTCACTGCTGGGTTCCTGGATTGGCACTCACAGATACTCCTCAAGCTTCACCCCTGCTGACACGTTAGGTCCCTGGCTTGGCACTCCACAAGTGTCACCTCCGCTGTCCCGCTGGGACCCCGACTTGGCACTCGCTGAAGTTTTCCCACTTCTTCACCATCCCCTGCTGGCGAGAAGTCTGCTCTGGTACTGTCCTCAGCTTACTCACAGTGATCTCCGGTAGCAAGGTGGATGGTCCATTAGCGACGACAGCTTCCCCTCTACCTCCGACCACAACTGGTTCCCCGGCCGGCAGAACTGTCACTTCTGGTTGGACCACAAGCCAGCAGTCCCAACCCTATGCTGCTTTCCTGCTTCTGGATAGGCCCTCAGACAGCCTAGCAGCCAGATATCCCCGGGATAGGCCTTAGGTTTTTGGCCTAGCAGCCCGGGGCAAAACAACACACGTCCACCCAGACAGCCGTCCAGGTGGCACAGAACCCCGATCTCGTGACTCCATCCAAATAAATAGGTTCTCCCAGAAGGCCAAGGGACCCAAGAAAATCACTGCCCAATGGCTGAGTCACCCGATTCATTCTTAATCTGTCCTTGCAATGCCCTTGTCTCAGCTAATGTCACCAGATACCCGGCCATCTAGCGACAGAAGAGAGAAGTGCAGCAATTCCAGAATTAGGGCAAAATCAATTGACCTCCTAACAACTGGCGAAGGCAACTATCACTTGGCAAAAAAATGTAATAGCAACCCTGCCTAAACATCAGGGTGCTACACAAGTATGAAAAAAAAAATCTATACATAAAAGTTTACATTATGGAGGGTTAGTGTAAGGACTAAGGTTGAAGGGCAGGGTAGTGTGAAGGTTACAAAGAGGGTTTGTGTGAGGGTTACATGGAGGGCTAATGAGCGGTTACAAGAAGGGTTAAGGTGAGTGTTTGTGTTAGGGTTTGTGTGAGGGTTAGGGTTAAAGGGGGATTAGAGTGAGGTTTAAGGTTGCATGGAGTGAGTGAGTAATTGTTACAAGACGGTTTGTGCAAGGGTTACGGGAGGATTAGAGTGAGGGTTAGGGTTGCATGGAGGGTAACTTAGTGTTACAGAGTGAGTAATTGTTAAGAGAAGGTGTGTGTGAGGGTTAGAGTTACAGAAAAAGATTATGAGGCTTAGGGTCAAAAGAAAGGTTAGTGTGAGTGTAAGAATTGCAGTAAGATTGACTGTGAGTTAGGTTAGGGGTACAGGAAGCGTTAGGAGGAGGTTATGGGAAGGGATTGTCAGGGTTGGGGTTATAAAAGAGTGAGTGTTATGCTTTAGGTTCGGACATCGCTTTCTGCAGCTAAAACCACCAGTGCTAAGCTCCTGACACTAAAATTTAGTGTACTGCAAGCAATGTCCCCAGAGAGGAGAAAAAACATACACCATTTTTGCTTTACGTTTGCCAGGGGTGCAAATAGAAGAGAATAAAGCTGTTCTAGTAGCATGCATCCATAACTGCTTGGGCCACATCACTGTCTGACCTGCTCAGCTCAGCATGCAAAGAAGTTAGACTTGCGCATGAAGTTCCTCCATGACCTCCCATATCTTTCCTGCATTTTTCATATATATAGTCATTGACACAAAACACCATGTTAGTGAAACATTTAAACTTCCCTGTTTGCCTTCTGATAGGATAGAAACAAGTTTTATTATTATTTCTTATTTAGAAATAAGGCCACTGTTGACGCATGCTGTGCGGATGTTTTTTGCAGCGGAGAAGCCCAGGCTGAGGGGATGGATGGAGAGGAGGCCGGTGTGATGGAGGCAAGGAAGTGAGGAGTGATCTGCTGATGGGGAAGAGTTGTCAACTTGTGATGTTTATGGTGGAAAGTGGTATTGGAGAAAAAGAAGGAGAGAAACAGACATAAGCGCCTACTAAGTGTAGCATTGGGATAACTTTAATAAAGGTAAAAGAATATTACTCACAAAAAAGAGTATTAAATTAAGCCTGTAGCGCAGTGAAATGGGTCCTTGTCAGCAGGAAGACAGGTCTACATCTGTGTGGAAAAGAAGGGCTGGGGTCCCAACTCTCAGGAGTGCCGGAGGCTCTCAGTGCTTCCTGGTCCATGGAATGCAAGGCCCAGTGGATGTTCAGTCACTATCAGACGTGACACAAGGACGTAGTGACAGTGCATGGGCGTCCGCAAGGGGGGGCTAGTGATTCTTTCTATTGGCAAGGGTCCGCCGCGGCCACATCTGTAGCTGTGCTGGCTCTCTGGGTTTGTGCGAGTCGGCTCCACAGCTGCTGCAGATCTGTGTCATTGAGCTTACAGAGCTCTTTACTGCCACCTCTGGATGCTTCCTCTATGTGTGACCCTCCTTTTGCTTTGCTGCCTGTTGTATTTTCACAGGGACATGTGTAAACAGGACTTGGGAGAAGGAAGACCACCTTACAAGTGGGGGCTGTGAGTACAAGTGAAGGGAGGAGGTTGTTTGTGTAGGGGGGGGGGGGCAGAGCTGTGTGTGTGGGGACCTGACATATATACAGATGAGGGCGGCAGCTGAGTGAATACAGGTATGATCAGGAAAGATTATATCATCTTTCCTGTCCTGTATACAGCTCTATACACCCATCTTCCTTCCTGTATTCCTCCATCATCGCTGACTGCAGCTATACATCACCTGTCCTGTATATATAGCTGTATACAGGACAGATGATGTATATCTGCAGTCAGTAATGATGGAGGAAGGTCTCTATATACAGTTAGCTGTATATACCTATATACCCACCTTCCTTCCTGTATATAGAGATATTCATCCATCAACACTGACTGCAGATATACATCATTTGTCCTGTATACAGCTATATACACCCACCTTCCTTCCTGCATATACTAATACCATCCACCCCCTCTATATACACATACTGTACACCCTCCATACTGTACAGGCCACATTTGATGGGCACAATGAGGCTGCAATTGATGGGCACAGTAAGGCTGCATATAATGGGCACATGCCTGCGCTTTATGTGATAATGACTAAGCCCCTTACCCTTCATGACATTGTCAAAAAGGGGCAGAGCATGGGTTTCATTAAAATTATGCCCCCCCTGAAAAAGTTCTGCGGACGCCCATGGCGACTGTTTGCAGAGCATGCGCTCTTTCTTCAGGCGATGAGAGAAGTTCAGTTGGACTGAGAAAGGAGTGCATGCTCCACAATATCCTTGCATCACATCCTGTAATGACGTCATGTCTGCTGGGCCTTGCATTCCACGTACCATGGACTTAGTAGGCACTTGTGTCTGTTTTTCTCCTTGTAGCCATGTAGAGTTGCTTCTTGCATCTAGATTGAGCTGCCACAAAAGTGAGCTTTACTACACATGGACTTTTTACATATGGACTTTTCCTGTTTATGGACAATTTGTCTATTGTGAACTTTAGCCCCCTTTCTGGTCCCCTATATTTGCACCAATCTCTGTTTTTGATTGGAGCAAAAGAAGAGTCCTAAGGGATGGTGTAACCCCTTAAAGGGGAAAGCGCATATTTGGCCTGTAAAATTTATCAGTCAATACCAGTGGTGAGAGCATAATGAGCACTTGAGTGAGGTTTGCAGTGTAGCACGCTGAGGAATATCTTTATTTTATATTTGTTTATAGCAGCGCAGGATTTATTCTAGTGATATTCACTTTTAAAAATCTGTATCCCTCTCCGCGCTAATAAATCAAAACAATTGCTCACAAAATTAAATAAAAAATGATTATTAAATAGACAAATCCTACCCTATTTAATACAACCAAGTGAATATACTAGGTGTTTATATCAATAAACACCTAGTAAATACTAAAATAGGCAAGCAGCACTGTGTAAATAAATAATATTACATATGAGTTATTACAAACAATTACAGTATAAAATATCAGTGAAATTTCCAAAATAATAATGATCCCCATTGAGAATGTCTATATGATTGAGTCTGTTACGCAGTGCTGCTTGTATATTCTAGTATTCATTGGGTGTTTATTAATACATGATATTCCGTTTTGATGTGGAAACACATCAGTGCTGGCGAGCTGCTGAATGGTTTATTCATTTATATATTTATTGGGATGTTCACGTCATTATAGTTGTAGGTGATTGTAGAGAGTCTTTTGTAATTATATACTGACATTATTGGTGATATATATAAAATGCTCTAATTGGCCAGTTAGTTGAGAATCTGCATCACTTTGAAGCATAGCTAGTTTATAGGCGAAAGGAGCATAATGTATGATACATTACTGTGACAGAACATCAAGGTCTGCGGTTGATTCTGCCAGTCAGTTAAAAGGAACCGTCTCGTTACCACGGGAAGAGTTTTGTGTGCACTAGGAGGTGAAATCTCCAGCTACATTAAAGTGGTTGTAAACCCCAGTCATGAAATCTGAACAGAGCACATATATCTGTAGTGGCTACTACAGTGTCGTTTCTCTCTGGTGCTTCGTTCCTCTGTTATCAGCATGAGTCACTTCTGAGACATTTGCCTGTCACATGAGATAAAACTTGTAATGTGGAGGGAGATAAGCACAAAGCTTCTCTATTTAGAATACAGCTCTGCATGTTCCCTTGTTCTTCTGCCTATGTAGAGGGGGGTGTGTGTCCCTTTTCTCCAATCAGCTCTCATATAAGAGCTAAAGAGCTAAAACTGCAGAAAAATGTATTCATAAATTTAGGCAAAAGGGGTTAATATCTAGGGCAATCAAGGTACCACAATTAATCACTGCTTGCTCACTGTGTGCTGTTTTCATTAAGGGATGTGCCGGTTTTTATTCCCTGCTTGGCAGGGAAACAAAAACTGGCACATCCCAGCTGACAGGACAGAGCTCAGTATTGTTTACATTCACAGAGCTCTGTTCTGACATCCTCTTCGCCGATCAGTGGTTTCCGGCAGTCAATCATTGGCCAGCACCCGCTGATCGACTTGGAGCGCCGGCCACGCACGTGCGCCCCCCTACCTGTAAGCGTTGGATCACATATTAGATACGTCTTTCAGCGCAAGAGAGCAACTCTCCTACGTACACTTACCTGAGGCGGTCGGCAAGTGGTTAAGGAAGCACCCACTTGTTGAATTCTTCTTTCTTAAGGGCTTTTCTTAAAATTTTTTTTTTTATTAAAACAAAGTTCTACATAGTTCCAGAAATGTCAGGTTAGTAAACTGACAAAACAGACAGGACTTTCTGTACTAATCCCCTCACAGGACTCTGGAGCCTTTTTTTTGGAGTTACTTGCAGGTGATGTGATACAGATTATCTCTGAAACCAGTGCTCTGCAAGAAAACTGACAAAGGTGAAAGCAAAACAAAACATAGCAAGACTGTTATGCCGCGTACACACGAGCGGACTTCTCGTCAGACGGAACTCCGAAGGACTTTTCGACGGAGTTTCGACTGAGTTCCGAAGAAACAGACTTGCCTACACATGATTCCACCAAAGTCCGATTGTTTCGAACGTGATGACGTACGACCAGACCAGAAAAGGAAGTTCAATAGCCAGTAGCCAATAGCTGCCCTTGCGTCGTTTTCGGTCCGTCAGACTAGCATACAGACAAACGTTTTTTTTTTATAGGGATCGAGTCCGTCGGAAAGATTGGAAACTTGTTCTATTTCTAAGGTCCGTCAGACTTTTTCGTCAGAAAAGGTCCGCTGAAGCCCACACACGATCGGAATGTCCGACGGATTCATTCCGTCGGACCTTTTCTGCCGTAAAGTCCAGTCTGTATACACGGCATTAGGGAACAAATCTCTACATAAGAAAATAAATGCACAAAAAGAAAAAATGGCGGACTTTTCTAGTACCAGGGAAAACTACAATAGATAAAATACTTTATTGAAGGATATAAAATCACAAGATAAAAAATACCAAGGGATAACATATCTCTAGTATGAAGTCACATCTCCCATGATTACAGAAATTATATGAATTTCTCAACACATCATTTCATAATATGACAGTCCAAAAAAGGTCAATGCGTTTCGCATGAGTGCTTCCTCTGGAACCTTTTCCACATGTTCATGAGAGGGTGACCTATCTTAGGAAGATACATGTGAGATATTCATCAAATAAATTTACATACTTGAACAATAATCATATCCAATATAATAGTCAATAGTGCAGACTTACATATCAGCCCAAAATTAAAGCCAAGGGCGACATTCAGCAGCAGCCAGCAACAGCCATCAAATAAATCCAGTTGGCAAACCAATGTAGTGTCAAGAACAATCACAAGAGGCAACAGGGTAATTCTAGATTGTTGGCCAGAGAATAAAGTATATATATATTTCTGTTGGAATATAATGTTCATTTGTATTTTACGTAACAACTGCAACAATATTAGTATTTAGTAGAGATATATTCTTCAACCAGTAGATGGCAGTGTTTATAAGTTTGTAGCCACATCTATGTCTTTTCCCTGAATAAAGTCTCCTATTTCTTGCTCGCAGTTAAGCAGCAAAGCCCATGGGTATTGTGCACTGTCTGTTCTATAGGGCTATATACAGAATTTCTAACAGTAACTCGTTCCAACTTGCCACTCTACTGCAGTCTGGGGAAAATGGAAATTTGGCTAAAAAAGTGCAGAGCCAATGAGCTGTTCATGTGCATTAACACATGCTAACCAATCAGCAATGACCTCACATATTATATATAGGCATATTGAACTGTGTTGTGTTCAAGTAAGTTGGCAGCTGGTCCAGTCCAGGGGAAGGGGTTAACTTTGTAGGCTTTGTCCCCGGTCTTTTTGGTCTTAGCCAGCCCACCTGTGCTATAAAAAGGGGGAAAGCTGAGGTCCAGGGCCAGCTCTTCCTAGTTGAAGTGGTTGGCTCTGTTCTGTCCATGAAATCGGGACTGCTGCAAGGCAGGCAAGGAAGGGAAACACAAGCACAAGTTCAAGATACCAAGCAAGCAGTGATTAATTATTCTAAAAGGAAAAATTTGCGCTAGGTGTAAATTGTTATAAATAAATCTATGAAAAAAATATATATATTGTGCTCAAGTGTACAAAATATAAACCTATGAAGAAATATCCTGCAGCTATACGCTATAACCCTGATAGGGGGCACCACTAAAAATGTATATAAAGAGCGCAGCGCTGGATTTGAATATACAGTGAAAGATATACAGTGAAAAATATTTTAACAGTGAAAAATATTTTGTTATGTGCAAATAAAACTGTGCACAATAATCACCAAAATAATGTCCATGAATTAAACAAAACCAAAATATGATTAAACGTCCATAAGGCACGTGAAACACCACTCTGGATATCTGACTTCCACCGCTGTGAGACCCGTCACCAGAAAGATTAAAGGCTTACCGGACCGCCTTTTAAAAAAGGCATGAATCAATCACCGCTATGGATGCTATCCCTCTCATGGATGGATCCTGCTGTGAAGCACTAGATGGTTGATCTCAAATCAGTCAGCCATGGAGGAGCGCCGATCCCATTGGTATAGATATCCAAAAAGAAAGGGAGAAATGCTCCGATGGTGTAGTAAATTATTGGTTCCTTAAATACATTATGTACATCTATGTGAATCGATACGTCCCAACTTTCGGAACTGTAGGACCCCTATTACAGAGGTCTAATAGGCACAAACAGGAGTGAGCGGTCAGTCACAGACGGCAACTTTAAACGTCCATCAGGATCCTCTCATCCACCAGTATATCAGACTTCAATACATTCCATAGGACCCACGTTCCGCAAATAAAAAAATTAAGGCTTATGTTGCTCTAGAGAAGTAACTGTTTGCTATTTTTCACTGTTAAAATATTTTTCACTGTATATCTTTCACTGTATATTCAAATCCAGCGCTGCACTCTTTATATACATACATAAGCAGTGATTAATTGTGGTACCTTGTATAAATGACAGGTCCTCTGGTAGGGAAGGGGTCGATGTCTGGCTCTCTTCCTAGCGGTTTGTATATGATAGCAATTGGATCCGAACCCGCGTTATGGAGATCTATGGCTTGGTCACAAGGTACTGGAAGGAAGGAGTTAATGAGCATGCATGAGGTCATATGATGTGCTCAGTGGGACCCCATTCTGTTACTGGAAGTGAGGTAACAAAGGAAAGCTGAACTGGTGGGGTGGGCGCAGGCTCAGCACATCCCTCCTAATGCAATATACAAGTTACAGTGTGTAGTGATATAGGACAAGTCGCTTTTCAGAGGAACTCTGCACTTTAATTACTGCACACAGTGAAGGCTCATCTCAAAGTCGGGCAACTCCCTTAATGGTAGATTTTTCACATGGCCACAGTCTTCGTCTGGTCCCGGGCATTGATGAGTGTGCTCCACGCTCCTAGTTCCCCGTGTGCAGGACGAGTAGGCCCCACCCACATACTTGGCATAGTCGGCAGCATACATCCACACATAGATATGAGATGACAGACACCCATCTCATTGATAGACATCTTCATGTTTATGGAATGCCCCAACCCTGCTAGCCAAACGTTATCTAGGAGAACAGGCGACCACTGCTTTTTTTTTACCTATGATACAAGCGACACTGGTCTTCTTTACGCCCTCTATTGTACATTGTTATAAACTACAATGTTTCTGTTCACAGACCCACCAAGCAATGGTGGTGCCTGAGGCCGGTTGGATATTGCATACAAGTCTGACCGCCTTGGGAAGTACATGAGCACCTTTAACTTAGGTGACTGTGGTAATATGATTGGTCTTTACTCGGAACATCAGTTTGCACGTCCTCATTGCTCTTTGCACTGTCTTACACAATAAATCTGATTATCCGCTGACATACATCCAGGTACTGGGGACTGCCTTAGGCAGAGCTCAGTCACAGAACTAATAGGCTACTGATAAAAGATGCCGCGGGGTTATGAAGCAGCTGTGTATTAGTAGGGTTGGTATAGATACATTAGAATGCTGCGAGGCAACCCTAATGACTGTCATATAGGAGCACTAATGAGACTGGCTTGGGGTCTGCTACATTGCTTCTCTGTTTGTAAACTGCAGGCAGTAATTGGAAACTCTGCTGGCATTAGAATCTAATGTTGACTGTAGTGCCAATGAACATGGAAAGTGGCTTGTTAAGTCTCAGCAAGAAGCTGACCAGCAGATACGGCAAGCTGGCAACAAGGGAATATATGACACGTGCCATCATATTTTACATGTCCTGATTCCATCTGAGCACTTGAGAATGAGGATAATAATGAGCAAAATTAGAAATCACATTTTAATATGAAATTTAGCACACCCCCTTAAGGGCCGCAAGTAACTGGGATCTCCCACCCTGCACACCAAATTTTCACAGTCATGGCAGAGTCAGAAAAACAGTCCAGTACTTTGTTTTTTTGTTTTATTGATGGAAAATAACTTGGATAGGGATTGGGAAATTATGAGATGTCCACTTGACTTCAAACAACTTCAGGTACAACTTCTCCTATATACACTCCTCACTTCCTCCAGCACACTTGCTTGCAGAACTCCAGCTGGCACACTGTTTGTGGATCTGACAAAAAGCACTCATTCAGATTCAGAGCAATAGCCTGTTATAGACAGGAACCCGTGGCCCCTTTGAGTGTGTAGCAAAAAAATCAGTGTCCAGCTTAATCACTCCTGTGGCTGCTGATCACAGCACCACCTCTTCAGGCATTGCCAGGCCTGGCTCTAGCTGCCCCTTTCACTAGCCCTCCTGGCTAACTTCTCTGCAGTCCTCCCTGACTGACACTCTCGCCACAGTCCTCCCAGACTGATCACTCACCCGGCTGACTTCTCAGGAGATCCTCCATTCCCAGAAGTAGCCCTTATAAGGGGAAACATGTTGGAAGGAGATGGGAGCTGTGATGTGATGATCCATACTTGTTGATGATCTCTTGGTTGGATTACCCTCTCTATTGCCTAAATGTATCCTAGTTGCTGTAAGTTCATGATTTTAGCTTTAAATATACCTTTTTGTAAACGTATTATGTGATGAGTCTTCCCTATGTTTAAACCCCACACATACACCGAGTGGAGAGCATCAAGTGAGTCCAGGCTGGAGTGTGCAGGGCTGGGAAGCTAATTAGGTGGCTGCTGGATCGATCGATCAAGAAGGTCAGGTTACATACAGTAGGAATCCACATATCTGTTCACCTCATGCGATATATGATCTTTTATAACTTGGAGATCATTGGGATAAGGTAAGCGGCACATTTAATTATATTTGGAAAAACGGATTGAAAACATTCTTTCACTAGAAGTGGTTCACTTGTGTAGCAGTATGTTCACCACTTGGTTACTTAGCAATCTGCCAATCACCCTGCTGCCAGACTCCCATCTATCAGTTAAGACAATGAACAGTCATTTGAACAGTTTTGTTACGTTTATTGCAGGACACAGCTTGGATGGGAGAAGGGACGATATGAGATGCCCATAGCATTTAGCATATTGTAAGACGTTATTTAGTGGCCTTGGCCTTGAACAACTGGATGCACACCTTGCTTCCCCAGTCTCCTTCCTTTGAATAACTTCTCTGCAGACTTTTGCTCATTCCTTTCTGGTACAAATCCTTCACTGCAAAACTACTGACATACTATTTCTTCACTTCCATTGGAACAAGAAAGAATCACTCTGAATAATTCCACCTTGCAGACCGTAATGGTATTGCCTCTGCGGATCAAGAACCAGAGGCCTACACAGCCTCCCCCCGATGGCTCAATGAAACAGACAGCCATACAGTCTTTTGAAAGGTATTACCAATGTGCTAACCAGACCAGTGATATCATGGTACCTCCCCCCGTTGGCCTGACACATGGCAATAGGCAGACTACTGTTCCCAGCCAGTCCTTTACTGTCAATGCTGCATTCCCCGGCCACAGCATTCTGCACTACTCTTGATAGCTTCTCTTTCCTTGTTCAGTTCACACTGACCTGTTGCTACTTGGCAGTTCTGTGTCCCCAGTCACAGAACGCTCATCTACTCTCCGCCGCTTTACTGCTACTCCCTCCGTACTGATCTTATCTTGCATACAAGTCCTGTGTTCCCCGGTCACAGCAGCTTGATACCTTTTCAGAGACGAAGATATTATCCACGACTCCCTCCTAACGGTTCCTCCATCCCTCCTCCGCGCTCGGCGCATCCTCACGTGGGGATGCCCGGAACAGCAACTCAACACTCCATGCTGTCTTTCCCTGCACTTCAGAACTCCTCCCTGGCAGCATGTGACTTCAGCTTATATGGGAGGCCTGCTCCCTGCCAATACCAAAGGGTAATTGGTCAGAGCTCCTCACATGAGCTGCCTGCCACTCAAACCTCAGGTCCAACCTCCCTTCCAGAACAATCTGTCTGAAAGCAGGGGAGGTACTTCTGAGTCAGAGCACAGGTGGCCACACCTCCCACTACACCAAATACTCCCAGTCCCAAATCAAAACAACCAGGCCCAGCCTAAAGCAAAGGCCTGGCTAAATATACCTGTACTTGGACCCTGAGCTATAGAAAAATACTAGTCTAGCGCCTACCTTTAGGTAGAGGGTGCTACATTCACCCCCCACTAAAATCACAACTGTCCTCAGTTTTAGGAAATTGGATTTGCAAAAATACCTCCTTAACTAAGGAGGAGAAGCATCTCATATCAATTTAGTTGGATGGGGAATAAGGAAACAAACTTGGAAGGGGTAACATTGTATAAAAGTACAAAATTACACATATACATTTGCACACTCTATACATTCTAACTGCACATCCCTGCAACTAATATGATATACAAGCGGAACCAGAGCATTACTCCCTCAGGAGGAATACTCTGTTTACCACAGGTCTTCATCTGTTCCAATGGTGGAGATGTACAGTCGTCACATTCCCAGAGTTTTCCTAAAAGAAGACATAACAAACACACAACTATCAAACTTAACTGAAATGAACACTTCAGCAAACAGAGGGGGGTTATAATCCCCTGTCTGGTGACAGAAGAAACACAGAGAAGTTGCATGTGGTTCCCTGCTAGAGCTGTCACTCCCTCAAAAGGAGTCTAAGAGACCTCCTGCAGAGTGCAGCTTAGACAGACACGCCAGTAATTAAACACATGGGCCCATAGGCAAATGAACTTTCTGTTTGGCTGCTAAACAAGGAGTCCTTTTTCTTGAGTAAGTGGCAAAGGGTTGAGCAGAGACAGCACACTCTAGTGTCCACAACATTGTCCTTGTCAGGCACCCTGAGTGGCAGACATCCTGCATTGAAGACAGTCATTGGGAAAGCCCACCCTAACCAAGCTGCAGTGCAGCAGTCCAAATGGGTGCAGTATCTCACCTGTGACTACACAAACAGTAGTCCCAACTTACAAGTGGTACCTTGGGTCCGGCAACCTCTTCCGACTGTCCCCCTCGCCTCTGACCAAGATAGAGTAGCTGCGGGTGTTCTGTCCTGCTTTCACAACCAGCACTCTGACCTTATAGATAGCCCACCCGAGCTTCCATTCTCGATGAATGTCCTTAAAGCAGACCCAGACTTCACTCTCCGGCACCCGCTTTGGTTCTGGGACATGTAGATAGTCCCAGATCATGTCATTCTCCCACTGCTCCCGGGAGTTTTCAACAACTTCCATTACATGATCCGGAACATAGGTGTAGTCCAGGCCCCATTCCCGAGCTACCCTCCGCTGTACCTCCCTCTGGAACCGGGAGATCCTAGGCAATTCTTTGGGCCTCCTCTGCCAGGCAGGAGTGAGGGGCCAGCTGACCCACTGTCGGTACATGGATGCTCCTTCAGAAGAAGCACTTGGCGAACAAGCTTGGTTTGGTTGCTATGGGCAATGACCTGTAACAAAGTCACTTGATTTTATAGAAAAATTTGAACACTGATTCAAATGAAAACACCAGGACACTTTATATGCATTTTTTTGATGAAAAGATATCATTTTTTTTTTTTTTGATTAACTTTTATTTTGAACTTTATTTTCTGATAAATCATTTTCTGATGAATTTGGTTTCACAATATATTATTATGTTCGTTTAATCACATGGTGGTAATTTTTGTGTTTATTCACAATACTTCACTTTATTGATTCACATAAGACAGCACATATCTTTTATATTTTGAGCACAGTATCTTTAAGTCCTCATATAAGGAGTAGTAAAAGTGCAGCAGTCTTACCTATATTTAGCGCAAGATTTTTCTATACTATATCTCCTGAATGCGCCAACCAGCTCCTGCTGTCCATTACCTGCCCCCGCGCCTCCAGAAAGGGACTCCTTAAAGGGGTTGTAAACTTTCGTGGTCTTTTTCGTGGATGAGCACACCAGCTCTAGCTGATGTCTAGTGTCATGATTGGCTAGATTGATAACAGAGCAGCCATTGGCTCCCACTACTGTCAATCAAATCCACGGACGTGGGCGGGGCCAAGTCATACATTCGGTGGCTATGGACGCCGAATGCTGGACTCGGGAGCGCGCCCGCAAGCTAACCCCCTCGGGGAAGTGCTTCCCGGAGGATGTTATCTGATGCGGGGCGGTTGCTTAAACACTATTGCTGTCCTTGTTCTCACTGATGTAAAATTTCCTGCTTCCTTTGGATAGTTAGTACAGCGGCTCCGACCAGAGCTGACAGTTTTTTTGGCTAAACGAAAAAAGACTCCTAGTGTGTACCCAGCTTAAGGGAGTTGTAAACCCTCAAGGTTTTTCACCTTAATGCATTCTATGCATTAAGGTTAAAAACCTTCTGTGGTGTAGCTACCCCCCAGAGCCCCCCTTTTCCTTACCTGAACCCAATCATTCCAGCGACGAGCACAAGCCCAGCTGCTCCAGCCACTGTCTTGGGTCCTCATTGGATAGATTGATAGCAGCAGGAGCCATTGGCCAGGGGGTGGGCCGAGTCTGTGTCAATGAACGCAGCAGCAGGACTTGGGAGCGCGCCCGCACGAGTGCCCCCATGGAATGTGGCTCTCCGTGGGGGCACTCGATGCGGGGAGGAGCCAGGAGCGCCGATGGGGGACCCCAGAAGAGGAGGATTGGGGCCGCTCTGTGAAAAACCCTTGAACAGGGGAGGTAAGTAAAAAATGTTTGTTATTTTAAAGGAAAAGAAAAACGAACCTTTACAATCACTTTAAGAGCTTGAAAGACATTGGACAGCAGCAGGAAATTTTGCATCAGCGAGAACAGCAACAACAACAGAACTAATGGCCAATTTCTGCCATTCAAAGCAAGCCTATTACTGCTTAATGAAAAAGCAGATATCACTGCTAAAGCTTGAAAAAAAAGCCTTTTTTTCGTTAAAATTAATCAGATTGGAGGAGTTTAAAGTGGTTGTAAACCCCCTTTTAGAACTTGTACCTACAGGTAAGCCTAGAATAAGGCTTACCAATAGGTATTGTAAATATCTCCTAAACGTGCATAGTTTAGGAGATATTTACCTTGTAGTGTGACGATGATGTCATCGGCACATGCGTTGTGATGAAACGGTCCTTCCGAGCCATTTCTTTCTGAGCGAGTGGCGTTGTTCTATCGAAAAATGCCTGCGCATGCGCAATGCGTAACAGCACTCCATTTTCCCGATCAGCTGGCGTTTACCATAGCGCATGCGCACATATTAGGAGGTATTTTTTCGAAGGGAGATAGCATTTGACGGCCAGAATTGAAAGCTATGCAAACAGAGGAGGGAGACCGTAGTTGTCAGATTGTGCCTCGCTGTTGTAGCTGTGTTGAATAGCGGGTTTCGTGTGTGTTGCCACCCACCCTTAGACACAGGCAAAACTCGCCGTTTAACACACCAAACCCGCCCTGCAACACTGACAAAACCCGACCTTGAGCACACTGAAAACCCGCCCCGCAACGGTGAGACACAATCCAACAACTACTGTCTCCCTCCACTGTTTGCATAGCTTTCAATTCTGCAGGGAACAAAAGAGGAAGTAACACCCATCAGGGTTTACTTCCTCTTTAAGAACAAGATTCCCCCTCTCCATAGACTTCTGTGAAATTTGCTGAATTTTGAATAAGGTTCTCCGAACCCTTGGCTAATTGAACCAGAGCAGATTAGCCCTTCCTCATTACTGTATTGTGAACCAAACATACTGCAGATTACATTTTATATAGATGACCAGCCAAACCAATATGATAGCAGCTCTATCATTTCCTCTGGGATCCTTATGAAAGTTTTTGAAGCTGCAGCAGATCTTGTTGTTTAAAGTGTAGTCTTTTTAAACCATAAAAATAAGATCTGGCATGGTAAAGAAACCTCATATACAAAAAATGCGTTGGCTGCCTTTACTAATCTCTACCTTTAAAAACGCAGTTTGCCTGGTTGTTATTGAAAAGCTTCAATGTCATCTCAGTCCCTGACATTGGTTGAAAGTAGGCAGCTCAGGAGTTCTGACGTTACTCTTGCTTCAGTAGTTGCATGCTAGCATTTTTTTGTTACAGCCTTCATAATTTTTCAGTTTAAACTTCTTATTAAAGTGGTTGTAAAGTCTTATGGTTTTGCACCCTAATGCATTCTATGCATTAAGGTGAAAAACCTTCTGTGCTGCAGCTCTCCCTTAGATCCCCCTTTTTCTTACCTGAGGCCGATCCAGTCCAGCCGCTGTCACACTCCTCATTGGACAGATTGATAGCAGCAGGAGCTATTTGCTGCTCCCCCTGCTATCAGTCAAAAGCGGGGGGGGGGGGGGGGCGGGGCTGAGTCCCGCTGCCTGTGTCAAAGGACGCAGCAGCGAGACTCGGGATTGGGCACGCATGGGTGGCCCTAGGGTAAGGGGTTTTCCGTGGGGGCACCCAATGAAGAGGAGGGGCTTAGCGCACTAGCGGGGGACCCCAGAAGAAAAGGATCAGGGCTGCTCTTGCACAGACCATTTCACAGAGCAGATAAGTATAGGCATGTTTGTTATTTTTGTTTAAAAATAAGTGAGGGATTACAAACACTTAAAGCTGAACCCCAGGCAGATAATAAAAACATAATAATCATATTCATTTTAAGTTTACATAGTGTAAATACCTGATTTTTACTTGATTTCAGCATCTTGCAATCCCCGGTACATTAGCACTCAGATGCAGTTCACACCAGAAAGTAGCGCAGGAAACCCGCGTTCCATTTCCGGCTTCACGATTAAACCGCACAGCAGTGATCTGCAACAGTTGTCAGTGTTAAGCTCAGTAGTGTATTTAGGTTTTGTGCTGCCCTAGGCCTGACTAAACTCGTGCAACCCTTAATTTAAATATGACCCACCCCTTCCTGTCAAGGCCACACCCACCCTGAAATTTTCGAGTGGGGACACTAGTTCTGAGGGCCTGGGGGGGGGGGGCAATGGATGCCCTTAATTTGCATAGATTTCCTCTCACTTCCTGTTTGGCTATGGGGCAGGAAGTGAAGGGAAATCTCTGCAATGGCACAGGGATGGTAAAAAATAAACTGACAGGAGCTATAACCCTCCCTTATTCTATCCAAAATGAAAAAAAGTGTTGCCTATAGTTCTACTTAAAGCATAAATTTCTGATAATTTTATGGAGAGGACTAAGAAGATATAACCATGCCAATGGTGCAGCAGAAAACATATAGCTCAGTGAGGAAGGTTTGTGGTCCAGGATGATAGGACAGTCAAAATTTCACAGTTGCGGAATGCCGGCTGGCCGCGTACCAGAAACAGTGCGGCCGCTTTATGGGGGCGCTAGACTAATTTGCCTCTCAGCCCAGTCCGCCCCATAAGACTGGCGCTACACTAACATTGTGGCGCAAGCCGGCGGGGACACTTTCTGTGCTGCCCCCCTGCAAAGTGCTGCCCTAGGCCTGATACAGCGTTGGTTAAGCTAATGACACCCCAGATGCAGGTTGCAACACAGTGCATTTGCCTGCACAGGATTGCATGGTACAACAGTACCCACAAGTCACAGAAGTAAAATGCGATCCAGTTGCAGAGCATTTCTAAAAGTAGTGCCTGCACTGCTTTTGGTGCGGTGCAGTGCGACTTAAGCCTGTTCAAAATGAATATTCCCAAATTTCAAGTAGTTAAACTAGGCTTCTTTGCACTAAGGGCAGAATGACCAGTAAATATAAATTGCTGAACCAGGATTTTATAGCATTGGTAAAAAATTGCTATACATGGACACCTGTGCCATAGATACATCAATAGAGGGATAGTAATAATGGACAGGGGGAACCCAGCATCACATCACCCCCCAAAGGTGTTAATCCCCATTACTCCCCAGAAGAAGGGACCAACAACAAGTCCCCACAAAATATGCTACATCAGTGTCGGAGTAATCTATATTTATTTCCCCTGTTTCTGGCTGATCATAATGAAAATAATAAAAATATAGAATATGTAACCTACAAGTTCACATAAGCCCACAAATGTCTTTAGATATACCAGCTCATCCAAGAAATTCTAGAGTCGCCGGACTACCAGTCTAGGTCAGTTAACAGATTAACAAAACACTAGTCCTCCTAACAGGGTGATTTAGTCCTGTTTCTGGCAGCAGTATAAGGAAAAGAGCCAGCCCAGTGGTATACCACAGTCATGCAAGGGTGGGTGGAAACTGATTAAGGTTTTGTTCTGATTGCAAACCGTAAGCAGTAAATGAATGTCCCCTGGCATATGGATTTAATTCTGATATCAACAAACATATTAAAAGACTGATGCATCTCATCACAGATATCTGAGGCTGCCATCAGACACGCAGATTCACAGATGATGAAAAGACTCCTACTGCTGCCTTTCAAGTCTAATGCCAAGTGTAGGATGCATTTCCTACTCTGCTGTATCACTAGAGCCAAAATGGTTGAAAAATGAAGCATTAAAAAAGACAGAATCAATCCAGAAAGATTGAGATCCTGTCTGGATCCGTTTTTCGACAATAATCAGCTTATCCGCTGAACCATTCACTCATTTCTTTCTCAAAAAAATATGATTGGTCAAAACATTGGGCAAAAAAAGCCAATATGTCTGCTTAGTGCAGTTGATGGCTTTAGGAGATTAGAAAATTCATACAGAGCATGGGATGCTCTGAGTTTCCTGAACATATAGGACTTTTACCCCTGGATTAACCCTATACCAAGGATTTTTTGGGTGGAAACAGCAGACAGCAACACATATATAGCAATACATATTGTGGGTATTTTAACTAACATGCTTTACAGCTGTGCATTTGATTCATTTGAATGTATTTTTCAAGGTTAAACTTTTTGTCTTATAGTGGGAAAAAAAATGTAAGACCGTGGTTGGGTTTTTACTGCTATCTGGGGTTCTGTTATACTCTTACTTTCTGTCCTGCTGACAATGGTTTTACTAGATAAGTGAGGAAAAATTAGCATTAGGGACAAAGGCAGTAAAATAAAAAAAATAAAAACGACAGGGGCTCTAGCCTTCCCCTACTCTACTAAATTAATGCTTTTTCAGTGTTGCTGTTGGATGGTTATGTGATGGATTGCGGACACCGTGTTGGGTATTTCCGCCAAGAAGCTGCTTCCCAAGTCCTGGAACACGAGACCAATGGATCTGTCTATAGTTACCCCAAGAACTAGGTAACACAGTTTTGGAGTACACCAGAAATAGCACTCTTTATTTGAACCAGTATACAGGCTTTTATACACTTAAGAAAGACATTCCCCCGTGATCATATTACCCTAACAATACAACTGTAACCAGAAACTTAAATTAACATGAGCTAATTAACTAGCAATTTACCAACCTAGGTGACTCAGAGGCCTGACTTTTCAGGTCAGACTTTTCGTCTTCTAGCTCAGAAGAAACAATCAATATTATCATAAGTATAAACACAGAACACCTTCACACAATAGCAGGAGCCCCCGTAGCAGACTATCCGTCTCCCACATTGTACAGAGGCCAATGTAATCAGCTCTTTCAATTAACACGTATAGTTCAGAATCAAATAAACCAGGAATAGTCATTGTGTATATCCTGGGAGATATTGTGGATAAATATTACTATTCCATTTTAAGTAATCCAAACCACATTCTCAATGTTCATTAACCACTTCCCGCCCGGCCTAAAGCAGAATGATGGCCAGGCGGTGGTTCAGTTATCCTAACTGGGCGTCATATGATGCCCAGGAGGATAACATGCCGGCGTGCTCCCGCGGGTGTGTGCAACGCGTCAATCAGAAGTGCTGTGTGTCAGTCTGAACACACTGCATCTCCGATCATGGTATGGAGCCTCTGATGGAGGCTCCTTACTACGTGATCAGCTGTGACCAGACACAGCTGATCATCACGTGAACCAGGAAGTGCTGGTAAACGCCATCCCTCAGTTTGCACTGACAGGGAGAGCCGATCGGCGGCTCTACCTATCAGAGGTGGGTCTGTCTGATAATCAGCACATTGATTATCAGCACAGCCCCATCAGATGTGGCACCACAGCTGCCAAAAAGGTACCCATCAGCTGCCAGTCAGTGCCCCATCAGATACGGCTGTAGGTGTCCATCACAGTGCAAATCAGTGCCCACCACAGTGCCCATCACAGTGCCAATCAGTACCCTACCGTAACACCTGTCAGTAAATCATCAGTGCCTCATCATCAGTGCTGCCCATCAGTGCCACCTGTCAGTGCCAATCAGTGGCGTCTATCAGTGCCAATCAGTCCCGCCTGTTTAGGCAGGGCTACACTTTCACGTCATTTCTGGTACGGTAGTAGAAAGCCTGGAACACAAGTGGAACGCGCGATGCGGACCGACTTTTCCTACGCACCAGCTTTGTAGTTTTTTAAGCTCTCCCACATTGTGGATGGGAAGCCATTGATTTTAATTTATTTTACATAAAATTTATTTTAATTACTACACTATGGGAGCCCTTTTCTTCCTCTCTCTGAGGACCCAGGCCTGAGAAATTGGGGAGTGATTCCTGGGAGGTGCTGGTCGGTGTATTTTACCCCTGACTGTGTGGAAACAGCTGGAGAAGCCCGTTGGACCAACAGACGGGACATTGGGAGAGCTGAGGAGAAAGTCTATCCACGGTTACCCTCATATGCCTATTACCCCTGTAGGGGTGATAACATTTGGTGAGTGGGGACCTAACGGGGGGAGCACTACGAGTCACCTGATTTGTTGAGCACCGAAGTCACCTAAAAGAGTTAGAATTGGCTACTGTGGAACTATACTCATGTTTCATATATACCACGTTTTGGGACTTATATTTTGATTTTCTTATACACATTCTGTGTGGGACTATACCTATATATTTTTTTATACACACCTTTATCATATATCTGTGTGGGATTCCACAACCAAGCAACGGATTTTTCCACTTCACCTTCAATTATTTGTTTTGCCATTTTTGGGAACTCTATCCATGCAACACCTTTATTATATATATATATATATATATATATATATATATATATATATATATATATATATATATATATATATGGCTTTTTAGTTCATATTATTGGCTTGTTAGACATATATGTATATTCCACATTGTGTGCTGAAAAATGTCCTGGGCAGGAAGGGGGGAAAGTGTCCGGTATTGAAGTGGTTAAATAGCTGTCCATCATTTTCTCAGTCACCCTGTGCCCCTAAGGCTGCTATCACACTGGGGCGGTAGGGGGCGTCAGCGGTAAAACAGCGCTATTTTTAGCGCTGTTTTACCGCGGTATTCGGCTGCTAGCGGTGCGGTTTTAACCCCCCGCTGGCGGCTGAAAAAGGGTTAAAACCACTCGTATAGCGCAGCTATAGCCGCGGTATTGCTGTGGTATAGCCGCGCTGTCCCATTGATTTCAATGGGCAGGAGCGATTTAGGAGCGGTGAAACCGCTCCTTTACCGCTCCAAAGATGCGGCTTGCAGGAGATTTTTCCTTCTCCTGCCAGCGCACCGCTTCAGTGTGAAAGCCCTCGGGCTTTCACACTGAACAAACAGCGGAGGCTGTTTTGGGGCGGTTTGCAGGCGGTATTTTTAGCGCAATAACGCCTGCAAACCGCCCCAGTGTGAAAGGGGTCTTATAGACACAGAGTGACTTAGACATAGGGGGTGCATGGGGAGCTGAAACAAGGGTTTCCCTCAACAGAACAGGGCCCATAGTCAGTAGACAAGAGGCTATATAGACAAGAGGCTGTATAAATGTATAAGGGTTGTATGTGAGAACATGCACCACTCCAGTGTGCTAGCAAGCAGTGCACAAGCATACACATTTTACCAAAAAAGCAATTGCATACACACATTTATCAAAAAATGTATTGTTTATACGGATACAAAAAAAATTATAAAAATGTATCAATTTATAAATCAGTAAGGTACATGTGCATTTATAGTAAGCTCTGTCCTTCTGTCCCAATGCCAATTCCCCTTTACATTCGCTGGCAATTACCAGTTGTAAAAATTACAACCAGGATTGGCTGTGTAAAGATACAGCTGCTGCTCCAATTGCTGACCAAAAAAAAAAAAAAAAATCTGACAGAGTGTAGGGCGCCATTCACACTGGCGTTTTGCCACTCTCCAAATCCCAATGGAAGGATTCTATTAATTCATAGCTAGTTTGGTTGAAAAAAGATACAAGTCCATCTAGTTCAACCAATACAAAACACACACACAAATAGAAACCCTTTATATACACAATCTTATACCAACAGCTGATTCAGAGGAAGGTAAAAAAACCCAATAAAGCAAGATCAAATTTGCTGGGAAACAAATTCCTTCCTGATCCCCCAAGAGGCAATAGCATATTCCCTGGATCAACGTTACCTATAAATATTAGTATCCCATTATGTTTTGTGCATTTATGAAAGAATCCAGGCCTTTTTAAAAACAATCTACTGAGTTGGCCAGAACCAGCTCTTGAGTGAGTTTATTTCACATTTTCACAGCACTTACTGTGAAGAAGCCTTTCCATATTTGAAGGTTAAATCTCTTTTCCGGCAGACGTAAAGAGTGCCCTTTGTCCTCTATGATGACCTTAAAGTGAATAACTCTACACCAAGTTCACTATATGATCATACTCCCCCTTAATTGCCTCTTCTCAAGAGGGAGTACATTCAGTTCAGCTAAGCTTTCCTCAAAGCCAAGCTCCTATTATCAGTTTGGTTGCCCTTCTTTACACTTTCTAAAGTTCTCCAATATCCTTTTTGTGAACTGGTGCCCAGAACGAAACTGCATATTCCAGATGAGGTCTTTACTAATGATTTGCACAGGGGTAAAATGATATCTCTCTCTCTGGAGTCTATTCCTCTTTTAAGGCAAAAAAAGTATTTTGCTAGCTTTAGAAACTGCAGTTTTGCATTGCATGCTATTATTAATTTATGTATATTTTAATTATTCTGCACTTGCCCAACCACCAGTGTAGGTGATACCTAAAAATAATTAAATGAAAAAAAATGTGATAAACTATTTGAAAAAGAAAAAGTATATATGCTGCTATCTCCTGACAAAATTAAATACTCAATTTAAACATATCTATATATACACACAGGAGGAAGGAGATTGCGCAAAAAACTTTTCACAACACAATATGTGAAACCATTTTCTCATGCACAGCAATGAAATATAAAACAGCACACAGCTCCAAGCTATCAGGCTATCAGCTGGTGCGTGGTGACGTCACGGGGTTCTCTCCAATCGATGCGTTTCCCTGTAACAAGCATTGGCTGGGACAATGCTGGTTACAGGGAAACGCGTTGGTTGGAGAGAACCCCATGACGTCACCACGCACCAGCTGATAGCCTGATAGCTCGGAGCTGTGTGCTGTTTTATATTTCGTTGCTGTGCACGAGAAAATCTTCAGAATAAATACTACAATTTGCTGCACTATGAAGTTCTTCTTCTTTTTTCTTTTAAGAAATCATTTGAAACATTTTTTGGAGGAGTTTTGAGTGGAATAAAAGGAAAATTATTAAATCCATCCTTTTATCCATGACGGAAGAGAGAGGCTATCCCTTTTGAGCAGACCAGGTGAAACATCACAGCTGACTGCTGCTGTTGTTACGAGTGAATGGAAATTACTATCTCATCTTAGTGTTCCTAATGAGGGAGAGTGGCTGGCTTGTTCTTTGGAGCGGGCCGGGTAAAAAACCACTAGAGTGTACTGCTGGTACTAGGCAAGTTTGACCCTTATAATCTGGGGTCCATCATATTCGGTAAGAGGCCATCTGGTTCCATTTAAGTGCATTTCTTCTATCCAGATTTGAAGCATCTGACCAATCTTGCTGAGTGTGAGGGGCGGAATTCAAACTTGTTTTTCTCATCGCCTCGCTATTTTGTTTCAGTTTGGACTTTCTTTTGATACATCAAATATAAATATTTGTGTGGATTTTAAATTTTTAAGTTTTTATTTGGTACGTTTTATACCTCATCACTATATTAATTTATTCATTAGTGATTCATTTATTCACCTTAATATATCAATTTATTACTGTGTTGCACCTTTTTTACATATGGTTTCACATGCTATTATTAAGTCTATGATCTACCAGATCTACCACCATTAATTTCCCCAGTTGTACTCCCCCTAGTATGTATGATGCATGCATATCTTTAGCCCCCAAGTGCAGAACTTTACATTTATCAACATTAGACCTCATTTGCCACATAGTTGCCCAATTAAACAGGGCATTGAGGTTGGCTTGTAATTTGGAGACATCCTGTAAGAACGTTATTCCATTGCATAGATTGGTGTCATTTGTAAATACTGAAATGGTACTTTTAATCCAAAACGTTCTATAATTTTTAAATATATTAAAAGGTAAGGGTCCCAACACTTAACCTTGGGGTACACCACTAAAACCCTAGACCATTCTGAGTATGAAGTATGAACCACTACTCTCTGAATTCAGTCTTTTAGCCAATTTTCTGTCCATTTACAAACTAATTTTTCCAAGCCTGTAGACTTTACCTTACACATTAACCGTGTGTAGGGAACTGTGTCAAATGCTTTTGCAAAATCCAAGTAAACCACATCCACAACCAATCGTTTGTCTAAGTTTTTGCTTACTAAGTCAGATTTGTTTGATAACTTCTGTCTTTCATGAATCTATGCAAACTATTGCTCAAAATATTCTCTTTATCTATCAACACCTCATCTATGTGGTCTTTTATTAAACTCTCCAGTATCTTCCCAACTATAGAAGTTAAACTAACAGATCTATAGTTACTTGGTAAAGACTTTGATCCCTTTTTAAATATAGGCACTACATTGGCCTTACGCCAATCCACGGGTACAATGGCAGTCATTAAACATTCCTTGAAAATGAGAAACAATGGCTTTGAATTAACAGAGCTCAAATCTTTTAGGATCTGTGGGTGGATGCCATCTGGTCCAAGTGCTTTATTCACCTTTATTCTGTCTAAACATTTCTGAAGCAAATCAGTTTTGAGCCATAGTGGTTCATTTGGGGCTGTGTCAATATGATTCGCATTATGGATTTGAGCTCACTCATGCTCCTTATTTATACAAAGAGCTAAATAAGATATTTAATAAATTTACCTTCTCTTTATCTCCAGTCACCAACTCTAAATTATTTTATTAAGGACCTACATGCTCAAAGCTGACCTTTTTACTGTTAATATATTTAAAGAATTTACATTTCTGTGGCCTTGATTTTCTTTTTACACACACACGCATATATATACTGTATGTATTTATACAGTAGGGACGGAATGTATTCAGACACCCTTAAATTTTTCATTCTTTGTTATATTGCAGCCATTTGCTAAAATCATTTAAGTTAATTATTTTTTCCTCATTAATGTACACACAGCACCCCATATTGACAGAAAAACACAGAATTGTTGACATTTTAGCAGATTTATTAAAAAAGAAAAATTGAAATATCACATGGTCCTAAGTATTTAGACCCTTTGCTGTGACACTCATATATTTAACTGCTGTCCATTTCTTCTGATCATCCTTGAGATGGTTCTACACCTTTATTTGAGTCCAGCTGTGTTTGATTATACTGATTACATTTGATTAGGAAAGCCACACACCTGTCTATATAAGACCTTACAGCTCACAGTGCATGTCAGAGCAAATGAGAATCATGAGGTCAAAGGAACTGCCTGAAGAGCTCAGAGACAGAATTGTGGCAAGGCACAGATCGGGCCAAGGTTACAAAAAATTTCTGCTGCACTTAAGGTTCCTAAGAGCACAGTGGCCTCCATAATCCTTAAATGGAAGACGTTTGGGACGACCAGAACCCTTCCTAGAGCTGGCCGTCCAGCCAAACTGAGCTATCGGGGGAGAAGAGCCTTGGTGAGAGAAGTAAAGAAGAACCCAAAGATCACTGTGGCTGAGCTCCAGAGATGCAGTCGGGAGATGTGAGAAAGTTGTAGAAAGTCAACCATCACTGCAGCCCTCCACCAGTTGGGGCTTTATGGCAGAGTGGCCCGACGGAAGCCTCTCCTCAGTGCAAGACACATGAAAGCCTGGTCTAATGAGACCAAGATAGAACTTTTTGGCCTTAATTCTAAGCGGTATGTGTGGAGAAAACCAGGCACTGCTTATCACCTGTCCAATACAGTCCCAAATGTGAAGTATGGT
Organism: Lithobates clamitans; assembly: GCA_037952925.1. Taxonomy (NCBI): domain Eukaryota; kingdom Metazoa; phylum Chordata; class Amphibia; order Anura; family Ranidae; genus Lithobates; species Lithobates clamitans. Next base: position 6,101,062 of record JBBGZY010000573.1, on the reverse strand, counting down.
GGGGGCAGCATCAAACTGTGGGGGTGTTTTTCAGCTGCAGGGACAGGACGACTGGTTGCAATTGAGGGAAAGATGAATGCAGCCAAGTACAGAGATATCCTGGACGAAAACCTTCTCCAGAGTGCTCAGGACCTCAGACTGGGCCGAAGGTTTACCTTCCAACAAGACAATGATCCTAAGCACTCAGCTAAAATAATGAAGAAGTGGCTTCACAACAACTCCGTGACTGTTCTTGAATGGACCAGCCAGAGCCCTGACTTAAACCCAATTGAGCATCTCTGGAGAGACCTAAAAATGGCTGTCCACCAACGTTTACCATCCAACCTGACCAAACTGGAGAGGATCTGCAAGGAGGAATGGCAGAGGATCCCCAAATCCAGGTGTGAAAAACTTGTTGCATCTTTCCATAAAAAAAAACTCATGGCTATATTAGATCAAAAGGGTGCTTCTACTAAATACTGAGCAAAGAGTCTGAATACTTAGGACCATGTGATATATCCATTTTTCTTTTTTAATAAATCTGCAAAAATGTCAACAATTCTGTGTTTTTCTGTCAATATGGGGTGGGTGCTGTGTGTATATTAATGAGGAAAAAAAATAACTTAGATTTAGATGATTTTAGCAAATGGCTGCAATATAACAAAGAGTGAAAAATGTAAGTGGGTCTGAATACTTTCCATCCCCACTGTATATACAGTATCTCACAAAAGTGAGAGTACACCCCTCAAATTTTTGTAAATATTTTATTATATCTTTTCATGTGACAACACTTTGCTACAATGTAAAGTAGTGAGAGTACAGCATATGAATAACATGTTATTTACACTGTTATATATGTATAACAGTGTAAATTTGCTGTCCCCTCAAAATAACTCAACACACAGCCATTAATGTCTAAACCGCTGGCAACAACAGTGAGTACACCTCTAAGTGAAAATGTCCAAATTGGGCCCAATTAGCCATTTTCCCTCCCCGATGTCATGTGACTCGTTAGTGGTACAAGGTTTCAGGAGTGAATGGGGAGCAGGTGTGTTAAATTTGGTGTTATCGCTCTCACTCTCTCATACTGACCACTGGAAGTTCAACATGGTACCTCATGGCAAAGAACTCTTTGAGGATCTGAAAAAAAGAATTGTTGCTCTACATAAAGATGGCCTAGACTGTAAGAAGATTGCCAAGACCCTAAAACTGAGCTGCAGCACGGTGGCCAAGACCAAACGGTTTACCAGGATAGGTTCCACTCAGAACAGGCCTTGCCATGGTCGACCAAAGAAGTTGAGTGCACGTGCTCAGCGTCATATCCAGAGGTTGTCTTTGGGAAATAGACATATGAGTGCTGCCAGCATTGCTGCAGAGGTTGAAGGGATGGTGGGTCGCCCTGTCAGTGCTCAGACCATACGCCGCACACTGCATCAAATTGGTCTGCGTGGCTGTAGTCCCAGAAGGAAGCCTCTTCTAAAGATGATGCACAAAAAAGCCACAAACAGTTTTCTGAAGACAAGTAGACTAAGGACATGGATTACTGGAACCATGTTCTGTGGTCTGATGAGACCAAGACAAACTTATTTAGTTCAGATGGTGTCAAGCATGTGTGGCGGCAACCAGGTGAGGAGTACAAAGACAAGTGTGTCTTGCCTACAGTCAAGCATGGTGGTAGGACTGTCATGGTCTGGGGCTACATGAGTGCTGCCGACACTGGGGAGCTACAATTCATTGAGGGAACCATGAATGCCAACATGTACTGTGACACACTGAAGCAGAGCATGATCCCCTCTCTTCGGAGACTGGGCCATAGGGCAGTATTCCAACATGATAACGACCCCAAACACACCTCCAAGACGACCACTGCCTTGTTAAAGAAGCTGAGGGTAATGGTGATAGACTAGCCAAGCATGTGTAGCGGGTATTGCAGCCAAAGATTTACATTAACACAGATGACTGCATATACACAGGTTTTCCAGCCTGAAAGAGGGGAGAGAGCTGGCTGTGATGCCTGCATGGACTTTTTCACCCCCCTTTCCTCTTATTTTCACTGACAGTAATGTAATGTGAGCTGACACACACAGAGCTGTGCATTCAGCAGCCTCTTTTGTGCCCCTGATGGCTGGAAGAAGAAAAACAATTAAAGACATAGTTACAACAGCCAATGGGAGAGACTGTACTGAACTGCAGAGAGAGCTGCAATGGATTCTGGAATATGCCGTTCCCACACAAAACGGCCCCATAGACTGGTATATAGGGAGAAATACAAATCCCAGCAGGCTTTGCTGACAGGATAGTAAAATGACTCCATTTTGTGTCCTGAGGTAAAAGTCAGTCGATGAGGGAGTGAGAGAGACACAGGCGAGCCATCCAGCCACAGTTCCAGAGGTCGGTGTGTTGATCCTTTCACGGTTCCAGGAGATGGATGGCAATGGACATCCAGCCTGAGAGGGCATGGGTTGATACGGTTACAAGGTGGCCAGTCGGGCCTTTCGGGGAACTGGTCGCTTGATCCTTTGGTTGCAGGACGGGTGAGCGAGCGTTTGCCCATCCATAAAGACACGGTAGTCATGCAACATTGCCTCACTAGTGCGCACATTTGTAGGAACACTTGCACCCTGCTGAACGGTCACTACATTCCATTTTTCAGGATACTGCTAGCATCCTCCATCTCATTTTTGCCTACCAGGATACTTTCATGTACCCCTTTGTTTATCCTGCTCAACAGGACACCAAGTGCACCAACGCCAGACTAGCTGAAAATCCTGGATATCTCCACTGTGAGGACCCTTTCTGTTACTTCTTAGTATTAGTAAGGCTACTTTCACACTGAGGCGCTTTACAGGTGCTACAGCGCTAAAAATAGCGCCTGTGTAGCGCCTGTAAAGAGCCTCTTCTGTGTCTCCAGTGTGAAAGCCCAAGGGTGCGGTCAAAAAAGTCCTGCAAGCCGCATCTTTACAGCGCTGTAGGAGCGGTGTATTCACCACTCCTAAAGCACTTCTTCCCTTTGAAAACAATGGGGCAGCACTGCTAAACCGGCGGCATAGCACCGCTGCAGTGGCACTATGCCAGCGGTTTTAGTCCTTTTTCGGCCGCTAGCGGGGGGTTAAAACCGCCACGCTAGCGGCCGAATAGCGCCGCTAAAACAATGGTAAAGTGGAGCTAAAAATAGCGCCGCTTTACCACCGGCGCCCGCCCGCCCCAGTGTGAAAGTAGCCTTATTTAATGATCCCAGTGACTACCTTTAAAGGGGAACTCTCACATTAAATGTTAAAGTGATAAATTGCATTTGTGGCCTATTGCCTCACATTTAATTGCCTGGGTCCGTGATTTCAGGATTTGAGGGAAACAGACTGACCATTGTTAAATCAGATCAGTTCCCCTTTATGCCCGAGTGCATAGGCCACTCTAGACATATTTAAGTTGTTTGACTGTGTTATTTTGAAGTCTGCATTTTGGGTTTGAATAACACTATTAAATACCACAGTTTGCCCTTCTTGCCTATTGCGTTACCAAATAACTGTTTGTTGGTTTGTGGAAAGTCTCCCAGTATACAAACTACCTGTTCACTACATCTGTGTCTGTTTTACTGTGTTTGTTAGTGCACTGTTTGCTAGGTGTGCCAGAGGGGCTCAGACAGTTCTTTGGGGTTGTGAGGCAGAGTAACAGATAGAACAAACAAGAGCAGCTCATTTGGGGGTATTGCTACACATGTCTCCAGACCTAAACACAATTGAGCATCTGTGGGGCATCCTCAAGGTGGAGGTGTGCAAGGTCTCTGACATCCACCAGCTCCGTGATGTTGTCATGGAGTAGTGGAAGAGTACTTCAGTGGCAACCTGTGAAGCTCTGGTGAACTCCATGCCCAAGAGTAGGGATGAGCCGAACACCCCCCGGTTCGGTTCGCACCAGAACCTGCGAACGGACCGAAAATTCGCATGAACGTTAGAACCCCATTGACGTCTATGGGACTCGAACATTCAAAATCAAAAGTGCTCATTTTAAAGGCTAATTTGCATGGTATTGTCCTAAAAAGGGTTTGGGGACCCGGGTCCTGCCCCAGGGGACATGTATCAATGCAAAAAAAACTTTTAAAAATGGCCGTTTTTTTCGGGAGCAGTGATTTTAATGATGCTTAAAGTAAAAAAAAAAAAAAGTGAAATATTCCTTTAAATATCGTACCTGGGGGGTGTCTATAGTATGCCTGTAAAGTGGCGCGTGTTTCCCGTGCTTAGAACAGTCCCTGCACAAAATATCATTTTTAAAGGAAAAAAAGTCATTTAAAACTGCTTGCGGCTTTAATGTAATGTCGGGTCCTGGCATTATGGATGAAAATCAGTGAGACAAACGGCATGGGTACCCCCCAGTCCATTACCATGCCCTTTGGGTCTTGTATGGATATTAAGGGGAACCCCGCACCCAAATTAAAAAAGGAAACAGCAGTATACAGGCTCTGTACTCTGAACAGCAGTATACAGGCGGTGCAAACAAGACAGGGACTGTAGGTTTGTTGTTAAGTAGAATCTGTTTGTAATTTTGAACGGGTACATTTTTAACGTGTTTAGCTCCAGCAAAAAAATCTATTTTAAGCTTTTTGGAAAACATAGGGAAGGGTTATCACCCCTGTGACATTTGTTCTGCTGTCTGTGCTCCTCTTCAGAAGATTGAACCTCACTTTTTGTCCCAATGACAAATGTTTTTTAAAAATTTGGGGTTTTTTGTGAAACAAGGATTGTGATAAAGCATCAGTGGAAAGGAGAAATGTTTTTCCCATATTAACTCTTACAGGAGAGAATTTCCCTTCCTAGGGGTAGATTTCATCTCACTTCCTGTTGTCTCCTTCCGTTTGCAAGTAGGAGTCGTGTGTAAGTTGGATGTTTGAAAGTAGGGGCCTGCCCTATATACTCAGCAGAAATTTGGGCCTTAGGTGTTGTTGTGGCCACAACACTGTAAGCCCTCACAGGGCCCTGCTGTGAAATATTAGGTCAAGAATTGTAATTGCATGCCCCTGTTGAACAGGGGCAGAAAAATTGGGCCTTTGGTGGTGGTGGTGGTTCTGGTGCCACAACACTGTAAGTCCACACTCGCTCTTGGTGGGCGCAGAAACGGGCCCTGCTGTGAAATATTAGATCAAGAATTGCAATTACATGCCCCTGTTTAACAGTGGCTGAAAAATTGGGCCTTTGGTGGTGGTGGTGGTGCTGGTGCCACAACACTGTAAGTCCTCACTCGCTCTTGGTGGGCCCAGAAACGGGCCCTGCTGTGAAATATTAGATCAAGAATTGTAATTACATGCCCCTGTTGAACAGGGGCAGAAAAATTGGGCCTTAGGCACTGGTGCTGGTGCCACAACACTACAACCCCTCACAGATACGCTAGTTGGAACGCAGGAACGAGCCCTGCTGCAAAGTATTGCATCAAAAATTGTAATTACACGCCCCTGTTAAACAGGGACTGAAAAGATTGGGCCTTAGACATTGGTGGTGGCGCCCAGAACCAAAAATGTTCTTACAAGCTATCAGCGTGATCATTGAGGAGGAAGAGGATAATTACTCAGGATAGTCACGCAGCATCAGCATAGGCAGTCTTTGAAGGGATCTGACATCTAAAAAAAAATTATTCGGTTACATCAGCATCAGGTGCTTGGTAGCTGGTGGTGATCCAAGACTGATTCATCTTTATGAAGGTCAGTCGATCGACCGAGTCGGTGGACAGACGCACCCTGTGATCGGTTACAAAGCCTCCAGCAGCACTGAATGTGTGTTCCAAAGGAACGCTGGATGCAGGACAGGCCAGTAGCTCAATTGCATACTGTGCGAGCTCTGGCCAGTGATCCATCCTCAAGACCCAGTAACCCAGAGGATTTTCGGTGGGAAAGGTGTCCAAGTCAGATCTTGCCCCTAGGTATTCCTGCACCATGTTAAGCAGACGCTGGCGATGGTTGCTGGAACCGATCATACCTTGGGGCTGTGGACGAAAAAATTGTCTGAACGCATCGGTCAGACGGCCACCTTCTCCACCGCTCCTTCTTTGACTGACTGAAGCCTCAGCAACACGTTGTCCAGAAACAGGAGTTTGTAACCTCCCAGTCTCTGGGAACGCATTGCACAGACCTTTCTGCAAGGCCTCCTGAAGATGTTTCATCCTCTGCTCCCTCTGCGACTGCAAAATAAGGTCCGCAACCTTACCCTTGTAACGTGGATCAAGGAGGGTTGCCAGCCAGTATTGGTCCTTCTCCTTGATACCACGAATACGAGGATCCTTATGCAGGCTTTGCAGGATCAGGGAGGCCATGTAGCGTAGGTTTGCTGAGGCATTCGGTCCGGAGTCCTCTGAGTCACTAAGAACGACATGGTCTGCAGCCACCTCCTCCCAGCCACGTACAAGTCCATGTGTTTCTTGGGACTGATCCCTTAAAGACTGCTGCTGATGCTGAGTGCCAGGCTCCACCTCCATACTGACACAAACCTCCTCCTCCTCCTCCTCCTCCTCCTCTTCTTCCTGTGTGATCGGCGGGCACGCAGGAACACTGTCTGGATAAAGGGGGCCTTGAGAGCTAAGGAAGTCCTCCTCTTCCTGCCTCTGTTCTGCCTCAAGTGCCCTGTCCATTATTCCACGCAGCGTGTGCTCCAACAGGTGGACAAGGGGGACAGTGTCACTGATGCATGCACTGTCACTGCTCACCATCCTTGTGGCCTCCTCAAATGGTGACAGGACAGTGCATGCATCCCTGATCATGGCCCACTGGCGTGGGGAAAAAAAAAAACAAGCTCCCCTGACCCTGTCCTGGTGCCATAGTCGCACAGGTGCTCATTGATGGCCCTCTGCTGCGTGTGCAGTCGCTGCAGCATGGCCAGCGTTGAGTTCCACCTGGTGGGCATGTCACAGATTAGGCGGTTCTTGGGCAGGTTAAACTCCTTTTGGAGGTCCGCCAGCCGAGCACTGGCATTATATGACCGGCGGAAATGCACACAGACTTAACTGGTCTGCCTCAGGACACCCTGTAAGCCCGGGTACCTGCCCAAGAACCGCTGCACCACCAAGTTAAGGACGTGAGCCAAACAGGGCACATGGGTCATTTGTCCCTGTCGGAGGGCAGAGAGGAGGTTGGTGCCATTGTCGCAAACCACCATTCCTGCCTTAAGTTGGCGTGGCGTCAACCACCTCTGAACCTGCCCCTGCAGAGCTGACAGAACCTCTGCCCCAGTGTGGCTCCTGTCCCCCAAGCACACCAGCTCAAGCACCGCATGGCATCTTTTGGCCTGCGTACTTGCGTAGCCCATTGAACGCCTACGGAGCACCGCTGGTTCCGAGGACAAATCACAGGAAGAGGCCATGGAGGAAGAAGAAGAGGAGGGGGTGGAGGAGAGAGGTGTATCACAATCATTAGTAGTGGCATTTTGGAGGCGTGGTGGCGGAACAACCTCCAACACTACTGCACCTTGTCCTGCATCCTTCCCAGCTGCCAGCAGAGTCACCCAATGCGCGGTGAAACTTAGGTAACGTCCCTGTCCATGCCTGCTGGACCATGAGTCAACGGTAATATGCACCTTACCGCTGACCGCCCTGTCCAGCGAGGAATGGACATTGCCTTCCACATGCCGGTAGAGAGCCGGAATCAGGAGGGGGCAGAGTCTACCAACTGAAAAGGCAGCAGTTGAAGTGCTAGCAATTTTGCCAAGCTAGCTTTCAACCGCTGGGCATGTGGATGGCTGGGAGCGAACTTCTTTCGGCGGTGCAGCAGCTGGGGCAGGGAAATTTGCCTGGTACAATCTGACGTTGGTGTACCGAAAGCAGATTGCCCACAAGTACATGGCTGTGACACACCTAATTCTACACCTTCATTCCTCTCAGTGCAGGTCTCAGAGAGGACTGAAGATATAGTGGGGTTGGAGATCTCAGCTCATGAGGAGCAAGGAGAGGTCCCCTTTGTTCTTTGGTGTGGGTCTTTTAGATACGCCTGCCAATGTACTGCATGGCAGGTCAACATATGTCTGGTCAAGCATGTGGTGCCCAAGCGGGAGATGTTTTGGCCACGCGAGATACGCTTGAGACATATGTTGTAAATAGCAGCAGTGCGATCTGATGCACTCGTCTCAAAAAAGGCCCACACCAAAGAACTTTTTGAATAACGCACAGAGACTGCAGTGCCCTGCACATGCGGAGCTTTGGGGTGTGATGCAGTCAGTGTGCTGTCCTTAGGCTGGCCCCTGGAGGGCATCCTGCGTCGTTGATGATATGCCTCCTCCTCCTCCTCCTCCTCTCTCCTATCAGGCACCCATGTTGAGTCAGTGACCTCATCATCCCCTCCCTCCTTATCACTGGAGCAAACCTGGCAGTATGCTGCAGCAGGGGAAGCATGACTGCCTGATTGCTGTCCTTCTTGGGCACCCCCTCTGTCCGTGCTCACGTTACTGCCTTCATCTAGCTCAGTATCATCATCAGAGCCTTCCAAATGCTGGGCATCGTCCTGGAGCATGTACCCAACACTGTTGTCATAGAGTTCGAGGGACTCCTCAGGAGGACAGGGTGGGGCTAGGGAAGGAGTCACTGATGACATTGAGCCGAGGGAAGAGGCCGCTGCTTTGCCAGACAAAGTACCCTGAGCATGGGTGAGAGAGGATGAGGAGGATGAGGACGGCTTGGTCATCAGCTCTACCAAGTCTTCCGCATGTTGCGGCTCAACACGGCTATCTGCTGAAAAAAAGGCCAAGCGTGTCCCACGGCCACGTGCTGATGTGGATGCACCGTCTCCACAACCAGCACTGTTGCCTCTAGACACAGAGCCTGCTTGCCCTCTTTTATTGGCTTGTGACTGTCTGCCTCTCCTTGTTGGCCTTCCAGACATACTAATGGCCTGTAGCTGCACTAAGCTGGGATATATATATATATATATATATATATATATATATATATATATATATATATATATATATATATATATATATATACTGATACTGCAGCTAGCAAAATGAACTGCCTGCCTGTAGTATGAGAACACCACCAACCTTCTACAGGTAGCTTTAGCTGAACACTGTGCAGAGCTCGCAAAAAACTAACTTGTAGCTTATTTAGCTGCCTGCGGTAGTGATAGGATCAGGAAAACACCACCAACCTTCTACAGGTAGCTTTAGGTGAACACTGTGCAGAGCTCGCCAAAAAATAACTTGTAGCTTATTTAGCTGCCTGCGGTACTGATAGGATCAGGAAAACACCACCAACCTTCTACAGGTAGCTTTAGGTGAACACTGTGTAGAGCTCGCCAAAAAATAACTTCTAGCTTATTTAGCTGCCTGCGGTAGTGATATGATCAGGAAAATACCACCAACCTTCTACAGGTAGCTTTAGCTGAACACTGTGCAGAGCTCGCAAAAAAAAACTTGTAGGTTTAGCTGAACACTGTGAGGAGGATGCACTACACTAACTTGTAACTTTAGCTGAACACTGTGCAGAGGTCGCACTACACTAACTTGTAGTTTTAGCTAAACACTGTGAGGAGGACGCACTACACTAACTTGTAGCTTTAGCTGAACACTGTGCAGAGGTCGCACTACACTAACTTGTAGTCTTAGCTGAACACTGTGAGGAGGACGCACTAAACTAACTTGTAGCTTTAACTGAACACTGTGCAGAGGTCACAGTAAACTAACTTGTAGTTTTAGCTGAACACTGTGAGGAGGACGCATTACCCTAACTTGTAGCTTTAGCTGAACACTGTGCAGAGGTCTCACTACACTAACTTGTAGTTTTAGCTTAACACTGTGAGGAGGACGCACTACACTAACTTGTAGCTTTAGCTGAACACTGTGCAGAGGTCAAACTAAACTAACTTGTAGCTTTAGCTGAACACTGTGAGGAGGACGCACTACACTAACTTGTAGCTTTAGCTGAACACTGTGCAGAGGTCTCACTACACTAACTTGTAGTTTTAGCCGAACACTGTGAGGAGGACGCACTACACTAACTTGTAGCTTTAGCTGAACACTGTGCAGAGGTCGCACTACACTAACTTGTAGTTTTCGCTGAACACTGTGAGGAGGACACACTACACCAACTTGTAGCTTTAGCTGAACACTGTGCAGAGGTCACACTAAAATAACTTGTGGCTTTAACTGAACACTGTGAGGAGGACGCACTACACTAACTGTATATAGTCTAGCTGCTGACTGTGGTACTAATAGTATCAAAAGAACACCAGCAATTTTCTTCAGGTAGCTGTAAATACTGTAACAAGACAAGCCTGCCTGTCAGTAGGAAGATAACAGGAACGGATCTAGCTAAACTGAATACAGTGTATATATATATATATATATATATATATGCAACACCTGGGATGCATATATATACACAATACACTGTAAGTGTAGCTAACTCACTGACTGTCCTGCCTAATCTAGCTAACTCAAATGAAATTACACTGTCTCTCTCTCTCTCTAAGCACGCCGGAACACACTACACAGGGCCGTCGTGCAGGCGGCCTTATATAGTGTGAGGCGTGTCCTAAACCCCCTGAGCCATAATTGGCCAAAGCCATCCTGGCTTTGGCCAATTACAGCTCTCTCTACTGACGGCGCTGTGATTGGCCAAGCATGCGGGTCATAGTGCATGCTTGGCCGATCATCAGCCAGCAATGCACTGCGATGCCGCAGTGAATTATGGGCCGTGACGCGAATTTGGCGCGAACGCCCATATCGTTCGCAATTCCACGAACGAGCGAACAGCCGATGTTCAAGTCGAACATGGGTTCGACTCGAACACGAAGCTCATCCCTACCCAAGAGGGTTAAGGCAGTGCTGAAAAATAATGGTGGCCACACAAAATATTGACACTTTGGGCCCAATTTGGATATTTTCACTTAGGGGTGTACTCACATTTGGTTGCCATCTGTGTAGACATTAATGGCTGTTTGTTGAATTATTTTTAGGGGACAGCAAATTTACACAGTTATACAAGCTGTACACTCACTACTTGTAGCAAAGTGTAAATTCTTCAGTGTTGTCACATGAAAAGATTTAATATAATATTTACAAAAATGTGAGGGGTATACTCACTTTTGTGAGATTCTGTATATAGATAGATAGTATATATATATATATATATATATATATATATATATATATATATATATATATATATATATATATATATATATATATATATATATATATACGGTATATATATATATATATATATATATATATATATATATATATATATATATATACTATTACATATATTTACATTTATCCTTTATACGTTTTAAATGATGGTAGTGCTCCTTCTTATTTTAAATGCTTATTATTTATAGCTTTAGTAACTTTGACCATATACCACATAGGTTTTATTTTTAGCCTTTTACACTTATTGCCCAAAGGAACATTCGATAACAAAAAGAACATCATCACACCACCTGTATATATAATATACCATTGAAAGTAAGACCTGTATATGAGCATCACTGCAGCATTGTGTACACTGTAATAATTAAACGAAGGTAAATAATGTGTTACAACACTCAAGCTTGTATCCTGCTTAATAGGTTGAAGGACCTGCAGGGATTACAGTCGATTCGAACTACGCACGGAAGACAAAAAATTAATTAAGAGGGAGGAAAGTGACTGCACGTGAACACTTGCGTGAGTACCTTTTTCCTAATCTAAAGTATATACAGCTGTCACAGGTCCCAGATCTTTCCAAGCCTGTCTGCAGGGAAACATAAGCAGGAGGCGCTTCGAGTGCTCTGCTGCTGGTCACATGTTAAAAAAAAAAAAAAACCCTTGAAATATAGAGTATAAATAAATAAATAATATCAATTAACTGTTTTTTATTGGCATACAAATATATGTCATGTACCTGGTTGGTGAGCCTGACATGCAGAGGAAGGCCTCTCGTACAGCTCTGGCTCGAGGGCCACTGATGGTGAGACAGTAGCTGCTGGAGCACGGCAGGGTAAGAGCACCTATGATCAGTTCAGTAGTCTGTGCAGGTTGTAGCCGGGAACCCACGGAAAGGAAGCCAGGAGCAGCTGACAGCAGTCACATGAGGCAGCAGGCAGATGTGCCAGCAGGATGGCTGGAAGCAGGCAGACTGACTTGGCCTGGCTAATGACATATTGTGGATGCACAACACGAAGCAGGTGCCTGAAGATGCTGAGCTGGACTGAAGGAGCTGTAGCAGGCTGGAAGAGCTGGAAGCAGGGTCAGACAAGCCGGTTCAGTAACAGACTGGCAGATCAGGCATATATAGCAGACAGCAGAGTAGTCAAACAGGAGCTGCAGGCAGAGATAGAATCCGGGGTGAAGCTAGGGGTCAGGAAAAGTAGCAGACAGGAATGGTCTGGAGCAAGCTGGGTCAAGAGGCCAAACACAGTAATCAGGAACACACACAGAACGCTGTAGACCAAACAGCAATTAGCCAGTGCAGAGGCACCATTTAAATAAGCCGTTTGGTGCCAGCCTTGGTGACTGGTTGCTCGCGAATGCTCGGTCGAACTTGCACATATTTGCCCACATCTGTTCGGCCCATTCTCGGCCGGCACATGCCAGTCACAGGCTGTGTCACGCCCCTCAAGCCTGTGTCTTATAATAAAAGGGAGGTGAAGCCACCATTAGTCTACATGTAATATCCCACCTCAATTGTGTTTAGCTGGTTAGTGGGCATGGAAGAGGAGGGAGGGAGTGGGCTGTTATTTACCACTGTGTATACACCCACATGTGTGACTAGTGTCACATGGGCTGCTCAGATGTGATAGGGAGGAAATGCTCAGCATAGAAACTAACTGAAAACTGAGTATGTGCAGAGTTGCCACCACAGCTGCAAAATCCCTAGCTGAATTGGGGGCTTGGACAGAAGGGGAGCTCTTGGTGACCGAGTGAGTATGAGCAGCAGGCAATACACCATTTATTGATAGTTTATTGATAGTGTTTTATGATGTGGGTTTAGTGATACTTTAGGTGTTTTTTCTCTCCAGTATGTGGCTGTTGCTCTCAGCTAACATTGCATTAAATCATGTTATGGTAACTGCTCTTTTATATAAACATTAGTAATAAGCTCTGCATAGTTTGAGATTACCAGGTCCAGCAGAGCATCATTTCTAATTGGGGCTTCTATCAACTGCACCATAAAACTCTTGTAATACATTTATAAATGTCAGCCCTTTATCCGTGCCAACAGTGCCATTACTGCAGTCAATTTCTAGGTGGCTAAAATCCACCTCCACATTAATACTGAGTGGCCTGTAACAAACTGAAATAATTAACTTTGTAATATAAGCCGTAATGTTTCAGCCTCTCCATCAACAAAGAGCATAGCAAGGAATAATATTAGGAAAAGAAAGATATGGCTGCACACCCCGCCTAGCAGTTAGCATGGACCTCATGCGTGGTCTCTTTTAACTCCTTCTCTCCCATACCATGCAGCCAGGTACATCATTTCTCTGTACCATGGGTTTGGTCCCAGTGACTTTGGGGAACCAGAACACTGACCCCTTGCTACCGGAGGAAATGTCATCTATGCCAGGTACCATGCTTCATGACCGGCTGCTATATAATTCCCACCAGTTCATGGTTACCAGTGGCAACTGCTCTCCAACTCCTGCCGAGTTAACCTTTTATAGTGGTCTTGCTTCATACCCCTTGTATGCTTTACAGGCCCTGTTCCTCTGATAAGCCATATTCTACCATGCACCCCGTGAATAACTTCAGACCAGTCTTAGAAAAGTTTTAAACTTTATTTATTTATTTATTTTTGTGATTTCACTCACCATGCATAGTGTGGTTATAGCAGTTTACCAATTTTTGTGATTCATTATGATACTAAATAGTAGCGATTCCTACCACCATACTGCTGTGGGAGAGCGTGTTGTCAGCCATTTAAAGCCTGGATGCTCCACATGGTGGCAGGACCACATTGAAACAAGCCTCTGAAGCAGCCGGCAGGGATCGGCGAAACCGGTTGGCCCACCTCTTGATGATGACCATCTGACCTTTTCAACACACTTGTATTAGATGGCCATTCTCATGGGACAGGATCATCGTACTCCATACAAGGACATTGGCGCGTCAAAGATCTGATAAGTATATCTATCATTTACCCTACTATACCGTGTCTCTTACACTTGGGTTACAATTTGGAACTTCCTGGCTGGGGATGGTAGTTTGAGTCGCATTTAAAGAGGACTTCTTGCACAGTGAGAGGGAGGCCATGGAGGGTTAACTATTATTTGCAGTTATATATAAAAAGTTAATAAAGCGCTACCATCAACCATATTGCTCAAATAAAAGAAAGAATATACCTCATTGTGCAAATAAATAAACAAAAAACAACATGTGGATAATAAAACACAGTTGCACTCACACATGCCCCGCAATAAGATCGCATTTAAGAAGGTTAAAAAAAGGAAAAATTCACGTGCCAGTGATGTAACGCGTAGGAGCAGCCAGTAACCCCAGTGCTGTGTGAGCAAGAAAAAAGCTAAGACCCCTTTCACACTGGGGCGGTTTGCAGGCGGTATTGCGCTAAAAATACCGCCTGCAAACCGCCCCTAAACAGCCTCCGCTGTTTGTTCAGTGTGAAAGCCCGAGGGCTTTCACACTGAAGCGGTGCGCAGGCAGGGCGGTGAAAAAAGTCCTGCAAACCGCTTTTTTGGAGCGGTGAAGGAGCGGTGTATTCACCGCTCCTTCACTGCTCCTGCCCATTGAAATCAATGGGACAGCGCGGCTATACCGCGGCAATACCGCGGCTATAGCCGCGCTGTACGAGGGATTTTAACCCTTTTTCGCCCGCCAGCGGGGGTTAAAACCGCTAGCGGCCGAATACCGCTGCAAGAACGATGGTACAGCAGCGCTAAAAATAGCGCTGTTGTACCGCCGACGCCCCCACCGCCCCAGTGTGAAAGGGGCCTTAGTGAGGAGACTGTCTGAATATATGCAACTGACCTTCTTAAATGCGATCTTATTGCGGGACATGTGTGAGTGCAACTGTGTTTTATTACCCACGTGTCGTTTTTAGTTTATTTATTATTGAGGTATGTTCTTTCTTTTTTTCAAGCGATATCGATCTATGAAGGATTGAAAGCAATGAAGGTATGAAAGCAATCCACCACATGTGAACCACATCAGAGACTACACACCTGATCATTTGGGTATCATTGTCCTTTTGTGTTTTATCTTACAAATGAGTGGTATTTGACTTTTTTCCCAGCATCTCCAGAAATCTACAAGCATTTTGGAAGAACAGTAATTAATTTTTTCTAGTGTGGTTTACTGGACACTCATATATGATTAGTTTATTTATTCTTTATAGGACCACATCCTTTATTGGATCACATTATTTTGATATCAATAAATGCTTTACAATTTACAACAAATGCATGGTGAGTGGAGTCACAGCTAGTTTACTTTTGGGTTGGTTGAGCATAATCAAGTTTTCACACTTTTAAACTTTACTGAGAACTTTTTGTGGCAAATAATCTATAACAGTACAATACATTCTCAACCCTAACTACCTAAATTGAGGCTGCCCAGACATACCTTGATAAGGTGAAAGACCATTATTGGCGTTCTCCAGACACTTAGTATATACTTCCGATGTTCCAGTGTTCTGTGGGGCTACATAGAGGAGCAGCCCCTTCTCCGTATTCCCACAACAGGGAGTCCGGGACCCGACCTTCCCCCTCTTTTTATATCACAGGCTAGGAAGGCAAAAAGTCCAGGAAAGGAGTCAGAATCCAGTTAATCCCTTCCCAGCCTGGGTAAGCTAATTCACTTGCTAAAACAAAACCCACATTGTAGGCAACCTACCTACACACTTTTGTGTGGGTATACAATAAATACTATGGTATGTTTCTGCCACTCATTAGAACAGAAGTGGCTTGGATAAACTTTAAAATATCTTCAATGTTACAGAACAAGTCCAGTTGAATGTGACTAACTTACTATTAGCTATAACACACTCAGCAGCATTACTCAGCATATTTGGAATTTTGATGTGGGCAGAATGACAAATTCTGGTTATTTATGACAGTATTGCCCAACTGCAGTCAAGACCCTAGACTGCATAACAATGTAAGGGATCATGATGATCGGCATTCTTTTCAAACACTGTGGTAGCTATTCAACGGCCCGTTTACAGATGATTGCAGTGCGGGAGAGCCACATTCTCGCACGGCTTTCCACACTGCATTCCGATCGCAATGCCTTTGGTCAGTTAAGAGTTAACGACACCCCAAATGCAAGTTGCAAATGCACTGCATTTGCCCGCACTGGATCACATAGTACTTTTCTATTGCTGTGCTTTAAAAAAAGTAGTGAATGGGTTGTTATTGGTGCATTACTATTGGTGCCGTGCAATTTCAGCCCATTCAAAATACATGGGCTGAAATCGCACTGCACAGAACTGAATGTAAATTGCACAGCGTTCCTGTGTGATTCACATGCAGTTCCCAGCATGAAATGCCCTGAAATGCATGCATTTGAATGGTAAATATAGCCTTGCTTGCAGTGCAAGTACACTTTAATTGAACCTGATGCAGCAAAGAAATGCAGTGTAATACAAGGCAAAAGCGATCCAAATTCCAAATATATGTCAAACACAGGAAAACAATGCCCCAGCTTTTGCCTAAAATTCTCTTGGGTGCCCACTTGATATTGCATCCATGCTTCTTTTTCTTTTAATCTCAGTAAAATAGTCATTTATGAAGGTCAGAAAATATTTAAATGATCTGATTGCCTAATGGTTGTTTCATCCTCACCCACAACATCCTTTCATCTACTGTCCCATTTTATCTTCTTCCACAATTTCATTTAATTTACTTGGCCTTGGTAAATTGCATGACTGGCTTGACTAGGTATCACAGAGATTTCAATGCATTTAACTCAGTTCATCCATATACAATTCACATGGGATGTGGAGATCAGGGGAAAGGGAAAAAGCTGAGATGCTTTTTTTAACAATATAATTAAAAAATTCTTATTGTTAATCTTCATTCTAATTATTCATAATAATAGCTCCCAAGACAACACCTGCTGTGATTATGAAAATCACTTCAGTCTACTTGACTGGGATTGTTTCATAATGCCTTTTTATTACAAATAAATTTGCATGAGCTCATGATTTGCTAGGGATGCCCAATGAAAAATGTCCCTGTTTTCATTTTTTCTGTCCATAAGCAATCAAATTAATAGACAAACAGCAATGTGTAAAGTGCAGTGACCAGTTGAACTCCACTTTTAGTGGTCTGACGTCAGTAAACGTGGACCTTTTTGTAAAGCTGCCATGTATGTTGGTTTTAAAGAGGATTTCAACCACAGGCAATCTCTTGTGGGTAAATCCAACAGTAGGCACTGGAGGTGGACAGGGCGTGACAAGTGATGGAGGGGGGGCGTGCCCTGTGCACAGTTTTGATATGTGGGGGGGAGGTGCAATGGAAGCTTTGTTCTCCTGCACCTCACTGACAGGTATGACTGAAGCGTCACTCCTGTCAGAAGAAGCAGGGGCCTCATTAGCTGTTGGAGGGAATATTCTGCACTCTTCTCCCTCCAATAGCAGTCTACTGTGGGCAGAAGAGGGCAGGCAGCTGCTCAGAACACACCTCCGTGTCAGGGCGGTGCCTCTAGGGTGTGAACGAGGTTTGCCCCCTCTTCTTATCTCTCCTTACATGTAACATATAACATATGACCTGAGGTGAGAAAATACATACGGTAGCATGTAGAGCACCTCTGTAAATTGTATTGAGTGCAAATGTTCCTTCTGCCTATTAAGTTTTGGCTAAAAGTGTTTTAGAAACATTCTAAGTCAAAATTTACGAACAGTTTTATCTTAATGTATTTTGTTGTTTTATATCTGTTTTTTCATCCAAACTATTATTAAGTACAAGAAGGGTCTAAACATAATCTAACAGATCTAAAAAAAAAATAACAACAAATCAAGAAGTTGTTTTTTTAAGCATACTTATCAAAGATAAAAAAAAAAAAAAAAAAGATAATCCAAATAATAGAGAAACAAAAGCTACATTATTGCTACAAACTTCTTGTACATGCACATATTCACAAAGCTAATTTTCTGCATAGGATAATAATGCCATTATTATTATTATTATTATTATTATTATTATTATTATTATTATTATTATTATATAGGATTTATATAGTGCCAACAGTTTGTGCAGCACTTTTTTAACATGAGGGCAGACAGTACAGTTACAATACAATTCAATACAGGAGGAGTCAGAGGGCCCTGCTCATTAGAGCTTACAATCTAGAAGGGAGGGTCAAGTGAAACAAAAAGGTATTTGTGGGGATCAGCTGATGCAGAAAATGAAAATATGGTTGTTAGGTGGGGGTAGGATAGTCTTCTCTAAAGAGGAGGGTTTTCAGGGATCATCTTAAAGCTAATAGAGTAGACAATCCGTACGTTTCGCAGGTGACGTGGCAAGTGACAATCCAGGATGTGGCAAGTCACAATTCATAATGTGTGGCAGATGACATGGCAAGTGACAATCCGTGACGTGGCAAGTGACAATCCATAACGTGTGGCAGGCGAAGTGGCAAGTGACAATCCATAATGTGTGGCAAGAATGTGTGGCAAGTGACAATCCAGGATGTGGCAAGTGACAATCCGTAATGTGTGGCAGGTGACGTGGCAAATGACAATCAGGAACCTGACAAGTGGACAATCGGCAACATGTGGCAGGTGACGTGGCAGGTGACATTCCGCAACGTGTGACAAATACCAATCTGCATCTGGTGGCAGGCGACGTGGAAATTGGGCAATCTGCAACGTGTTGCAGGTTATGTGGCAAGTGACATTCCGTGACAAGTTGCATCTGGTGGCAGGCGACAGTGGCAAGTGACACGCTCAGGGCTCCCACTGATTCTGCATTATGGTGAGTTGAACTATTTCATTTTATATAACAGAACAGAAATTGGTTTTGAAGGCATGGAGGTCAGCAATGTGTGTCCTTCAGGGGCTGCATACAGTATACTGCATACTTTGTTGTTCAAAATTAATATAAGCTGTTGCCTGGGTACTGTGCCACATGGGTGTGGTAATCTGTTGTTCAATGGAATTAGTTCATTTTTTTGTGGGGGGGGGGGCTGTTTGCAGGAGGGGGGCCCATACAACATTTTGCTATGGGGCCCTGTGATTTCTAGTTATGCCCCTGCTAGAGAGCAGGAGGTCTTGAGGGGAACAAAGGGAACGATTAGGTTGGTATTTTGATACTAGGCTAGTGATGTAGCTGGGGGCTAAGTTGTGGATGGCTTTGTAAGTTGTTGTTTGTGTTTGGAATTCAATTTGTTGGGTGAGCGGAAGCCAGTGGAGAGATTGACAGAGAGGAGTAGCAGACACAGAGCGATTGGTAAGGTGGATGAGTCTGGCAGCAGCATTCATGATGGATTGAAGGGGGCATAGACTATGTAGAGGTAAGCCAATGAAAAGGGAGTTGCAGTAGTCAAGGCGAGAGATGAATAGGGAGTGAATAAAGAACTTTGTTGTGTCATTGGTTAGAAAGGGGCGCATTTTGGAGATGTCGCACAGGTTGAGGCGGAAAAATTTGGAGTTCAGAGTCTGGGACTACACCTAGGACCTTGGCATGCAGGGATGGGCTGATAGTTGTTACAGAGAGATCAGGGGAAGGGGCTTGTGGGGGAGGAAAAATTTAAGTTGGGTTTTGGATAGATAGATTTGAGGAAGTGGTGTGACATCCAGACTGATATATCTGTTAGTAAATTAGTGATACGTGAGGAGATGGAGGGAGTGAGCTGAGGGGTAGAGAAATTGATTTGGGTGTCATCAGCATAGAGATGGTATCAGCTGACCCAGGGTGGAGGGGTAGATCGAAAATAGGAGTGGTCCAAGAACAGAACCTTGGGGGACAGAGAAAGGAAGAGGAGAGGAGGAAGTAGAATTGTAAGTAACACTAAAGGTGTGGTTTGATTAGTGGGAAGAGAACCAGCGAAGAGTACAGTCATGGAAACCAAAGGCTTGGAGTTTTTTGAGGAGGAGGGGGTTGTCAACCATATCAAAGGAGGCAAAAAGGTTCAGGAGTAACCAATGAGTAACCAATGCCATGGACAGTAACCAATACAATAGACAGAGCACATGAGCAAAATGGTTCCTAGTGGTTCCTGCACATTGTTTGTAGCTGATCTGAGATCATGCTACTCCGTACTTGTCATGACCATTGTACTATCTGCTTGTACCTGCCTCAACCTCTGCCTGTTATATAGAGATTTAGGTTTGGCAATTAGTTGCTGAAGATGAAAACCAAGAGGAAATAGTACCACATAATGGGAAGAAGGTGTCCCTAGTGAGCCAGTTTAAAAGTAAAATGTCTAAGCAGCAACTGTAGACGTGAGAGCCACTCTCAGACCAATTGAGTGATGATCTCAAGTCTGTGCCATGTAGGTGCCTGTAGGTCATCAGTTTTTGGGGAGAACATTAATCTGGTAAGTTAGATAGCCTTCTCTGACTGATATTCTTATAAACTTAGATTATATATTTTAGATAAGTGATGGCTGCAGAATTTTGAACACTTTCCTACCACTGTAATTAGTGACTGGTGTTCTTTGTTTTCATTGGAAGATATTATTGATATTATAGAAAAAGGAACATTACATAGTGGATGTGGCATTCTGTTGTGGTGGTCAGGGAAATTAGACCTATCCTCTAGAGTTGTGAGAGAAGAGAGTACATTCCCTTTAAGCAGAATAACACATTCTGGGGACCATATTTCCCAGAGGGTCTTCTGAAGAGCAGATGTTGAGTGAGGAGTATACAAAATACTTTGTTGTAGTTATTCCTACATTGCAATATGATCACCAGCTAGTGACTCTCAAAAGCCCATAAATGAAGATCTTTAGATCCGCAAGGCAAATGGTGTTTTCCTTGTCTTCAGAGGTGCTAAAAAAAAGAAGTTGGGCCAGATGGTCACATGACATGTTGGAGTGGCTACCCAAAAGGGTGTGAGAGAAAGAGACCTTGCATGTTCCTAGTGTGCCAAGGTAATATATGCACTTTTAACTAATACCCTTCGGACTGACTTTCTGGGTGAAGGCACCCTGCAGGAGCCCTTCTGTGGAAGGACCACACCCTAAATATTTGCACTACTCGCATCATCCCGCTGTAATGATATTATTATTATACGCGATTTATATAGCCCCAACAGTTTACGCAGCGCTTTACAATGTATAGGGGGAACAACACAATTACAGTACAGTTCAATACAAAAGGTACAGGAGGGCCCTGCTCGTAGAACTTACATTCTAAAGGGAGGGGGTGGTGGTACAAAAGGTAATAGCTGCAGAGAATGATTTGATGGGGGTGGCTTGGGGACAGTTGTTATGTGGGTTTGGGATAGGCTTCCCTGAATAAATGAGTTTTCAGGGATCTCCTAAAGGTGGACAGGGTAGGGGCTAATCGGACATACTGGGGCAGGGAGTTCCAGAGGATGGGAGAGGCTCTGGAGAAGTCCTGAAGGAGAGCATGGGAGGAGGTAACAAGGGAGCTAGAGAGCAGGAGGTCCTGGGAGGAGCGGAGGGAAAGATTTGGGCGATATCTGCAGATAAGGTTGGTGATGTAGATGAGAGCGATATTGTGAATGGCCTTGTATGTTATGGTTAGCATTTTGAATTTTACACGGTGGGGTAGGGGAAGCCAGTGAAGAGATTGGCAGAGAGGGGCGGCAGTCACGGATTGATTAGTGAGGTGTATTAGTCTCAGCAGCATTCATAATAGACTGAAGGGGGGATAGCCTGCTTAAGGATAGGCCATTAAGATATAAACTTGATATAAACTTGTTAGATCAGCAGAGCCATCCTTGTAATTGTAAGGAGCACTTAAATAATATCTAATGCCTAAACATGTTTTTACAATAATTGTGGATAGAGTGGTAAAGTGTTGAAACTCCTGTCAGATGTTTATTGCTGTCTGTGCCTCCACTATGGAGATTGTCCATTGTCACTGAAACAAAAAGTGATGGGAAATCCCAAATTTTGATACACTGTTGAAACACTAATAAAAGGTAAATCTTATATTGGGGGAATCTTTCCAGTGATAGCTGTTAAACAGGAAAAATCCTGCAAAGGATTTTAATCATACTGTACTTTTTGCTTTATATATATTCTTTGAAAATTTAGTGTAGCTTCAGATTTGTTAAAAAGGAGTCTAATTAAATTTTTAAATCTGCATTCAAACACACGGGCAGTCAAAGTTAAAACTGCGTTGAAAGGGCTCACAGCACTCTCTATGCTACCTGCCCACTGATTCTTTTGTCGTTACCCTTTACAGAATAAATAGGGACAATCTATTCTCTAGAGAGAAATGTCATTCAATGATAAGCACTTCATTCCATTTTAAAATGAGTCACTCTAATAGCAAGAACGGTCTAGTGGTAAAGAAAAGGAAAACATGTTAATAAGCCAGAAACATTAGGTATGTTGTCATTTGTGAACTAAATACATTTACTTCTGGCTAGGGATGAAATTCGGGCCGAAAGTGGGTTCGAGGCAAACTCAGCTTGATCTGACGTTTCTGGACCCTCCAAACAAATTGGGTTTGTTCACCCATCCGAAACAGGTCTAGTTGTAAAGAAAAGGAAAACATGTTAATAAGCCAGAAACATTAGGTATGTTGTCATTTGTGGACTAAATAAATTTACTTCTGGCTAGGGATGAGATTCGGGCCGAATGTGGGTTTGAGGCGAACTCCGCTTGATCTGACTTTTCTGGACCCTCCAAACAAATTGGGCTTGTTCGCCCATCCGAAACTACAGCTGCTGTAAATTAAACAAACAGCTGGGAATGCCTGTCAATGTTACTGACAAAATGGGATCATCAACCATAATTTTTTTTTCAAGTTTTAATTGCCATATGCAAGTAATGTACAGCAAACATTATGCAGTTGTCAAATCTTGGCACATACAGTATAAAATATTACACATTAGGGTTATATTCCAAAAACCAACATCAGAAAATGCATATCAGAGAATATATTTTGTCCAGGTTCCCAAATGAAAAGATTTACAGGAAATCACATCACATGTAGAATAGTGAAACTGAGATAGTCACATATAGCTTTTTGATATGCAGAGAAAAGAAAAGTTCTAGCAACCATAAAACAACAAGAACATACCAGAGTGAATTATTACCCATCCCAGTCCATTCATCAAACACATCACCAATGCTCTGTGTTACCCAAGTCCAACATCAATATTAAACTTATACAGTACGCTAACTGCAAGAAGTCTATACAAACTATAATACATTTTATTACCCGATGGGCTTTCAGACAAATCCACCCATCTGGACCATATTTTTGTAAATCTTTTCGTACACCCCCTGGTCTCATATGTAATCATATATAATGGAATATCTAGATTGACCAATTTCTTCCAGGCGGCCAGGTCAAGGATATCTGTTTCAACACAATCAATTTCCTTATATAAAAGAGCAGGAGTCTCAGGAAGATTTTGGTAGCATTATCCATACTTTTATCCTCAAATACCCCCAAGAGACACACTAGGGGGCTGCACACACTAGGAAGATCAAACGTATCATCATCAACCATATTTAGTCAATAATGATAGATTTAAATTGCAAAACGTTGTGGTTGACATTAGATTTATATTGAGGTATATTAGTGACTTTTTTATTGTACTGTAATTGATGGACTTTTTTTCTAAGGTATGTATGTGTTGATTTACATTTAATTCTTTGTTGGAATGGATAAGGAGGAAAATGTATCTCTGTACTCATTTCCCTGGATGGGGGCAGATATCTGGAGGCACATTTATTATAAAGCAGACTTCCAGATTCAATTACAAGTCCCTCATCTTAAATAACAACCACATACTTCTTGAGGCATTGGATGTAGGAAAGAGGCCCTGGTCCTTCAATATGGTGGCAAGGTGCCTTGCATGCAGAGGGAGGGCTGGTTCTGCAGTCCCCCCTTGCAAGGTAATCTGAATGTTGAAAGTCTTGTGGCCTGTTCTTGCACAGTAAGCAGGGGGTAAACATTCACTGTCCTCCCTTTTTTAGCCACCAAGGCAGCATTCCTTAATAAGAGTCTGGGGAATGCCACAATTTCTTACTGCCTTTTTTGTCATAAGAATAAGTCACAGTTTGGAAAAATACCATGGTGTTCTCCTTAAAATTCCACACTGACCTTCATCCAAGCACGTAGCTTAAGTGGCCAGGAAAGGGAGGGCAGTGAGTGTCCTCTCCCTTTTTTGTACCAGACCAGGTTACAAGTCTTTTAACATTGGGGGATACCTTGCAAGGGGGCAGCAAAGCTTACCTCCTAAGCAATACAGCTGTGTTTCAATACCATTGACAAAACATGGTCTTGACAATATTTGGTCAATTACAGCACCTAGTATCCCCAACACTGTGTTTACATTTTCTGTAGGGTGGGGGATCTGTCATTTAGAAACAGGAGCAGGATGTGTACACACAGGGCGTTGGGTCATCACGACTGACGATAGATTTACATTGCTGAAAACTATGATTGATGTGGATTACATTGCTGGACATGGTGACTGACATAGATTTACTGTACATTAACCACTTACCAACCGGCCCACAGCCGAATGACGGCTACAGGGCGGTTTAAAAACCCTGGGAGGGCGTACATTGACGTCCTTCCAGAATCCCGCTCTCGCACACCCCCTGGGGTGCGCACTCGGCAATATTCATTACCGCCGGAGTGGCCGTTTACCACGTGATCGCTCCATCAAATGACGGAGCGATCGTTTGTAAACAAACCAGCATCACGTCCAGTTCCTCTCTCCCCTCTCTGTACCGATTGGTACAGTGCGAGGGGAGAAGGGAGAGATCGTGGCAGCAGCAATGTGGCTGGATCTATAGTGCCCACAGCGCTGCTCTGTGCCCATTCCAGCCATCCATCCATCCATACTCAGCCATCCATACTCAGCATACCCATCCATACTCATCCATCCATGCTCACCCATCCATACACAGCATACTCAGCCATCCATGCTCAGCATACCCATCCATCCATCCATACTGAGCCATCCATACTCAGCATACTCATCCATCCATACTCATCCATACTTAGCATACTCATCCATCCATCCATGCTCAGTCATCCATACTCAGCATACTTAGCCATCCATACTCAGCATATTCATCCATCCATCCATGCTCAGCCATCCATACTCAGCATACTCATCCATCCAGCCATGCTCAGCCATCCGTACTCATCCATTCATCCATGCTCAGCCATCCATACTTAGCATATTCATCCATCCATTAATGCTCACCCATCCATCCTCAGCAATACTCATCCATCCATGCTCAGCCATCCCATCCACCCCCATCCATAATTAGCCATACCCATCAAAACTCAGCCGTACCCAGTTATACCCAGCAATACTCAGCCGTACCCAGCCGTACTCAGCCATACCCAACCGTACTCAGCTGTACTCAGCCGTACCCAGCCATACCCAGCCGTACCCAGCTATACCCAGCCGTACTCAGTCGTACCCAGCTATACCCAGCCGTACTCAGTCGTACCCAGCCATACTCAGCTGTAACCAGCCATACTCAGCCGTACCCAGCCATACTCAGCCGTACCCAGCCATACTCAGCTGTAACCAGCCATACTCAGCCGTACCCAGCCATACTCAGCCGTACTCAGCCATACCCAACCGTACTCAGCTGTACTCAGCCGTACCCAGCCATACTCAGCCATACCCAGCCGTACTCAATCGTACCCAGCCATACTCAGCCGTACCCAGCCATACTCAGCTGTACCCAGCCATACTCAGCCATACCCAGCCGTACTCAATCGTACCCAGCCATACTCAGCCGTACCCAGCCATACTCAGCTGTACCCAGCCATACTCAGCCATACCCAGCCATACCCAACCGTACTCAACCGTACTCAGCCATACTCAGCCATACCCAGCCGTACTCAGCCATACCCAGCCATCCCATCCATATCCAGCTGTACTCAGTCGCACCCAGCCATACTCAGTCGTACCCAGCCATCCCATCTATACCCAGCTGTACTCAGTCGCACCCAGCCATACTCAGTCGTACCCAGCCATCCCATCTATACCCAGCCATACTCAGCCGTACCCATCCGTACTCAGCCATACCCAGCCATACCCAGCCATACTCATTTATGCTCAGTCATCCCATCCATACTCAGCCATCCCCATCCATGGCTCATCCATCCCCATTCATGCTCATCCATGCCACATCAGTTCTCATCCATGCCACTACAGTGCCCCACAATAGTGTAATAGGTAGTCAAATTAGATTTGAACTTATGCCCCTAGAACACCTGACGGTGCTTCCTGCATTTTGGGCCTCTCTATGTGGCCAGGCTGTGTAAAAGTCTCACACATGTGAATTCGCCGTACTCAGGAGGAGTAGGAGAATCTATTTTGGGGTGTAATTTTTGGTTTGTACATGCTATGTGTTAGAAACATTGTGTAGATGGACAACATTGTGTAAAAAAAAATGCGTTTTAATTTTCTTTACACATTTTTCAAAAACTTGTAGAAAAAAATTACACCTTTAAAAGACTCATTATGCCTCCTAGATTATACATTGGGATACTTTCTTTCCAAAATGGGGTCATTTTTGGGGTGTTTCCATTGTACTAGTTCTCCAGGGCCTTCAAAATTGTAATAGGTAGTCAAGAAATTATATGTGTAATTTATGCTCCAAGAACGCCTGATGGCACTCCCTGCATGTTGGGCCTCTGTATGTGGCCATGCTGTGTAAAAGTCTCACACATGTGGTATCACCATACTCAGGAGGAATAGTAGAATGTGTTTTGGGGTGTAATGTGTGCTATGCATATGCGTGAGAAATAACCTGCTAATATAACAATTTTGTGAAAAAAAAAAGAAAAAAAAATCTTGATTTTGCAAAGAATTGTGGGAAAAAATTACAACTTCAAAAAACTCACCATGCCTCTAACTAAATACCTTAGAAAGGGGTTATTTGGGGTGTATTTGTACTACGCTGGCTTGTTAGGGTCTTGAGAAATGAGATCCAGAACACGGTGACGTACAACACATACGACGGGACGGAAAAAAGAAGTGCAATAGCCAGTAGCTAATAGCTTCCATCTCGTACTTGCTTCAGAGCATGTGTCGTTTTTGGTCCATCGGAACAGCATACAGACGAGCGGGTTTCCCGAAAGGAATTGGTTCCGTCAGAAATATTTAGAACATGTTCCATTTCTAGGTCCGTTAGAATTTTCGAATAAAAAAGTCCGATGAGGCATACACACGATCGGAATAGACGATGAAAAGCTTCCGTCTGACTTTTTCTGTCGGACATTCCGCTCGTGTGTACGCGGCATTAGGTAAGCACCCGAACGACCACAACATACAGGGATATGCAATGTAATAATGACATTTAATCACACACATAGGTTGGACTTGATGGGCTTGTGTTTTTTTTCAACCTCACCTACTATGTAACTATGTAACTATGTAACATCATCTACCAATGCAAAAAAATAAAAACGTTTGTCTACATCCATTTTTCGTCCATTTCTTTTTTTTAACAGAACAAAAATAATGCTTTGATCCATTCAAATCAGTGGTAAATTCCAGAAATAAGAAAAACAAAATACCCACCTGCAAGGCAATACCATCATGTGCTAGTATGCACCGCACATTATGAAAGATTTACCTTAAAACGAAGCTCTCCAGCGGCAGACTGTCACCGCTGCAGAGGCTTCCACCTTCACCTGGTCTTCCTTCCAAGTTCGCAGACTCTGGCTATCTGACTGGCCGAGTTGCGATGACGTCACACATGCACGTGGGAGTCTCGGCCATGGTACACAGCTCTGAAGGAATGGGACAGGTTCCTTCAGAGCAAATGTGATGGTGACATCACCAGCTGCTGCTGGGTAAAATATCCCCTTAAACGGTGCACTTTTAAGAAAAATATTAATTTTACCTACAGGTAAGCTTTATCATAAGCTTATCTGTAGGTAAAAATAAAAGCAGAGGGCTTAATACTACTTAAAAAAAAAAAAAAAGAAGATGTTGTCGAATCTAGATGTAAACAAATGTAAACGGATGATCATCTGTTTACATCTGTTTTTCCATAGAGATGCATTGATGTCTGTTTTTCATCCATCAATGGACGGATGAAAAATGGACAAACAGCAGGCCCATGTGAAAGGGGCCCAAGAGATGCAAATCCATGAATAAAATATTATGTGTGTATATTATTAAGTGTGAAACAGCAAAAAGTAACGATGTGAAGGCAATCAGAAAAGTTACTTCAGATAGACTTGTTACCCAATAACTATTGTTACTAATCAGTGTACTCCCTAAAAGTAAATATTAGTTTCCGATTATTTTTAGTTTACATTTCTCAAAAACAATCTGCCACGAAACAAAATGCCCATGTAAAATGCCTTAGATGAAAGTGCTTACTTCCAGCCTACTTTTTAGTTGAGGCTAATGCCACGTACTCACGGTCTGACTTTTTGACAACAAAGGTCCAACGGTCTTTCCGATGGACTTTCGACGGAGTTACGACAGACTTTCGACAGACTTTCCAAGGACCGGACTTGCCTACACACGATACCACACCACACGACACCAAAGTCTGACGGATTTGTACGTGATGACGTATGACCGGACTAAAATAAGGAAGTTGATAGCCAGTAGCCAATAGCTGCCCTAGCGTCGGTTTTTGTCCGTCGTACTAGCATACAGACGAGCGGATTTTTCGACCGGACTCGAGTCCGTCGGAAAGATTTGAAGCATGTTCCAAATCTAAAGTCCGTCAGATTTTCGACCAAAAAAGTCAGCTGCAGGTCCGATGAAGCCCACACATGGTCGAATTGTCCATCGGACCAGTTCGGTCGAAAAGACCGCTTGTGTGTACGCGGCTTAAGCCTGTTTGGTCTCACTGCACTGCAACTACTTGGCCACCAGGAAGTCAAAGAATGGCATCTTTAATCAGAGACTTTTCACACTGGTGTTTTGTTTTTTGGCAGAGTCTCTTCAAGATTCCCTATTATGGGTGACAATTATCAAAATCTCTTCACTGCTCATATATGGCATAATAACAAACTACGGTAGATCAAGTTTCCAGTGAACACGGGTACTATAAAAAAAAATATATAATATAGTTCATTGGATTGCACACATTAGAGCTATTATAACAGCATATGATGTAAGTATTGTCATGGTCCTATCATAGGCTTTAAAATATAACTCATCCCTAAATATTTGCTGCAGTGATATGTGATGAGCCAATGCCTGCGCTGTGGATGACTGCTACATTTCAAATGTTTGCATCATTTTTCAAGGACGATGTTTTATTTCTTTGTCTCGCTTTATCTGCAACGTTGGCGGCTCAGTTAAAAAGAGAAAAAAAAGTGTTAACCATGGAAATGGTGCAATTAAATAAAAAGCACTTAATGTTAATGTTGCCTCTTCCTCCCTCTCCTCCCCCATCTTGTCTTCTTTTACCCTCCTTCTCATCACTAAGGTTCCTTGTCCTATTCTCAGTCATTCCTCTATTTTTCCTCCATCTCTCCAGCTCCCTCGCTATCTATCAATCATTTAATCATATATCCCCCCCATTATTATTAATCTAACCCTCTATCTATGGTTTCTTGTTAGTTATATTTCATTATCTATCTTTTTCTCCTACATCACTGACTCTCTGTCTCCAATGTTGTCTTTCCTTTCTTTGCCTCTCTTTCTCTCTTTTTTGTCCCTTTTTCTTCAGTTTTTTTTCCTTTCCAACTACCCCTGTTTCTTCTCTTCCACCCCTCGTTCTCTTCATCTTCACCCCCCGTTGATTTCTGCTCACACCTTCATTTTACACTTTTCTTTATCCTCCCATCTTTGTTTCAACGTCACTTTAACCTCTTGGCATCCAGTGAGGTTGATTGTGTCATGCGTATCCTGAAGGTCCCTGGGACTGGATTATTTATATCTTTCCTCTTCACTGCTTTTGCTCACTGGTTCACCACCTATCGTCAGTCTGTTTCCTTATTTTTAACAGTTAAATGTTTCACCCGCATTTAGCACTACATAATAAAAGTGTATTTGCAGTTTTATAATTATATTCTTCTGTCTCTAGATTTCTTTGCTTTTATCGAGTAAGATATTTTAACACAATCCTCAAATTTGGATTTCTTTGAATTCAAATTTAAAGTCATATATTTATTATCTTTACCCTGCTTCAAATTTTAGTATCTAGAGGGCAATGAACCTGCATAACCTTTGTAGGAGGACCCTTAACCCCCGATTTGGTGTCCCTCAATCTATAACCTCCTTGAATTGGATAAAATAACTGTGTCTTGCTGTTTTATTGATTTAACTTAAAAAAAGGCAATGAAAAAATGGTTTTCTTTAGCCTTAGGTTCTCTTGCTTGCTATAAATTAGTATCAGGTTTGCTGATACCCAAAGCAGTACTTGCACTGTTATGTTCTGCACACATGCTAGGTACCATGTATGTCATGTTGGGGGATTCTATGGCCTTAAGCGAGTTTAAGATTTACAATTAAATTAGGCACCAGACTGTAATTTGCCTTTTAAAACCAATGTTTTTCATTTGCCCCTTTATCATAGATAAACTATTGTAAGCTACAGTATAATATTTGTTTAACAAAGTGCTTTATTGGTTTTGTTTGTAAGCTGGGTGTGACCTTCTCTAGTATAATGCAACTCAATGCATTCTTTCAAGTTTGATGCTTTGAAGCTTACTGATCATTTCTTGAAAAGCATAGTGTATGTTCGGTCAGTTGCACCCTCCTTTTCCTCCTCCTAATGCCCTGTACACACGACCGGTTTTCCCATCGGAATAAACTCTGAAGGTTTCTCCGACGGAGTTCTGACCGAATTCCGCTCAAGCTGTCTTGCATGCACACGGTTCACACCAAATTCTGACCATCCAGAACGCAGTGACGTACAACACGTCGGACAGGACTAGAAAACGGAAGTTCAATAGCCAGTAGCCAATAGCTTCCGTCTCGTACTTGTTTCAGAGCATGCGTCGTTTTTGGTACGTCGGAACAGCATGCAGGCGAGCAGTTTTCACGATAGGAATTGGTTCCATCGAAAAAATTAGATCATGTTCTCTTTCTAGGTCCATCAGAATTTTCGACCTAAAAAGTCCGAAGGGGCATACACACGATCGGAATATACGATGAAAAGCTCCCGTCTGACTTTTTCTGTCGGACATTCCACTCATGTGTACGCGGCATTACTGGTTCCACAGGGGACACGTGATGGTAGAGACAAAGTAATAGGTGAGCAGGAGGGACACTGGCAGAAGGATCAGCAGCTCCAAGCTAGCTGGTTTGCTTTAAAATCACTTAGTATAGCTGTGACACTGGAACTATGCTCAGTCGTGGACAGGGGCGGACTGACAACTCATGGGGCCCCCGGGCAATAGGGGCTCATGGGGCCCCCTTTGTCCCCACCCACACACAAGCCACACCCTCACAAAGCCCCACGTATATATTGCACTGCTACATTACATGCATTGGTCACAGAATTTCTCTACTTCATGTTCAAAATAAATGTTAAAGATTTAAGAAAATAAAGAAAAATAAACTCACTTTAACCACGTACATTTACTGCATGCTGTTTGACCTGCTGCCGCTGTGATTGGACACACCGAGAGCTAACCAGCGGGTCCGGAGGACCCGATGTCCGCCAGGCCCAGACGATCGTTTCCAACAGAGGCAGAACTGTGGTCTGCCTATGTAAACAAGTCCCCAGAGAGCCTCCCCCACTTACATCAGGGTCCCCAGAGAGCCTCCCCCACTTACATCAGGGTCCCCAGAGAGCCTCCCCCACTTACATCAGGGGCCCCAGAGAGCATCCCCTACTTACATCAGGGGCCCCAGAGAGCCTCCCCTACATCAGGGACCCCAGAGAGCCTCCCCCACTAACAGCAGGGTTCCCAGAGAGCCTCCCCTTACATCAGGGTCCCCAGAGAGCACCCCCTTACATCAGGGTCCCCAGAGAACCTCCTCCTTACATCAGGGTCCCCAGAGAACCTCCTCCTTACATCAGGGTCCCCAGAGAGCCTTCTCCTTACATCAGGGTCCCCAGAGAGCCTTCTCCTTACATCAGGGTCCCCAGAGAACCTCCTCCTTACATCAGGGTCCCCAGAGAACCTCCTCCTTACATCAGGGTCCCCAGAGAACCTCCTCCTTACATCAGGGTCCCCAGAGAACCTCCTCCTTACATCAGGGTCCCCAGAGAGCCTTCTCCTTACATCAGGGTCCCCAGAGAGCCTTCTCCTTACATCAGGGTACCCAGAGAGCCCCCTCCTTACATCAGGGTCCCCAGAGAGCCCCCTCCTTACATCAGGGTCCCCACAGAACCCCCCCCTTACATCAGGATCCCCAGAGAGCCCCCTCCTTATATCAGGGTCCCCAGAGAGCCCCCTCCTTACATCAGGGTCCCCAGAGAGCCCCCTCCTTACATCAGGGTCCCCAGAGAACCCCCCTATACATCAGGGTCCCCAGAGAGCCCCCTCCTTACATCAGGGTTCCCCAGAGAGCCCCCCTTACATCAGGGTTCCCCAGAGAGCCCCCCTTACATCAGGGTTCCCCAGAGAGCCCCCTCCTTACATCAGGGTTCCCCAGAGAGCCCCCTTCTTACATCAGGGTTCCCCAGAGAGCCCCCTCCTTACATCAGGGTTCCCCAGAGAGCCCCCCTTACATCAGGGTTCCCCAGAGAGCCCCCTCCTTACATCAGGGTAGCTAGAGAGCCTCCCCCCATACATCAGGGTTCCCAGAAAGCCCCCTCCTTACATCAGGGTATCCAGAGAGCCCCCTCCTTACATCAGGGTCCCCAGAGAGCCCCCCCACTTACATCAGGGGCCCCAGAGAGCCTCCCCTACATCAGGGACCCCAGAGAGCCTCCCCCACTTACATCAGGGTCCCCAGAGAGCCCCCTCCTTACATCAGGGTCCCCAGAGAGCCCCCCTTACATCAGGGTTCCCCAGAGAGCCCCCCTTACATCAGGGTTCCCCAGAGAGCCCCCCTTACATCAGGGTCCCCAGAGAGCCCCCTCCATACATCAGGGTAGCTAGAGAGCCCCCTCCTTACATCAGGGTAGCTAGAGAGCCCCCCCCCTTACATCAGGGTCCCCACAGAACCCCCCCCTTACATCAGGATCCCCAGAGAGCCCCCTCCTTATATCAGGGTCCCCAGAGAGCCCCCTCCTTATATCAGGGTCCCCAGAGAGCCCCCTCCTTACATCAGGGTCCCCAGAGAGCCCCCTCCTTACATCAGGGTCCCCAGAGAACCCCCCTATACATCAGGGTCCCCAGAGAGCCCCCTCCTTACATCAGGGTTCCCCAGAGAGCCCCCCTTACATCAGGGTTCCCCAGAGAGCCCCCCTTACATCAGGGTTCCCCCAGAGAGCCCCCTCCTTACATCAGGGTTCCCCAGAGAGCCCCCTTCTTACATCAGGGTTCCCCAGAGAGCCCCCTCCTTACATCAGGGTTCCCCAGAGAGCCCCCCTTACATCAGGGTTCCCCAGAGAGCCCCCTCCTTACATCAGGGTAGCTAGAGAGCCTCCCCCCATACATCAGGGTTCCCAGAAAGCCCCCTCCTTACATCAGGGTATCCAGAGAGCCCCCTCCTTACATCAGGGTCCCCAGAGAGCCCCCCCACTTACATCAGGGGCCCCAGAGAGCCTCCCCTACATCAGGGACCCCAGAGAGCCTCCCCCACTTACATCAGGATCCCCAGAGAGCCCCCCTATACATCAGGGTCCCCAGAGAGCCCCCTCCTTACATCAGGGTCCCCAGAGAGCCCCCCTTACATCAGGGTTCCCCAGAGAGCCCCCCTTACATCAGGGTTCCCCAGAGAGCCCCCCTTACATCAGGGTTCCCCAGAGAGCCCCCCTTACATCAGGGTTCCCCAGAGAGCCCCTCTTACATCAGGGTTCCCCAGAGAGCCCCCTTCTTACATCAGGGTTCCCCAGAGAGCCACCTTTTTACATCAGGGTTCCCCAGAGAGCCCCCCCTTACATCAGGGTCCCCACAGAACCCCCCCCCTTACATCAGGATCCCCAGAGAGCCCCCTCCTTACATCAGGGTTCCCCAGAGAGCCCCCCCCTTACATCAGGATTCCCCAGAGAGCCTCCCCCCCATACATCAGGGTCCCCAGAGAGCCTCCCCCCCATACATCAGGGTCCCCAGAGAGCCTCCCCATACATCAGGGTCCCCAGAGAGCCTCCCCATACATCAGGGTCCCCAGAGAGCCCCCTTCTTACATCAGGGTTCCCCAGAGAGCCCCCTCCTTACATCAGGGTCCCCAGAGAGCCCACTCCTTACATCAGGGTAGCTAGAGAGCCCCCCCTTACATCAGGGTCCCCACAGAACCCCCCCCCCCCTTACATCAGGATCCCCAGAGAGCCCCCTCCTTACATCAGGGTCCCCAGAGAACCTCCTCCTTACATCAGGGTCCCCAGAGAACCTCCTCCTTACATCAGGGTCCCCAGAGAACCTCCTCCTTACATCAGGGTCCCCAGAGAACCTCCTCCTTACATCAGGGTCCCCAGAGAACCTCCTCCTTACATCAGGGTCCCCAGAGAACCTCCTCCTTACATCAGGGTCCCCAGAGAACCTCCTCCTTACATCAGGGTCCCCAGAGAGCCTCCTCCTTACATCAGGGTCCCCAGAGAGCCTCCTCCTTACATCAGGGTCCCCAGAGAGCCTCCTCCTTACATCAGGGTCCCCAGAGAGCCCCCTCCTTACATCAGGGTCCCCAGAGAGCCCCCTCCTTACATCAGGGTACCCAGAGAGCCCCCTCCTTACATCAGGGTACCCAGAGAGCCCCCTCCTTACATTAGGGTCCCCACAGAACCCCCCCTTACATCAGGATCCCCAGAGAGCCCCCTCCTTATATCAGGGTCCCCAGAGAGCCCCCTCCTTACATCACGGTTCCCCAGAGAGCCCCCCCTTACATCACGGTTCCCCAGAGAGCCCCCCCTTACATCACGGTTCCCCAGAGAGCCCCCCCCTTACATCAGGGTCCCCAGAGAGCCCCCCCTTACATCAGGGTCCCCAGAGAACCCCCCTATACATCAGGGTCCCCAGAGAGCCCCCTCCTTACATCAGGGTTCCCCAGAGAGAACCCCTTACATCAGGGTTCCCCAGAGAGCCCCCTCCTTACATCAGGGTTCCCCAGAGAGCCCCCTCCTTACATCAGGGTTCCCCAGAGAGCCCCCTTCTTACATCAGGGTTCCCCCAGAGAGCCCCCTCCTTACATCAGGGTTCCCCAGAGAGCCCCCCTTACATCAGGGTTCCCCAGAGAGCCCCCTCCTTACATCAGGGTAGCTAGAGAGCCTCCCCCCATACATCAGGGTTCCCAGAAAGCCCCCTCCTTACATCAGGGTATCCAGAGAGCCCCCTCCTTACATCAGGGTCCCCAGAGAGCCCCCCCACTTACATCAGGGGCCCCAGAGAGCCTCCCCTACATCAGGGACCCCAGAGAGCCTCCCCCACTTACATCAGGATCCCCAGAGAGCCCCCCTATACATCAGGGTCCCCAGAGAGCCCCCTCCTTACATCAGGGTCCCCAGAGAGCCCCCCTTACATCAGGGTTCCCCAGAGAGCCCCCCTTACATCAGGGTTCCCCAGAGAGCCCCCCTTACATCAGGGTTCCCCAGAGAGCCCCTCTTACATCAGGGTTCCCCAGAGAGCCCCCTTCTTACATCAGGGTTCCCCAGAGAGCCACCTTTTTACATCAGGGTTCCCCAGAGAGCCCCCTTCTTACATCAGGGTTCCCCAGAGAGCCACCTTTTTACATCAGGGTTCCCCAGAGAGCCCCCCCTTACATCAGGGTCCCCACAGAACCCCCCCCCCCTTACATCAGGATCCCCAGAGAGCCCCCTCCTTACATCAGGGTTCCCCAGAGAGCCCCCCCCCTTACATCAGGATTCCCCAGAGAGCCCCCTCCTTACATCAGGGTTCCCCAGAGAGCCCCCCCCCCATACATCAGGGTCCCCAGAGAGCCCCCCCCATACATCAGGGTCCCCAGAGAGCCTCCCCCCCATACATCAGGGTCCCCAGAGAGCCCCCCCCCATACATCAGGGTACCCAGAGAGCCCCCCCCATACATCAGGGTACCCAGAGAGACCCCCCCCATACATCAGGGTACCCAGAGAGCCCCCCCCATACATCAGGGTACCCAGAGAGACCCCCCCCATACATCAGGGTCCCCAGAGCCTCCCCCCATACATCAGGGTCCCCAGAGAGCCCCCCCATACATCATGGTACCCAGAGAGCCCCCCCCCATACATCAGGGTCCCCAGAGAGCCCCCCCATACATCAGGGTTCCCAGATGTAACCCCCCCAGAGGTTCCCCTGTACCTGGCTGTGTCCAACCCCCAGCACAGGGGGAGGTGGGAGGTGGCGATCGTCAGTTCTGTGGTGCCTGTGGATCTTACTGGGGCTTGTAGTCCTCCATCTGATTCTGTACAGTGGATAGGGGAAGGGCCTCTGACCTGGGAAGCAGTCGGTAACAGTGTACAAGCAGAGAGTGAAACTTGTAGCTGCCCGGGTCAGAGGCCCCTCCCCTTTCCACTCTATACACTTTGGAGGAGAAATACAAGTCCCAGGGAGATGCTGCGAGCACCATAGAGCTGCTGATCGCCGCCTCCCACTCCCCTCACTGCAATAAAACTGAAAGCCACAGGTGCAGGGGGGGAGATGCTGTGTCTTGCCCCCCCGCACAGCGGCAGTCGGCAGAACGGCTCCACCGCAGCACGTCTAGCAGCATACCCCTAGACCCGACGAGCATGTCTCACGGGCCCCCTACTGGCCGCGGGCCCTCGGTCGCCGTCCGAATGACCGAATGGTCAGTCCGCCCCTGGTCGTGGAATGTGTGAAGACAGCAGACCTTACTTAAAGAAGAATTCCAGGCATAGTATATTTTTACAGCTACAGTGCCTTGAAAAAGTATTCATACCCCTTGAAATTTTCCACATTTTGTCATGTTACAACCAAAAGCGTAAATATATTTTATTGGGATTTTATGTGATAGACCAACACAAAGTGGCACATAATTGTGAAGCAAAGGAAAATGGTTTTCAATAAAAAAAAAAAAAAAGATATCTGAAAAGTGTGGAGTGCATTTGTATTTAGCCCTCTTTACTCGGACACCCCTAACTAAAATCTAGTGGAGCCAATTGCCTTCAGAAGTCACCTAATTAGTATATAGAGTCCACCTGTATGTAATTTAATATCAGTAAAAACACACCATCCCCACCGTGAAACATGGTGGTGGCAGCATCTTGTTGTAGGGTTTCTTTTTTTCAGCGGGGACAGGAAAGCTGGTCAGAGTTGATGGGAAGATGGATGGAGCCAAATACAGGGCAATCTTAGAAGAAAACCTGTTAGAGTCTGCAAAAGACCTGAGACTAGGGCGGAGGTTCACCTTCCAGCAGGACAACAACCCTAAACATATAGCCAGAGCTACAATGGGATGGTTTAGATCAAAGCATATTCATGTGTTAGAATGGCCCAAAGTCCAGACCTAAATCCAATTGAAAATCTGTGGCAAGACTTGAAAATTGCTGTACCCAGATGCTCTCCATCCAACCTGACAGAGCTTGAGCTGTTGTAAAAAGAAGAATGGGCAAAAATTTCAGTCTCTAGATGTGCAAATGCAAACAAAGCCTGGGGAATGCCCAGGAAAAAACTGTCTCAGTCTCTAGATGTGCAAAGCTGGTAGAGACATACTCAAAAAGACATTGCAGCTTTAAATGCAGCGAAAGGGGGTTCTACAAAATATTGACTCAGGGGGCTGAATACAAATGCACGCCACACTTTTGAAAACCATTTATCATTTTCCTTCCACTTCACAATTATGTGCCACTTTGTGTTAGTCTATCACATAAAATCCCAATAAAATATATTTACATTTTTGGTTTTAACATGACAAAATGTGGAAAATTTCAAGGGGTGTGAATATTTTTTCAAGGCACTGTACATTGGTCCAGCTTGGACTTATGGAACTATGTATGAACCATACCTGGCAGATGCCCCTGGAAGCTGAAAATCACTGCTTCAGTGATCTCCTCTTGCTTCTGGGTCCCGTGCAGTATGGTCAGCCTGATGCACTGTGAATACAAGAGGTTGGCCACTCAGGATGGGTACCATATTTTGCCTAAATTAGAGCTTTGTGACTACTGTGCTCCACCCCGTGTGATATCACAACCCTAATAAGGAGGTACTGTCTTATCAGGATAGCACCTAATAAAGCTATATTTTACTTCTTTATTAAACCAATAATATTGAAATAAGTTTCCCCAAAGCACACTAGAACATTTAAAATTGAATCTCTATTGTCCCCGGGTGATCTTCAATTAAGCAGAAGGATGGAATCCAAGCTGTCTTTAAGCATGGGCTTTCTCTATTGGGAAGTACTTTACACTCTGCCAGCAGATATCTGCTAAGTGGTCCATTTTCCTTCTCTAATGGAGACCTAATTAAATATATAAAAACAAATGTGTCAGACAGATTAAAGGCTATGCCCACCTTTTGCAAAATAAAAAATGCACATATATTTCCAGAAAAAAATTGACTTTATCATTTCTTTGCGAATGATTCTGCAAAGCACTGCAACTGCGCTCAGTGGATTGCGGGTGCAATGCCAGGCTTCTAGAGACTCTGCCTTTAAGCTTTCAGTTGGAGAGCTGGAGGAAATATCAATGAACCACAAATGTGGTGATAACCACACTTGTATTACATTGGGAATTACAAGTCCATCTGCCATTGTGGTGGACAGGACTTGTAGTCCATTCATAGATCTCCTCCCTAACAATTGTACCAATTTCAAATCTGAAGAACTCCTGCACACTATCAGAGGGGGGCTGTTTTGGGGGTATGGGGGATCCACTTGGCACTATGTCACATGCTTTACCCTAAATAAGGAAGTAACTTGTAACTTTAGCTAACTAATTCTATTGTACATTCATGGTCCCAGTTGTTTTATTTTAAATTTATATACACAAATCTCTATGTACTACATGAACTAATGACTAGCTACAGTATATCTTCTCTGTGTTTTCATTATATTATTTGATATGGTTCATCGGTTGTTCTTTGCTGGAGTGAGGAATTGGCTGAGGGGGGACACCTACTTGCCCTGGGCCCATCTATGTATTAAAACGACCCTTCTGTGATGTGTGGAAGTACATCTGACAGTTAAAGGACCAAGAGGTGGGAATTTTTTTTTTTCACAAGCAAGCTTTAGGGAGTTCGACCTCAGAAAAGATTTATACCTTATCTCACAGTAGTAGCAAACCTGACTATATATGTAAAAAAACAGAAGAATGACAGTAACTAAGTTCAGCAAATGCAGCCTGAGCAATTAGCTATCAATTTAACTTGAGAATCAGCTACCATTGTACAAATATGCTCACCACTTTTATTTCTCTCAACTATCCACCCCTATTTCTTTTACTACCTTTTGCCTATCTTTGATACTACATTGTTTTAACCTCCTTTGCCATCCCTTTTAAGCCATCCACAATAGCAGGCTTCGCTGTGCAATAACTAATCATGTGCGAATGAAATGTAAGGGGCTGTTACTTTACTAATTACCTCTACAGCATGTATGCAGCTGCTTAATTATCCATACAACTGTAGTATATTCATTTATCTGCATGAATATTAACCTTTTCTTGTGCTGAAATTCATCAAGAGAATTGATGCTGATTGTTTTAACAAACAGCATATGTGGTTGCTGTTCAAATGAATGTCAGAAAAGATAAGTGTATAATTCTGAGTAAAGGTTCACAGCCAATTAAACAGTGGAGAGGCAGTACATATACTTAAAGCTGATCTCTGGGCAGAAAGGCTTTTAGTTAAATTTATTCCCCAATAATCAAATGGAATATAAATCTACTTTGTGTGCACCAGAGGCGTAACTGCAACTTTCAGGGCTCCGGTGCAAGAAACCACGAAGGGCCCCGCTGACCCCATCCCGGGCCCTTTCTCATGTTCTGCAGCGGGCCCCTCCTGCGGTCTTGAGACCCCCACATAATGGTGGAACGCCAAGGCCAAGTTGCAAATGCGACCTTTGAGACCCAGGTAGTTCTACCACTGACTTTACTATTACTAGGGGGCATTTTGGAGGATGTAAGGGAGCACTCTGGAAGATATAAGGGGGCACTCTGGAGGTACTAAAACAGTACCTGCAGAGTCCCTTCTAACTTCCTTCTGAGTGACCCCTTTGAATCAGTGGCAGTAGTGGTTGTGGGGGTGGTGGTATCAGTGGCAGTGGTGGTGGTGTGTCACGTACCTGACTGTAGGCTGAAGTGACAAGAGAGGTCTTCCCTTGTTGCTAAATGCAGAGTACCCCTGAAGGTGATGACAGAGAGAGCTATGGCCAAAGATGCACAGGCTGCCTGAAGATAATGCTGCCTGATGGTTCCAGATGTGATGACACCCAGGAGTAGAGGCGTAGTCACAGCAGGTGATTCTCTGGACGTGCTGGCAGATCTTGACAAATGGGTAAGCAGAAGTAAGGTCAGAAGCCAGGCTGGGGGTCAAACACAGGAAGTCAGTTAGGAGCAGAGGCAGAAGCGTGGTAGAGATCAATCCGGGGTCAAATACAGGAAGTCAATCAGGAACAAGGCAGGAGCAGGTCCATGGAGCAAGCCGGGGTCAGAGCCAGTAGAGAAGCCAGAGCGGGTTGGTAACAGGTAGTCAAGCAAAGCACAAGGCACAGGAACACAGGATACAAGGCTGATGATAATCCAGCAAATTTTGAGAGCAACTGCTGTCCTTATATAGGCCAGTGGATGCTGGCAATAAGCGCATAGCGTACGAAGATTTGCCATTGCGTGCCGTTCGCTAATGTGCATGTGCAAATTAGCGGGGCCATGCTGGATATTGGCATGTTTGCCAGATCTTCTTAGAATTCTTCCCTGACATGGTGGGAGGGGGGATGGGATCAGTGGCAGTGGTGGGATCAATGGTGATGGTGGGGTGATGGGATCAGTGGTGGTGGTGGGGGGATGGGATCAGTGGCAGAGGGATGGTGGTGGGGGGTGGGATCAGTGGTAGAGAAATGGGATCAATGGCAGGGGTGGTGGTGGGGGTTGGGATCAGTGGCAAAGGGATGGTGGTGGGGGGATGAGATCAGTGGCAGAGGGATGGTGGTGAGGGGATGGGATCAATAGCAGAGGGGTGGTGGTGGGGGATGGCATCAGTGGCAGAGGGATGGTGGTGGGGAATGGGATTAGTGGCAGAGGAATAGGATCATTGGCAGAGGGATGGTGGTGGGGGATGGGATCAGTGACAGAGGGATGCTGGTGGGGGATGGGATCAGTGGCAGAGGAATGGGATCAGTGGCAAAGGGATGGTGGTGGGGGATTGGATCAGTGTGCAGAGGAATGGGATCAGTGGCAGAGGAATGGTGATGGGGGATGGGATCAGTGGCAGAGGGATGGTGGTGGGATATGGGATCAGTGGCAGAGGAATGGGATCAGTGACAGAGGGATAGTGGAGGGATGGGATGGTCCCAATCATTGCCTAGAAGCCCCCCAGGACAGTGGCAGAACATCAGGGCTTGGTCACAAGTGCGACTGCTGCAACCCTGGTAGTTCCGCCACTGGTGTGCAGCAAAAGCCTATGCGCACTCAGTTATTACTAGACATGCGCACTGCAGAAAACTTCTCTCATTTTCGTTTCATTTGTTTTTCAGGTCATTTGTTATGACAGCAAATCGTAAATTCGTAAATGTGAAAATTCGTAAATTCGTTAATTCGAAAATTCGTAATTTTTTAAGTTAGAAAATTCTTAAATTTGTAAATTCGAAAATAAGAAAGAAAATCCAAAAATTAGAAAGAACGAAATCCAAAAATTCTAAATAATAACGAACTATTAAGTTATAGGTATTGGAATTTCCTTTCAAATTTGGCTGTTAGTGAACGTAACGAATACAAATTTTTCTGAAGTTACAAATTATCCGAAATAACGACTGCTGCATCTAAACAAATAGAACAGAACAAATTAAAAATAAATAGTAATAATAAAAAGTTTTTATTATTATTGTTATTTATTATTATTAATTCGCTATGTTCCATTCGTTTAAACATGGCATTCATTATTTTTGGATAATTCGTAACTTCGGATAAATTCGTACTCGTTACGTTCACTAACAGCCAAATTTGAAAGGAAATTCCAATACCTATAATTTAATAGTTAGTTATTATTTTAGATTTTCAAATTTTCGGTTTTTCGGATTTTCAAATTTACGAATTTACGAATTTACAAATTTACGAATTTTCGAATATTCGAATATTCGAATATTCCGAAAAATTCGTTAAACGGGTTTTCGTTAATTTGGATGTTTCCGAATTAACGGATTTGTCGAAATTCGTTAAAAAACGAATTCGTAATGAAACAAATTGCACATGTCTAGTTATTACCTTGTAAAAGTAGCAGCGACATTATCACTGTGCTGAACATAGCCTATACAGAGTGCAGATCTGTGGGAGGGACCTAGAAGGGTCCATCCACTTCAAGCTGCCTGCAAAAAATTACAGGGGGGTGGATACAAGACCAATCACCCTGCACAAAGAGAGAGAGAGCAACAGTGATTGGTTTTTATTACAGGAAGCTCCTGCACAGAGGTTAAAGCCCCATACACAAGGGCCAAATATCGGCAGAAGTCAGCCATTACAGTAGAAACTGGCCGACTTGTGGCCCATGTGTACAGCTGGCCATTTGACAGAAGCCTATCACACAACCAAGCCAATTTCATGAATGAGCAGAACACACATGCCTCTTGTATTTAACCCCTTCACTCTGGTGGTACCCTTATCTGTGGCCTCTTGGCGGGTGGTCCTTAACGCAGAGCAGCTGCATATATGCATACCAGAATGTAAACAGCTGCGCCAAGAGAGCTTGCCCGACACGTTCTTGGCACAGTTAGCGGCGGCTAACGGAAAGCTCCCGCTTTCTATTTGCAATTGCGAGCTATCTGATCATGTGACTGTTGTGACAGCCAATCACGGCGGTCACATGATAAGAAACCCCACTCTGCCTCCCAGCATCAGAAACCTCTTAGAGGGCCGGGGCCGCCAGGATTAAGGGGTTAAACAACATTTGCTTATCCTGGAGTTAATCTTAAGAGCAAACCTGTCATAGATCTGTATAAACAGAGGCTACATTCAGTGAAAACTCAATATAGAAATGGTAAGGGCCCATTCCCACCACTTTGCTGCGATAATGCTGTGTTGGTGCACTGTGAAGCTATTCAATGTGAATGGCACCCCAATACACCTTTAAGCTACACATGTGTTGCAACACACCACAGGGAAGCACAGAACATGGTGTCCTGTGCACTGCACTTAGAAAAAAATGCAGTCTGTATCAATTTCTTGAGCGGTGAAGTGAGTTTCAGCCCATTCATTTTGATTTGTAAATGTATACATTTTTATTTCGTCCTTCAGCGTAGCATAAAGCACCGTTGTGCAATATGGCAGATTTATGCAAAGCCTAAAGGGAATCATCACATAAGCAAGGAGGTCAAATGTACACCTCAAAATGTCAATCCTTGTTGTGGGGGCAATGATATACAGTAGATAAAAAAACTGTACCTAAATACATGTAGAGTTCTCTCAATCGATGAAATGTAAAGTAGATAGTATACAGGAACCTCAGTACATGATGCCTTGCAGAAGTATCTAGTTTTTCAAAAATTTAGATACTGTGCTCCAGGATGAGCGAGAGAAGGCAAGAAAACTGGTATAAGGTTGTGTATAGGAAAAGCTGGAGAATAGAGAACAGGAGAGGAAAAAAAAGGGGGGGATAAGAGCAGCCCCCAATGAGGGGAGGGTAGCCTGTAGGGTGGCCGAGGTTGGTCTGTTGTTGTTGTTGTGGGAGAGGGTGGTCTGAGTAACCAGGGAGGATGTAAATGTATTGTAGTCCCAGGAAAATTGGAAATTGTACCAGTAAAATCATATTTTGCGAAACCATTCTCTTTCCATTTCAGAGCTGTCTTTAAGCTTTTTATCTTGCTGATCCAATTTACCACAGCTATCCACTGGCCAACTGTTGGGGGGTCCTGACTCTTACATTTTTGTGGGATACAAAGTTTAGTGGCATTAAGCAGGCGGATCAAGAAGAATCTCTTGTGTCTATACCTCAAGAATGGCATAAGATGAAGTAGGCCAACACATAGGGGAGACCAAAGGAAAGGTCTTATGCAGAAGGGTGGGTACCCTGTACCAGAAAGTCATAACTTTATAGCCGCCACTTGGTATCTATTTGAGAAGCAGTGAGCCAAAAAAATATAAATGCATTCTCTCGGTTTACTAGTGAATGTCCAGTCCAAAGCTTGTTCCCACTTCTGTATGAAGGGTTGTACAAAGCCCTCAGTGAGATTCAACAGGGAGTAATAAATTGATAAAGCATGTCAAGAGGGGGAAGGATTTAAACAATGTTTCTCAAAGGGAGTTTCAGGCCCTTGAGGTATTCTGTCAAACGGAATTGAGTTCAAGTAATGTCTTGAGGTTGTGGTCTGCCAAGGTCAACCATTAGGGTCTGCAGCA
Organism: Lithobates clamitans; assembly: GCA_037952925.1. Taxonomy (NCBI): domain Eukaryota; kingdom Metazoa; phylum Chordata; class Amphibia; order Anura; family Ranidae; genus Lithobates; species Lithobates clamitans. The sequence goes on along the minus strand of JBBGZY010000573.1, from coordinate 6,056,525 downwards.
GGATTTGGGACATATCCTGCTCCAACCCCACCCAGATTTTCTCAGACATGTGGTTGATCCACCTGGTTCTCATCAGGTGTACAATGTAATAGTATTTGATTCCTGGGTCTAGGAATCTGATACCCCCGATCACTTCTGGCAAGGCCAAAAAACAGTATGATATTCATTTAGTTTCATAGCTCCGAAGGAAGTTCAAAAATTCCACCTTTTCAGCTGGAGTAATGAGCGTGGAATGGCCACTGGCAGGGTCTGCAAAAGATACAATAGTGTTGGTAGAACTGTCATCTTCAAGGTGCCATTACTCTCAAACTGTCAGAAACCATGACATCAGACCGAGACAGAAGTACAGTTAAATCACACTTGTTTAATAATAAAAGTAAAAAGAACAAACATAGTCAAAACATAGACAACGTTCAGTAACCGTAACGGATAGTCAGTCAAGCCAGAAGTCAGGGATCAATGTAGTGGAACAGCAAGCAGGATCTGGAGCCAGAAGGGATGTCAGAAAAGCAACTCTTTTCGATGTCTCTGTGATGTTGACCAAGGTGAAGGCAGAGATCCTCTGGACTGGATGGCTTAAGTAGGCAGGACTGACAAGCAGGATATCATCAACAGCTGAGTAACTGTGGAAAGATAGGAGCTGGCAATTAGCCGACAGCTGAGCGGCCAGCTCAGAGAAGAAAGAATTGAGTCCAGCCCTGACACAAACCAAGCAAAAGATTATTGGTGCCAGCGTTTATGATCCATTCTCATTGGTGCCCATCTAAGGGAGAAATTTTTTTTCCTAAATATCTCCAGGAGAAACTGAGTAAGGTAAATGCCCAGACATTTGATTTTATTATGAGCCCACGAAAAGGGAAAGTTATGCTGAATTCTTAATAACGTTTTCGGGGGTAGACTCATGTTTAAGGCTTTTGATTTGTGCACATGAATGTTATAATTGGAGGGGTCCACATACTGTACATCTTAGGAATTACAATTAGGAATGGTGATCTTGAGGCTAATCAGGAAAAATAACAGATCGTCATCATATGCTGTGACCTTGTGAAGTGCACTACCAATCTAAATATCCTTGATATCTGGGTTATCTCTGATATGGCATAGCAGGAGCTCCAAAACAAGCGCGAATATTAGAGGCGAGAGAGGGCGTCCCTGTCGGATCCCATTGATCAGGGTGAATGATGAGGAGACTGCTTCATTTGCCCTGACTGCCACTGTTGGTTGTGAGTAAATTGCATCTATCCAAGTGCACATATTGGTGAGTATTCCTACATGCCAAAGCATGCAATTCTTGAAGAGCAAACTGACCTGATCAAAGGCCTTCACTGCATCTGCTGAAATCAACAGAGTCGGAGTGATCCTTGATCCGGCCAGGTGTATTAAGTTCAGAGCTCAGCAAGTGTCCTCCTTAGCTTCCCTATTCAGGATAAACCTGACTTTGTGTCAGGGCTGGGCTCAGCCCTTCCTCCTCTGAGCTGGCAGCTCAGCTGTTGGTTAATTGCCAGCTCCTATTTCTCCACAGTTACTCAGCTGTTGATGATATCCTGCTCATCAGTCCTGCCTACTTAAGCCGTCCAGTCCAGAGGAGCTCTGCCTTCGCCTTGGTCAACATCACAGAAACTCTCCTCTCCTGTGATCCTATTCCAGACTTGGTTTGCTGACATCCCTTCTGGCTCCAGATCCTGCTTGCTGTTCCACTACATTGATCCCTGACTTCTGGCTTGGCTGACTATCCATTCTGGTTACTAAACTCTGGCTATGTTTTGCCTACGTTTGTTCTTTTTACTTTTGTTATTAAACAAGTGTGATTTAACTGTACTTCTGTCCCAGCCTGATTTCATGGTTTCTGACACTTTGTCACATTGGACCAGTGTGGATACAAAAGGAATAGCTTGATTGGCCAGTATTTTTGTAAAAAGCTTGAGATTAATCATTGGATTTAGTAACAAGATGGGGCAGTAGATTGCACAGTCTGACCGATCCCTACCCTTCTTTGAATTTAAATTTATATGTGAATGCAGGGAATCTGTGGAAAAGGATGCATCATTCAGAAGTGCACTATAGGAGCGGACAAAAAGTGGTATGAGGACAAGAAAACGTTTGATAGTAAAGTAAGGTAAAGTCATTAGGTCCTGGGGCCTTTCTCGCTTAAATAACCTGCATCTTTGTTAAGACTTTGGTTTCAGTAATTGGACCCTCCATAGCCTCTCTAGCCTGAGTAGATAACCTGAGTATGTCCAAAGTTTAAAAGTAATCGTCAATCAGAGAGAGATGGGTTGGGGGTCTGGTACAGTCCCTCTTGGAAATAAGTTATAAAGTTTCTCATAGTAATCCCGAAAGCAGTTGACAAATGGAACATATATAAATTCAACTTTCCTTGGGTTAGATGTTAGAAAGCGAGTCTATCGCTTCCTAATTTCTCCCAGGATTACTCTGGTCTAAGAGTGTTTCTGTGAAAGATATTACCCCACTTAATATTGTTGTTGCGCAATCCCTTCAAATTTGGTCGTTATATGAATGGAAATATAATTTGGTCTCCCCTACCCCACCTCAGGCCTCCTTTTTAGGAAGCTCTGCCTTTATTTCAGGCTTCGCTAAGGTCTCAAAATGTTGTTTGTGGATATCTCAAAAACAAACTTCTTGGTCCCACTTTCAAGATAAATCCTCATATGCAACCTGTTCAAACAGCTAGGCAGGCTCCCCAGTTTAAGCAGTTTGCATATCTGTAGATTCACCACTTTTATTCCACTCACTATGTTTTGACATGCAATTCGCCCCCAACCTTCTATGAAAAGATCTGCCAGAGCACCCCGAAGGGTAGGGGTACTATTTTAGATCTTTACAACCTCATGGCTTGTGCTGACTCTCAGGTGACATTGTCTCCTGTGGATAAATGGGAGGCAGATTGTGGTTCTCAATTTACTACAAGTAGTAGATTGGGATGATTGTCTGACCAACTTTCGTAAGTGTACTAGATTCTTTAAAATTCATAAAACAGCTATAAGATTACTTAAAAGGTAGTACCTAATTGCCTAATATTTGCCCCTCTTCAAGGAGTTACCCATGTACAAGAGAAACTTATTCATACTATCTATGTCACAAGTCAAATCTAGAATAGACTTTATAATGCTCATGGAAAGGATCTTTCATGCATTACATAATCCCAGAACATATTTTGATAAGAAATGGGACCCATTGTTTTTTTTTTTTTCATAAGCACCTCTTTCCTCAAGACCAATGACTCTCCCTTCCTCTTGTTGGTTTTCACAGGCTATCTCTCTGATGGATTGTTACATATATTCTTCTGTAGACATTTACAGTATCTCGCAAAAGTGAGTACCCCCCTCACATTTTTGTAAATATTTTATTATATCTTTTCATGTGACAATACTAAAGAAATGACACTTTGCTACAATGTAAAGTAGTGAGTGTACAACTTGTATAACAGTGTACATTTGCTGTCCCCTCAAAATAACTGAACACACGGCCATTAATGTCTAAACCGCTGGCAACAACAGTGAGTGCACTCCTAAGTGAAAATGTCCAAATTGAGCCCAATCAGCCATTTTCCCTCCCCGGTGCCATGTGACTTGTTAGTGTTACAAGGTCTCAGTTGTGAAGGGGGGCAGGTGTGTTAGATTTGATGTTATCACTCTCACTCTCTCATAATGGTCACTGGAAGTTCAACATGGCAACTCATGGCAATGAACTCTCTGAGGGTCTGAAAAAAAGAATTGTTGCTCTACATAAAGATGGCTTAGGCTATAGGAAGATTGCTAAGTCCCTGAAACTGAGCTGCCACACGATAGCCAAGACCATACAGCAGTTTAACAGGACAGGTTTCACTCAGAACAGGCCTCGCCATGGTCGAACAAAGAAGTTGAGTGCACACGCTCAGCGTCATATCCAGAGGTTGTCTTTGGGAAATAGACGTATGAGTGCTGCCGGCATTGCTGCAGAGGTTTAAGGGGTGGGGGGTCAGCTCGTCAGTGCTCAGACCATACACCGCACACTGTATCAAATTGGTTTGTATGGCTGTCGTCCCAGAAGGAAGCCTCTTCTAAAGATGATGCACAAGAAAGCCCTCAAACAGTTTTCTGAAGACAAGCAGACTAAGGACATGGATTACTGGAACCATGTCCTGTGGTCTGATGAGACCAAGATAAACTTATTTGGATCAGATGGTGTCAAGCGTGTGTGATGGCAACCGCGTGAGGAGTACAAAGAGAAGTGTGTCTTGCCTACAGTCAAGCATGGTGGTGGGAGTGTCATGGTCTGGGGCTGCATGAGTGCTGCCAGCACTGGGGAGATACAGTTCATTGAGGGATCCATGAATGTCAACATGTACTGTGACATACTGAAGCAGAGCATGATCCACTCCCATCGGAAACTGGGGCGCAGGGCAGTATTCCAACATGATAACGACCCTAAACACACTTCCAAATTACCACTGCCTTGCTAAAGAAGCAGAGGGTAAAGGTGATGGACTGGCCAAGCATGTCTCCAGATCTAAACCATATTGAGCATCTGTGGGGCATCCGCAAATGGAAGGTGGAGGAGCACAAGGTCCTTTCTGTAGCCTTCAGGTGGGCCTCGTCATGGAGGAGTGGAAGAGGACTCCAGTGGCAACCTGTAAAGCTCTGGTGAACTCCATGCTCAAAGGGTTTAAGGCAGTGCTGGAAAATAATGGTGGCCACACAAAATATTGACACTTTGGTGCCCAATTTGGAGATTTTCGCTTAGGGTGTACGCACTTTTGTTGCCAGCGGTTTAGACATTAATAGCTGCGCGTTGAGTTATTTTGAGGGGACAGAAAATTTACACTGTTATACAAGCTGTACACTCACTACTTTATATTGTAGCAAAGTGTAATTTCTTCAGTGTTGTCACATGAAAAGATATAATAAAATATTTACAAAAATGTGAGAGGAGTGTACTCACTTTTGTGAGATACTGTATGTTAACCTGTGATATCTTAAAATATGTTGACATTTTTAAACTATCCCTATACCATTTTAGTCTGACAATAGAGATTATGTATACTCTATTCTTCCCTAGATCTTTGTGCCTTATAAACTTCATTGTTTGTACTGTATGGTTGTAATACTGTTTATACTTGCAAATTTTGACTTTTGTATGCTTGTACTGTTGTTAATTCTGATACAACCTAATTAAAGATAGGAAACAAAAACAGCAGTTAGTAATCACCATAGGCTTACATGAACAGGGATTGACCTCTTTTAATGCCCTATTCAAGGGCCTGATTGGTTTACCGCCAAACGCATAGAAATGTCTCTAATGCCCTGTACACACGACCGGACATTGATCGGACATTCTGACAACAAAATCCATGGATTTTTTCCGACGGATGTTGGCTCAAACTTGTCTTGCATACACACAGTCGCACAAAGTTTTCAGAAAATCCAATCGGTCTGAACGCGGTGACGTAAAACACGTACGTCGGGACTATAAACGGGGCAGTAGCCAATAACTTTAGTCTTTTAATTTATTCTGAGTATGTGTGGCACTTTGTGCGTCAGATTTGTGTACACACGATCGTAATTTAACCGATCGGATTTTGTTGTCGTAAATTTTTATAGCCTGCTCTCAAACTTTGTGTGCCGCAAATTCCGACGGAAAAAGTCTGATGGAGCCCCCACACGATCAGAATTTCCAACAACACAATCCGATCGCACTTTTTCCGTTGGAAAATCTGACCGTGTGTATAGGGCATAAGAGTACATACGTCATATTTTTGCTTTGATGAGCAAAATAGAATTCAAAGAATTCTTAAACCCAATAGCTGTGTCACTGGTTAAGGACTGATTGTGCATTCTCTCTAGTACACGATACGATCTAAAAGGGTCTCAATCTCCTGTAGTTTCTCTTTTTTGATTCTGGCCCCTAGTTTAATGAGAGTGCCCCTTATCACACACTGATGAGCTTCCAACATTACACAGGGGGAGGTCTCTGATGCCTTGTTTGTAGCAAAATATGCCTTTATTTTGTTCTCACACATGCGTACATGTTGTTGATGTTGCATTAAACTTTCATTCATCCCCCAGGTTCCAGGCTGTTCCAAGAGACACTGTAATTGGTGCGTGGTCTGAAATGGTCCATGGACCAATGGGGAGAGTATAGATTGGTGTAGTGAGTGAAATAAGTATATGACCCCTTCGCAAAACATGACTTAGTACTTGGTGGCAAAACCCTTGTTGGCAGTCACAGAGCTCATACGTTTCTTGTAGTTGGTCACCAGGTTTGCACAGATCTCTGAGGGGATTTTGTCCCACTCCTCTTTCCAGATCCTTTCCAAGTCATTAAGGTTTGTCCTGTCCCCTTAGCAGAAAAACATACCCAAAGCATAATGTTTCCACCTCTATGTTTGACAGTGGGGATGGTGTTGTTGGGGTCATAGGCAGCATTCCTCCTCCTCCAAATACGGCGAGTTGAGTTGATGCCAAAGAACTAGATTTTGGTTTCATCTGATCGCAACACTTTCACCCAGTTCTCCTTTGAATCATTTAGATGTTCATTAGCAGCCTTCAGGTGGGCCTGTACATGTGCTTTCTTGAGCAGGGGGACCTTGCAGGTACTGTAGGATTTCAGTTCTTCACGGTGTAGTGAGTTACCAACTGTTTTCTTGGTGACTATGGTCCCAGCTGCCTTGAAATCATTTACAAGCTTCACCTGTGTAGTTCTGGGCTGATTCCTCACCGTTCTCATGATCATTGAAACTCCAGAAGGTGAGATCTTGCATGAATAATTGCCCTAACTGTTGTCACCCTCTCACCAAGCTGTTTGGTGATGGTCTTGTAGCCTATTCCAGCCTTGTGTAGATCTACAATCTTGTCCCTGACATTGGACAGCTCTTTGGTCTTGGCCATGGTGGAGAGATTGGAATTTGATTGATTAATTGCTTTTTTACAGGTATCAAGTTGAAATTAGGAGCTCCTAATCTCAGCTCTGTATAGAAGACACCTGGGAGCCAGAAATCTTGCTGATTGATAGGGGATCAAATACTTATTTCACTCATTAAAATGCAAATCAATTTATAACTTTTTTGAAATGCCTTTTTCTGGATATTTGTGTTATTATTCTGTCTCTCACTGTTAGAATAAACCTACCATTAAAATTATAGACTGATTATTTATTTGTCAGTGGGCAAACGTACAAAAGCAGGAGATCAAATACTTTTTTCCCTCACTGTAAATCTCTTGCGGCATGGAATCAGGAGTTCTTCAGTGTCTGAAAAAGCACTGTTGACAGCCTACCATCTTCCAATTATATTAAATATAAATTAATAATGTTCCTGAAATAGGGATGCCGTTTCTAAAATTACATCTGCCAGTAATGGGAAGAATAATGGTCAGCTCAATATTCAGCGTTCTGTCCCTGTCACACTCTGGAATTTGTCATCCTCTTTGTCCTACAAGAATTTTAACATTTCATGGGATTGGTGAGTCTTACTCAAAAGAGCTTACAGTTGTTAACTACAAGTGTACAAGTGTAACTGATAGCATACAAATGAATCTATTCATCGTTTTTTTTTGAGGACCTACATTTGTTCATTTGACATTATGAGAGCAACCTGCAATGATAAGGTAGCGCCGCATTCTGTAAAATAACAATAACAATAGTAATACCACCCTGTTTAAGCTAAACCTTTTTTAAAAATTCTATTTTTATAGCTATATATTAGCATGTCTGTCTGTCTGTCTATCAATCTGGGAACTTTCCAAAGTCAGTGATCCTGAGATTGGGACAGGTTGATGGGTGGGTAAAAGGGGAAAAAGGAGCACATACAGGGCTCCACAGACAGATTTGTAGCTAACTGCAGTTTATTAGTGACAGGACTGCAGAGGATTAAATTATGGTAATATGGTCCTCTAAAGAAATTGCTCTGCCTTGAGAATACAAAGGCAAAAAGGGTACTCCTAACTAAACTTGGACTTCAAATGAACAACGGTTAAAATATGTGGGTAATCCAGACACTATGCAGTAATAGCAATGACAGTAGAGAAAAACCTGGAACAAAATAAAATAAATAAATAGGCGTAGGGCTGGCATGACAGGGGAAACAGGGTACATAGATAGTACAGAGTCTGAGATTGGTAGAATAAAGTGGGAGAGGGTAGAAAGTTAAGAAAAGGAGCTGCCCCCCCCCCCTCCTGGCACCACAGCATGAGGGAAAGAAAGAGGTAGCAGTGACATGGCCAAGGTGGAGAAGTTATTGGCCCAGCTACGGGCAAAAGTGGCAATGTGGGGCCCAGGTTGGCTTCAGGAGACACTGGGGCCAATGCTGGCACAGCCGGTGGCGAGTGCAGCTACCAGGGGGAGAGAGTCGGTGCGAGCTTGGAGGTCTTGGCCTCCGGAGTGCTTCTCCCCCGACCCCTCCCCCAGAGCTCAGCGTCATCCAGTGAGTCCCCCGTGGGCCCCTCGGGCCCCCCTGCAAAGCGCACCGCTTTGCTAGCGGGGGGTTCCCGGAAGGAATCCCCCTCATAGACGGAGCTCTGCGGGCGGCCGTTCCGGTAGTTCTGGAGCGGTCACGTGGCCCGCATGGCGGATGGACATGGAGCGAGCGGGCCCTGCCCCTGGTGTGACGTCAGTGGGGATGGTGCCTCAGCGAGGGAGGTCTGCAGTTGCGGTCGCCGGGCCTTCCACCTCCTCGGCCGGAGACCTTCCCTGGGCCATACAGGAGCTTCAAAGTGGGGTAATGAGTCAGGATGGGGCGCCAGGGCAGCTGCGAGCCCCCCGGAGGCAATGGAGACAGAACGGCTGGTGGGACTCTTCCTAGGCATCTGGTAAGTCAGCTTTACCTTCTATGGGCCAGTATGGCGGTATTGCTGATGTAGGCCACAGGGGTGGGTCTGATACGGGTGCTGGGGTAGCTGCGGGGCAAGGGGACTCTCAAGGGATGCTTCCCAGACTGGCGCTGCGCAAGGGGCCACGGTTGTGGGGAAGTCGGGCTTGCTGTGTTTTTTGGCGGGACTTAAGGAGTTGGTTGGCAGATTGGAGAAGAGTGACGGTGCCGCTGCCAGCCCGGCGGAGGCGTGGGTCCCGCCTGCAGGGGGGGCGGGGTGTCCTAGCACCTAAGACGGTGTCGGCAGCTCCGGCAGTGGTGGCATAGCCTACCATGGTGGAGAGCACTGAGCAAGGGCAGAGACCATCTGGGAAGGCAGCGGTGGCAGGGGACACCGTGAGTAAGCAGGACACCGTCCGTTTAGCGGATGCTGCCAAATGTGAGGTCTATGTATGTTTTGAGGGTCCACTAGGGGTGCATCTGAAACCGGAGGTACGGGAGAAAATTTGAAGGGTGTGAAACCAGAGGAGTCCAAAAAAGAGGATGAGGAGAAGCGGAGGTATCGGCTGATTCCGCGAACGTTTACTAACTGGTTGCAGGAATTCGTCATCATGGGGAACGTAATCGGGGAAAAGAACCCTGAACATTGTTCGGCACTCTTTTGTTACCTGGGCGCAGTAGGGTAGGCACACCATTTGTGGATGCACCTTATGACTTCGGTGAGGGCTCCGAGTCAGTTTTTTCGGGGGGGGGGGGGGGGGGCGGTGTACCGTCTTCCCCTGGACAACCGGCTGGGAAGAAAAAGGGGGCCTGTTGGCAGTACAATGAAGGTACCTGCAGGTTTGGGGGGGTGTGCCGATTCAAGCACGAATGTTCCGGTTGTGGTGGGGCTCACAATCTGTCCAGATGCTTCAAACACGGAAAGGGTTACGCCGGAGAGTCTGTAAACAAACGGGAGGACACGGTGATGATGGAAAGGATATGGCCGTTTCTCGATAGGTATCTGGATAGGAGGGTGGCCCAGTTGTTAAAAAAGGGGTTTTCTGAGGGGTTTCGCATCCCATGCGCTTTGGAGGTAGTTCCCCCAGTGTCTCGCAATTTACGATCGGCCATGCAACATTCGGAGGTAGTTTTTGAGAAACTGCATAAGGAAGTTGCGTTAGGTCGCATGGGTGGCCTTTTCCCATGCGCAGCGGATTTGGTGGTTTCCCCTTTGAGGTCATTCCAAAGAAGGAGCCCAATAAATTTAGGCTTATTCACCACCTTTCTTTCCCCAAAGGAGGGGCAGTCAATGATGCCATTGACCCGGAGGAATGTACGGTGAGCTATACTTCCTTTGATGTGGCTGTAATCTGGGTTCGCCATTATGGACAGGGGGCATTGATGGCTAAGTCTGATGTTGAATCGGCTTTTCGGCTGCTGCCGGTTCACCCGGACAGCTTTCGGTTACTGGGGTGTCACTGGAACGGAGAGTTCTATGTCTTCAATGTCTTCCGATGGGTTGCACCATCTCTTGTGCGCTGTTTGAGCAGTTTAGCTCCTTCATTGAAAGGGTGGTCAGGGATGTTTCGGGAGTGAATTCGATCATCCATTATTTGGACAACTTCCTCTGCGTGGGACTGGCTTCCTCCAAGATCTGGCTACATTGGAACACATCACAGGGCAGTTTGGCATATCATTGGCACCTGAAAAGACTGAGGGACCAAGCATGGTCATCACGTTTCTGGGCATTGTCCTGGACTCATGTGCTATGGAATGCCTTTTGCCAGAGGACAAACTGGTGGCTCTCAAGGCGGAGATTAAGGGCATGCTAGGCTTGCGCAAGGTTCACCTTCGGGCGTTGCAATAGTTGTTAGGGAAGCTTAACTTTGCGTGTCGCATACTGCCAATGGGGAGAGTATTTTGCCGGCGGGTGTCTGCAAATACGGCTGGGATAAAGTCATCGAAGCACTTTGTGCGCTTGGTTAATGCACACAGGGAGGATTTGCAGGTGTGGCATTCCTTTCTGGAGTCGTTTAATGGGAGGGTGCTGTGGATGTCTGGCCCGGTTAGCAATTTTGATCTGGAACTCTTCACGGATGCTGCTGGTTCTAACGGTTTTGGTGCTTTCTTTCAGGGCAGGTGGAGTGCGGGCACGTGGCCGCAGTCATGGATAGACACAGGTTTCACAACAAACTTGGTGCTACTGGAATTGTTACTGGTGGTGCTGGCGGTCAAATTGTGGGGCTCTTCTTTCGAGGATCTGAAGGTGCGTTTTCACGGGTATAACCTGGGGGTAGTGCAGGTGATAAATAGAGTATCGGCTTCATCTCCCCCAGTGGTTAGGCTGCTACAACACTTGGTGTTGAGATGCCTGCAACTGAATGCTTTTATTTATGCAGTGCATCTTCCAGGAGTGGAGAACGTCATAGCTGACGCGTTGTCTCGATTTTAGTGGGACAGGTTCCGAAAGTTGGCGCCGGCTGCGGAGCAGCAAGGGGTCCCCTGTCCCGACTGGCTGTGGAAGATTGCATTGGAAACGTCTCCGGATGGATCACGAGGTCGGTGAGTGAGACTACGTGGGTTGCATATAGCAGGGTATGGCAGGAGTGGTTGGCATTAGTACACATGGCTGGAGTGGATCCTGTGGGCCCGGAGGTGAGGTTGCTGGTATTGTATTTTATTTCCAGGAACATGGAGAATGGGGTGTCAGTGTCCGCATTGGGAAGAAAAATGGCGGGTTTGGCGTTTTTGTTTAAATGGCGAGGTTGCCCAGGCTTTACTAAGGATTTTTGGGTGAGGCAGTCGCTCAAAGGTTATAGGCGGTCCAGGCAGCACAGGGACACCAGGCGACCAGTGTCGTTTGGTATCCTTCTGGGAAATTTGGCACAGTTAACGGATTTATGTTCATCGGTTTATGAGGTTTCATTGTTTAGGGTGGCGTTTTTGTTGGTGTTTTTTGGGGCCTTTCGGATCAGTGAGCTGGTCAGCCCTTCTAAAAAGGCTGGCATGACAGGGGAAACAGGGTACATAGATAGTACAGAGTCTGGGATTGGTAGAATAAAGTGGGAGGGGGTAGCAAGTTAAGAAAAAGGAGCTGGCCCCTCCCCCTGGCACCACAGCATGAGGGAAAGTTCCTGCCCACCCTCCCCTTGTTTTGTTGTTCCGTGTTATCTGGTTGTGTTGTTCTTTTTTCAAACAGGGACGAGGCGATCCAGATGTCGTGGCAGTGGCGGGTGTTGGTCTTTGCGGGTGAAGGAAGATACCTCTGAGAGAAGAATTCAGAACCTGTCGGTGGTATGGGTCCTGATAGTGGTACTCCAGCTAACAGAGGTTTAGTTGGAAGTTTTTGGTAACGGGTGTACTGTGGTTGGTGGTTGTCTCTGAGCCAGCCTGTCGGCTTGAGGCCTATTAGCAAATTTGAGAGGTACCGCAGTGCAGTATTTACACAGATGGTAACCGAGGTTCCTGCAAAGACCAGCGCTAGGATGAAATTATGGGTTTAATAACAGATGTTTGTGTTTATGTTCATTTGAAATTATTTGTTAATAAATAAGGCTGATATGGCCTATTTTTTATCCAAATTCAGAGTGGTCTCATTAATTAGGTTATGGGTAATAGGTTGGAGTTAAAGGGGTATTATACAATAATCATGACAATAAGAATGACAAACTCTATAGATTACCCAAGCCTTTCAAAATTACTCAATTACTCAATGTCAACAAGGCAACCTGCAGTTAGTTCCAGTCTTTGACTGACAAATCCTACAACTACTAATGTGTATAGGGGTCAATTCCTACTATGTTTCTAGCCAAACGCACTATTCGTTTCCAATAAATATGGCAGGGCTGCTTCAGTGCTTCACACTTTAAGCTGATGAACTGACCACATACACAAATCTACAAGTGTCTTTTACAGTCACCAAGCTAAAAAAAAGACCAGGCTGGAAGCTGGCATCCAATGTGTTTCATCCCGAATATCCTCAGGCTCATCACCAAGCCTCCTTTATTACATGATCTGCAGCCCCCAGCTGCTAAGCAGGCAGAATTAAAATGCTTGGGAGGAAAAAGTAACAGGGGTGGAACCCCTGGCCGTTTTAACATGATTGGCTGGAGGGTGGTAAACACAGGTGGTTTGAATAATAGTTTTACCAGCCCTCGACCATCCACCTAAAGTAGAACATGCAGCTGCTCATGCCTGTACACACGGATTGACTGCAGCAATAATTATAACCCCGTCATGTTCGGTGTGCAGTACCACTACCAAATGCGATCCATTCAAGTGAATAGAGCCACGCCACAACTGCATGTAACGTACATGGTTGCAGCATGGTGGCTTTTAAGGGTTAAAATGGATGGTGAGTAGGTGACATATTGCCTTCCAACTGCCTGTTAACCACTATCTGAAAAGTGATCTATGGCAGAACAACACATATTTACAATATTTATGCACACGTATATCAGGAGAGCCCGGAAGGTGCAGGGCATGCATGACTTTGGGAGCAGTAGGGTCAACAAGGCTGGTGGGTGGGGTTGGAGTTAGCCGAGGGAGAGGAATAAAGGGGTGCTTTAAATGGTAATCCCGCCCTGGGGGGAGTAACAGTAGAGTGGAGGAAAGTTCAGAGAAAGATGGCAGATTTGGAGCACCTGAAGGAGCAGCTAAGGGAAGAAGCGGCAGTGAGAGGGGCAGCCTGGCTACAGGAAACGATCACGGAGGCCATTCAGCAAGCAGGGCCTGCTCCGAGTGGGGGAGGAATGAGCGGCACCAGGGCGCGGTGGTCCCGGTCACCCGAGCGGTTCTCCCCAGCGCAGCGGACGACCGATCAGCGGCAGCCTGGGAGTCATGTCGGACTCCCGGCGGGCCCGCCGGTTAAGCGGATGGCGGGAGAGACTGTCGGCGGCACGAGAGGGGCTTCAGCGCAGCGGAGCGGGAGAAGGAGGGAGGTTTTGGGAGAAGCGGTGCGGCCTAATAGAACGAGAGCAGAGGTGAGCACAAGCCCCGCCCACAGGAGAAGTGCGGAGAACATGCAGAGAAGAGCACATGGAGTGATTCCTGGGCCTGCAGGTTCCTCGGCAGGGGATTACAGGAGGAACGAACGGGGTCGGCCTGTTAGGGCATCTAACACGAGCGACAGCAGGGCTGTGGTGCCCACCACCGGTCTGGGCAAAGCTAAGCAGAGGTCGGATGGCCTGAGAGATGCGCGGAGGCAGGGACGGCAAGGGGAAATGTCAGCGGCAGCCACGGTGTCCAGGCCGGGTGGGCCCTCATCGTCAGAGGAAGAAGTCGGGGAGTGCCATGGGGCACCAGAGTTGTCCGGGTCGGAGGAAGAGTCGAACCCCCCTTCCAGGAGAATGGCAGCGGTGGACACCAGAGGTTCGGCTGATGAGGTTACGCCTGTGCAGCCTGGTGAGTCCCAATTTACTTTAATTAATTCAGGTCTGCCTAGTGGTGCGGGGCTCGGGGATGCGGGTGTGAGCGCGGTTCCTAGGGTAGAGGTAATGGGGGGAGTGGGGGAGACCTTTGGCTTAATGGGTTTCTTGGCAGGCATAAAGGAACTGGTGAAAAGGTTTGAGGCTCCTGCGGGACCGGTGGCGTCTTGGATACCGCCGGCCGGGGGGCGCTGGGGCAACATGAACGGTAGCAGCGGGGACAGTGGTCACAGGCGAGGTTGCCTCGCCCAATGCGGTGGTGACGGCGAGTGGGAGCACGCAAGGGACGGAAAAAACAGCGGTGGTGGTTGAGGCTGCAGGCAGGCAGGACATAACGAGGTTGGCGAACGAATGTGAAGCATATGTTTGTTATGAGAGGCCGTTAGGGTCGCATTTGAAGCAGGAGGTGCGTGAAAAGCTGTCATCGGGGAAAAGCAACCCAAGCATTACTCGGCTCTTTTCTGTTATCAGGATGCGATTTGAGAGGCCTATAGAGTTTACGGGGGCACAGCGTGGCTGAGGTACGACAAGCAGTTCCGGCAGCGGAGGGCAGTGCGGCCGGCACTGCGGTGGGACCACAAGGATATCAGCCTGTGGATGAGATTGATTACGACGGCGAGGGCCTCCAATCAGTTTTTCAAGGGGGGACCGGCGGCCCTTCGGCCCAGGGACAGCCGGTCGGAAAAAAAAAGGGGTGTGTTGGCAATACAACACAGGGAACTGCAAGTTTGGCGCCACATGTAAGTATAAACACAAGTGTTCCGGATGCGGGGGATCTCATCCAGGGTCTAGGTTTTTTAAGCAAGGCAAGGGTCGTCCAGGAGAGGCTGCAAGCAAAAGGGAGGACCCAGACAGGAAAGCAGCCCACTTGTTGGACGAGGGTTTTTCGGTGGGTTTTAGGATCCCATGCACATTGACAGTTATCCCCCCGGTGTCGCCCAATTTAAGGTCAGCAATGCAACACCCGGAAGTAGTTACGGAAAAACTAAGGAAAGTTGCATTGGGACGCATGGGTGGTCCATTCCCAGAGGCGCCATTTGAGGATTTAGTGGTTTCGCCTCTGGGGGTGGTACCAAAAAGGAACCGGGAAAATTTAGGCTGATTCATCACCTATCTTTCCCAAAATAGGGGTCGGTGAATGATGCCATAGATCAAGGGGCGTGTTCAGTGACCTACACCTCATTTGATGCGGCAGTGGGATGGGTCCGGTGGTACGGGAAGGGAGCTTTGATGGCGAAGGTGGATGTGGAATCCGCTTTTAGGCTGCTGCCCATACACCCTTATAGTTTTCGGTTATTGGGGTGTCATTGGGACAATGAATTTTATGTGGACCAATGCCTACCCATGGGTTGCTCGATATCGTGCGCGATATTTGAGCAATTCAGCTCATTTGTGGAAAAGGTGGTACAGGAGGTGTCGGGGGTGAATTCTATAATTCATTACCTCGATGATTTTCTCTGTATAGGTCCGGCTTCTTCGAGGATCTGTGCTTCTAGCCACACTGGAACACATCGCAGAAAAGTTTGGCATTCCATTGGCTGCTGATAAAACGGAGGGACCTTGCACGGTCATCACGTTTTAGGGCATTGTCCTGGATTCAGGCGCGATGGAATGCAGGCTGCCGGACGATAAATTGGAGGACCTGAAGAGGGAAATAGCAGGGCTACTAGGATTGCGTAAAGTGCAGCTGCGGACGTTGCAATCGGTATTGGGCAAGCTTAATTTTGCATGCCGCATATTACCGATGGGGAGGGTGTTCAGTCGCCGGCTGGCGGCTAGCACGAGTGGAGTCAAATCGCTGAGACATTTCGTGCGTTTAAGTGAAATGCACAGGGCTGATTTGAGGGTGTGGCATTCATTTTTGGAGTCTTTTAATGGAAGGGCGTTTTGGATGTCGGGTCCAGTCAGCAACTTTGACTTGGAACTATTCACTGACGCCGCGGGATCCACAGGTTTTGGGGCATTTTTTTAGGGTCAGTGGAGCACAGGGCCTTGGCCTCAGTCATGGGTGGAGGCAGGATTCACAAAGAATCTGGTGCTGCTGGAATTATTTCCGGTAGTGCTGGCGGTGGAACTATTGGGTGCATCATTCAGGGATCTGAAAGTGCGTTTCCATGGGGACAATTTGGGGGTGGTGAAGGTAATTAACAGGATTACAGCGTCATCACCGCCAGTGATTAGGTTGCTGCGGCATATAGTCTTGCGCTGTCTGCAACTGAATGTTTTCATTCATGCTGTCCATTTACCGGGAGTGGAAAATGTTATCGCTGATGTGTTGTCTCGCTTCCAGTGGGACAGGTTCCGAGAGTTGGCGCCGGATGTGGAACAACAAGGGGTACCTTGTCCCGAGTGGCTGTGGGGGATAGCATTGGCATCATCGCAGGATGGATAAAGAAGTCGGTGAGTGGGGCTACATGGGCAGCGTACACGAAGGTATGGAGTGAATGGAGCGAGTTTGCAGAGGGATTGAGGGAGAATCCAGCCGGTCAGGAGGTGCGTTTGCTGTTGCTGTACTGTATTGCTAGAAAAATGGAGGAAGGTGTGTCCGCGTCGGTGGTTAACAGGAGGGTAACTGGTTTGGCCTTTCTTTTTAAATTACAAGGTCAGCTAGATTTTACAAAGGATTTTTGGGTACGGCAGGCAATGAAGGGATATAGGAAGTCGATGGTTCGAGGGGATTCTAGGAGACCGGTGATGTTTGAAATCCTGCAGGGTATTGTAACACAGTTGGTTCATGTGTGTACGTCTAGTTATAAAGTTTTGTTGTTTAAAGTGGCCTTTTTATTGGCGTTTTTTGGGGCGTTTTGGACAGGGGAATTGGTCAGCCCTTCTAAGAAAGTACAAGGAGGGTTGATTTATCAGGAGGTGTCATGGGGAGAAAAGGGTTTAAAGTTGTGGTTATGGCAATCAAAGACCGATCAAATGGGGAGAGGGAGAATGGTAGAGGTGTATCCAATTCCGGGATCGCAATTATGCCCGGTGAAAGCTGTTGGGGAATTTTTGAGGGTTCGTCCAGCGGTACTGGGCCCCTTGTTGCTACATTGGGAGGGTGATTTTCTATCTAGATTTCAGTTTGTCACGGTTTTTAATAAATGCATTCGGGGGTTGGGTCTGGAATAGAAGGGTTTCTCGTCCCACTCTTTTAGGATAGGGGCCGCTACGGAGGCAGCCAGAAATGGGATGGATGTGGAAGCAGTTAAGCGAATTGGGAGGTGGGAATCTAATAGGTTCCAATCTTACGTGCGGCCCCATATGTTGGTAAATTTGTAGAAGGATAATTTTGGCTTGTGATGTTTGGGAACTGTTGGGTGGTAAGCGAATGTTGAATAAACAGGGGTTTATAGTATGGTTTTCTTCTGTGTTCTTCTATTTTCAGATGCAGTGACGGGGATGGTCTGGATTATGGGCCATTCATACGGGTCCTGGGGGGCACGGCGAGGGGACGCCCGCACTAAGGGTAGGCAATTGGGTTTTAGTAGGCGGGAGGCATGTATCAAGTGGTTGGGGATCCCAGGCATGTTGTGGGGTAGATTGGTGTCGGAGGTGCATCGCTATTCACAAAGAGACAGGCCTCCGGACGTATTAGTCATTCACGTAGGAGGAAATGATTTGGGCGTAAGAGCCATGGTGGATATCACGCGAGACATCAAGCTTGATGTGTGGCGGTTAAAGGAAGCTTTCCCTAAGATGATTGTTGTCTGGTATGACATGGTGGCTAGGATGTCATTGAGAATGGCGAGGTCGGTGGAAGGGGTGAACAGGGCCCGTAAAAAAATATACAGGGAAGTGAGTAAGTTTGTGGTCAATAATGGAGGTTTGGCGGTGAGACACCTTGAGCTGGAGTTTGAGACATGGAGGTATTTGAGGGCTGATGGGGTTCATTTAAATGAGGTCGGTATAGATTTGTGGGCCTTAGGGTTACAAGATGGCATACAGAGAGCACTTCGGGTGTGGAGGGGCACCCATGAGTAAGGTGTTATTCCTGGGTGCGGTGGCGGGCATTGGTCTGTGCAAAAGAAGGAAGATGGCAAAAGTAAGAGTTTTTTGGGAGCTAAAGTTGATATGGGTCCTGATGGTGGTTCCCGGTTAACGGAGGTTAGCCGGGAAGTGATAATGGGGCACTGCGGTCATTGGTAGTCTCTGAGCCAGCTTGTCGGCTTGAGGCCTATGGTATAAATTTGATGGGGCCGCAGTGCAAGTGTGTTATGGACATGGATGATTATTAAGCTATTGCGCAGACCAACGCTTGGGATATTCAATGGGTGGTATAACAGATGTTGCTTTGCAGTTGATGTTGATATGTTTATATTTTCTATATTAAAAGATATATTTGTTAAATAAAGTAGGCTGCTACGGCCTTTTATTACTCCAATCTTGGTGTGGTCTTAGTTATTGGGGTAATGGTCTAAGATAAGGGGTGTTTAAAGGGTATGGTTAATCACATCTGTTATCCAACAGTCATGACATTCTGAAAGCACTTAACCTGGCTTTACAAATTGATGATCTGGAAAAAACAAAAACTACTGAGAAGTGTAGCGTGCATTACTCACAAGAGTGACATCAGACCATGTATGTTTGGGAACATTCACTGACAAGCCGGAGATTTTGACATATCCGGTAATGGGCTGATAATGTTAAACTGGTTCTAAAGGCTCAAGGTTTTTTAAATTAACGCATTCTCTCTCTTTCTGGTGCAGCTGCCCCCCAAGCCCCCCCTACTCCTTATACTTACCTGAGCCCCATCTCGATCCAGCGATGTTAATGAAAGCAGCTGCTCTCCCGGGTCTCTTTCTCCTCATTGGCTTACACAGAAATGGGAGCCATTGGCTCCTGCTGTTGTCAATCACAGCCAGTGAACTAATGAGAGAGAACGGGGGTGAGACTGCTTGAGTGTTCCCATAGCAAGAGGTTTGCTATTGGGGGCACTCGGCAGGGGGGAGGAGCCAGGACCGCAGCTGGGGGACCCAAAAAGAAGAGGAACGGGGGTACTCATTGCACAGAGCAGGTACTGTAAGTATAACATGTTTGTTTTTTTTGTTCTTTAATCTTTCCTTTAGAATCTATTGTATCTATCATCTGTTAGTCTGTGTGTTTATCAATCTGCCTATTAGTCTGCAGATCCATACAACTGATTGGCAGTCAAAATGCCAACGTGCGTTTAAGGGCTTCCTGACCATGTTTATTCATCCATGTTGCATCAATTAAAAGCAAAAGAATTTCCCCCCAGGGGAAATCCTGTGTCAGCTCAGTCCAGTGTACAACAAAATAGTAAGCCTCCTGGCTAGTTATAAGACATTTTTGGGTCAGCTTAGACCTGCAGGCTATTTCAGCACAGTCTGAATGCAAACTCTCTCTCCAACACATACTACACACTGCTCATACCAGAGAGGATTTAAAAGAGAAGTATGGCCAAAGCTGTTTTAAATATACTTCTCTTGTGGGTCACAGGAGTGCACTTACTTTTGTTTTCCTAAGACCCAGAATCACCAGACAGCAGGCTTTAGCCACTCACCTGCTACAGTTCTGGAAGAATCTCGGCCATATTGTTGAGATCCACCCGGATGCCTGATCAGCAGATGGCTCAGCCTCTTAGTGTGCCACTGGGAGCATCCTGCTCCTGCATCCCCCCCAGCGAGCGCTGGAAGGGCAGAATGAAAAACAGTGACAGAGAACTGAGTAATCAGTGACCATGTGATCACTCATTTCTCTGGCTTAGAGCTGGTGGGGTACTGATGCTGCAGCATGGAGGTGAGTATGGATGGGTTTTTTTTTCATATTTCTCCTTAAAATTTTGGCCCAGGTGAGGAAAAGGGTGTGGCCAGTGCTTCAACAACTGCCTACTGCCATACAGACCTACCATTACCACTAGCTTATTTTCTAAAATGGCAGATTCCAAGCAGCAGGTAAACCCCATCCACGAATTGACTGAAAGGTTCTTTGGTTTATTTTTAATGCTCTAAAAGATATAGACAACCACAGGAAGTCATGGGGAAAGATGCCCTCTTGACAAAGTTATTGCAAACATTTTATTTAAGATCATAAGACAATGAAATAACCATTTAGGGCCCTTTCATTTAGGCCATTCTGGTCAGCATGTCAGTTTTTCAGGCAGACCTGATTGGAAGAGCCAGTGATTCTTATAGTCCAGCCGCCATCAAATGGTGGCCAGCGGTCCGAACACGGACTGAGCGATGCTTCTGTTAGGACAGTCATGCCGCCAGTGTAAAGTGCCTCCGCTCCGCCGCCATTGGTTGCAGGGAGAACGGATGTGCACCCCGCCCCCTGCTACTGCCTATCTTGTGGCTCCTGGCTGGGGCGCGAGGTAAGGCGTGAAGTCACGTGCACACTCGCCCTCTGCTGCTCATTTTCTCATCTCCCGGCTCTCACTCCTTGCCGTGGGGTATGATGTGCGCCCCACCCCCTTCAGCAAGACTCCTGGCGCAGCTCTCGTCCCCCTGCAACTTGCTACCTCTTCTGTGTTCCACTTCCTGCCTGCCATCAAGATATGTGGGATGTAATGTGGGGGCACAATGATGGGCACATTTTAAGTTAAGTTTTAAGTTCAAGATTCACTCTAATGGGCACAACAAAATGCGCCCATCAGAGTGCCCCTTTACATAAAATATACCCATCGGTGTACCCCTTAACATAAAAAAAGGGGCGCTCTGATGGACATATTTTATGTTAAGGTTCACACTCCTCAGAGCGCCACTTAACATAAAATGTGCTTATCAGAATGCCCCCTTAACATAATATGTGCCCATCAGCATGTCCCCACTAGCATAATATGTACCCATCAGTGTGCCCTCTTAAAGGGTAAGTTCACTTTTACAGAAAAATCTGTAAGGTGAACTTACACAGGACCCCCTCCTCACCCCCACCCCGTTGACCTGGAGCGTGGCGATCACCCTTTCTGACACATCGTATAGCCGCCTCACCGGTCCAGGGCTTAGAAATCTCTTCAGCTTAATCTCCGAAATGTACCTCATCAGGAGGTACATTTAGGAGCATTCTAATTGGTCGGCACCATCACATGGGCGGTGCCGACCAATCAGAACCTGCATAGCCCGTCCTGTCACTGCGGGTGAACAGGAGAGAAAGCCGTGGGGATTTCAAATCCCCTGACTGATAAAGTGGAGATATGAGCTGTCAGAATTGATTGTTGCTTTCCAGGTTAGCGATGGGGACAGGGTCCAGTGTAAGTTCACTTTACAGATTTTCTGTAAAGGTGAATTTACACTTTAACATAAAATGTGTCCATTAGAGTGAACCCTAACATAAAATAAGGGGCATGCTGATGGGCACATTTTATGTTAAGAGGGTACACTGATGGGCACATATTATGCTAGTGGGGGCAAACTGATGGGCACATATTATGCTAGTGGGGGCACGCTGATGGGCACATATTATGTTAAGGCGGGCACTCTGATGGGGACACCTAATGTAAAGGAGCACTCTGATGGGCACACCTGAAGTGATGGGGACTCCTGATGTAAGGGGCACTCTGATGGGAATGCTTGATGTAAAGAAGCACTGTGATGGGGACACCTGTTGTAAAGGAGCACTGTGATATAAGGGGGCACTTTGACAGGAATACCTGATGTAAGGTGGCACTGTGATGGGGACACCTGATGTAAGGTGGCACTGTAATGGGAACACCTGATGTAAAGTGGCTCTCTGATGGGGACACCTGATGTAAGGGGGCACTCTGATGGGGGCACCTCATGTAAAGGGGCACACCTGATGGGCACACCTGATGTGATGGGGAAACCTGATTTAAAGAAGCACTCTGATGACGGCACCTAATGTAAGAGGACACCCTGATGGGGACAAATGATGTAAGGGGGGACACTGATGGGAGACACCAGATGCAAGGGGGCCTTCTGATGAAGAAACCTGATGTAAGTGGGCACTTTGACGGGAATACCTGATGTAAGGGGGCACTCTGATGGGGACACCTGATGTAAGATGGCACTGTGATGGAGACACCTGATGTAAAGGGGCACTTTGATAGGAACAGGCACTGTGATGGAGACACCTGATGTAAAGGGGCACTTTGATAGGAACAGGCACTCTAAAGGAGACACCTGATGTGATGTGGACACCTGATGTAAGGGGGCATTCTGACGGGAATACCTGATGTATGGTGGCACTGTGATGGGTCACCTGATGTAAAAGAACACTGTGATGGGGACACCTGATGTAAAGTGGCACTCTGATCAGTGGCAAAGTGATCAGGGTGCCCTGATGGTGGCAACTGATTTGTGGGGGTAGTCTGTTGGGGGCACCCAATGTAATGAATTACTCTGGTAGGGGCACCTGATGTAAGGGGGAACACTATTGGGGACATTTACAGAGTATTACCAGAGTCTGTGGAGGAAAAAGCACCAGAGAGTGCGGCTTGGGCCAAAAAAGGAAAGAAGATGCGTATAATCTTTCATGGCACAGATTTGTGATTTGGACCTCGGCCGGAAAAAAATGTTAGTGACTGGACCTCCTTGAATTTCAGTTCACTACCCCTGCTATAGACACATGGGTATAAATGGACTTGTGTCCATTTACACCCGCGGACCTCCGGTCCACTTGGATCGCTTGGATCTTCTAGGATCTCCTCTTATGTTTAGGAGGAGCAGATCGCAGGTTAGTTGGGTGTAAACAGTCCATTTACTGCCAGACACCCATAGAGCAGAGCGGGTGGTGTCTGCTCTGCAGAAACTGAGCAGACACGGATGTGTCAACCACTTACTCTGCACCGATCAGCAGAAGATCCAAGAGCTGATCCCCTGCTGACTGGAACCAAATCCTTAATCAAATTATTATACAATGGTCTTTGAATTTACTATTGACATATGTTATGTCAAAAGAGGTATGTACTGTAATGGCGCGTACACACGGGCAGACATTTTGACAGACTTTCCGAATGAATGGACTTGCCTACACATGATCAACCAAAGCCTGCGGATTTGTACGTGATGACGTACGACCAGACTAAAACAAGGAAGTTCATAGCCAGTAGCCAATAGCTGCCCTAGCTTTGTTTTTTGTCCGTGGGACTAGCATACAGACGAGCGGACTTTTCGACCGGACTTGAGTCCATCGGAAAGATTTGAAACATGTTTCATTTCTAGGTCCGTCGAACTTTTTTGGGAAAAAAAAAGTCCGCTGGAGCCTACACACGATCGAATTATCTGCCGTAAAGTCCGCTCGTGTATACAAGGCATAAGTATCACAAAAATTGAATAACGTTGACAATGATATGAGCTTCCTTGATAGACTCAAGTGCAGTGCATAGTGCAATTTTTTTTTTTTTTTTTTTTTTTGTTTTTAGGGTTTACATACTCTTTTATTAGGCTCTTTTGAGTTTCAGTGGCTAATGCACAGTGCAGATGGTTCTAATGGTTCTCTTGCTTAGATCACACACATGGCCAGGTCTTCTCCCTTCTTTTTTTTTTTATTTAATCTTTATTTCGTTTTCCATATACATAAAAAAAGGAGAACCAAGAGAAATACAATCCACATCCATCATACACCCACAACTTCCCTTCCTGTTCTCTGTTTCTCCTTTTCCCCTTTTCTCCCCCACATCCCTCTTTTCCTCCCCACATCCCCACCTTTCCCTCTCCCCATCAGCTCTGCCTTCCACCGTCTCTCTTAGTTCAAACACCGCTGACCTCCTCCTTCATCCCCTCCGTGAATTTCCCAGATAACTTGAATGCCAGCCATCTTCCCCAAATCCCATTATATCTTTCCACCTGTCTTTCGTCTCTGCTGCTTAGGTATTCCATCTTACAGGTATAGTCCACTCTTTCCAACCACTCTTTTATACTTGATTTTCCTACATATAACCATTATTTTGGTATTAATCAGCGTTTAATAGAAATGGGGTTAGCGTTTTCCTATAGTGCTTATTTGCATTTTTGTGCTGTGAAACAGACAGGTCCATGGATCATTTTAGATCTCCTTCCCCGTTATCTGTTTTATATATTCTTGAATTTCCTGCCAGTATTCTTTTATTTTTGGGCAATCCCACCAGGTGTCATTGTGCCATTTTGTGCACATTATGTAAATGGGGGTATGGCGCTCCCTTGTGGGGGGTATATAAGTGATACAGTAAGTGCTGATATGGATATTATAATGAATAGTATATTAATTAGTATATATCATACGCAAAGGGTGTCAGAGTGCAATACCTCATAAATGGATTAAACCCTAAAAAATTATTTAAAAAATAGTGAGACCAAAAAAAAATGTGATGAAAACACCCCTATAATACATTCACATATAATAACAAGTGTAAGATAGTGGTCAGTTGCAGGTGGTGACCACTAGGTGCTACTACTATATAAAAACTATGCAACTTTTGTGATGAGTTCAACGTGTTCCAAAAGTAAATGACAAATACAATCCAATCGAAAAAATAATAAAGGAAAAAATTAATAAAAATTATAAATACTAAAAGAAAAATACAAAATGCAAAAAGTCTATTCAAAAGTGATATATTCCCAAAATGTAAATATCAGGACAAAGTTCCAAGAGCTATAGTGACTGTAGTGCCCACAGAGGAGAATATCCGTGACTTCTGTGCTCCCCCTTTTGGCTCCCCACTCACCGGCTCCCAATACCCCTGCAGGGGTGACAGACACTTTAAGATCCCAATGCCGTCCTCTTGGTAGGTATCCCGTGGTTGCTGAGATATGGTATCCTCTCTCCCAGGAATTCCAGGTCACTCCTCCATATCACCTTATCACCTTACTCCACGTCCAAGAAGGGGATCGCCAGAGAAATCCTCATAAGAAAAGATGCCACCTCATAGTGTAGTATGATTAAAAGCTTTATTAAAATAGTAATCCCTGAAAGGGAAAGAATAAAATCCACAAAACACTACACTATGGGTGAAGCCGAAACCAGGAAGTGGTTTATGGCGATCCCCTTCTTGGACGTGGAGTAAGGTGATAAGGTGATATTGAGGAGTGACCTGGAATTCCTGGGAGAGAGGATACCATATCTCAGCAACCACGGGATACCTACCAAGAGGATGGCATTGGGATCTTAAAGTGTCTGTCACCCCTGCAGGGGTATTGGGAGCCGGTGAGTGGGGAGCCAAAAGGGGGAGCACAGAAGTCACGGATATTCTCCTCTGTGGGCACTACAGTCACTATAGCTCTTGGAACTTTGTCCTGATATTT
Organism: Lithobates clamitans; assembly: GCA_037952925.1. Taxonomy (NCBI): domain Eukaryota; kingdom Metazoa; phylum Chordata; class Amphibia; order Anura; family Ranidae; genus Lithobates; species Lithobates clamitans. Next base: position 6,031,128 of record JBBGZY010000573.1, on the reverse strand, counting down.
ACATTTTGGGAATATATCACTTTTGAATAGACTTTTTGCATTTTGTATTTTTCTTTTAGTATTTATAATTTTTATTAATTTTTTCCTTTATTATTTTTTCGATTGGATTGTATTTGTCATTTACTTTTGGAACACGTTGAACTCATCACAAAAGTTGCATAGTTTTTATATAGTAGTAGCACCTAGTGGTCACTAGGGATGAGCCGAACACCCCCCGGTTCGGTTCGCACCAGAACCCGCGAACGGACCGCAAGTTCGCACGAACGTTAGAACCCCATTGACGTCTATGGGACTCGAACGTTCGAAATCAAAAGTGCTCATTTTAAAGGCTAATTTGCATGGTATTGTCCTAAAAAGGGTTTGGGGACCCGGGTCCTACCCCAGGGGACATGTATCAATGCAAAAAAAACTTTTAAAAACGGCCGTTTTTTCGGGAGCAGTGATTTTAATGATGCTTAAAGTAAAAAAAAAAAAGTGAAATATTCCTTTAAATATCGTACCTGGGGGGTGTCTATAGTATGCCTGTAAAGTGACACGTGTTTCCCATGTTTAGAACAGTCCCTGCACCAAATGTCATTTTTAAAGGAAAAAATCTCATTTAAAACTGCTTGCGGGTTTAATGTCATGTCGGGTCATGGCAATATGGATGAAAATCAGTGAGACAAACGGCATGGGTACCCCCCAGTCCATTACCAGGCCCTTTGGGTCTTGTATGGATATTAAGGGGAACCCCGCACCCAAATTAAAATAAGGAAAGGTCCCTATATACTCTGAACAGCAGTATACAGGCGGTGCAAACAAGACAGGGACTGTAGGTTTGTTGTTAAGTAGAATCTGTTTGTAATTTTGAACATTTTTAATGTGTTTAGCTCCAGCCAAAAAATCTTTTCTAAGCTTTTTGGAAAACATAGGGAAGGGTTATCACCCCTGTGACATTTGTTTTGCGTCTTTCCTCCTCTTCAGAAGATTTCACCTCACTTTTTTGTCCCAATGAAAAATGTTTTTTGAAAATTTGGGTTTTTTTGTGGAACAAGGATTGGAAAGCATCAGTGGAAAGGAGAAATTGTTTTCCCATATTAACTCTTACAGGAGAGAATTTCCCTTCCTTAGGGGTAGATTTCATCTCACTTCCTGTTGTCTCCTTCCGTTTGCAAGTAGGAGTCGTTTGTAAGTTAGATGTTTGAAAGTAGGGTCCTGCCCTATATACTCAGCAGAAATTTGGGCCTTAGGTGTTGCTGTGGCCAAAACACTGTAAGCCCTCACAGGGCCCTGCTGTGAAATATTAGATCAAGAATTGTAATTACATGCCCCTGTTGAACAGGAGCTGAAAAATTAGGCCTTAGGCACTGGTGCTGGTGCCACAACACTGCAACCCCTCACAGACACTCTAGTTGGAACGCAGGAACGAGCCCTGCTGCAAAGTATTGCATCAAAAATTGTAATTACACGCCCCTGTTAGACAGGGGCAGAAAAATTGGGCCTTAGGCACTGGTGCTGGTGCCACAACACTGCAACCCCTCACAGACACTCTAGTTGGAACGCAGGAACGAGCCCTGCTGCAAAGTATTGCATCAAAAATTGTAATTACACGCCCCTGTTAGACAGGGGCAGAAAAATTGGGTCTTAGGCACTGGTGCTGGTGCCACAACACTGCAACCCCTCACAGACACTCTAGTTGAAACGCAGGAACAAGCCCTGCTGCAAAGTATTGCATCAAAAATTGTAATTACACGCCCCTGTTAGACAGGGGCTGAAAAATTGGGTCTTAGGCACTGGTGCTGGTGCCACAACACTGCAACCCCTCACAGACACTCTAGTTGGAATGCAGGAACGAGCCCTGCTGCAAAGTATTACATCAAAAATTGTAATTACACGCCCCTGTTAAACAGGGGCTGAAAAATTGTGCCTTAGGCACTGGTGGTGGCGCCCAGAACCAAAAATGTTCTTACAAGCTATCAGCGTGATGATTGAGGAGGAAGAGGATAATTACTCAGGGATAGTCACTCAGCATCAGCATAGGCAGTCTTTGAAGGGATCTGAGATTTCAAAAAAAATTATTCGGTTACATCTGCATCAGGTGCTTGGTAGCTGGTGGTGATCCAAGACTGATTCATTTTTATGAAGGTCAGCCGATCGACCGAGTCGGTGGACAGACGCACCCTGTGATCGGTTACCACGCCTCCAGCAGCACTGAATGTGCGTTCCGAAAGAACGCTGGATGCAGGACAGGCCAGTAGCTCAATTGCATACTGTGCAAGCTCTGGCCAGTGATCCATCCTCAAGACCCAGTAACCCAGAGGATTTTCGGTGGGAAAGGTGTCCAAGTCTGATCTTGCCCCTAGGTATTCCTGCACCATGTAAAACAGACGCTGGCGATGGTTGCTGGAACCGATCATACCTTGGGGCTGCGGACCAAAAAATTGTCTGAACGCATCGGTCAGACGGCCACCTTCTCCACCGCTCCTTCTTTGACTGACCGAAGCCTCAGCAACACGTTGTCCAGAAACAGGAGTTTGTAACCTCCCAGTCTCTGGGAACGCGTTGCACAGACCTTTCTGCAAGGCCTCCCGAAGATGTTTCATCCTCTGCTCCCTCTGCGATGGCAAGATAAGGTCCGCAACCTTACCCTTGTAACGTGGATCAAGGAGGGTTGCCAGCCAGTATTGGTCCTTCTCCTTGATACCACGAATACGAGGATCCTTACGCAGGCTTTGCAGGATCAGGGAGGCCATGCAGCGTAGGTTTGCTGAGGCATTCGGTCCGGAGTCCTCTGGGTCACTAAGGACAACAACGTCCGCAGCCACCTCCTCCCAGCCACGTACAAGTCCATGTGTTCCTTGGGACTGATCCCTTAAAGACTGCTGATGCTGAGTGCCAGGCTCCACCTCCATACTGACACAATCTTCCTCCTCCTCCTCCTCCTCCTCCTCCTCCTCGTCCTCTTCCTGTGTGATCGGCGGGCACGCAGGAACACTGTCTGGATAAAGGGGGCCTTGAGAGCTAAGGAAGTCCTCCTCTTCCTGCCTCTGTTCTGCCTCAAGTGCCCTGTCCATTATTCCACGCAGCGTGTGCTCCAACAGGTGGACAAGGGGGACAGTGTCACTGATGCATGCACTGTCAGTGCTCACCATCCTCGTGGCCTCCTCGAATGGTGACAGGACAGTGCATGCATCCCTGATCATGGCCCACTGGCGTGGGGAAAAAAAACCAAGGTCCCCTGACCCTGTCCTGGTGCCATAGTCGCACAGGTACTCATTGATGGCCCTCTGCTGCGTGTGCAGCCGCTGCTGCGTGTGCAGCCGCTGCAGCATGGCCAACGTCGAGTTCCACCTGGTGGGCATGTCACAGATTAGGCGGTTCTTGGGCAGGTTAAACTCCTTTTGGAGGTCCGTCAGCCGAGCACTGGCATTATATGACCGGCGGAAATGCACAGAGACTTTCCTGGCCTGCCTCAGGACATCCTGTAAGCCCGGGTACCTGCCCAAGAACCGCTGCACCACCAAGTTAAGGACGTGAGCCAAACAGGGCACATGGGTCAGTTGTCCCTGTCGGAGGGCAGAGAGGAGGTTGGTGCCATTGTCGCAAACCACCATTCCTGCCTTAAGTTGGCGTGGCGTCAACCACCTCTGGACCTGCCCCTGCAGAGCTGACAGAACCTCTGCCCCAGTGTGGCTCCTGTCCCCCAAGCACACCAGCTCAAGCACCGCATGGCATCTTTTGGCCTGCGTACTTGTGTAGCCCCTTGAACGCCTACGGAGCACCGCTGGTTCCGAGGAAGAGGCCATGGAGGAAGAAGAAGAGGAGGGGGTGGAGGAGAGAGGTGTGTCACAATCAGCATTTTGGAGGCGTGGTGGCGGAACAACCTCCAACACTACTGCACCTTGTCCTGCATCCTTCCCAGCTGCCAGCAGAGTCACCCAATGCGCCGTGAAACTTAAGTAACGTCCCTGTCCATGCCTGCTGGACCATGAGTCAGCGGTAATATGCACCTTACCACTGACCGCCCTGTCCAGCGAGGCATGGACATTGCCTTCCACATGCCGGTAGAGAGCCGGAATCGCCTTCCGTGAGAAAAAGTGGCGTTTGGGTACCTGCCACTGAGGAACCGCACATTCCACAAACTCACGGAAGGGGGCAGAGTCTACCAACTGAAAAGGCAGCAGTTGAAGTGCTAGCAATTTTGCCAAGCTAGCATTCAACCGCTGGGCATGTGGATGGCTGGGAGCAAACTTCTTTCGGCGGTGCAGCAGCTGGGGCAGGGAAATTTGCCTGGTACAATCTGACGTCGGTGTACCAAAAGCAGATTGCCCACAAGTACTTGGCTGTGACACACCTAATTCTACACCTTCATTCCTCTCACTGCAGGTCTCAGAGAGGACTGAAGGTCTAGTGGGGTTGGAAATCTCAGCTGATGAGGAGCAAGGAGAGATCGTCTTTGTTCTTTGGTGTGGGTCTTTTAGATACGCTTGCCAACGAACTGCATGGCAGGTCAACATATGTCTGGTCAAGCATGTGGTACCCAAGCGGGAGATGTTTTGGCCACGCGAGATACGCTTGAGACATATGTTGCAAATAGCAGCGGTGCGATCTGATGCACTCGTCTCAAAAAAGGCCCACACCAAAGAACTTTTTGAATAACGCGCAGAGACTGCAGCGCCCTGCACATGTGGAGCTTTGGGGTGTGATGCAGTCAATGTGCTGCCCTTAGGCTGGCCCCTGGAGGGCATCCTGCCTAGTTGGTGATGTGCCACCTCCTCCTCCTCCTCCTCCTCCTCCTCTCTCCTATCAGGCACCCACGTTGAGTCAGTGACCTCATCATCCCCTCCCTCCTCATCACTGGAGCAAACCTGGCAGTATGCTGCAGCAGGGGGAGCATGACTGCCAGATTGCTGTCCTTCTTGGGCACCCCCTCTGTCTGTGCTCATGTTACTGCCTTCATTGAGCTCAGTATCATCATCAGAGCCTTCCAAACGCTGGGCATCCTCCTGGAGCATGTACCCAACACTGTGGTCAAACAGTTCGAGGGAATCCTCATGAGGACATGGTGGAGCTAGGGAAGGAGTCACTGATGACATTGAGCTGAGGGAAGAGGCCGCTGCTTTGCCAGACAAAGCACCCTGGGCATGGGTGAGAGAGGATGAGGAGGATGAGGACGGCTTGGTCATCCACTCGACCAAGTCTTCCGCATGTTGCGGCTCAACACGGCCAGCTGCCGAAAAAAAGGCCAAGCGTGTCCCATGGCCACGTGCTGATGAGGATGCACCGTCTCCACGACCAGCACTAGACACAGAGCCTGCTTGCCCTCTCTTATTGGCTTGTGACTGTCTGCCTCTCCTTCTTGGCCTTCCAGACATACTAATGGCCTGTAGCTGCACTAAGCTGGGATAGAACACCTGTAATTTTCTTAAGGTAGCTTTATATACTGTAACCAGACAAGCCTGCCTGTCAGTAGGAAGATAACAGGAACGGATCTAGCTGAACACTGTGAGCAGGACACACTGTACTAAATGTAAATAGTCTAGCTGCCTGACCGTGGTACTAATAGGATCAAATAGAACACCTGTAATTTTCTTAAGGTAGCTTTATATACTGTAACCAGACAAGCCTGCCTGTCAGTAGGAAGATAACAGGAACGGATCTAGCTGAACACTGTGAGCAGGACGCACTGTACTAAATGTAAATAGTCTAGCTGCCTGACCGTGGTACTAATAGGATCAAAAAGAACACCTGTAATTTTCTTAAGGTAGCTTTATATACTGTAACCAGACAAGCCTGCCTGTCAGTAGGAAGATAACAGGAACGGATCTAGCTGAACACTGTGAGCAGGACGTACTGCACTAAATGTATATAGCAGGAACGGATCTAGCTGAACACTGTGAGCAGGACGCACTGCACTGAATGTAAATAGCAGGAACGGATCTAGCTGAACACTGTGAGCAGGACGCACTCCACTAAATGTAAATACCAGGAACGGATCTAGCTGAACACTGTGAGCAGGACGCACTGCACTAAATGTAAATACCAGGAACGGATCTAGCTGAACACTGTGAGCAGGACGCACTGCACTAAATGTAAATACCAGGAACGGATCTAGCTGAACACTGTGAGCAGGACGCACTGCACTAAATGTAAATAGCAGGAACGGATCTAGCTGAACACTGTGAGCAGGACACACTGCACTAAATGTAAATAGTCTAGATAGAAGATAACAGGAACGGATCTAGCTAAACTGAATACAGTGTATATATATATATGCAACACCTGGGATGCATATATATACACAATACACTGTAAGTGCAGCTAACTGACTGACTGTTCTGCCTAATCTATCTAACTCAAATCAAATGACACTGTCTCTCTCTCTCTCTATCTCTCAGCACACCGGAACACACACTACACAGGGCCGCCGTGCAGGCGGCCTTATATAGTGTGGGGTGTGTACTAAATCCCCTGAGCCATAATTGGCCAAAGCCACCCTGGCTTTGGCCAATTACAGCTCTCTCTACTGACGGCGCTGTGATTGGCCAAGCATGCGGGTCATAGTGCATGCTTGGCCAATAATCAGCCAGCAATGCACTGCGATGCCGCAGTGAATTATGGGCCGTGACGCGCCACACGAATTTGGCGCGAACGGCCCATATCGTTCGCAATTCGGCGAACGACCGAACAGCCGATGTTCGAGTCGAACATGGGTTCGACTCGAACACGAAGCTCATCCCTAGTGGTCACCACCTGCAACTGACCACTATCTTACACTTGTTATTATATGTGAATGTATTATAGGGGTGTTTTCATCACATTTTTTTTGGTCTCACTATTTTTTAAATAATTTTTTAGGGTTTAATCCATTTATGAGGTAATGCACTCTGACACCCTTTGCGTATGGTATATACTAATTAATATACTATTCAGTATAATATCCATATCAGCACTTACTGTATCACTTATATACCCCCCACAAGGGAGCGCCATACCGCCATTTACATTCTGTTACACACGTTAGCCCTCTTTGAGGGCTTAACTAGGGGAGGCAGCACACCTTAGCATTTCTCTCTTTTTTAGCTATCTCCCCTCACTGGCCTCTTTTTCCCTCATCTTTCCTCTCTCTTTATTGGGGTATACACCCCCCGGTTTCTTTCATCCCCCCTCTGACCTCTTCCTTCTTCTTCTTTCTCTCCTTTGTCCTCTGTCCTAAGCGCAGAGATTTTGTGGCTTTGATTTTGTGCACATTGCCTCCTACATTGTGGGGATTTGTCTTGTTGGTATTTATGGATTTTCTCTGGCGTTGGGTACCATCTCACCAAACACTTGTAGCATAATTGTTGCATAATTATGTACTGCTACTATCATTCTCTCTATTTATGTTTCCTCCAATTTTATACCAATTTCCTGTTCCCATTTTCCTAAAAAAAAGGTAGTGGCCCTTGTCCCTCTAGGTCTGTCAAAAATCCATATACTTGGGATATCCCATGTTTTACGGTGTTTGTATATTGCAAAGTTTTTCTAATGGATTCAACTCCTTTCCATCCCTTATGAGACTGTAGACCACACCACCCCAAAAATTAACTTACCCCGTTAACCATCCTAATAAAAACACCAAACATTAAATATGGCAAAAATTGGCCGTGGCACCTTTATTGGTTTAAACACATATATATTTATCACTCTTTTATTAACAAACAATAACATCATCGATCAACCAATAACAGTTTATTATCTGCTCAGTTATCAGAACTCGAGCAGCCATCCACATATATAATATCAATAACCAGTCCCCTCCAGCCGGTCTTGAGAATCAGGACCGGCCCACCCCACTGCCGCGGCCATCTCAATGCCATACTGTAAGCCTAAATTAAAAATATCGAGACCCACATCCGAAAGGTGAACACCATCCTGCCTGTACAAGCCCGGAATGCCACCTTCAAGATCTACGTGTCGATAAGACAAACCTCCTATTAAGGGCATGAACTTCTCCAGCGCCCTATTGATCCTTTTTCTCATCTTCTCCATAGCCTTCCTCTGACAAGAGGACAACCAAGAGAGACGAGGAACCACTTCCGAAAATACTATAATAGTGCCTTCAGAAGGCATATGAAAACGATGAAGGTCTCGCTTGATCATGGCCAGCAAGTCCAGTGTTCTAACATACCCTAAATCATTTCCTCCCAATTGTACCAACAAAATAGAAGGTGGGGGCCAAACTTGGTACAATCTGGATAGGTGAAAATACAGTTGATGCCACTGAAGGCCTCTTATTCCTTTCCAAAATAACTTAAATTGCTCAGGCTGCAAGGACAAATTGGCTGAGCAACAGCGGTGCGCCGCTCTCTTACGTGCCCAGTATATAAACGAGTGTCCTATGATCCATACCATGTGCTGTATACCTAGGAAATTAAATGAACAAGTTAGGTCTGACATATAATTTGAAACATTTCGACTTCCACCTCCCCGTCTCCATAATGGCCGTTTCTGATAACCCCTTTCGGGCTGCCTCTGATGCTGCGCCTATCCTAAAGGAGTGGGAAGAGAATATGAAATTCCGTAAATCCCAATTGATTTAAGCATTTCTGAAGCACTGAATCAAATTGATACTTAGTGAGAGGGTCTAAATTAGCATGAATAAAGAATTGCCCCCCAACCGGAGGTCTAGCTCCCAAGAATCGCTGATTCGAGGCTACTGGACAAACCAGCACATTCTCCTGAGCTTGTAAATTGACCAAACAGCCTCTGCCGCCTGATCCATTTTTGAACGCTGAAGCCAAATACGTACTCCAAATTGGTCAACTACTACTTGTTCATACGAAATGCCTGACAATTCTTTCTTCTTTACAGGTACCAACTCCGAAATACGGAAAGCACCGAAAAAGGCAAAGGAAAAGGCTGTGTTGAACAGCAAGGCTTCGTACTCTGAGAAGCAAACTAGCTTAGTTGCTCCACAAAGACCCCCAAGCAAGTCCACAGATATCGGTCTTCTACTGTCTGGGACTAACACCCTTCTCCTATAACCTTTTAGTGCCTGCCTAACCGAAAAATAACCCGAACAAGGCTGCAACCCCCATAGTTTGAAGAAAAAAGAAATGCCAGCAAGAGTTTTCATCACATAATGACTAGAAAACTGCTGCTGCATTAAAGACGATAAAAAAGCCAAAATGGTGGCCTCGGAAGAGATTTCCCAACTAAAACCTTCACTCTCAGCAAATGACACCCAAGTTCTCCAGGCTGCCATGTAACTGTACCACGACTTTGGGGCGACTGAACCCTTAATTGTGTCTGCCACCGTCAGATTACTTCCCACAGCTGTTCCGGGCATGGAATGCCAACCTCGTCTGCCTCTGGTAACAAACTTCGAAAACGGTCCATCTGAAATCGAGATAACGAGTCAGCTATATTTTTCAAAATCCCAGGTGTATATTTAGCCTTAAGCCAAATATTAAATTGCAGATATAGCAAAACAATCTGTCTTAACACCTTGATAACCCATAAAGAACTAGACGACAGGCAATTCACAGCGTACAACACGCCCTTGTTATCCGTTTCAACCAAAATTCGTCTGTTCATGAACTGGGGCCCACTAAAGCCACCAAAATAGGGAAAAGCTCCAACAAAACTACATTTTTGGTAGCCCGATTCCGCACCCAAGACTCTGGCCATGCTGCGCAGCACCAATGTGACTGCCAGACCGCACCAAAACCTTTCGAACCCGCCGTATCCGTGAAAAAACGAAAATCCAACACACAAATAAATTCAGCCTGAAAAAGAGACCTCCCATTGTAACGACCAAGAAACTTGTCCCAAACCAAGAGGTCCTCCTTAAGCGAACTGGTGAGTCTAATATGAGCAAAAGGCGATTTTTTACCAGAAATAGACAAATAAAGCAGCCGAGAAAAAATTCTGCCAACTGGCATAACCTGACAAGCAAAAGCCAGGGAACCCAAAAGAGACTGCATCTCTTTCACCCGAATTTTCTTTTTGTCCAATACCCGTGACAACAACAACTTTAACTTAGTTAACTTCGCATCTGGCAACCGAAATTCCATAGCACAAGTGTCTACTTGAATCCCTAAAAATTCTAGTGTCGTAGAAGGCAACCGCATTTTTTCTTCCGCCAATGGGACACCAAAATACTGAGACATGGCCGTAAAGTCACTCAATAAATCAAAACATAGCGAAGAATCAGGGGGGCCTATAAACAAAAAATCATCCAGATAGTGAATCACACTATCCGACCCAGTTTGGAAACAAAGCACCCATTGTAAATAGGTGGCAAACGCTTCAAAATAAGAACAGGACAAAGAACATCCCATAGGGGGACATTTGTCAAAAAAGAAATGTTCCTCAAAATAAAAACGAATTAAAGGCCACTGGGGAAATAGGCAGTAAGCGAAAAGCCGATTTTACATCAGCTTTGGCTAACAAAGCCCCCTCACCACATGATCGGATCTTGCTTATTGCATCTTCAAAAGTTGCATAGGGAACCGAGTACAACTCCCCGTCTATCTCATCGGATACGCAAATGATCCTTCAATCCTACCTTCCGCCAGTTCCTTTAACAACTTATCCCTAACCACTTGAGGAAAGAGCTCCACAGATTTTAAATTGCCTACCACCTTGCACCCCTCTCCCAAGAAGGAGGGTAATGGAAAACCGTTTGCAAAACCTTCAAGGAGAAAACACGCTTTCTCCCTGTCTGGGTAATTGTCCAGCCAAGGACGCATTCTTTCCAGCCTCATGACAGTGACCCCACCAAACCAGAAAACACGTTTATTTGTGACAACTCACCCACTTCATGCTGTCCAGGGGAGCGCCGGGCGGGCATCTGCCCCCTTGTTGCTGCACTGGCTGGCTGGCTCTTGTGGTCCCTCCGTCCTCCTCTAGCTGCCGGCGACGGGGAAAGAGTCCGCCTCTTCTTTACAGCTTGGCGGCTACGCCTTACAGCGCCGCTGGCATGGTCTTCGGCTCTACTCGGCTCCCGAACCTCTATGGCTACTTCCGTAGCCTGTCGGCTCCGCTCCGGCGGCGTGTTTCTTCTGGCTCGCTCATGCTGAGCAAGCACTACTCCTCTCAGCCCCGAACTCCGCAGCTGCGTCCTCCCTGCTTCCACAGGTAAAACACCTGCTCCACTGCTGCCCGGCTGTTCCTCTCTTCCGTCCATAAACTTCAGGCAGCGGCGAAGCCAAACCTCTCCGCCTTCACTGCCTGCTTTTTCTAAGAGCTGCCTCACAAGGGACTCCATTCTGGTCAAGGGCTCCTGTCTTCTTGCTGGTTAGCCGGAAGAGGGTGAAAACCCCTGAATAACCTCCTTATATAGCCTCCCTGTAATTCCAGAACCTTCCCGGGGTTCCTATTGGATCCTGCCAGCAACCTGCTTCTCCTGATCTTAAAGGGGCAGTAACCTTCCCCTATGTCCTATATCTTATTTAACTTCACTAAATAACTACCCAGGGGTGGGAAGGCCACAATCTCAAACAAGTGGCCCATATTGTGCCCCCTTTACATTGGTTGGGGAAGTGTTTTAACTGTAAATGTTCCCAATCGCTAATCTTCTGCCACCCATTTATATACTTTAGTTCCTGGAGTGTCCTTATTCTCCCCTGTTCGATCACATCTTTTAATTGTGCGTTTTCCATTCTACTACCAAAAAGTGTCTCCTTCCCTGGAATAAAAAAATTAGTACCTGAAATGGGTGAATTATATTTCCATTCTCCCAGGCGGTGTATTAAGTCCCATATTTTGAATACATTACTAGTCAGTTTATGTGATTCTGTGCCTAATGTTCTAAATTTCCGTGGTATCCAAATGTTCTTTTGCAAAAGTGTCTTCCATCTTAACCCGTCTCTTTTTACTGTTTACATTTGCCCATTCCACCATACGTGCTATTATAACCGCTTTATAGTATCTTTTTATATCAGGTGCTGCTAGACCTCCATATTTTTTGTTTCTAATAAGTAGTGCAAAATTTACTCTAAATTTTTTGTTTTGCCATATGTATTTTAACATCATTGTTTTTATCATTCTAAAAATAACATTTGGAACTTGTATAATATTTTTGATAGGATCACCATTTTTAGCATATTTAGGTCTCATCGAAATTTTCCTTATCTCTGTTTTAATTTCATTGAGTAATGGGACATAGTTGGCCTGATATAACTTCTCTATGGTGGGTACCAGTTTGATTCCTAATTATGTTAGTTCTTTTTCTGCCCACGTAAATGGGAATTCCCTTTGTAGTGCTTATGCTTCTTTTTTATCTACTCCTATATTTAATATTTCTGTTTTTATTGGGTTAATCTTGAAGTTCGTAAGTTCCCCATATTTTTTTAATCCTCTCATTATATTAGGCAGTGTCAACCTAGGTTTGGTTACATATAATAGAATGTCATCTACGTATGCCGCCACCTTATGTTCCTCTTCGCCCACTCTCACCCCCCCTATATCGACACTAATTCGCAATGTTGCCAAAAAGTGGTTCCAATGATAACACATATAGGAGTGGTGACAGTGGGCATCCCTGTCTTGTTCCGTTAAACATTTTGAAGGTGGCGACAGACTTCCATTCACCTTTACCATTGCCGTAGGATGAATATACAAGTTTTTGATCTAGTGCATAATTTTTGATCCCATGCCCAGGTGTCGGAGTGTATCCATAATGAACCCCCAGTCTTTTCAGTAATTTGGCATCCACTAAATATTCCTGTATTTTTAATTTTCTTATTTCATCATCCTTTCGTATCTCTTTGTTTCTAACCGCATATAAAGCACTGTAATATGTTTGAAAGGCCTTTGCAATATCTGTTTTATGTATCATCTCTCCCTTCTCATTTTTTATCTTTTCTATATAATTTAACGTTTTTTTTATTTCTTAGAGTTTTTGCAAGATATTTCCCAGGTTTATTTCCCCATGTATATCTTTCCTTTGCAACGCTGCTAAATAATTTTCTTGTTTACTGTTCCATTACGTCCTTTAGCTGGTCTCTTTTTATGATTAGTGCCTGTTGAATTTTGGCCTCTAATTGCATTTTATGTCTTTGTTCTAATTCATATATTTCTTTTATTATTTTTTTCATAGTGCTTGCTCTTTCCTTCTTTTTCCTGCCCCGATAGAGATCAGCTTTCCCCTGATGTAAAAAATTGTTAAATTTTGTTTGTTATTGTTTTTCCTACTTCTATATCTTCTATCAGATCTTCGTTTAACCTCCATGTACCCTTCCTGTATTCTATCTCGTTAATTCTCAACTTCATCATTACCGGTGCATGGTCTGAGATCAATGTTATTCCAATTGAGGTTTCAACTATATATTACAATACTCCATGCTCCACGAGTATACTGTATAGTCCAACCTGGAGTCCGTGTCGTGCACTGCCCAGTGATATGTGTAATCTTTTGCGCTTGAATGCTGTATTCTCCAGACATCAACAAGCTGATAATTATGTATTTTTTTTCTTTACCAATTTTAATTGTTTATTTTCTCTATTCAGTGCACCCAACGTACTATTCAGTACATGGAAAAGTTTAAATCCCCAGCCAGAATTAGGTAACCCTGCTTAAATTCCATTAACACATTCATGATCCCTTTTAAATATTTTTTGGCTGTTTATTGGGGCAGTTTATATTTGCAAGCGTGTACTTCACCCCCTGTAAGACCCCTTCAAAAAAAGTAAACAACCTTCTGGATCTATCTTCCTCTCCTCCAAGATGAAACTAACCTTTTTTTCTCCATAAAACCATGTTGGAATGGCCTTTGAATATAATTTAGTTTTTGTGTCTTGTGCCATATGTGTCTCCTGTAGGATAATTATTTCTGCAGAGTATCTTTCCAGTTCCCTTAATACCATATGTCTTTTTTTCTGGGGAATTTAAGCCTCTTACATTATATGTCACAAAATTCACACCATGCATTTATTTTCTCCTCTTTCTCTTCCTGCACCCCCCCCAAAAAAAAGGACCCTCACCAAACAGCACCCGAGAGATGGCCAATACATGTAAATCCACAAACCATATCCCAGCCCCCCTACCCCCCAATCCCCCTCCCCAAACCCTACCCCTTATTTGTTGGTATTTTGACCTCATGGTCTTTCTTTAAGGACTCCCTTGCCCCTCTGCTCTTTCAGGCCCGAGGTGGAATTCTGTCTAGCGCTGTAGCTCAACCTCCCCTACAGTCGGAGAGGTGGTTCCAGGGCCCGCCGAATGTCTGAGTCTCAATCCTCTCACTGTATGTCTTTTCCCGCTTTCTTCTGTCCTCCCTCCCCTACCTCACCCCATCCTCTCTCCCCCAGTGCAGACTTCACCATTTTTAGTATTGAATATTAGGTTCATTTTGTTGTTGTTGCTCTAGTTATGTTTTTCCTATGGCTCAACTGCCACTGCTCTTCTTCTTGGTACCTCTTTCTTGTCTTAAAGTTGTCTACCTTGTACTGTCCGGTATTGGAATTTCCAATTTTTTACAGAAATCAGTAGTTTCTTCTACGAATCTAAGTTTTGCAGTACGTCCATTTCTCCTACCAATCAAACATGCGGGGAAGCCCCAATTATATTGCATTTCTTGTTCCTGTAGTACCTTCAGTAGAGGTTTTAACATCCTTTTTCTTCTTAAGGTTTCTTGTAAAAGGTCCTAAAAGATTTATATAGTCTTTTCCTCAAATTTAATTGGTGACTTACTCCCCATGTTTCCCCATATTTGTTTTTTTTCCTCCCAATTATCGAATCTAACTATAATATCTCTTGGACTATCTCTTGGATTCCTTTTGGTCTTCTTATTCTATGAGCTCTTTCAATTTTTGTTTGTTTGTTTGTTTCTTCTTTACCGAGTATTTAAATATCTTCCTTATTATTTCTGTTAAATCTTCTGTCTGGGTGGATTTGGGAAGGCCTTGTATTCTTAAATTTTTCCTTCTGTCTCTGTTCTCTTGATCTTCTAACCTATAGGCCTGTTCCTGTTGTTCTATTTTTAAAGATTCTATTTCACCTTTTAGTTCTTTTATTATATTACTGTGACAGTCTGTTTTTTTCCCCCACTTTCTCTGCTCTTGTAAGCATATGTCCCATATGTCTTTATGCATAATTGCCATTTCTGTTTTTAAAGCGGAGTTCCACACAAAAATGGAACTTCCGCTTTTCGGAACCCTCCCCCCCTCCGGTGTCATATTTGGCACCTTTCAGGGGGGAGGGGGGTGCAGATACCTGTCTAAGACAGGTATTTGCACCCACTTCCGGCATAGACTCCCATGGGAGTCTATGCCTCTTCCTGTCCCTCCGCGCTGTCTCCTGGGAATCACACAGCTCCCAGGAGAGAGCGGGGACCATCCAGATCGCGCAGCGCAACTCGCGCATGCGCAGTAGGGAACCCGGGAAGTGAAGCCGCAACGCTTCACTTCCTGATTCCCTCACCTAGGATGCCGACGTCGCTGGACCCTGGGACAGGTAAGTGGCCATGTATTAAAAGTCAGCAGCTGAAGTATTTGTAGCTGCTGGCTTTTAATATTTTTTTTTTTTTTTTTGCGGTTTGGGTGGACTCCCTCTTTAAGGAATTTTCCAGGGCTGCAAACATAGTTTCCATATCTATTTTTGTTGGCAGTTAGGATGTCCTCTGTTGTTCCTCATCTTTCCCTGCCCCCAGGTCTAGGTCAAGATCTTGTTCAATTCTGGATTCTGAAAGTGTACTTATTTCTAGAGATATTTTGTTCTGGCCTTTTTTCTCTTTTTTTTCCTTAGTCTCAGATTGATGTCCTTTAGTACTTTGTTGTTTTTCTGTTTGCATATCTTTTCCCTCCTTTACAAATTTATTCATAGGGTCGGGGCCGAGGCTTAACTAGAATGGGGTGATTTTATCACTGCTCTTCGTCTCGCAGACTTCCCCCCCATGTTTTTCTCTTTTATCTATTTCCCTTTTTTCTTTGAGTTTTGAGTGTCCCGGGGTATGGATGTATAGGGACCAAAACAAAACACGTGGTGGGGTGGTGAGTATTTTTCTCTCTCCGCCGTCTATTTTTTACCAAAAATCACCATAGACTTTTAGTCTCTAGAGTCTTAGTACCTTTATATTTATATCATCCTTGTCCTATTCCTCCTGGGAGTCAGATCTTCACAGTGGCTGCTAAGCCCACAGAATGTGCAACGCTCTCAGGACTCGTCAAACATACACACACATACATATACATATATATATATAAAGGGATACCTAGAGAAATGCAGATTCTTCAAGCCACACCGTATGGATCTTGGTATACTGTATATACACCGTCAACAGTCTGTTCAAAAATATGTCTCCATGTGCCACACATGTTATACATGTTGTATATGCAAGAGACAGGTATACAGGATGTATTCATCACTCCCACTTTCTTCTGTATGTTTTCATCTTTCTTCTGTATGTTTTCATTTCCTTTTATATTTATTTATTTCTTTGCTGCCTCCCGAATTCCTCTTGGCTTTTGGCTTTCAGCGCTCTCTCCCTGGGGCCTCCACTCGGCTCTACTTGGCCATCTCTGCTCTCCTCCCTATTACTGCTGGCTATCTCCAGCTATCTCCAAACAGCCAAGTGCTCGAGAGCCTCCGCCTCCTCTCACTCTCTCCGATCACCTCCGAGTCCTGCCGGCTATCTGCTATCCAGCTCTCCGCGATTCCTGCTCGCAGTGCTTCGACCTAAGGAAAAAAAGGGGGAGGGGGGCACCTCTATTCTACCTCAGCCCCGTTTCCACACTCTCCCCGAGTACTCTCTGTCCTCCTTTGTCCCCACGCAGCTGCTAACCTCTCAGCCGGAAGGGGGGTAGACCGCCTGAGTGGGACAAACGGTAAGTCACCTCTTCCATCCGTGATCCACGCTCCACACTAGGACATCCATTCACCCAGGTCACACCAGGTCAGAAGAAAGTTCAGCACAGGCAGGGAGTTTGGGCCAGGTCCGGGATGGGACAATGCTTAGGCGGCTTAGGGCTATTCCATTGGAGGGGATCGGAGACCAAGAGCACCTACGGCGTGCTCCTAGCCAGCGCCATTACTAGACTCCTCCCTCTACCAGGTCTTGTATAGTGCAGTTGATGTTAAGAAATCTACCAAACCCATACAATAAATCTACACTCAATTGTCTATCTATCTATCTATCTATCTATCTATCTATCTATCTATCTATCTATCTATCTATCTATCTATCTATCCAGGGGAGGCTCCAGACATTTTTTTTGAGATTGCTGTGTTGACGCTGGACGTTATGAAGAAAGCAGACATGATATAAGAATAAATTCTTTAAAAAAAATGAAAGATGTAATGTTGTAAAGAAACCATTCACAGTGTGAAAAGAACACGAATTAGAGCCCAGCAGAGTGCAGTTGCCAGATGTTTGTAAAAGTATACAACATAGTTTACATTGTTGGTCATCAAGTGCAAAAATGAATACTGGTGTCAGTATTAATAAACCACAGTTGCCAATATTTGATAAGAAGTATAAGCAACACCTTGAAGGGATTGAAAAGAAAGTGTGTGGTTGTTCATTCAGAACAGAGAGCAGTCACTAGTGGTGTATCACAAGCTTCTGTACTAGGTCCAGTTCTATTTAATCTGTTTGTAAGTGATATAACTAAAGCATTGGTGGGTAAGATATGTCTTTTTGCTGATGACACAAAGATATGCATTCGGGTTGATATTCCTGGAGGTAATGCGCCTAGGGAAAAATAATTCCTTGATTGAGTACAATAGTGGGTGTACAGTGTTGGCTGGAACTACAGAGAAAAAAGATTTGGGGGTACTTATTTCAGATGATTGCAAAATGAGCAAACAGTGTGGCCAGACATTGGGGAAAGCAAAAACAATTCTAGGATATATCTCTAGAGGGGACATCAGCAGGAGGAAAGAGGTCCTGACCCCTATACTGCATATATCTTTAGGTGCGTCTCATTTAGAATACTGTGTGCCTTTCTGGAGACCTCACTTACAAAAATATATTGATAAGATAGGGCCTGGGGGTTCATTGAAGAGATTGTGGGAGTAAATACGCCCCCGTGATAATTTCAGGGGCAGTAATTATAACCCTCAGCAAAGGTGTCAATAGCAACAATGATAACTCCAAACATTCGTGTAAGAGGGGGTTGGTGTCCCTTTTAGGCAGTGTCAACCCTGCTGCCAGCCAGTTAGTGTTAGGCTTCCTATTCCCCTGAAGTTATATAAAATGGAGGTTGGAGCTGTTAATGAAGCAGTACATAGGAAGGACAAGACAATGGAGAGCTTTATTGGGTGGTGGCAAGAGGGCTACATGTTTCCCCTCAGTGGGCCCCAGCTTCCACTTGGTTCAATCACGTGGCAGGAAAAGACTGTGTAGGTAGATTTTTTTCAAAGACTCTGCTTATGGCGAGAACTGTTACACCATTGTTTGGACCTTTTAATATCAGTTGCCATAAAGCAAAGCATTAAGAAAACAAGCTCCTTGACTGGACATTTAACATATGAGTTGGAAAAAGTGTAATGCCTAACATAACGTAAAGTGTTCATACACTTTGGTGGGCCTGATACACAGTGAAGGCAGGTATCCGGTGATTTTTTTCCTGTAGCTCTCCAATCTAATGACATAGTAAGGAGAATTCAGTTGTTGTACTGAGATGTAAGCAAAAAAGACAGGTCTGGATAACCATGTGCCTTTTGAGTCTTTGTATCATTACAGGTGAACTGGCTCAACCACCCATGGACGGTGAGGTTTAATTCACTGGATCATATGGCTATGTGCAACCTTGTAGGCCCTGTGATCGCAAGATACAGATAATTATAACAGATGTAAAGAGGAGGCAGGAAGCCCAACCTCTCTTGTCTTATAATTTACAGTTGGCCCCCTGGCGCTATACGTGTTAGGGCCAGAAATTCTAACCACCAGTAATAACCCCCAGCAAATGTCAGGACCAGAATTACTCCCATGAATACCCAAGGTGTGTCAAGGCCAGCAATAACACCTAGGGATCACCCACAGCAAGTGTCAGGGCCAGCAATGATAACCTCCAGCGTGTGTCGGCGCCAGAAATGAAAACCTCCATCTGTCATGTTTTGGTTTATATATCCATATGTTATTCTTTTATCTCCTTATCTATGGACCCTTGCCAATTATACATCTCTAGAAAACTGTTCTGAATTGAATATTTAAATCTACCTCAGTTAATGAATTGATCTTTCTAGCCACACATTCACAGACAGACAGAAAACCATGCTGCAGAGAACAGATGGCATATAATGATGACCCACCGCTTAAATCTGTGAATGTAATATGTGATACATGTAGCAGTTCCAACAACGCTTCATTTTATCAGCCATCCCACGGAATTCATAGTCAGTAATTCAGATTAATGTTTGTATCAGAAGAAATCGATCATGTGTCTTGTGATATAAATCACATTTATTGATATAGTGGCTGAAATAAATGTTTTTATTGTAAATCATTTATCACCATCTGCACTGTGAACATGTGTACGCGGTTAAGGCACAGAATCTAAAGTGTGGCTGCATTCTCTTCTAATTTAAAGTGTCTGCAGTAATTAAGGATGTCTTTTAATGCTAACCTTGTGATAAACTGCAGTTATTATTTCCCTCAGTAGTTTTTACTAGATCAGATACAAACTGAACACTGTATGACTAAAGGTAAATTTTCAATATTGATATGTTGGTATAACATGTTATAATTTAAAAGATAGGAAATAATGTGTACAGTATGTATTAATATTTTTTTCTTGCACAGAAATCCACATATGGGTTAGGCTTTAGATCTCCCTTGTTTAGCTTCATTGGTCTGAGATAGAGAAATCAATTGATTTCCTAATCCACATTAAAAACATGAATGAAGGACAGGTATTCAGACAGCCACAGCATCTGTGCACACATGCCGGCACTGGTGTGTATTCACATGCGTATGGGGGTACTTTTCAAAGCATAAAAATTTATGTTTTGAAAAATACACCCATACATGCGTGCGAGTACACCAACATTGGCGGTAATGCGCGCACAGTGTATTCTGAAATGCTGTTATATGGACTAAAATACTCTGCAGAAAAAAAAAATACTCACACCCCTGTCCTGCCCACTTTTGTCTACAACAACATACTGTCATCCTCCCTGGACATACCCGCTCCCCTCTCTACACGCAGAACCAGGCCGCACCTGCTACAACCCTGGCAAACAGACGATACCAGAAATCTCAAAAACGTAGCCGTGCTCTGGAGTGAACGTGGCGTGAAACTAAATCCCTACAAAACTGCACCCTCTACAAATCTGCCTTTCTCAAATACAACTCCTGCCTCCACTCTGCTAAACAAACCTTCTACACCACTCTCATCAAAACCCTCTCATCCAAACCTTGTCAAGTATTTTCTACCCTTAATTCCTTACGTCACCCCCCCACTGCCTCCTTATTAAGAGGTGTTGCCCATGATGGCCAACTATGGACCTCACCCACACCTGCGCTCATTAAAAGTCTGGGTTATCAGCTAATTACTTAGCCATATGTGTATGGCTAAGTAACACCAAGAACACCAAGAAATAGCATTTATTAACACCAAGAAATAGCATTTATTCAATTTTCTGTTGTGTGATTGTCAGCTATGAGTAAGCACTAACGTTAGTGCGAAACGTCAGCTCTCTTCTGTCTGCTGTTACTTTTGATTTTGATGTGAACCTTTCTAAATAAACAAGGCTTATCTACGAGTGCGGCTGTCCAGAATCTATTCCTGTTTATTGACTCCACCCACCAACTTCCTACTGCCCAGGAGATCGCCAATCACTTCAAAAATGAAATTTGTTAAAATGAAGTCGTAATGAGATATCCAACATCCAACACATTAAGTCCAACATCACGCTCAACACTTTCCTCCTTCAACCTTGTTACCACTGAGGAAGTTGCCTTCTTTCCACAGCCCAACTCACAACCTGTCCCCTGGACCCTGTGCCCATTTACTGTGACCACCTCCCTTCTCTATCTTAAATTCTCGAACCTAAATCTTCAACCTCTCCCTTTCTTCTGGCACCTTTTCCTCCCTGCTCAAACATGCACTGGTTATCCAAATACTTAAAAAACCCTCACTGGACCCCACCTGTTTGAATAACCCATTTCCCTGCTCCCTTTGCCTCCAAGCTTCTTGAATGCCTTGTCCACAACCCTATAAGTTGCTACCTCACTGACAGCAACCTACTTGATCCCCTACAGTCCGGCTTCCCCCCACAACATTTCACTGAAACTGCCCTGCTAAAACTACTAACTTCTAAAACCAATGGGCAGTACTTCGTATTCATACTCTTAGACTTTTCTGCTGCCTTTGACACAGTTGACCACCCACTCCTACTCAATAAACTTCACTCCCTTGGCCTCCGTGACTCTGCTCTTTCCTGGTTCTCCTCCTACCTACCTCAGCAAACTTTCAGTGTCACATACAACAACATCTCCTCTGCTCCTCTTCCTCTTTCTGTCGGGGGAACCCCAAGGATCTGTCCTTGGGCCCCTCCTATTCTCTATCTATACCCCTGCCCTGGGCCAGTTGATAACCTCCCATGGCTTTTAATACCACCTCTATACTGACAACACCCAGATCTATCTCTCGATTCCTCAACCCACCCCCTCAATCTCCTAACGTGCCACAAACTTACTGAGCGACATATCAGTATGGATGTCAAACCACTTCCTCAAACTCAATCTTTCTAAACTAAGCTTGTAATATTTCCTCCTCCCCGATCCCCTCCCCATGACTTTACCATTGAGATCAACAGCACAACCATCGGTGCCTCCACACATGCCAGGGTGCTATGTGTAATCCTAGACTCTGACGCCTCCTTCAGCCCCCACATCCAATCACTGGCTAAATATTGCCACCTTAACCCCCGCAACATTTCCAGGATTCACCACTTCCTAACTAATGACACCACAAAACAACTTATTCACTCCTTGGTTATTTCCTGCCTTGACTTTTCCAACTCCCTTCTCACTGGCTATCCCCCACTTCAGTCTATTATGAATGTTGCTGCTAGACTAGTACAGCTTAATAACCAATCCGTGACTGCTGACCCTCTCTGCCAATCTTTTAACTGGCTTCCCCTACCCCATTGTATAAAATTCAGAATACTAACCACAACATACAAGGCCATCCACAACATTGCCCCCAGCTACATCACCAACCTTATCTGCAGACATCGCCCAAATCATCCTTTCCGCTCCTCCCAGGACATCCTACTCTCTAGCTCCCTTGTTACCTCCTTCCATGCTCGCCTCCAGGACTTCTCCGACTCTCCCATCCTTTGGAAATCCCTGCC
Source organism: Lithobates clamitans (assembly GCA_037952925.1). Taxonomy (NCBI): domain Eukaryota; kingdom Metazoa; phylum Chordata; class Amphibia; order Anura; family Ranidae; genus Lithobates; species Lithobates clamitans. Next base: position 6,008,864 of record JBBGZY010000573.1, on the reverse strand, counting down.
CTAGTATGCCCGGTCAGCTTCTACTCACTTATTCAGGGAAGCCTACCCCACCTCCACCTAAAAACTGTACTTCTCAACTCCATCAGATCATCCCCTGCAGCTATTACCTTTTGTACAACCTCCCCCTCCCTTTAAATTGTAAGTTCCATGAGCAGGGCCCTCCTATTCCTTCCGTATTGAACTGTATTGTAATTGTACTGTCCCCCTTTATATTGTAAAGTGTTTACACAAACCAAAAAGATCTAATGTGCAGAAAATGTTTAGCTAAACCACACACAGTACAATTTTTTAACTCTATTTTGTCTTTATTTTGGCTTTTTAAAGTAATATAGAGGTAGAAAAAAAAATGAGTAGTATAACACTTTTGGTAGTAAAATAGTATTTTTGTATACAGATGTACACATCAGACTCTAGCCCCAGTCCGAGGCAATCCCTGGACTACAGCTGCATAGACCAGGCTGTCACTGACAGTGTCACACATGCTGCTGCAGCTCACACATATCCTGCAGCTGTTCTCACTTTCCTAGGCTGGTAAGGAGAGAGAGAGAACACAAGACACTTGTAAGGCTGTGCTTCAGGTTGTGTGCAGCCAGAGGAAAACCCCACCCACCACCTGCGAAAATAAAGGAGGCAGTAATGCTGTTGCTGTGCGGCCTGTGAAAAGACAGAGCCTGGTGGAAGGAACTAAGACTTGTGGGAAATTTAATCCCCAAGGAGTCTAAGTTTGTGTTTAAGATTAGCTCTGAAACTATAGATCCCAGCATGACCAGAGCTCTGGTTCTGGGCTCGGGGCAGTCATAGAGAGGACGAGGTGGAGCACACACATAGTGTAGCAGGCTGCTGTCGAGTCAGTTTGCCACAGTGCCAGGGATGCAGAGAGGCTGAGTAGTGGATATTCCCATGTTTGTGCGAACACCTCTGGCGAGCTTGGTGTAACCGAGTGATCGTGGAGAGGATGTCACTGCAGCTGATATCACTGAGCCCCTAACAGAGGAAGGAGATACCTTATCACAATAGGAGTTGGTTAGAGGCCGCTGGCCATACCCTACCACACCCTGCTTAAAGTTACAGTATTGCCTACCGAAGACAATGTTCAAGCACCTATACCTGGGTTCAAAGGGATTTAACATGGCATTAAAACCAAAAGAAAACAATATTATATTGCAGCTTACCAATTTTCAGATGTGACTGTTGCATTCATTTTCTTTTTTAGTCTTTCTTTCTATTTGCACCTGGTGATCCAGCCAGTAAGTCTGTTGTTTTTCAAAAGAACAAGCTGTCCTGCAAATGTGCAGTAGTAGTTACAGGGTTGAGATAAACCATTTTTACCTCTGAAATGGGTGATTGCAATAATCAGCCTTTATTTTTTTATGTGAAACCTTTGTCCCAAAAGGTAAAAAATTCTGCTGTAACTGCTTGTGTAACTGCAATGTGAGCTGGAGTTCGGCTTCAATTTTTCAGTGCATCTAAATCTGCTAGTACATCTAATACTCCCCTCCCCCCAGACTGACAATGCTACTATCCAAAGGTCCCCCTTGTGCTCTTTTATCCAGAGCCAGGGTACTCTAATAAAGGAGATGTATTACTGCAAGATCAAGTGAAAACTGAGGGAACAAAAGCTGAAAAAGATATAACTGATGCAGCAACCACATCTAATGATTGATACATTGCAATATATTACATTTTTGGTTTTGGGTTTAATGGCGCTTTCATTTTGAGTGCTCAAACTCCACTCCTGGGCCCCAACATATTGGCCATTAGGGAAGGGTTTGACAAAGACTACTGGACCATTGTCATAGCATTGCCCCTAAACAGGATAGGGATTAGGGATCACTCTCATATCCAATTGCTTATTACCAATTGTAAACTTTATTTTTGTCATAGTTTCACATACTTGCTTAAGTGATTATTGCTGTTTTTCATTTTCTCTGGTTATGGTATTATTGTGTATATTGTTGCAATAAATGTCCACCCTTTAGCCCCGGTGTGTTGGAGATCATGCTGCTGATTGGACAGTTGTGAGCACTGGAAACAAATGACTCTAGAAAAAATGGCTCAGTTGGGGTTAAGTGCTACAAGACTAAAAAGAGGGGTGTAAGGCAAGTAAGGCTGAAATAGGGAGACGAGGATTTGGTCTCAAAAGAGGGACAGTCCCTCCAAATAATGGACAGTTGGGAACTATGCTTACAACAGTGTAAAATATTTGGAAAAAGCATGACACAGTTGCTCAACTACAACAACAAAGAAGAAAGTGTATCTTGGATAGTCATATTTTTTACTCAAGGTTATTGTAGCACACACAGGACAAAAAAGCCCTGAATCTTATTATTCTAAACCTATAACTTTCAGTTTTTACTTAACGCTGTCCTTTGGTTACTAGGGCTTGATGTACAGTATATATGTTCTTTTATTGAGAACTAGAACTACTTACCCTCTGCTACCAATCATATACAATCCTGTTTTAAAAAGTTGAGTCTGGTTGGTGTCTGATGTGAAATTATTATTCCACCTGTTAGTCACAGAGATAATTGGCAGGGCTTAAAGTAAAAGTATGAAGGTACCAAATAGTTCAAAAAACAAAGAAACTTTTAGTCCTCGCTCACATGGCCTAGCTGTCTTGCGATCTTCGATGGATTGTGTTGTCAGCTGTTGCTGGCCTGCAATTGGCAGATGATTAGGAAGTGATATTCCGCCAACTGCATGCCTCTTGGGAAAGGGGATTTCACAACTGCACCCATTGGATTGGTTGCATTGCATCACAGCCATATTTCCTTCAATGGAGCGCAGTGGCAGGTGGTATCATCTGCTGAACATGACATGCTCTATTTTTTTTTTTTTGCAATGTGTATAGGCCTTTACGGTGGCTATTGCCTGGTTTTAACAGGTGGCTGATATGAGTTAAATGGGCCGTTACCACCTGTTTTGCCTGTCATTGCCCAAATATAGCATTGTGGCTATATTTACATAGTTACATAGTTAGTAAGGTTGAATAAAGACACCAGTCCATCCAGTTCAACCTGAGTGAGTGTGGGTCTACAACCCTGACCCTTGTCCCTAACCCTGAACATCGCACACTCACATCAATCCCTACCCTCAATCCAAGGTCCCCATTCATATACTAGGGCCAATTTTGGACAGAAGCCAATTAACCTACCAGCATGTCTTTGGAGTGTGGGAGGAAACCGGAGTACCCGGAGGAAACCCACGCAGGCACAGGGAGAACATGCAAACTCCAGGCAGGTAGTGTCGTGGTTGGGATTCGAACCAGCGACCCTTTTTTACTGCTAGGTGAGAGTGCTAACCACTGCACCACTGTGCCGCCCATATTTGAGCAATGATGTCAGCTACTTGATTGATGATGGTATTAGTAAATTACAATGCTCCTGGACTTGTTTTATTCTGGCGTAAGAATGGGCTCGGGCTTGTTCAGATCGAACCCGCCAGGAAGCCCTGCACTGCACACTGCCAATCATAGGCAGCCTGTGTATGTGCAGCTGACGGTCGGGAAATGCCTTATTGCATATGATTGGCATTGTGCAGTGACGGCTTCCTGGTGGGTTTGATCCGAACACGCCTGAGCCCATAACTATTGTGGAGTTATGTCTGATGACGCAAAGCCACTCAGTTAGCTTTGGCAAAGGAGAGGAATCAAGATACATAGTTCAATAGGAACTGAAAACAGTACAACTTTTTTAGTGCAAACTGTCAAGTGTTAGCTATTTGCAGATCAGTGCAGTATGTGTCAAACTGTAGTTGGCATGTATTGCCATGCAATAAGCATTACCTTCTGAGTCTTTCCCAACCTTCCCCACACAAACTGGAACAAGAGAGGACGTTTGCAAAGCTCTGACCTTTATCTTAAACTAAAAGCACTGTGAGACCCCTTTATATCCAACTGCAATAAATTTTTTAAAGCAAGTGAATGACATTGGTCACTTACTACAGCTCTTCCATTGCTACACATGTACCTATGTGCCACCATATTAGTGGATGACATCAGGTCAGGGGAATGGGTTTGCTGGATGGCATTCTTACAGCTGACATTTCCTATAACCAAGCTGGCAGAATGTAGTCCAAGATATTCTTAAAGGGTAACTCCAGTTACAAGTCAGATTTCAGGCATCCCCTGCAACAAAAATGTCATTTTCTGAGAGTTACTTTCAATAGGAGCACATCGAAAGGGAACCAGGCCCAGCAGATTTCCTCATTAGTGCCCTGTAGCTCCGCACCTGACAGTTAATTATGAAACCACTCCCATTGGACCCACTCAGAACAGAGGCACAGACAAACACATGGATTTCTTCAGAATGAAGAATGGTAGGAATCTGCAACAATGTTTGTTATAATCCTTGCAATGTACATAGATCACCCAGAGGGGAATGTTTTTTTCTCAACAAAAGTGGAGTTACGCTTCAATAAAAGTGTAGCCTTATGTATACACCCTCTGCAGGCTACTGGTGTATTGTGGCACCACTTGTGATATTAGACATTACGGCCTTTACTTTATTGGTAGGAACAGGGCACCAGTGCCCAACTCCACTGGGTCTTGTGAATAACAAGTGCAGTCCAAATCGAGAAGACATGTCAGCTACACATTGGGGAGAATTAGCAAAGCGTGGTACAAGCATAATGCTTGTACCGCTCTTCTAAACATAAAACATATACACAGAAACATAGAAGGATGACAACAGAAAAAAGAGCAAGTGGTCCGTTAAGTCTGCCCAATTTTGTTATGTATATATGATTTTTTTTTTTTTTTTACTTGTTTGTCTGTAGATAGATTTATGTTTGTCCCAAGCATCTTAAATTAAAGAGATATGTCTCCTGATTACCAACATTTTTAACCACTTGCCGACCGCCTACCGCATATATACTGCGGCAGAATGGCACGGGCAGGCAAAATCACGTACCCGTACGTGATCTGCCTCCCGCGGGCGGGGGGTCCGATCGGACCCCCCCCCGGTGCCATCGGCGGTCGGCATCTGACTGGGAGCGTCGGGAGGCGAGGGGGAGACCATCCGATCGTGGCCCCCCCCTCGCGATCGCTCCCAGCCAATGGGAATCCTCCTCTGCCTGTGTGTCGTTTCACACAGGCAGAGGATGTGATGTCATCTCTCCTCGGTCTGGCAGTTTCCGTTCCAGCGCCGAGGGGAGAAGACAAGTGAGTGCACAACACACACACACACACAGTAGAACATGCCAGGCATACTTTACACCCCCGATCCCCCCCCGATCGCCCCCCGATCCCCCCCCAATCACCCCCCCCCCCCTGTCACAAACTGACATTAGCAGTATTTTTTTTTTTTTTTTTTTTTCTGATTACTGCATAGTGTCAGTTTGTGACAGTTAGTGTTAGGGCAGTGAGTATTACCCCCCTTTAGGTCTAGGATACCCCCCTAACCCCCCCTAATAAAGTTTTAACCCCTTGATCACCCCCCCTCACCAGTGTCGCTAAGCGATCATTTTTCTGATCGCTGTATTAGTGTCGCTGGTGACGCTAGTTAGGAACGTAAATATTTAGGTTCGCCGTCAGTGTTTTATAGCGACAGGGACCCCCATATACTACCTAATAAATGTTTTAACCCCTTGATTGCCCCCTAGTTAACCCTTTCACCACTGATCACTGTATAACTGTTACGGGTGACGCTGGTTAGTTCGTTTATTTTTTATAGTGTCAGGGCACCCGCCGTTTATTACCGAATAAAGGTTTAGCCCCCTGATCGCCCGGCGGTGATATGCGTCGCCCCAGGCAGCGTCAGATTAGCGCCAGTACCGCGAACACCCACGCACGCAGCATATGCCTCCCTTAGTGGTATAGTATCTGATCGGATCAATATCTGATCCGATCAAATCTATACTAGCGTCCCCAGCAGTTTAGGGTTCCCGAAAACGCAGTGTTAGCGGGATCAGCCCAGATACCCGCTAGCACCTGCGTTTTGCCCCTCCGCCCAGCCCAGCCCAGCCCACCCAAGTGCAGTATCGATCGATCACTGTCACTTACAAAACACTAAACGCATAACTGCAGCGTTCGCAGAGTCAGGCCTGATCCCTGCGATCGCTAACAGTTTTTTTGGTAGCGTTTTGGTGAACTGGCAAGCACCAGCCCCAGGCAGCGTCAGGTTAGCGCCAGTACCGCTAACACCCACGCACGCACCGTATACCTCCCTTAGTGGTATAGTATCTGATCGGATCAATATCTGATCCGATCAAATCTATACTAGCGTCCCCAGCAGTTTAGGGTTCCCAAAAACGCAGTGTTAGCGGGATCAGCCCAGATACCTGCTAGCACCTGCGTTTTGCCCCTCCGCCCGGCCCAGCCCAGCCCACCCAAGTGCAGTATCGATCGATCACTGTCACTTACAAAACACTAAACGCATAACTGCAGCGTTCGCAGAGTCAGGCCTGATCCCTGCGATCGCTAACAGTTTTTTTGGTAGCGTTTTGGTGAACTGGCAAGCACCAGCCCCAGGCAGCGTCAGATTAGCGCCAGTACCGCTAACACCCACGCACGCAGCATACGCCTCCCTTAGTGGTATAGTATCTGATCGGATCAATATCTGATCCGATCTGATCTATACTAGCGTCCCCAGCAGTTTAGGGTTCCCAAAAACGCAGTGTTAGCGGGATCAGCCCAGATACCTGCTAGCACCTGCGTTTTGCCCCTCCGCCCGGCCCGGCCCAGCCCACCCAAGTGCAGTATCGATCGATCACTGTCACTTACAAAACACTAAACGCATAACTGCAGCGTTCGCAGAGTCAGGCCGGATCCCTGTGATCGCTAACAGTTTTTTGGTAGCGTTTTGGTGAACTGGCAAGCACCAGCGGCCTAGTACACCCCGGTCGTAGTCAAACCAGCACTGCAGTAACACTTGGTGACGTGGCGAGTCCCATAAGTGCAGTTCAAGCTGGTGAGGTGGCAAGCACAAGTAGTGTCCCGCTGCCACCAAAAAGACAAACACAGGCCCGTCGTGCCCATAATGCCCTTCCTGCTGCATTCGCCAATCCTAATTGGGAACCCACCGCTTCTGCAGCGCCCGTACTTCCCCCATTCACATCCCCAACCAAATGCAGTCGGCTGCATGAGAGGCATTTTTATGTCCTCCCGAGTACCCCTACCCAACGAACCCCCCAAAAAAGATGTCGTGTCTGCAGAAAGCGCGGATATAGGCGTGACACCCGCTATTATTGTCCCTCCTGTCCTGATAATCCTGGTCTTTGCATTGGTGAATGTTTTGAACGCTACCATGCACTAGTTGAGTATTAGCGTAGGGTACAGCATTGCACAGACTAGGCACACTTTCACAGGGTCTCCCGAGATGCCATCGCATTTTGAGAGACCCGAACCTGGAACCGGTTACAGTTATAAAAGTTAGTTACAAAAAAAAGTGTAAAAAAAAAAAAAAACACAAACAAAAATATAAAATAAAAATAGTTGTCGTTTTATTGTTCTCTCTCTCTATTCTCTCTCTATTGTTCTGCTCTTTTTTACTGTATTCTATTCTGCAATGTTTTATTGTTGTTATGTTTTATCACGTTTGCTTTTCAGGTATGTAATTATTTATACTTTACCGTTTACTGTGCTTTATTGTTAACCATTTTTTTGTCTTCAGGTATGCCATTCACGACTTTGAGTGGTTATACCAGAATGATGCCTGCAGGTTTAGGTATCATCTTGGTATCATTCTTTTCAGCCAGCGGTCGGCTTTCATGTAAAAGCAATCCTAGTGGCTAATTAGCCTCTAGACTGCTTTTACAAGCAGTGGGAGGGAATGCCCCCCCCCCCCCCCCAACATCTTCCGTGTTTTTCTCTGGCTCTCCTGTCTCAACAGGGAACCTGAAAATGCAGCCGGTGATTCAGCCAGCTGACCATAGAGCTGATCAGAGACCAGAGTGGCTCCAAACATCTCTATGACCTAAGAAACCGGAAGCTACGAGCATTTTATGACGTAGATTTCGCCGGATGTAAACAGCGCCATTGGGAAATTGGGAAAGCATTTTATCACACCGATCTTGGTGTGATCAGATGCTTTGAGGGCAGAGGAGAAATCTAGGGTCTAATAGACCCCAATTTTTGCAAAAAAGAGTACCTGTCACTACCTATTGCTATCATAGGGGATATTTACATTCCCTGAGATAACAATAAAAATGATTTAAAAAAAAAAAATGAAAGGAACAGTTTAAAAATAAGATAAAAAAATAATAATAATAAAGAGAAAAAAAAAAAAAAAAAAAAAGCACCCCTGTCCCCCCTGCTCTCGCGCTAAGGTGAACGCAAGCGTTGGTCTGGCGTCAAATGTAAACAGCAATTGCACCATGCATGTGAGGTATCGCCGCGAAGGTCAGATCGAGGGCAGTAAGTTTAGCAGTAGACCTCCTCTGTAAATCTAAAGTGGTAACCTGTAAAGGCTTTTAAAGGCTTTTAAAAATGTATTTAGTTTGTCGCCACTGCACGTTTGTGCGCAATTTTAAAGCATGTCATGTTTGGTATCCATGTACTCGGCCTAAGATCATCTTTTTTATTTCATCAAACATTTGGGCAATATAGTGTGTTTTAGTGCATTAAAATGTAAAAAAGTGTGTTTTTTCCCCAAAAAATGCGTTTGAAAAATCGCTGCGCAAATACTGTGTGAAAAAAAAAAATGAAACACCCACCATTTTAATCTGTAGGGCATTTGCTTTAAAAAAAATATATAATGTTTGGGGGTTCAAAGTAATTTTCTTGCAAAAAAAAATTATTTTTTTATGTAAACAATAAGTGTCAGAAAGGGCTATGTCTTCAAGTGCTTAGAAGAGTGGGTGATGTGTGACATAAGCTTCTAGATGTTGTGCATAAAATGCCAGGACAGTTCAAAACCCCCCCAAATGACCCCATTTTGGAAAGTAGACACCCCAAGCTATTTGCTGAGAGTCATGTTGAGTCCATGGAATAATTTATATTGTGACACAAGTTGCGGGAAAGAGACAATTTTTTATTTTTTTTATTTTTTTTTGCGCAAAGTTGTCACTAAATGATATATTGCTCAAACATGCCATGGGAATATGTGAAATTACACCCCAAAATAAATTCTGTTGCTTCTCCTGAGTACGGGGATACCACATGTGTGGGACTTTTTGGGAGCCTAGCCGCGTACGGGACCCCGAAAACCAAGCACCGCCTTCAGGCTTTCTAAGGCTGTAAATTTTTGATTTCACTCTTCACTGCCTATCACAGTTTCGGAGGCCATGGAATGCCCAGGTGGCACAAAACCCCCCCAAATGACCCCATTTTGGAAAGTAGACACCCCAAGCTATTTGATGAGAGGTATAGTGAGTATTTTGCAGACCTCACTTTTTGTCACAAAGTTTTGAAAATTGAAAAAAGAAAAAAAAAAATTTTTTTTCTCGTCTTTCTTTATTTTCAAAAACAAATGAGAGCTGCAAAATACTCACCATGCCTCTCAGCAAATAGCTTGGGGTGTCTACTTTCCAAAATGGGGTCATTTGGGGGGGGTTTGTGCCACCTGGGCATTCCATGGCCTCCGAAACTGTGATAGGCAGTGAGGAGTAAAATCAAAAATGTACGCCCTTAGAAATCCTGAAGGCGGTGCTTGGTTTTCGGGGTCCCGTACGCGGCTAGGCTCCTAAAAAGTCCCACACATGTGGTATCCCCGTACTCAGGAGAAGCAGCTAAATGTATTTTGGGGTGCAATTCCACATATGCCCATGGCCTGTGTGAGCAATATATCATTTAGTGACAACTTTGTGCAAAAAAAAAAAAAAAAAAAAAAAAATTTGTCACTTTCCCGCAACTTGTGTCAAAATATAAAACATTCCATGGACTCAACATGCCTCAAAGCAAATAGCTTGGGGTGTCTACTTTCCAAAATGGGGTCATTTGGGGGGGTTTTATGTCATCTGGGCATTTTATGGCCTTCAAAACTGTGATAGGTAGTGAGGAGTAAAATCAAAAATGTACGCCCTTAGAAATCCTGAAGGCGTTGCTTGGTTTTCGGGGCCCCGTACGCGGCTAGGCTCCCAAAAAGTCCCACACATGTGGTATCCCCGTACTCAGGAGAAGCAGCTAAATGTATTTTGGGGTGCAATTCCACATATGCCCATGGCCTGTGTGAGCAATATATCATTTAGTGACAACTTTTTGTAATTTTTTTTTTTTTTTTTTTTTTTGTCATTATTCAATCACTTGGGACAAAAAAAATGAATATTCAATGGGCTCAACATGCCTCTCAGCAAATTCCTTGGGGTGTCTACTTTCCAAAATGGGGTCATTTGTGGGGGTTTTGTACTGCCCTGCCATTTTAGCACCTCAAGAAACGACATAGGCAGTCATAAATTAAAGGCTGTGTAAATTCCAGAAAATGTACCCTAGTTTGTAGACGCTATAACTTTTGCGCAAACCAATAAATATACACTTATTGACATTTTTTTTACCAAAGACATGTGGCCGAATACATTTTGGCCTAAATGTATGACTAAAATTGAGTTTATTGGATTTTTTTTAGAACAAAAAGTAGAAAATATCATTTTTTTTCAAAATTTTCGGTCTTTTTCCGTGTATAGCGCAAAAAATAAAAACGGCAGAGGTGATCAAATACCATCAAAAGAAAGCTCTATTTGTGGGAAGAAAAGGACGCAAATTTCGTTTGGGTACAGCATTGCATGACCGCGCAATTAGCAGTTAAAGCGACGCAGTGCCGAATTGTAAAAAGTGCTCTGGTCAGGAAGGGGGTAAAACCTTCCGGGGCTGAAGTGGTTAAAGTGTAACTAAAGGCAAAACTTTTTTTTTAAATTTAGGAGTAAGGGAGGGCTATAACCCCCCGTCAGTTTTTTTTTTTTTTGTCATCTGTGTCCCATTGGGAATATTTCCCTTCACTTCCTGCCCCATAGCCAAAACAGAAAGTGAAAGGAGACCCCTCCAAAATGAGGTAATCTGGGTGATGTTACCAGGGTCACAAAAACTTGTGTCTCCATTGGAAGATGTCCTCTCTATTACTGTTTTAATGTCAACTCAAAAATTTGGGATTCTCTTTTACCTTCACTTTCGATGATAATGGTAAACAGGACAAATAGAGAGGGTAAATCTCTGTACAGGGGCACAAACAGCAATACAAACTGACAATCCCTGTCCACTCTATGCAAAACTAAAAATAAATGTTTTGCCTTTAATTACACTTCAATTATGAGCAATCAGTTCTCTGTTCTGCCATGTCTATGACAAACACAGCACAGAGAACAGGAGAGCTGGAGCTGCATGCTCTGATCTGTCTGACCTGCCCCCCTGCTCAGCTCAGCGCGGCAGGGAGGAGGCAGGTTGTTAACCCTTCATTCTATGCTTGTATAGTGTATTCACCGTATGAGCAGAAAAAGGGATGTGAGCTGTCTGCTGACAGCTCGCACTCCATATGACATGTCACACCTGGCGAGCATCTGTGGCAGTTTTCTACATGGAAACTGCCACATTCCCCCTGTTAAATAGGTGAAGACCCTGCACCAGTTTATATTTTACTAGTCACCTGAATGAGTTCTATCTGCTTAGGTCCTGTGGTGCATGCCACTCCTGGATTGTAGTTAAAATTCCATATACTGAATAACAGGAACAAGTAACATCTGGTGAACTATCAAAATTTACATATGCCCCAGACAGGAAAATCAATACATTGCACTGTCTTCATATCATGTCTCAGTATGGGAATGCTGCATCAACTCACAGTCTGTGTCCTGTGAATAGAGACCCATGTTTTCCTAAAGCCCTGTACACATGGGCAGAATGTCGGGAGACATTTGCTGGTACAAAAAATACCGGCCGACATTCTGCCCATGTGTGTATCAGTCTGTCTGAGAAAATCTGGCCCATTTCTGTCGGACCTGCATGCTAGAAAATCAGCAGCCGACCGACTCCCAATCAGCGCTCTCAGCCAATGGCGGAGAGAGCGCAGATCAGAGTGTTCTGGCGGGGGGGGGGGGGCGTTAGTACAGCAGCTCCCGACCGGAGACGTCTGTTTTTTTTTTTATGCAACTCCGCGGGTTGCTGTAGTGTGTACCAGGCTTAAAGGGGTTGTAAAGTTGTTGTTTTTTTTTTTTTAAAATAACAAACATGTTATACTTACCTTCACTGTGCAGCTCGTTCTGCACAGAGTGGCCCCGAACCTGGTCTTCTGGGGTCCCTCGGCGGCTGTTTCAGCTCCTCCCCGCAAGCATTTACCACCTTCATGCGAGCTCCCTCGCACGGTGGTGAGTGCTTGCGGGCGCGCTCCCGTGATACAGCCAGCGGCTATAGCCGCTCGCTGTATCACTCGGCCCCGCCCCCCGGCACGCCGCGTCATCGGATGTGATTGACAGCAGCGCGAGCCAATGGCTGCGCTGCTTTCAATCCATCCACTGCAGCCAATCAGCGACCAGGCTGAGCTGCAATGAAGCTGACGAGGACGAGGAGCGAAGATTCGAGGCGTCAGGTAAGTAAAACGGGGGGGCTGGGGGCGGCGGTACTGTCAAAAGTTTTTTCACCTTAATGCATAGAATGCATTAAGGTGAAAAAATTTTTACCTTTACAACCCCTTTAACTCTATGTCTCTGTCTATGTTCTGTTCCATAGGGCTTACCCAATAATCCCTTGCAATTAGCAGGTCACACTTGATGATCTTATCAGAAAGTGGAGAGGGCACATCAGCCATATTTGAAGAGGGCAATACAAAGATACTGCATCACAAAATAATAGATATACTTACATTTTAAAGGAAATCTGTATTGAGAGGTATAAGTAGACTGCTATTGCTGATCTCTCAGAAAAGGCAGATAATGCCTAACTGTCATGCTAAATCAGTGACTTTCTGAGTCGCTGACCCAGACTGTCTTTAAGCAACAAATATGTGACGGCAGTACATGTACACTTGGCTTCTTTTGTTTTTTTTACTTGTAATATGGTATTTTCTGTGAAATGTTTAAATAAAAAATGTTGCCTTGCCTTTACCAGTATTTTTCACAATGTAAGAAAAGACCCAGGGGAGATAAAACAGGTGAAGACAAAACAAGTTTAAGAAAAGTATTCAGCAAAGATTGGTTGATACACACATCAGAATGAACCTTTTAGCTTTTCTCCAGAGCATGGTAGGCAGTATTTGAAAACAAAGTCATTCTAAAGAATATGTAAAAGAAAGTCAGGAGAAATGTAACATTTTTGAGTTATCCACAGAACAAGAGGTGCGGGCAATTCTTCCACTGGGGATACCTGTTCCAGGGACTGCTACCTTGGGGAAATCTCCTTGAACTTCCAAGTAAAACACAATTTTCCCAACTGTACACAGACAGAAAAACAAACAAACAGGGGTTTTAACTTACTCTATTGTTTCCTAAACTAAAATAAAGTTTTGGCTATACACTTTAGCCATTCAGCTACATAGGTATGAACGTCCAAGAACTTCATATTCGTAGTCTTTCAAGAGTGGCTGTCCACTCACCTCTGTTCACCTTTGTGATGAAAAACATTGCATGTTAGCACAAATCTACAAATCAATACATTCATCTGCTTTACATCAATACATGCATCTGTCTTTTTTATTCTACTTTTAAGTGATATGCATTGTGCCTCCCCCCTACCTTGGTAATCATCATTCATCACAGAGATAACCAGAAGTCTGCAGATAGACACTGGTATCTGTCAAAGTCAGTACAAGAGTTCATATATGAAGAACTCAGATGTCTGTATCTGTGTACAGACATTCTAAAGCAGGGGTGTCCAACCGGCAGCCCAAAGATGGCTAGGAATGCAGCCCAACACAAAATCGTAAACTTGCTTAAAAATGTTTATTTATTTTTTAGTTTTTTGTACAAATGTGAACATATATAGCTGAAAAACAAACAAACTCGACAGTCTCTTTACTGGACTTTTATACGTTTTCTCTTCCCAAAGAAAAATGTCCCACTCTTCACAATCAAGCCTTATTCATCAGTCTTGTTATGTCATCAGTTTTCAGCAGCACCTATATTTGTGAGCAACTATTTTCTGTTTCAATATTTTTATTAAAGATTTTGACAAAAAGGTAGAAGGTAAACATGTCACAAATTGTTATCCAAAGAATGAACACGTAAGCGGAATCTCCATTGGACAAAGTGTAAGCATAAGGAGTACACAAGGGATAATACAAAACTGAAAAACATAGAGAATGGTAGCTAAGTACTGGTAATTCCAAAAGTAAGATAGGAATGCCAATATTTCGATTTAACATAACACATTTGTGTGACGGGTATGCTTTCATATTTTTTGTACCATATTGCAGTCTGTTCCTAGACTAAAGGCAGTCATTCCCCAATTTGTTACATAAGAGCCCATTATCCATATCATGTGTGAATGTAATAGAAAATGTGTTCTCTGGTTCGAGCTTGGAGTTCAGTTCCCAAATATTTCATGGTTGTCGGCCTCCTTTGTTTGTTTCCCTTCCTACATATTGATACTGTACCTATTTTTCCATCCTTTTTTGTCTTTTTCAGACTCCCTATTGGTTGGGCCTCAGTGCACATGCCAGCCTGCTGTTTGTCTGGATTCCCAGAATCCAGTGGGGCTGGTGGGTGTGACCAGGGGATATTTACCCCCTCATTTTCCATGCCCCCCCCCCTTTCCTCCTTGATAGCCAAGTCAACTAGCACCTGGTGGATGGGATCTGTGGGAGACTCTATGCCACAATGTTTTTTTCCTCTTTTTCCTTTTTTAATCATTATGGATGCTCAAATGTACCTGCTAAGTGATTATGATGTAAGTAGTGCTATGCCTGTATTATTCTATGACTATGTAGCATTATATGTTAGGGTTTGTTGGCTGACTATCTTACATTTAAATTTCATAGATACTGTGTTCCCTGTGAAGACCCTGATGAAGGAGACAATTCATTTCTGAAACGTCATTAGATTAAGGAAGTTGTATCTTTTCTCTTTGCTATTTCTCTGTACATTGCACTGCGTCCTTGGTAATGTGTTACATATGTATTTTATATGTATGATATTTTCAATGAATTGAATATATTTTTTCTACAACCTTGATGTGGTAGTGCCTTCAAATTCTCACCTTTAGTGGGTTCCTCCTTCTTTCTATTTCACTGGGATGTGGCACACCTCTTTGAGCAGTTCCCATCAGAAACCCTGTTTCCTTCACAATCACGTTAAGTGAACCCCTGGAACAAGCCTGTTCCCTGAGATGGCAATAGGAGAATGCAGAGTTACAATTGGAGAAGAGAGGCCAAAAGGCCAAAATTTGGGGAAGAGAGGGGGACAAAGAAGAGAAGGAGAAGTGGGAAGAAGAAATAGGGGACTCCGCTCTCCAACCCTCACTGGTGCGCAAATATTTTCAAAGATGAAGCAAACAAAGGGCAAAATTAGAACTAAAATATCTGATGAGCACCTTGAGAATTGCTACTACATGCATCGATCCAGTTACTGATGCGTTAGTTTATCAAAAACACTGTCAAATATCGCACTAATTTTATGTTGCCCTCTTTTACTTTTATAATAAAAAATATTTTAAAAAATGAAGTTTTATTGCTCAGATACTTTATCTGTATCAGCTATCCTTATTGTTAGTGTATTATATGGCCCCAGTGGCGGCTGGTGCTCAATTTTTTTTTTTTTTTGGGGGGGAGGGGGGGGGGGTGGCGCAAACAAACTGAAAAAAATGTGAAAAAAAAAATTGCAGCCACTGTGCCCATCAAATGCAGCCACTGTTCCATCAAACGCAGCCACTTTGCCCATCAAATGCAACCACTGTGCCATCAAACGCAGCCACTGTGCCCACCAAATGCAGCCATTGTGCCCATCAAATGCAGCCACTGTGCCCATCAATTGCAGCTACTGTGCCAAACGCTGCCACTGTGCCCATCAAATGCAGCCACTGTGCCCATCAAATGCAGCCACTGTTCCATCAAATGCAGCCACTGTGCCATCAAATGCAGCTACTGTGCCCATCAAGTGCTGCCAGTGTGCCCATCATATGCTGCCAGTGTGCCCAACTGCCCATCAAATGCTGCCAGTGTGCCCAACTGCCCCTCACATGCTGCTAATGTGCCCAAACGCTGCCAGTGTGCTCATCAAATGCTGCCAGTGTGCCCCCCACCCGCTCACCGTCTACCCGGCACTTACCCTGTGTCTGTGGGGCATTGGGTGACAGCGACGAGCGGGGTCCTTCGTGCGCCTCCTCTCCTGCCTCATCTCCCGTCCTCTCCTCCATAGGCATCCAATAGCAGCGCCTGTTTCAGCCAATCAGGTGACAAGTAACAGACCCGAGCACCTGATTGGCAGAGAGGCGGTTCAGTGTTAGGAAAGCGAATAGTCAAGCATGGCGCTCGCAGTTCACCTATTTTGCAGCCTTAGAGCCTTACTTGCCAGCTCCGCTCAGGCCGTGCATTCCACGAGCTTCAGATGTTACTTCCGGTTTCCGTCTGGCACAGGGAAACTGGAAGTAACCTCTTAACTAGAACAACAAAGCACCCGCCCGTAGTGATACTACGGGTGGAAGTTTTTTGGCGTGATGGGATGCGTCACAGAACCAGTAAAAATCCTGCAAATGAAGCGCCTCACCTGAAATCTCGTGATTGCATTGATGTGGCGCTTCTCATAGTGCACTGTGTCCAGTGCCCAAACACAGTTCACTTAAAGGAAATGTTTTTTTTTTTCTAAATGGCCTTTTACAAAAAAAAAAATATTTTTTTTTTACTGCCGGGGGGGGGGGGGGGGGGGGGGGTGTTAGGGGGGGCCGCCACTGTATGGCCCATAACAATTCCTCTACTTTCAATGTGGCTGAAGGAACCCAATTTTATACAGAGGAGGGGCTCTTAGCTAGTATAATGTGATCTTTTGTTATATTACCATTAAGAGCAAGTGAACCCAAAAATTACTTCTCCATATTTGGTGAAATGAGGGGGATTGACTTACCTACTGAGTCATCGCTCTTGTCTTTTACTTTGACTAGGAATCTCAGCATAGAAATAGCAGGGCTTTGTTTCTGCCGGAACAGAGTTCTGCCACCTTTGGCAGCCCTGTCCTCTCCCACTTGTCACTTACACAGAAGCTAGTAGAAGATTCACTTTCTCCACCAGCTTCTGTGTGCTAGTGTCGGCACTGCACCCAGGGCTACATGATGCTGAATGGATGTCCTGGCACTGCAAGCACCAACATTTTTTGTAGATTTGGCTGGGGCTTGGGGAGGTGGTTTCTTTGTCCGCCCGCCGCCTGTCACCACAGTGTAGCACAGAGCCAAGTGAACCGCAGTGCAAAGAAACTCCTCCTCGGCTCTGTGCTACATTCCTTATAGGCAGAGCTGCAGGAGACATCACTGGCTTTGAAAGAAAGCCCGGGCACATCTAACAGAGCGGTGCTGGCTGCATTCTGAGAGAGGTGAAAGAGCTAGGGGGGAGGAGGAGAATCTGTGAACAGATAAGACCCCTTTCACACTGAGGCACTTTTCAGGCACTTTCACGCTAACAAAGCGCCTGAAAAGCTCACAAAAACCTATTTCCATTAAAATCAATGAATGCTTCCACACTGGGACAGTGCGCTGGCAGGGCGGTGAAAAAAATGCCCCTCTCCATTGAAATGAATGGAAAGCTCTTCAAAAGTGCCTGAAAAGCTCTTCAAAAGCACCTGAAAAGCTCTTCAAAAGCGCTCAGTGTTTTACTGGCAGTTTAGAAGCGCCTCAGTGTGAAAGGGGCCTTAGAGAGCTTTTTGCAGGGCCGGGACAAGGAGTGGGCAGGAGGGGCGGCTGCCCTGGGCACTGCGGTAACAAATAGAGCGGGGGGGGGGCACCGCGAGGAGATTGAGGGGGGAGGGGATTTGTGTTGGTTGTAAAAATTTGGGAGGCATCAAATGGTAAGAATTGTCCTAGGAGAGGAAATGTGTGTGTGCTAGGAGTGGTGATATAGGGGTATTTGTATTGGGTGGGGCACGGGAGAAGAGGATTTGTGCTAGGAGGGTCTATTTGGGGGTTTGTGCTAGAAGAGGTGATATGGTAGAGGGGGAAGGGGATTTCTGCTAGGAGAAATTTCTTTTTTGGGTGGGGTTAATGCTAGTAGGGATGATTGGGGGGTGCTAGGAGAGGGATGGGGGCGATTTGTGCTAGGAGGGAGATTTGGAATAGGAGGGGGAGAGACTGTGCATTCGGAGGGGAAATTTCAGGTGTGGAGGATTTGTGCTAGGGGGGGTGATTTTTTTGGGGGGGGCATTTGTACTAGGGGAAAATGATTAATAGCAGGTAATGTGGCGCTACTAAAAAACAAGTAATTGTGGTGCTTCATAAATATAATCCTCAAATGTAAAACTAACAATCATAAAATCACCAGAAGCACCTAGTATAGAAAATGACTAGGAAATTCCATAAGGATAGATCCAAATAAATAATGCGTCCTTGGAATTAGTCTCTCATATATATTGTATAGCAAATGATTATCAAACCAATGCTAAAACAATAAATGAAAAAATGTGCAAAACGGCAATCAGCAATCTAAACAATGTTTTTCTGTCTAGCGCAGTGTTTCTCAACTCCAGTCCTCAAGGCGCCCCAACAGGTCATGTTTTCAGGATTTCCCTCAGATGAAAAGGCTGTGGTAATTACTAAGGCAGTGAAACTGATCAAATCACCTGTGCAAAATAATGGAAATCCTGAAAACATGACCTGTTGGGGCGCCTTGAGGACTGGAGTTGAGAAACACTGGTCTAGCGTGATAACACCTTATGTTGGCAGATACTTTGTTAGGCCTAATTTTATTCTTTCCCTAGTGGTTTGCGCATTAGTACCCCCCTTTTTTTTACATTTGTACTGGGGGGGAATTGGGGGATGGAGGGTGCAGAGATTTGTGCCTCGAGGGGGGATTTCAGCAGGGGGGTGCATTTGTACTGGGAGGAGGGGGCAATTATGCTTCGGGGATAATAATGCAGATTAGTGCCCATTTTTTTTTGTTGGGGGGGTTTTGCTGGCACATAACGTTTATACTTTTTGGGGGAGGGGGCGTAGTTTGGCATTTTCGCCCTGGGCTCTATGTCTTGTCCCAGCACTGGCTTTTTGTGTGGTGGAGGAGGGGAGGCTTTGTGAACAGGTGAGAGAGCTGGAGGGAGGGGATGATTAGTGAACAGGTGAGAACTGGGGGGAGGGAATGATTAGTGAACAGGTGAGAGCTGGGGGGGATGATTAGTGAACAGGTGAGAGCTGGGGGGGGGATGATTAGTGAACAGGTGAGAGCTGGGGGGAGGGGATGATTAGTGAACAGGTGAGAGCTGGGGGGGAGGGGATGATTTGTGAACAGGTGAGAGCTGGGGGGAGGGGATGATTAGTGAACAGGTGAGAACTGGGGGGAGGGAATGATTAGTGAACAGGTGAGAGCTGGGGGGGGATGATTAGTGAACAGGTGAGAGCTGGGGGGGGATGATTAGTGAACAAGTGAGAGCTGGGGGGAGGGGATGATTAGTGAACAGGTGAGAGCTGGGGGGGGATGATTAGTGAACAAGTGAGAGCTGGGGGGAGGGAATGATTAGTGAACAGGTGAGAGCTGGGGGGGGATGATTAGTGAACAGGTGAGAGCTGGGGGGGGATGATTAGTGAACAAGTGAGAGCTGGGGGGAGGGGATGATTAGTGAACAGGTGAGAGCTGGGGGGAGGGGATGATTTGTGAACAGGTGAGAGCTGGGGGGAGGATGGAGGGTTTGTGAATAGGTGAGAGAGCTTCGTGTGTGGGGGGTGGGGGGATTTGTGATCAGGTAAGAGAGTCTTTTGTGTGTGTGTGTGTGTGTGTGGGGGGGGGAGGTTGTGAATAGGTGAGAGAGCTGTGTGTGTGTGTGTGTGTGTGTGTGTGTGTGTGTGTGTGATTTGTGAGCAGGTAAGAGAGTCTTTTGTGTGTATGTGTGTGTGTGTGGGGGGGGGAGGTTGTGAATAGGTGAGAGAGCTGTGTGTGTGTGTGTGTGTGTGATTTGTGAGCAGGTAAGAGAGTCTTTTGTGTGTATGTGTGTGTGTGTGTGTGTGGGGGGGGGGGGAGGTTGTGAATAGGTGAGAGAGCTGTGTGTGTGTGTGTGTGTGTGTGTGTGTGTGTGTGTGATTTGTGAGCAGGTAAGAGAGTCTTTTGTGTGTATGTGTGTGTGTGTGGGGGGGGGAGGTTGTGAATAGGTGAGAGAGCTGTGTGTGTGTGTGTGTGTGTGATTTGTGAGCAGGTAAGAGAGTCTTTTGTGTGGGATGTCTTACAGTCACATGTTACATATTAATGGCCCCTGAATGATACTCCTGAATGCTGCCTTTTACGTCACATACTCCTAAGCCCTGCAGATTGTATGATGGACCGCACATTACACGGTACTCTGCTTGCGTCACTTCTCTGAACCTTGTGCCTTCTGTGATACGCGGTTCTAAGCCTCTATAACACCCACTATTTAGCGACTGTGTAATTTTGACCTCTGAGGAAGGCGTGACGGGGGGGGGCAGGGTTGTGGGGCGGGGAGGGTGAGTTTCAGCACCTATTCTCTGAGACAAAAAGCCCTGAGAAATAGTATAAAGGTAGACAATTTTTTTTTTTTTTACATACATACAGCCTGCCTACATGGCACTAAATCAAAAGTTGTAAGTGCATAAACATACAG
Organism: Lithobates clamitans; assembly: GCA_037952925.1. Classification (NCBI taxonomy): domain Eukaryota; kingdom Metazoa; phylum Chordata; class Amphibia; order Anura; family Ranidae; genus Lithobates; species Lithobates clamitans. Next base: position 5,988,269 of record JBBGZY010000573.1, on the reverse strand, counting down.
TATTAGTTATCAGAAGGGAACTTTTGTGAAATATACAGAGTGAAATTGTGGGTATGTAGGCTCTAAGGCTTTTATTTTAATCTTTACTGCACTGACTGGTCAGTCATTGACCTGGAACAACTTATTCCCATTAGGTGGTTTATATCCCATGGAGCGTGCTTTCTTACCCTATAATCTAATGCACCCTTCTACTCCAAATTTAAGTGAACCGCATCAACACACGTGATGCATGTACTTTTTCTGCAAGTGAGAACCTACAGTTTACAATCCATAGCAGTTTACATATCCATTACAGTTCCATGCAGGCTTCCCTAGTTGGCTGCACATACCCTGCCTCCTAAACCTTGCTATTAGCAAATGCCTTTAAAAAAGTCAATACATTGATTAAATGCATCAAGTTGAGCCATAACTAGCAGATCTATTTGGTCAAGCAGTTCAAGCATTCAAACAGTTATTTTAGTGCTGTGTGCACTTTATACACATACGGTAAATGGAATAACTTTTGAAAAATTAGTATTATGTCATTTAATAAACAGATTTGACTATATAAAGTTTATTTTGCATCATATATTGGCAATTGCTATATGAGATCTTATCAACCTGGTGAAAAGAGGGGGAGAAGTGGTTATTACCTGGTTATAATGTAAAGAAGGAAGTTTGGGAAATCAAAAGGATTATTATTTTTATACTTTTCTGTCATAGGAGGGTAATAAAATTGATAAGTGTGTATCTAGTTTGTTATACAAGAGCAGTGAGCTGGGAGAAAGTTGAGCCACTAATTTGAAGTGAAGAGAAAATCACAATTATGTATGTAATGCTTACCCCCAAAGGAGTCCCTGGATGTATCCCCTGTTCCCATGCTCAGGATTGTGCAAATAACACCACACACTCTGACACACACTCTGGGTGGGGAATGTTTATTGCAGGTGTATATGCAGTACCCAGGTAGCAAAAGAGATATGACACAACAGCAGTAATACAGCAAACAGTTAAAATATAGCAAGGTATATATTACTAATAGGTGAGCAGTAGAATAAAATATACTGTAAATACAAGTAATGGATGTACAGAACAACTTCTCCTAAACCCTATACTGGGACAATCCTAAAGCAGGCCATACACAGAGCTTTCCCCGCCAGGAGAATACATTGGCTTGGTGAAAGGGCTATACCAGCCACTAGCAATAATCGCATGTAAAATTTGGCAGGCTGGTTGTACCCAATTTAATTGATCAATCAACCTGGTACATTCACCTTGCCCATGCATTGTTCAAATCTCGGCTGGTTCCTGCTAAACTGGTCTAGATTCGAACTGTCTATGGCTAGCCTAACTAAGGAGAATTACACCATTCTATCAGTTCAGCAGTCTGTAATATACTGACTTCTGCTGGCAAGCTCATTGGGGCCCAATTGTTATGTCTGAGTGTTTTGGATAATGTCCCTTTAAGCACTGATGATGACAAACCCTCTGGTCCTTTTAAGCACTGATAAAGTCACTGGCTCTGCGATACTAGCAGGCAACACTGCCTCTCTTTTGCCAAAGTGTAAGTGGATTTGGCCAGTGGCCATTCACCTACTTCTTGTGTTAGCAGGTGGTATCCCTCTGCTCTGCATACTGGGTGAAACACAGAAAGTCTGTCTCTGCAGAGTCTTTTACCCTTTATCAGGTAGCAAGTTCTATCAACATTTCTGATAGATATCACATACATAGTTGCCAACATTGAAAAAAAAATATGTGGGACACTTTTTTGGCTGTAGGCGGAGCCGATCAATAATTAGGAGGCGGGGCATTCGTTTGTAGGCGTGGTCTAGTAAAAAATAATAGTTGCAGCTCGCTTAGCGCGCCGCGGCGAAAAATAGGCGTGGCTTACGCGGAAAGTGGGCGTGGCTTGCATGAAAGTGGACGTGGCTTAAATTGACGTGGCTCAAGAGGGTGTGGTTAGAGTCTGAGATGAATGAGGGATGGAGAGGGAGAGGGAAAGGGGGAGAGGGAGAGGGAGAGGGGGAGAGGGAGAGGGGGAAAGGGAGAGAGGAATGACGGGACAGCAGCCCCAGATCCTACACAATAGAAATATGTGTATTCTAGAAAGTTTAACAATCAGCAGATAAAGATACTCCAAACACCTGGTGTTAACGCTTCAATCATCCCGGCACCATGGTTGTTATGGTGTCAGGATGATTGAAGCGCATTATTTCTATTATTACATTGTAATATAAAATTAAATCATTCAACTCACCATAATGCAGAATCAGTGGGATCCCTGAGCGTGTCACTAGCCACGTCGCCTGCCACCTGCAGAGTCTGTCCTTGCATCAGGTGCCCCCGGCAGAGTCTGTCCTTGCATCAGGGGCCCCCGCCAGAGTCTGTCCTTGCATCAGGTGCCCCCACCAGAGTCTGTCCTTGCATCAGGTGCCCCCGCCAGAGTCTGTCCTTGCATCAGGTGCCCCCGCCAGAGTCTGTCCTTGCATCAGGTGCCCCCGCCAGTGCAGCCCCCCCTCAGTTAGTGCAGCCCCCCCTCAGTTAGTGCAGTCCCCCCTCAGTTAGTGCAGCCCCCCCCCTCAGTTAATGCAGCCCCCCTCAGTGCAGCCCCCCTTCAGTTAGTGCAGCCCCCCCTCAGTGCAGCCCCCCTCAGTTAGTGCAGCCTCCCCCCAGTTAGTGCAGCCTCCCCCCTCAGTGCAGCCCCCCCTCAGTTAGTGCAGCCCCCCTCAGTTAGTGCAGCCTCCCCCCCTCAGTGCAGCCCCCCCTCAGTGCAGCCTCCCCCCCTCAGTGCAGCCCCCCTCTCAGTTAGTGCAGCCTCCCCCCCTCAATGCAGCCCGGCCCCCGCTCAGTGGAGGAGCGGCCGGTGTTCTGCCGAGAAAGTTCCCCTCGGCAATGGCGGACCCCCTGTACTGCGCAGGCGCAGCGCTTGCGCAGTACGGGGCTGGGGAACTTTCAGAAAGACACGGCGCCGGTGTCTTTTGCTCGCTTCAGTGGAGAGAGGAGGGGCCGTGCAGCCAAAGAAGCCGCTTCATTGGCTGCACGGATCGAGCCCCCTTCCCCTCTCCACTCAACACTAGAGGCAGCTAGAGCGGCGGCGCCGGCCGCCATTTTGCTGGAGCCCGCTGCTCCAAAAAAAAAAATAAACCAACATTCCCGATTTTCCTTATGGAAAATTCCGATTCGGGACACTCTCCAATCGGGACGAGGGTCCCAAAATCGGGATTGTCCCGGGAAAATCGGGACTGTTGGCAAGTATGCACATATCAGTATTTCCAATGTCCCAGAATGTCTATCACTGCGCCTCTCTCCCTCTGAGGTTCAGGGGTGAGTGGTCTGTTAGCAGCCTGATGTGCACTCAGCGCTCTCAAAACAGTCTTCACACTTCTGCTCATCCCAGGAAAACAGCAGGGATCCACCTGTCCTCTTCGCTTCAGTGCCTTGTGTTTAAACGTGGCATGGTTTTTGGTGCCAGAAAGGCTGGTCTGAGTATTTTAAAAAACTGCTAATCTATTGGGATTTTTACGCACAACCATCTCTATAGTTTACAGAGAATGGTCCGAAAATATCCAGTGAACGACAGTAGTGTGGATGAAAATGTCTTGTTGATGTCAGAAGTCAGAGGTCAGAGAAGGTCAGAGAAGAATGGGCAGAAGGGTTCAAGATGATAGAGAGGCAACAGTAACTTAAAATAACTACTCGTTACAACCAAGCAGGGCCGTCTTTAATATTGATTGGACCCTGGGCAAAACTTTTCTTGGGGCCCCCCCATGCAGTTTTGCTCTCCAACTGCTCTGAGACATACAATAAATAGCAGCTAGACTCAAAATCAGTTTACTGAATAAGATCAGACAGCTATTGCGATTGGTTGCCAGAGGTTACAGTATATCATTACCGCTCACTGACTGGTTGCTAGAGGTTACAGCACACATTATGGCTCACTGATTAGTTGCTAGAGGTTACAGCATATGATTTCTGCTTGTTGATTGGTTGCTAAAGATTACTGTGGATATGACCTCAGGGGGGCATGATATACATATCAATGCTGTTGGCCACTGCTATTTACATATGAATGACACCGCTATTTACATATGAATGCTGGTATTTTACATGTAAACACAGTGTCTGCAGGTGAGTCATCTGTACACAACAATAGGGCAGAGCTGGGCAGCATTAGTAGCAGCACTTCACACTGAGATATTGGGACACAGCACGGGACTAAAACCTCAAGGGATGAGGTAATTTAAACCAGGATAGTTGGCAAGTATGAGGCAGCTGCTTTGGGCCCCATAACAATGACAGGGCCCAGGGCAGCTGCCCCTTTTGGCCCGCCTTAAAAACGACCCTGCAACCAAGGTATATAGAATACCATCTCTGAACGCACAGCCTATCGAACTTTGAAGTAGATGGGCTACAGCAGCAGAAGACCACATCAGGTGCCACTCCTGTCAGCTAAGAACAGAAAATGGAGGCTACAATTTGCACAGGCTCACCAAAATTGTACAAAAGAATATTGGAAAAATGTTGTTTGGTCTGATGAGTCTTGATTTCAGCTGCAACATTCAGATGGTAGGGTCAGAATTTGGCATAAACAACATGAAAGCATGAATCTATCCTGCCTTGTATCAATGGTTCAGGCTGGTGGTGGTGGGGGTGGTGTAAGGGTGTGGGAGATCATTTATTGGCACACTTTGGGCCCCTTAGTACCAATTGAGCATTGTTTAAATGCCATAGGCTACCTGAGTATTGTTGCTGACCATGTCCATCCCTTTATGACTACAGTATACCCATCTTCTGATGACTACTTCCAGCAGGATAATGCACCATATCACAAGGCTCAAGTCATCTCACCATTGGTTTCTTGAACATAACAAGGAGTTCACTAGACTCCAATGGCCTCCACAGTCACCAGATCTCATCCAATAGAGCACTTTTGGGATGTGGTGGTAAAGGAGATTTGCATCAAGGATGTGCAGCCGACATATCTGCAGCTACTGTGTAATGCTTTCATGTCAATATAGACCAAAATCTCTGAGGCATGTTTCCAACACCTTGTTGAATCTACGCCATGAAGAATTAACGCAGTTCTGAAGGCAAAAGGGGGTCCAAACCGGTACTAGCAAGGTGTACCTAATAAAGTGGCCAGTGAGTGTATATATGCACTTTAATGTTTAATATACGGTATGTCTGCTGGATTCATCTATAAAAGAGCTGATAAAAGAGCCCATCAAATACCTAGTTATATACTATTAGTTAGTGAGGTTTTTATCACACTGAGTGCCATTAGTAAGACTTGGGATTTCGGAAAAGGGTGTGTTGGAGGGGCAAGAGCTGACTTAAAGAGAGCTCTGCCCCAAAAATATAGACAAAGGGCAAATGACTAGTCACCAGTATTGCATTTCTGTAGCTGTTGTTTTACAAATCTAGATGTTTCCTATAAAAAGCAAATTGTAAATTGTCACTTTTTGAGTTCAGTTCCACTTTAAAGGGATGAAGCCAACATTTCCAGAGATAGCTAACAGGAGTCCCTATAGACTCTAAAATGTATCTGTGGGTCCCTATAGGTGGAGATGGTAAATTTCTCGGGTCAATTTAGTTAGGTTTTACTTTAATCCAGGTACACTTTAAATTTAGCTTAGGTTTGAATTGTCCCAATTCTGTTAGCTTTTAATGGGCAAGAAATGTTGGCCCTATCTTTTTTAAACAGGTGTCTGTGCCTGGCGTTTCTTGAACAAATCTGATAAGGACACAATGACAGATGGCAGCTGACCTATTCTACCAGTTCTTGGGGGATTTGGGCAGTCTATTAAATGACAGATTCAAGCATCTGAACACAACAATTGCTTTTCCACAGCTTTCTGTAAAATAATATAACAACTTTTTTTCCTGCCAGGCGGGATCTCAAATCTAAAGTGACACCGTTATTTCAGTGTTTAAGTGCATTCAAGCAAGCCTCTGTGTTCATCTGTCTCACTTGCCTGGATCAGATTGCTGTCAAATAGGACCAGCCACTTGTAGCTGTCTTCTCCTTGGCTCCCCAGTGGTCAGCGGTCTCATATTGAACAACAAACCTTCATGACCTTGCAGGCACTTTCCTGTAAATGGAAGAAGCTGACTCTCTAGGGAGAGTCATGCTTGCTGAGATCCAACATGTTAATCACAGATAGATAAACTCGTCAAAGGTTTGACCTTCTTCCCAGGCATTTTCAGTTTCCTTCAATTATTTGCTAAAAGCCTATGTGTAGAACACTTTTTTTGTGTGTTATATATGGTAATCAACATACGTCAGTGGGGCATTAAAGGACGATTCAAAACAAATGTGGTTAGTATTTCTTTTATTTTCAAAACTTCTCTCTTAAGGAGCTAGGTAGGTAAAATAGAAACGGTAAACTGCTAGGATTAATGCTTCTTGCATACAGTAAATGAATACATTTTTTTAGCCCTTTTCTTTTCACAAAAATTACTCAACAATTTACACCTATCTGTAATTGTTGTCCCTGCTAGGAGCAATGATGCTTTAAGACAAAATCGGAAATCAGAGGTCAAAAAGAGGAGGTTAAAGAGAGACACTATTGTCTAAAGAAAAAAGTCACATATAGGCCAGCCAATAGTGTATGACCTAAAGCAGGACCAGGCTACTTGCTGCATGTTCATTCTGAGTTAGTTCATTCATCAAGAGCTCAGTTCAGCCAGATCATTATTATTATTATTATTATACAGGATTTATATAGCGCCGACAGTTTACGCAGCGCTTTGAAAACATGAGGGCAGACAGTACAATTACAATACAATTCAATACAGGAGGAATCAGAGGGCCCTGCTCGTTAGAGCTTACAATCTAGGAGGGAGGGTCAAGTTATACAAGAGGGTAAAAGCTGTGGGGGATGAGCTAATGGAGAAAACAGTGCAGTTGTTAGATGGAGGCAGGATAGGCTTCTCTAAAGAGGAAAGTTTTCAGGGATCGCCTAAAGGTGGATACATTTGGAGACAGTCTGACAGATTGGGGTAGGAAATTCCAGAGGGTGGGCGAGGCTCTGGAGAAGTCCTGGAGGTGGATATGGGAGGAGGTGATGAGGGAGCTAGAGAGCAGGAGGTCTTGGGAGGAACGGAGACGGCGATTAGGTTGGTATTTTGAGACTAGGTTAGTGATGTAGCTGGGGGCAGAGTTGTGGATGGCTTTGTAACTTATTGTTAGTATTTTGAATTTAATTTGTTGGGCGAGTGGCAGCCAATGGAGGGATTGGAAGAGAGGGGTAGCAGACACTGAGCGGTTTGTAAGGTGGATGAGTGTGGCAGCAGCATTCATGATGGACTGAAGGGGGGATGGTCTATTTAAAGGTAAGCCAATGACAAGGGAGTTGCAGTAGTCGAGGCGAGAGATAACCAGGGAGTGAATCAGGAGCTTTGTGGTTTCATTGGTGAGAAAGGGACGTAGTTTAGAGATGTTGCGGAGGTTGAGGCGGCAAGCTTTGGAGAGTGATTGGATGTGGGGCCGAAAGGAGAGTTCAGAGTCCAGGATAACACCTAGCACCCTGACATGTTGGGAGATCATTTGTTTTCTGTATTGCTGTAGAGTAAGTATCAGGCCAATAGTTCTGCCGATTAATTGGAAGGGGAGAGTTTTAAAATGTATCTACAGCCAAAAAGGTTTTCGCTTTGGATAAGGTGATGAGGGTTTTTTTATTGCTATTTGTCTGTTCTATCTACAACCACCTGATCGCTGGAGAGAACACCACTGGCGCTAACAGGTGCTGCCGCCTGATTGTTGGGGAGAATGCTGCTGCCCTCTCTGAGGCATTGGAAGAGGACAGAGGAATACCAGCTGTCACCCCAGGGGTTGGAAAGAGGCCAGTGGCCAAACCCTACTGCACCTCAGTAAAGAGAAACAGTATTGTTTGCCTGGGACACAGTACAAGTACCTACTGTATACCCAGGTTAGGAGGAACCTATCTTAAGTGCTTCATTGCTAGATCTGGGCCCCAACATGTTGGTCAGCAGGGAAAGGGTTTAATGCAGACTGACAGACTGTTATAGAAACATTGTGCCTTAGGCAGGACCCCCCTAGTAAAGTGTTTAGCTATCATTCCATGAAACATTGTCTTATTACTAACTGTATACCCTACCCTGACCGCTACACTAATATGTATATATATGTATATATATATATATATATATATATATATATATATATATATATATATATATATATATATATATACATATACATACAGTTGTTCTCAAAGGTTTGCATACCCTGGCAAAAATTTTGAAATTATGGCATTTATATTGCAAATATGACTAACCATGCCAGAAAACTGTCTTTTATTCAAGGATAGTGATCACATGAAGCCGTTTATTATCACATAGTTTTTTGGCTCCTTTTAAAATCATAATGATAACAGAAATCTCCCAAATGGCCCTACAATGTTTGGTCTTGGTACAGACACAGACAGTGGCGCACACAGGTTAAAATGGCTATTAAAGGTTAATTTCCGACATTTGTGGCTTTTTAAATCGCAATTAGTGTCTGTGTATAAATAGTCAATGAGTTTGTAAGCTCTCACATGGATGCACTAAGCAGGCTAGATACTAAGCCATGGGGAGCAGAAAAGAACAGTCAAAAGACCTGCGTAACAAGGTAATGAACCTTTAAAAAGATGGAAAAGGATATAAAAAGATATCCAAAGTCTTGAATATGCTAGTCAGTACTGTTCAATCATTTCATAAGAAGCGGAAAATTTGGGGATCTCTTGATTAGGGATGGGCCGAACACCCCCCTGTTCGGTTCACACCAAAACATACCGGACAGGCAAAAAATTCGGCAGAACACACGAACACTGTTAAAGTCTATGGGACACGAACACGAATAATCAAAAGTGCTCATTTTAAAGCGGAGTTCCACCCAAAAGTGGAACTTCCGCTCATCTGATTCCTCCCCCCTCCGGTGCCCCAATTGGCACTTTTCAGGGGGGAGGGGGTGCAGATACCTGTATTAGACAGGTATCTGCACCCACTTCCAGGAATAGACTCCCAAGGGAGTCACGCCCCCTCACGCACCCCCCCCCCCCGCTGTCTCCTGGTAAACACACAAGTCCCAGGAGATAGCGGGGACCACTTAGGACGCGCAACACGACTCGTGCATGCGCAGTAGGGAACCGGAAAGTGAAGCCGCAATGCTTCACTTCCTTATTCCCTCACCGAGAATGGCGGCGGCAGCAGCCGAGAGCCGAGCTATTGCTCGGCTTCGGCTGCCGACATCGCTGGACTCCTGGACAGGTAATTGTCCATTTATTAAAAGTCAGCAGCTGCAGTATTTGTAGTTGCTGGCTTTTAATAATATTTTTTCAGGTGGACTCCCTCTTTAAAGGCGTATATGCAAGTTATTGTCATAAAAAGTGTTTGGGGACCCAGGTCTAACTGCACAAGTTCTACAAAAAAGCCTGGTTACAATATGCCCAACACCTTGACATGCCTCATTGGGCTTTTTTGTGGCATTGGTGCAGTAAAGGCTTCCTTCTGGAAGCTCAACCAGGCAGCTCTTTTTTGTTCAAGTATCGTTGAATTGTGCTCCTCAAAAGCAACCACACCATCTTTTTGGAGAGCACCCTGTATTTCTCCTGAGGTTACCTGTGGCTTTTTCTTTGTATCCTAGGCAATTCTTCCGTCAGTTGTGGTTGCAATCTTTCTTGGTCTACCTGACCTTGGCTTGGTATCAAAAGAGCCCCGAATTTTCCACTTCTTAATAAGGGATTAAACAGTACTGACTGGCATATTCAAGGCTTTGGGTATCTTTTTAAATCCTTTTCCATCTTTATAAAGTTCCATTACTTTGTTACGCAGGTCTTTTGACTCGTCTTTTCTACCTTCTCATGGCTCAGTGTCCAGCCTTACAACACCATATCAATAATGAAAAATGATGATGACGTGTGAAAAATAAGTTGGGTGTAAAACACAAACGTGAAAATAACAATAAAAATCCATGAAAAGAAGCGTGATGGGATAAATCAATTAATGCATCAATAAGTCCGCACCAATGGTGAATGTTGTTCATGAATCTTCTCAATAGGTGAAGTGAGTGATGTGGGCAGAAGTGGATGGCATCTGTATAAGAGTGTGCTCACAGTGCCCTTACCTCAAAAGGCATAGATAAAAGCCTTAGTAGTAGATGTTGCTGGATAGCAGTAAGGACCATAGATAGCCTCAGGTAGATGGATGTCTGTTATGGGGCTGCGTCAGGCTTGCATCAAGATCCAGATATCCATATAGACAGGGAAAGAAGAAAGAGGGGGGCCTCGTTTTTAGTCTGTGTATATAACTGTATATTCCGGCGCTCATGTGACTGCTCGGTCTGGCCCGCCCCTCTCCTCTCACGTATCTCCTGACGTCAGGAGATATCGCTGGTCCTTACTGTTATCCAGCAACATCTACTACTAAGGCTTTTATCTATGTCTTTTGAGGTAAGGGCACTGTGAGCACACTCTTATACAGATGCCATCCACTTCTGCCCACATCACTCACTTCACCTATTGAGAAGATTCATGAACAACATTCACCATTGGTGCGGACTTATTGATGCATTAATTGATTTATCCCATCATGCTTCTTTTCATGGATTTTTATTGTTATTTTCACGTTTGCATTTTACATTCAACTTATTTTTCACACGTCATCATCATTTTTCATTATTGATATGGTTTTTAATTATCACTACCTCCACGGGATCACTTGGATCCTCCATGTAGAATTTCACATGTAGCAACCAAGCACTTTAATTAGATATTTTTTTACATGTCATTTATTTCTTTTATTTTATATTGTGACGTGTTATTGCCCTTAATGTTCTGCACGAAATCAGTGTCTAGCCTGCTTAGGGCATCCATATGAGAGCTAACAAACTTATTGACTATTTATACACAGACACTAATTGTGATTTAAAAAGCCACAAATGTGAAAAATGAACCTTTAATTGCCATTTTAACCTGTGTGTGCCTTTTTTGTAATTCTTTTATTTTTTCCAAAGAGTTTTACATTAAACAATCAAGGTATGCATTAATAACCGATAACAGAATCAAGATAGCAAAAATAGGGTCATACAGTCAAAGTTACAGAACAAACCCAGCTCTGCTAAGCTGGGGACCTGGGGGAAGAAACGGTACAGAACAGTAGGCACTCTGTACCATCTGGTCAAAATCTTGTAACAAATCTCCTGAACTCTTGTGGCTATGGAGGACTTATGGGCAAAATTAGGATCTTCTCCTTCTGGGAGTCATTGAACTGAATGCCTAGGTCTGCCTCCCATTTGGAAAGGAAGGGTGGAAAAGACCCTTCCGTCGGGTGAGTCAAGGAGGCATAGATAATTGAAAGGCTATGACGGATCAGCCCCCCTCTGCAGCAAATTTGCTCCAGCTCCGCAAGCTTGCGAGATATGCCTGGGGTCCACAGACACCCACAAAGAATATTACAGAGCTGTAGACCGCTCCAGAAATCCAACGGAGGGTCCACCGCAGACACCCCAGAAGAGGGGAAAAGTTGGCCATCGGGATTCACAAAGTCACAGAGATGTAGCCGTCCGCTCGCAGCCAACCCCCATAACTGAGGGTTATGGAGGCCAGGTGGAAAGTCTAGATTGCCCAGTATCGGCACCAAAGAGAAAAGTAGTGTTGCCACTGAGGAGTTTTGGAAGGCGTCCCTGGCTACCGACAGTGTGCTGCCTAGGGTGGGATGGTCAGTGAGGGCCTTCGGTAAAGGTGAAGTGATCCACGGGCAGCTCTTGTCCGTGCCATTGGAGTCTTCCACTTCCATGGCCACCCAAAGTTTTGCATCTGCATGTCAGTACCAATCCACCAGTCTAGTGAGATGCACTGCTCTGTAGTATGCTTTCACATCTGGGTGGCCTACCCCTCCCCTGTGTTTTGCAAGATGAAGGAGTTGCATCTCAATGCAAGAATGACGATAAAACCAAACAAATTCTTGAAACATAGCAGGTACTCGCTTAAAGAACACAGGAGGAAGGCGAATAGGAAGTGCTTGCAGTATATACAATACCCTGGGCAGCATGGTCATCTTGAGGGCACTGGAGCAGCCAAACCACATTAGTGTGAGCGAATGCCAGTGGAGGAGATCCACTTTAAGGCGGATAAGCAGTGGGGCGAAATTTGCCAAATACAGCTTAGAAGGGTCAGAGGTGATATCAACTCCCAAATAATGAATAGAGTTAGTCGCCCAATGGAGTGGGAATGCCGAGCGTAGAAATTTAACCATGTCCCTGTCTCCTGTGATGTTGAGGATGGAGGATTTATATAAATTGATTAGGAAAAAGAGAGAGCCCCATATTCCTGTAGAGACTGCAATAGTTTTGGGAGAAAGGTAAACGGCTCCGTGGATCAGGTCGTCCGCAAATGCGGCCACTTTGTGCATCCCTAAGGCTTTTTGATAACCAGCAATGCCTTCATCCGTCCTTACTGTGCATAGAAAGGGCTTCAGGGTGAGTATAAATATCAGGAGGACAAGGGGCACCCCTGTCTCATGCCATTGTGTATGTGGAAAAAGGAGGATCTTGTCTCATTGACCTTGACCGCGGCTGTGGGGTTGGAATAAAGGGATAGTATCCAACTCAGCATCAGACCAATGTGCTCCAGGGTGGCTTGCATGAAGGTCCAGTTCACCCGGTCGAAGGCCTTCTCTGCGTCTGTAGACAGCAAGAGAAGGGACCGTTTCGATGATCTGGCTGCGTGGATCGGGTTCACCATCCGAATAGTGTTGTCACGCGGCTCTCGGAGGGGCACAAAGCCTGCCTGGTCTCTTTGAGCCAGACTCGGGATATGTGGGAGCAACCTATTAGCCAAAATTTTTGCAAACATTTTAAAATTGGTGAAAGGCCTAGTAATGTACCCGGTTTGTTTGAGAATTCGTACATTGTACGATGAACCCATGCTAGTTTTTGTTTATTTTGTGGAAAAGGAGCGTGCAGAGTTCCTCACGAACTCTTAAAAGATCTTGATATGTGGTACGTGCAAGACTACCCTTGTGAGAGCACTCCAGGCTATGAAGCTGAGCAAGAAGTTCCTCCATGTGGCGTGACCTCCCTCTTTTAAGACGGGCTCCTATTCTGATCAATGCACCCCGCACCACCGTCTTGTGAGCCTCCCAGACAACCAAGGGATTGGTGACCGGTGCTTCATTGATGGCAAAATAATCCCGCAATTTGGTCAGGAGCTCAGAACGGATGTTCCCCCGATTGGAGCAAGGCCTCATTCAATCTCCAGGATGGTGGAGTCTGAGTCACTGGACCCAGTTGAAGTGTCAGATGGATTGGAGCATGGTCTCAGAAGGTAGTCCAACCGCGAGTGTGATGTATCGGGGGAAAAAAAAAAAGAGAGTAGTCATGGTCTTTAGGGTGTAGTACCTGCTAGGGATCAACCAGATGCAGAGTATACCAATCAGCCTTCAGTCGCTTAAGGCGAGAATAGGGAAGGTGAGAGAAACTGCGTGAGACATCCAATAGAGGGTCCAGAGCAAAGTTGAAGTCTCCCCCAAAAATAGGGAGCCCCTCAGAAAACTCCATTAGCTCAGGAAGGAGCTTCCTTAGAATTTGCAGATGATCAACATAAGGAAAATAAACGTTGGCGAAAGTGACCTGCATGCCAGACACACTCCCCTTCAGGAGAAGAAAGTGTCCCAGATCATCATTCCGCTGTGCCTCAAAAATTCAGGGAACTGATTTGGCCATCAGGATGCTAACCCCCTTGGACTTGGAGATGGGAGAAACATTGTGATAGGACATTGGGAAAGCCCCATTGGTCAGTTTAGGTATTCGATCACAGCGTAAATGCATTTCCTGTAAAAAAAAGCGACTTGGGTCTTACATTTTCGCGAATCAGCCAAAAGCTGAGAGCATTTTTCCGGTTTGTTAAGGCCACGCACTTTGAGGGAAGTGACCTTAAGGAGACCCATAGTACTGTCCAGTCCATATGTGGGTACAGGGAGGTGTGAGGGAAACCCCCCCCGGCCAGGGAGTCCCCCCTGGGTGAGAGGCAGAGAACGGTATTAGGAGGAAAGACACAGAGATGAGAAGAAAGGAAGAAAGAATAGGTATGGGAATTAGAAAGAAACTACCTAAGTTGGAATTAAACTGAGGACCCTAACTCAGCACAGGTATTGCCCGAGTAGGAGTCCGCCCTAGTTGGGGATGGTTAGGGCGTCAGAATGCCCAGAGTGAGCAGCTAAGTGTTAACACAAAACAATACATTTGGAGATGCACAAATTGAGAACAACAAAAAACATAATATAGCTAATGGGCAAATCAGTATAATCAAAATGGAAAAATAGACAACAATAAACAGCCAGCATCAGAGACCATACTGTAGTGGTGCACCGAGGAGGAACATATGGGTCCGTGTGACCATCAGGTGGGCAACATGCAGGAGAGATATGTGCCCAACCTCCGTGCCATGCCCCGGGACACCAACCCAGAGGGCCCCAGTGTAAATAAGTATAAACCATATATAGAAAAACATATAACCTTCAGTGGTACCATTGATATGGAGAGGGTGTAGCCATTGGGCAGGCCCTGCCCGACCATCAAACAGAAACAGGAACTGGAGGGGCAGAGAGGGAGGCCAGAAACCCAGTGGCATCACCATATCCAGGGCCCCCCACCAGGCAAGCCATGTACAGCCAGCACAGCAAGAGCCAATGCGGCCCAGGTGCTATGGAGGCAACAGAGGCTGGCCCCAGACCCCCACCACCCATAGACGGACGGGGAATGGCCACAGATGGCAAGACAGAACAAAAAGCCACTAAGTGAACTAAGCCTGAGGGCCCAATTCAATGGAAGCATGTAGCTGGAGTCCCCTCTCCCCAGCCAAGCAGCCCCCAGGTGAAACCACAAAATGTTCAACTTAGGGACATCAATATGTCAGTCCAGTAGACCCAAAGAGTCAGAGTATAGCAGGTGCAAGAGAGATCCGATGCAATGGGCCTCAAAGAACTGCTAAGGTGTTCCAGACAGATCCAGAAAGTTACATTCCACACAGCCTTACTCGCAACATCAGTGATCGTGAAAGTCAGGCTTTGGAGGATTTCGGGTGGGACCTAGTAGACTCTTGGCTAGGTGCGCAAGACCTTGGTCACTGGATCCATTGTTGTCTTGGCATTGAAGGGCCAGGAGCCTCCTGGGTGAGTAGATAGTCAAAACAGTTAGAAACACTGACAGCAGGCTTGTCAATAAAGCTGAACAGGTCTGGAAGCTGATTGGGGGAGCGAAGGTAGAATTCAGATCCTTGTTTCCGCACAATCAAGTGGAAAGGGTGGCCCCAGTGGTAAGTGGCTTCTGCTTCACGTATCACCTTAAGGAGGGGTCGCATGAGACCCCGCATGGCCGAGTGTGTCTGGAAACATCTGGGTAAATCCGGATAAGAGCTTTGTCAAAGTCAATTGGGCCCTTTGACCATACTAGAAGTAGAATCTCCTCCCTGACGGTGAAAAAGTGGACCTTGCAAAGGACATCCTGAGGCAGATCTGTAGGAGCAGGGCGTTGTGAAGATGGGGGGGTGCTCTAGGGCATGGCACGTGGTGCACCCTGTCTAGCTCCAGCTCAGAGGTAGGAGGTTTGCCCAATACCTGATTCAGGATAGCTGTCACCATGGCACGCAAGTCTCAGCCCATGGTGGCCTACGATATACCTCGAAGTCTCAGATTATTGCGCCTACTCCAGTTCTCTCCATCATCAAGCCGCAGGTGGACCTCCACAAGATAACGGGGGAAGGTCTGATGTTCCATCTCTAGGGTGGTGATGCGAGCATCTGCAGCAGTGGTAGAAGACTCCAGGTCTGTCACCCGCTCCTCCACAGTGTCCACCTGCTGGCGGAGATCATGCAGCTCCCGTGTAAGGGCATTTACTATAGAAGTAGCTATGGTCTGGAGGTCCTGCTTAGTGAGCACGCCTGCAACTATGTCCCGGAGGGCCCCCTCCGTGCGGTCAGCTATCCCTGCCAAGCCCTCTGATTCAGGCTGAGTATCGGAGCGCTGCATAGTATAGTATACAGTATAGGGGAAAGCGGCCACTCTGGGTGTATGTCTCCTGCCGCTGCAGCCCCTGCCTGTGTCTTACTCTTACTTGTGGATGTGGCGGCGCTCGCCAGGGTGCCATCTGGGTCTGAGCCGCGGGAGAGGAGACAGCTTGCTGTCTCAAAAAGTAGTGGGTGATCTTGGGTTCCCTCAAGTCTTTGGTGCTCAGCAGGTGTTTGTGGTACCCCGGCATGTACTTGGTCCTCGCCTGTGCCGTCCAGCGGGGGTTTCCCAGCCTCAGCCCGTGCAGAGCTCCAGAAAGCACAACTTTACTCAGCCATTGCTAAGCCACGCTCCGTATGCCACCTTCTGTGTCTGTACCAAAGCCAAACATTCCATGGTATGTAAGCTTTTTATCAGGATCATTTGGGTAATTTCTGTTATCATTATGATTATATATATATGTCTATATATGCAAAGTTTTAAGCAAGTGTGAAGAAATGCTGTAAAGTAAGAATGCTTTCAAAAATATTGTTTATTTTTATTAATTTACAAAATGCAAGTGAACAAACGGATGAAAGATCTAAATCAAATCAATATTTGGTGTGACTACGCTTTGGCTTCAAACCAGCATCAATTCTTCTAGCTACACACACTGCTTGTGCACACAGTTTTTAAAGGAACTTGGCAGGTAGGTTGTTCCAGACATTTTGGAGAACTAACCACAGATCTTCTGTGGATGTAGGCTGCCTCAAATCCTTCTTTCTCTTCATGTAACACAGCTAGACTCAATTATGTTGAGATCAGGGCTCTGTGGGGGCCAAACCATCACTTCCAGGACTCCTTGTTCTTCTTCACAAGAGTAGATAGGTTGTTTGTCACCTCCTCCACGCTTCCCAACTTGTTGGGTGCCAAGTACTGGGTCACATGTGAGGCCTACTCCGTGTGGGGTTTTCCGGGCTACGTTAGGCACTTTATTGCAGGGTCTCTTTACACACACATATGGTGTACCTTTGTTTTGTGCATTCTTCATCAATGCCTTTGGGCAAGGCTGAGGCTTCTGTGGGAAAATACTTAACCTTAAGGAGGACTTCTACTCTTAGAGATAAACGTACACTATGTACATTGGCACTGTAACTGTACTCCAGTAAACAATTGGTTCCCCTTCACAATGTACACCTTCACAGTAACTTGCCATTTGGAGGGACATTTCCACAAACCAAATAAGTGGCCACTGCCCCCATCTATTGCTGGTCTATTGCAGCGGGGAGCTCAGGAAGGGTGACATATGTTAAACAAATACAAAGAGGTTTCCAAGCTCAAACTTTCCAACCAGCCAGTGACCAACCGAATTGACCTGTCTAATAATAGGCGTTAAGAACAGGGGTTTAGTCTGCACACATTTGCAAATACATGCGTAAGCTACAGGCCTCGTCAAGGCACCCTGTGCTTTCATTGTAGAGACTCACTGAAGTTAGGGCTAGGGACTACAGCAACAGGATTCCTTGGACACACTCTATTGACAGGCTGCTTGTTACACTTCTGTAACTCTTGGTAACTATTTATGTCTTCACATTACTCTATTCCATGTTGATGTCTTCATACCTCTATGTGGTAAAGACCCACTTGTTAACTGTATGTGTGATAGTTACTGTACATACGATACACCTCTTTATTAACTTCATGCCAGGCAAAGGACAATACTTCAATACTTTACTTAGAAAAAGTGCAAAATAGACATTGTACAGTCCAAGAGATAAAGGCATTATTCTTTCCTAATTCCCTGACTATGGCTACAGGCTGGTGTGCTGCCCCGGGATATCTATGAAAGTGCTTTCCAGTGTCCATAGACTCTCTCACGCATGTGCACGTCCTTCGGAGGAATGCTCCAGCATTGGTATATTTAGGTCAAACCCCAGTTAAAAGTCTTTGTTGCACGCAATGGCAAGTGACCTTCTCCTACTGCTGCTGGTCTTTTTTTCCGTCTTTATGCTCTGCAGGTCTCACACTCAGGGTTGTACCATGCTCACTAGAATTCTCTTATGGGACCAATGACGGCTCCCTGGACTTCCTTGGGGAAACTCGCTGGAACCGGACCACTGTCCCAATTTATATCGCACAGGGCAAGTGGGCCGAACCTTGACAGAAACCCACAAAAAAAAAAAATCAGGAGATCGGGCAAAACATTAACCCCAACCCCCCCCCAGCACAGCACCTAATGACCACTTCAACCTGCTTACACTCTGAGGATAGTTCTTAATGACATTGACTGTATTTTTGGTTATGGTGGCCATCAGTGGTGGCTGCTGTTCTTTTTTTGGGGGGAGGCAGCAAACAACCCCCCCCCGCATGCAGTGGCACGGCACAGCACAGCACTAACACCCCACCTCCACCACCTGCTGTCCTTACCGTGGATGATGGGAAGTGAGAGCAGCGGTCGGAGCTGCTGTGGCCATCTCCCAGCGTGGCGTGCTCGGGTGTCCTCTCCTAGATTCCTCTCCTCTCTGCTCCTCCCGGCGCTAGGCGTCCAATAGGATCGCCCGACGTTTTGGCCAATCGGGAAACAGGTTTCATACCTGCTTCCCAATTGGCCAGGAGGAGGATCAGTGTTGCAACAACAATATTCATTCGCTGTTGCAACATACCTGGGTGGGCTCAGGGCGCATCCTCAGAATCCCAAGCCTATGCTATTTTGAAGACTATTAGAGCATATGGCTCTAATCAGGTGCTTAAAAAAAAAACCTGGCCGCTGTAATTCATGTGCCCGGTGACCCGAAAGGGGCCGGAAACATGAATAGGGGTGGCAGGCCTGCCATGGATAGATTTATGCTATGTATAAATCTATCCATTGCATATAGGGGGTGGAGAGGGGAGAGGAGGCGGTGCCCGGGCACCACTAATGGACGGGCCGCCATTGATTACAATATTTGATATTTTTCACAAAAAAAATCCCTTCTTTAGCCCCAGGTGTGTCGCGTGGCACTGGTTACAGAATCATGGGCTCTGGAAACAGGGGGCCCAAGAAAATAGTGTTTCTTTCAGCGGTAAGTGCCACACATGCACAATAAAGACCACTGTACTATTGCAATGTGAAAGTTGCAGTCCTCATCCTTCATTAAGGTGCACCCGAAACTGTCTTTTTGTATGTTCTGATGTAACAATTTTCATTAGACTAAAAGCATTGTGTGGTAGAGTGGAACCTGCTAGTGACACACACCCTGATCCCATTTGTACAATGCAGGTAGCTCACCTGTACAGTAATGGTGTACTGGTCTGTATACATCTATATATACAAATGTTTATGGTATTTTGGGATACATGGAAAACACTGTGCATGCATTTTTTGATGCAGATTAAAAGAGAAGTAGGGTTTTTTTCAGACTTATACTTACCTAGGTCCCCCGCCGGCTCTAAGATTGAGAACTGAGCAATCACACACTGCTGATCGCTCGGTTCCCAAGCCTCCATGAGCAGAGAGCTGGTGACTGTCAGTCACCGATCACTGTTCTGCCCCCCCCCCCTCACTCACTAAAGCGCTGGGCTGTGGAGGGGGCGGGAGCGGCTGGTTCTAGCTGTCAGTGGCTCTGTGACGTTAGCCAACAGCAGGCTTCAGCCCACTGTCTGCTGAAAACGGATCACAGGAGTACAGAAACAACTGCACTCCTGTTATCCACAGGAGAAGTACAGCCAAATGAGCTTTGACTGTACTGTACTTCACCTTTAAAAATGCACTGGACTGCATCTGGTGTGTGAACCAGCCATTACAGTTTATAAATCTGCATTAAGGAAAGGGGTCAAATGAGACATGTAATATTTCAAAGCTGCATATAACAACAACAATATGATATCATGTGTAATAAAGTGGCACAACGGTATTTTTGAATACAGCTACTATATGTATCTGATTCTGTTCCTGTAATCACCTAAACAGCAAAATTCAGACAGGGAAAGGGGAAGATATTATTATGAGCCAGTCAGTCTCTACTACACTGCACAGTGCCATCAATTTGAAACTGGGGACTTGTTTACAGAAGACAGTAGAGTATGCAGATTGATCACCTAATCAATGTTGTTAGGCAACAGCCTTTTCCAAATTGTAGGCTTGCAGCCGAAAATGACCAAACTGCATTGCTTAACAGAAGTGGAAAAAGTGAGACTGCACTAACTGTCATTAGGGATGAGGGAAAACGTCAGACAGCCCTGAGAGGCAGAGATTCTGCACACAGAAGTAGTGGGGGAGAGCAGGTTTTGCAGGAAACATTCACACTGTCTAAAAGTAGGACAAATTGCTTTTTCTATTTCAGAGTGACAGTTTTATACAACTAATGTGTGCACGGGAGGTAGTTGAGTGACTAACAAGGCTTTCCTATTATTCCTCCTTTTAGGCACAGAACAGCCAGATGTCTGCTAGTGTTGCTATTGTGAACTCTTTCTCCACCCTTTCTGCTAAGTCCGCCATGGCCCCACACACCAGCTATTAGGAGTCAGTTAAATTATTTGATCACATGATCACTGACTTGCTTCAGGAAAATGATCTTGGTTATGCATAGGCATTCGTCTTACAGCTATTGCACATGATAAAGATAACACTATGATCATAGAAAGTGAGGAGGGTTCCACCATGCAGCAGTCAGGGGACATCAGGCAGGGATTAGCAAGTGGCAGCAGTATTCAAGCTAGAGCTTACTGCAAAGTCGGCTCCATGAATGAGGAAGGGTTACGATGGTAAAGAGATTGCAGACTTACTCTGAGTGTCACTGACTGGAGAGAAGGTACGCTCTGATTTATTAGCAGAACAGCGATGAAGGAAGGCTTTCTTCCAGGGGCAGATTGCAGAGGATTTGAGGGAGCAACCATCCTAATCCATCTGGTGGCAATGTTCCCCAGGTTATAATAGGCCATAGCCTGTGCCTGCATGAAAGGGTAGGGCGCATGTTGAGGTGACACCCCCTCCATGTGTTCCCCATTAACTCGATGGGTGCCAAGTGTGGGTTACACAGGAGATGGGTTCTTCTGGGCTACACCAGGTGCAAGAAGGGTCAGTTGTTCCAACACTGGGATTACACCTTGCCCGAAGGCATGCTCAACAGTACCAGGACCAGACAAGGGCTTAAGCCATGTAAAAGTCCTCCAATGCAAAGATGAGCCATTTGTGTGTAGTGTCATATGAAATTCTTTCAAGGATAGTGCCTACACACTTTAACAGGGGCTTGTGTTGCATTAGGAGGGACACACAGAGCCATGCCCACTCCACCAGTCAGCGTACCTCTGCTACCTCACTCCTGGTAACAGAATGGGGTCCTGCCAAGCACATAACAGGAACCACATTCGTACTCATTTAACTCTCAACTTAACCCTCCATAACCAGTGATCAGGCCATAACTCTCTGTAACGCTAGTCTACTCCTGGAGACTGACGGAGACAGACAGCTAGGGGGGAAGCTGTAACACCGGACACCTCACTACCGAAGAACCTGTCACCTTACTAGGTATCACGCCAAGGACTGGTTGCAGTTAACCTTTTGTTGCTGTGATGTTACTAGAACCTTTTATGTGCTGTGGTAGACTCAGACCCTTGTGTGTATGTGCAGGACCCTTATGTGCACCCCTTGAGTAACTTCCGACCAGGCTTTGTGCGGTAAAACAACTTTTATGGCAGAAAGCCTTTTCCCTATCTAATGCTAATAATGGTTGCCACAGGGTACCTGCATAGGTAAAGTCCTTGTGGGTGAAGTCCATGGCTGGCACAATTCGATGGGAAAAGTTCATGACTTGGATGTATTCCAAAGCACAGTGTTCCATAGAGGGACCACATCTCTCAGCATGCCTTATCAGGTTCTAATATTTAATCCCACTGATCCCTGCGCCCTCATGACCCAAACCTCTGCTTTTTTATATCTCACAGGCTGGACCACAAAAGCCTGCGAATATGAGCACAAAAACACAGCGTTAATCCTTTCTCCCCCTAATCTGGGCAGCTACACTAGTCTGGCTAACACTGCAGGCAACCTGCCTACACGCAGAGTATCAGATTTGGTACAACTACCAGCCATTCGGGTATCACATATATGAGGAAATACATGACTGCACCAAAGAGCTCAGTGAGAACTTCATCTAAATGAGAGAAGTCTACAGCAAAATAGTCACACTCCTTAACTTTATTGCTCACTTTTTGCATCTCCCTTTCCTTCACAACAGTCTCCTGCTGCAACCACCACAATATCTACAGCCTCTAGTGACAGGAAGGTAAGACTTTATTTTGATTTTAGAAGTTTAAGATATACCACATCAAGCAAGGATGAGGGTAATAGGCCATGCTGAGGAGGGTCAAATGAAGGATTGAACCTCTGTGCAATCCTCCTCAGCTATCTCCAGCAGCATCCTTCCCAGGGCATTTGTCTCTTCTGCAGCTCCTGGTACAGTATATAAAAATGTCCTGGTGCCAAGGAGGTGGAAATTAGGTGGGTTTCAGGGGGTATTTTTCATTCAACCCCCCAACCTCAATGACAATGAGGACTCAAGATTCAATGTAGTAACAGTAAAGCTGCTGCTCAAGGTGAGCTTGCCATGAACAATCCTCCACACCACTCACTAGAAACAGGTGCTAGCCCAGATCGTTGAGCTGTGCAGGTACATAAATGCAGGAGACTTGGACGGCTGCAAAAATCATCCGCTTTATTGTTACAATGACATCTGCAGTAGTAAAAGCGGGACACTTTGTGGGCTGAAGGAGAGGTCAATGCATTTCACATCATCTTAGCATTTACTCATGATAAAAGAACCGAATGGTTAACGCTGCGCTTAAAAGCAATCTATATAGAAAATTCAAAATAAAAAGGACGAGTAAAGCTGCCGGTGTTCTGACGAGAAGTGTCCTCCTATCGGATAGTGTCCGCCCCGTACTGCGCAGGCACAGCGCTTCCGCAGTACGGAGGGGAAGGAGATGCCGAAAGTATCCAAAGTTGATCAGCTGACCATCAGCTGTACATGGCGTTTGGGCACTTATTAGTGATGGCTTTGTAAGAGGGCCGCTCGCCACGCTTCGGGCACGGCCTCGCTGCGCTCGGCATCTATTTATTCTAACTCTATGTCCACTTGGATAATAGGGAATGAACCTGGACACAGGGTGAGAATAAAAGCGCAGGCGCCGTGTACAGCTGATGATCAGCTGTTGAACTTCGGAGACTTTCGGCGTCTCGTTTGTCCTCCGTACTGCGCCTGCGCAGTACCGGGTGGACACTATCCGATGGGGATAGTATTCGACAAGACACTGGCACCAGAAGTCCTAAATACAAAACTCGAATCAGTGAAAAACATGGGATGGGTGCAGCGCTAAATGTGTTGATCCAAAAGTGAAAAAACAAATAAGACTGAATATAATTCTATTTCAAATATTCAGAAGTGGTGAAAAAAGTGAATGAAAAACTAAGGCAGAGTCCCCATATCTGAAAATAGGGAAGCTACAAAAGCAGTGTAATCAATCAAATCATGTGGAAAATAAAAGGTGGTATGAATAAAAATAATACAAAAGAATCAAATATTATAACAATAGTGAACTATATAAATCACAAATGTTATATTGAGGTGTCAAAAACTTTGAGGCATTAAACACCAAAAGTGATCCCAAAAAATTGTACACAAAATAACTCATGTAAATTGTTCAATTACAAAAACAAGGAAATCCTAAATCAAAAGAAAAAAGACCATAAAATATTCTATCAATTAGAGTCTCAAATTTATGTGACAGTGACTGAAGGGTATCCATGCAGGTGTAAAGACACAATGTAAACACAATGCCGTGAAGAAAAAAGTAAGCGCCCTTCCTCCAAACAGGCTTTGCACCCAGAGTGAGTCTCCTTACCCGCAGAAATTACCGCAATGGCGGTCTCACCAAGCTCAGGGAAATGTGGATGTCCCAATCTGCTGGATCCTTGTCACTCAGAAACATAAACAAAGAATTGCGCCCATAGTGCAGTATTTATAAAAAATAATTTAATGTGATCAAATAGATTGCACTTACAGGACAAAGCTTGAATTAGCGCGTTGTTAAATCGAAGGGTAGCGGTGTCTCCTCGGGCTTCCTCTGCCTGATTTTAAAATCTGTGCATGGCCCCCTCGGAACTCATATCATTCAGATTCCATTGGAACATTGAGACAATATAGGTTTAAGCATTTCGATCTGGCCAGCCAGGCTCACCTCCCAATCTCGGAGGTCCGGGGGCGGAGCTTACTGGGCGGGGCTTACTGCGGTAGGGGCGGGGCTATTCGTGGTCCACGAATGCTGGACCACGAATATTCCCACCCCCTACCGCAAAAGCCCCACCCCTACCGCGGAAAGCTCCATCTGGATAAAGGGGGCCTTGAGAGGTAAGGAACTTCTCCTCTTTCTCCTGCTGTTCTGCCCCAAGTGCCCTGTCCATTATTCCACGAAGTGTGTGCTCCAACAGGAAGACAATAGAGACAGTATCACTGACCCATGCACTGTCACTGCTCACCATCCTCGTGGCCTCCTCAAATGGTGACAGGACAGTGCATGCATTCTTAATCAGTAGCCACTGGCGTGGTGAAAAAAAGCCAAGCTCCCCTGACCCTGTCCTGGTGCCATACTCACACAGGTACTCATTGATGGCCCTCAGCTGCGTGTGCAGGAGCTGCAGCATTGCCAACGTTGAGTTCCACCTGGTAGGCATGTCACAAATGAGGCGGTTCTTGGGCAGGTTGCATTCTCTTTGAATGTCAGCCAGCCGAGCACTGGCATTATATGACCGGCGGAAATGACCACAGACTTTCCTAGCCTGCCTCAGGAGATCCTGTAAGCCCGGGTACCTGGTCAAGAACCGCTGCACCACCAAATTCAGGACGTGAGCCAAACAGGGAACATGGGTCAAGTGTCCCTGTTGGAGGGCGGAGAGGAGGTTGGTGCCATTGTCGCATACAACCATTCCTGGCTGAAGCTGGCATGGCGTCAACCACCTCTGAGCCTGCCCCTGCAGAGCTGACAGAATCTCTGCCCCAGTGTGGCTCCTGTCCCCTAAGCAGATCAACTCAAGCACTGCATGGCATCTTTTTGCCTGAGTGCTTGCATAGCCCCTTGAACGCCTACAAAGCACCGCTGGTTCAGAGGAGAAATCTGCAAAGGATGAGGCCATAGAGGAAGAAGAGGAGGAGGGAGTGGAGGAGAGAGCTGTGGCAGAATCACCACTAGGATTTTGGAGGCGTGGTGGCAAAACAAACTCCAACAATACTGAACCCTGTCCTGCATCCTTCCCAGCTGCCAGCAGAGTTACCCAGTGCACTGAGAAAGAAAGGTAACGTCCCTGTCCATGCCTGCTGGACCATGAGTCAGCAGTAATATGCACCTTACTACTGACCGCCCTGTCCAATAAGGCCAAGACATTGCCTTCCACATGCTGGTAGAGAGTTGGAATGGCCTTCTGTGAAAAGAAATGGCGTTTGGAAGCCTGCCACTGAGGTACCGCACATTCCACAAATTCACAAAAGGGGGCAGAGTCTACCAGCTGAAAAGGCAGCAGTTGCAGTGCTAGCAATTTGGCCAAGCTAGCATTCAGACGCTGAGCATGTTGATGGCTGGCACCGAATTTCATTCGATGGTTTAGCAACCGGGGTAGGGAATATATATATATATATACGAGAGTTGTATATATATATATATATATAATATACTGCAGCTAACTCAATAACCTGCCTGCCAGAAGTATATTAGAAAAAGTACACCAGGAACGGCCTGCAGTGAGATATAGCTAAACTGTATACAGTAGATATATATATATATATATGAGACTATTTTTTTTTTTTTTTTTAAATACACTGCAGCTAACTGAATCGCCTGCCTGCCAAGTACCGGTATATTAGAGACAGTACACCAGGAACGGCCCGCAGTGAGATCTAGCTAAACTGGATACAGTGGATATAGAAATATATATATATATATATATATATATATATATATATATATATATATATATACACACACACACACACACACACACACACACACACACACACACATATATATATATATATATATATATATATATATATATATATATATATATATATATACCGTATTTATCGGCGTTTAACACGCACCGGCGTATAACACGCACCCCAATTTAGGAGGGAATTTTAAGGAAAAAAAACTTTTAGGAGGGAAGTTGAAGGGAAAAAAACTTACATTTAAATGCCCTTCATTGCAGCCTTGTCAGTGCAGCCTTGTCAGTGCAGCCTTGTCAGTGCAGCCTTGTCAGTGCAGCCTTCCCCAGTGCAGCCTTGTCAGTGCAGCCTTGTCAGTGCAGCCTTCCCCAGTGCAGCCATGTCAGTGCAGCCTTGTCAGTGCAGCCTTCCCAGTGCAGCCTTGTCAGTGCAGCCTTGTCAGTGCAGCCTTGTCAGTGCAGCCTTCCCCAGTGCAGCCTTGTCAGTGCAGCCATCCCCAGTGCAGCCTTGTCAGCCTTGTCAGTGCAGCCTTGTCAGTGTAGCCTTCCCCAGTGCAGCCTTCGTCAGTGCAGCCATCCCCAGTGCAGCCATCCCCAGTGCAGCCTTCCCCAGTGCAGCCTTCCCCAGTGCAGCTTTGCATCCCCTGTCCCTGCTTCCAGGGCTTCAAAATCGCGGTCCGCGATTTGAAAATGGCGCCGCCGGCGCCGAAGTACACAGAGCCAGTCCTCGGCTCTTTCCGGCGGCTCTCGTTTACTTTCGGTTTCACTCGTAGTCCGGAGCGGAGCTATCCGAGTAGGTTCGGATAGCTCCGCTCGAGACTACGAGTGGAGCCGAAAGTAAACGAGAGCCGCCGGAAAGAGCCGAGGACCGGCTCTGTGTACTTCGGCTCCGGCGGCGCCATTTTCAAAATCGCGGACCGCGATTTTGACATTTACAGATCGGGATCGGCGGGGATCGGCGTATAAGACGCACCTGCGACTTTCCCCTGATTTTAAGGGGAAAAAAGTGCGTGTTATACGCCGATAAATACGGTATATATATATATATATATATATATATATATATATATATATATATATATATATATATATATATATATATATATACATATATATACACATACATACAAGACTATCTGTATATATATATATTAAATACACTGCAGCTAACTGAATAATCTGCCTGCCTGCCTGCTCAATCTAAATGAGACTCCCTCTCCGTCCACATCAACAACACACTACATGTGGCCGACGTGCAAGCGGCTTTATATAGTGTCGGGCGTGGACTCAGTCCCCCTGAGCCATGATTGACGAAAGGCACCCTGCCTTTGGCGAATTATGTCTCTCTTAGCTGACGGCGCTGTGATTGGCCAAAGCATGCAGGTCATGGTGCTTGCTCTGGCCAATCATCATACAGCAATGCACTGCGCTCCCGCAGTGCATTATGGGCCATCACACGTCAATCGAATTTGGCACGAACGGCCCATAGTGTTCGGTTTTCGACGAATGGGCAAACAGCCAATGTTCGAGTCAAACTGATGTTCGACCCGAACAGAAAGCTCATTCCTACTCATGACATGCTTGTGCAAGGACCCCAGGATTTAGGTCATCAAAGAGAGGGACCGCTATTGTGTGGTCACCCTATTACAATGTCTATGCAAGACTAAAATGGTTGATCTACTGACACCATAGCATTTAATACATTCCACATTCCATTTCCAGTTAAAACCTCCTGCCTCCTAAATTACAGCTTAACCAAGCTGCTTGCATACTGTTCGCCCACTATATAATATGTGTAGCTATGTTTCTCAGATAATATACTCGAATTTCTATTTCAAAATAAAACCCACCTCCTCTCTCTCTATATTTTGTGTCCCAATCAAGCTGCTTGTATACTGTTCATACATTGTATAAGGTTTGTGGCTATTTTCACTAAAATCATACACTCTAATGTTTATTTCAAGATAAAACCTGTATTTACTCCCCTTCTTATATAACAGTCTAACCAAGCTTTTTATTTCCTGTCCAACCACTTTACAATATCTGTGGATATTGTCTTTCTAACAAAACCCTCTAATGTTTATTTCAGGAAAAAAACAGCTTTATCTCTCCCTCTTTTACTGCAGCCTAATCAAGCTGCTCACATACTGTCCAGGCCCTGTACAAATGTATAGATATTGTCTCTCATATTACACTTTAATATTTATTTTCAGCCCCTGCACAATATTTGTGTTTTTTTTCTCTCAGAAAATTCACTCAAATTTTTTTTTCTGTTGCAGCCAAAACTACTTAAAAAAAAGCCTTTCTGGGGTGCCATTTATTATGGTTGATATAAAGTTAAGCTAATCAATTGTGATCAGTATATCTGTTATACATATGATTATATTGAAAACAATGAAGAGAATTACATTCTAAAAAGCTTTTTTTTAAAAGTTGATCAGATTTTGATGCTGATGATGTAACCCTTATATTGCCACCTATGTATTACATCACTTCCAGGTTCAGCTGTTACTTTCCCCAGATGCTCTGGCCAGAAAAAGAAGCTAATGGAGTGTGATCTGTGCTCTATTAACTTCAATAGAGGGAAGGTCATTAACCGCTTCCCGACGGCCTCACGCAGATATACTGTGGCAGAAGGGCACGTACAGGCAGATTAACGTACCTGTACGTTGCCCTTTAAGAGGCGCCCGCTGGGAGCTCCGTGACTGCGGGTCCCGCAGACTCAATGTCCGCGGGGATACCCGCGATCGTCTCACGGTGAGGAAGAACGGTGAGATGCTAATGTAAACAAGCATCTCCCCGTTCTGCCTAGTGACATTGTCACTGATCTCTGCTCCCTGTGATCGGGAGTGGCGATCATTGTAGTGTCACACACAGCCCCTCCCCCCCCCCAGTTAAAAACACTCCCTAGGACACACTTAACTCCTACAATGCCACCTAGTGGTTAACCCCTTCACTGCCAGTGACATTTTTACAGTAATCAATGCAATTTTTTAGCATTGATCGCTGTATTAATGCCAATGGTCCCAAAAATGTGTCAAAATTTTCCGATGTGTCTGCCATTATGTCGCAGTCATGATAAAAATCGCTGATCGCTGCCATTACTAGTAAAAAACAAATTATTAATAAAAGTACCATAAAACTATCTCCTATTTTGTAGACGCAATAACTTTTGCGCAAACCAATCAATAAACGCTTATTGCAATTTTTTTACCAAAAATATATAGAAAAATACTTATCGGCCTAAACTGAGGAAAAAAAATGTTTTTTTTTTATATTTTTAGGGGATATTTATTATAGCAAAAAGTAAAAAATAATGCGGTTTTTTTTTCAAAATTGTCGCTATTTTTTTGTTTATAGCACAAAAAATAAAAACCGCAGAGGTGATCAAATACCACCAAAAGAAAGCTTTATTTGTGGGAAAAAAAGGACGTCAATTTTGTTTGGGAGCCACGTCGCAAGACCGCGCAATTGTCAGTTAAAGCGACGCAGTCCCGAATCGCAAAAAGTGCTCTGGTCAGGAAGGGGGTAAATTCTTCTGGGGCTGGAAGAGTGGTTAAAGAGAACCAGTCACAGCAAAGGAGGCTTTAAAAAAAATTTAAAAATAGTTTCGTGAAAAAAGGTGTGAAAAAAAATAAAAATATATAAAACTACACCCAAGCACTTAAGCCCACCCAAAGAAAAAATGTTGAGCACCCCTCCCTCAATGCACATTCATATGAGCGTAAACGCATGCATCAGGGCAACTACATATGAAAATGTTGATTGTGCTACACATTTTACAAATAGCTGTAATTCTAGGGCCATTATTCACAGGTAACTCTAAGCTGATGATCTGTAGGAGCTTTTAAAGCACCACCTCTGGAAAATTTCGAGTACTGAAGTTTGTCACCGTTTTTGTGCTCATGGAATTTTAGGGCTTGGCATGTTGGGTATCTGCTCATTGGACACAACCTCATTTGCTGTATTTTACTAAAAAAATTAGTTATATTTTGCAATTTGTGCCTAAAATTAACTTAAATGTAGTTTTACAGAAATGTTGCTAAACCGCTATACTAATATCATGTCACATAAATAAATAATCAGAACTACCACCATTTTATTCTCTACGGTCTATGGTCTTTCAGAAAATATCAATCGTTTTGTGGGTTTCAACCACTTGCCCTCCGGAAGATTTACCCCACTTCCTGACCAGGCCATTTTTTGCAATATGGCACTGTGTTACTTTAACTGACAATTGCGTGTTCTTGTGACGCTATATTCAAAAACAATTTATGCTTTTTTTTCCCCATAAATAGAACTTTCTTTTGGTGGTATTTGATCACCTCTGCGGTTTTTATTCTTTGCGCTATAAACAAAAAAAGACCATCAATTTAAAAAAAAAAAAAAACTATATTTTTTTGCTTTCTGCTATAAAACCTATCCAATAAAAAATGTAAAAGATCTACACATTTTTAGTAAAAAAAAAAATCACAATAAGTGTGTTCTGATTAGTTAGCGAAAAAGTTATAGCGTCTATAAACTGGAATAGATTTATAGAATTTTTATTTATTTTTTACTAGTAATTGCGGCGATCAGCGACTTATAGTGGGACTATAATATTGCGGCGGACAAATCAGACAACTAACTGACACTTTTTGGGAACCAGTGACACCAATACAGTGATCAGTGCTTAAAATCTGCACCGTCACTGTGCTAATTACACTAGCTGGGAAAAGTTTAGCATCAGGGGCGATCAAAGGGTTAAATGTGTGCCTGACCAGTGTTTACTACTGTGGGGGGGGGGGCTTGTACTAGTGGAAGGCAAAGATCCATGTTTCTACTTTGCAGGAACACAGAATCAATGCCTTTCATACTGACAGAATGGAAATCTGTCTTGTTTACATAGGTAGACTGCTGTTCTGCCTGTGTAACGAACGATCGCCGGGTGCTGGCAGACATTGGGCCTAGGTGGGCCGGTTCATCGGCTCCGGCTGTGCACAAGCACAGCTGAGCAAGCCTCTGGCAGAGCGCATGCACGCCCGATGCTATGCAGCGCGGCCGCCCTGTGGCAGTAAATCTGCTATGGGGCGTCGCCAAGTGGTTAAGTAATCTTCAGGCCTAAAATACGTTTTTTTAATTTGTGTGCAAGTCTGGATGTGTCAGGACAGGTCTGATCATTGGCAGAAAGCATAGAACAGCTAGAGAACTGACCATGGTCCTGCTTAGTGTGGTCAGTTTTTAAAAGCATAGCAGGGGGACTGGCAGGAACAACAGGGATTTCACACAAAGAGAACAGGATACATTTTCATACAAGTACATAGTACAGCAGACACATATCAGGAACATGAAATGTTAGGTTTACATACTCTTTAAGCTAAATTAAATATAAAAGTTATAAAAATGAATTACACATTCAAAATATGTGATGCCAGAATAGGGTGTCACTGTCCATGAAAATGTTACTATTCCATAACACTACATATAGCGTGAAGGCATCTCTCAAACATGTTATTTAAAGGATTAGTGTGTTTTTTTTTCAATGTTACCCTCAAAGCCGCGTTTGTTACATGTTCCCCTTCTATTCCCACTTCCCCACAGACCTTATTAGGATTAACCACAAAGTTCATACTCACTGAGCTTCAAACCAGGTTTGCTGAACCTTCAACAAATTGAACCCAGGAATATTTGTCCATCTTCAAGGTGTCTGAATTAGATGATTAGCTGAACAGAAATACAAATCATGAAAAAGGTTCTTATATTATTGTTATTATTATTATTATTATTATTATTATTATTATTATTATTGTATTTCAATTACATTTCTGTATTGCTTGGAATCTATAAGGTCTACATTGGAATTCAAATTCCCTTTTAAATATGGTACAGTCTAACTCCATTATTCTATCATCAGGACAATTCAGGAAGCAAATCATATGGGATTAATAGGTACCATCTGGTTTGGCATTATATAGCAGAACATTAAATAGGTTGTTTTACTCCAATTCCATTATTTATGCTGGTTTAGTTGGACATTATCACCTGAGTGTTCCTTGCTACAATCCAAAGCTTACAAGCTCATAATCATTACCAGCAGCACACTGCTTATTATAGGGAATTTTTATGTTATTCATGTTCCCATTTATAAAAAAATAATACATTTTTAACATGCTGAGAATAGCATGCTGGGAATGTGGGGGTGTGGGGTTCAGCTATGTTAGATGTGTACTGTAAAGCTTTTACTATGGAGTTGGTTTAACGCTCTGACATGGCTGTTGCAGTTATAATGAGGATATAGAAAGATGCTGACAATGTCTCTAGGAACAACTGTACACAAAATGACATGCTGAACTTCATCTAGAAAGCATGCTTAGTTGTGTCTAACCTATCACAATATAAATATGGGTTCAACAGAAGCCTAACTTTATTTTTTTTCTTGCAGTAAAGGATATCTGTACCGTTGGCACAAGTTGTCCTTTAAGGAAAGCAGCTCCCCTGCTAAATGCAACCCACCTGGTCTAAAAATCACCTTTGTCCTCAATCCAGAGATCTTCTTCACTGATGCCTTAATTCACAAAATGTCCTTGCTGAGTTCTCTGTAAC
Organism: Lithobates clamitans; assembly: GCA_037952925.1. Lineage (NCBI taxonomy): Eukaryota > Metazoa > Chordata > Amphibia > Anura > Ranidae > Lithobates > Lithobates clamitans. Next base: position 5,955,751 of record JBBGZY010000573.1, on the reverse strand, counting down.
CCGCACATGCTCACTGCAGTCCCCTTCATTCCTATGGGGAGCTGTGCTTATGAAGGCCTCTAGTATGGCTCTCTCTACATAGGCCTGAATGAGGCTTGAATGGGCCTGCAGCACAAACATGCCCCACTAAAGAGGTCCCAGTGAGGGTGTTTTGTTAAACAAGTCAGGGCAACTCCAGAATGGACCACACAGTGTAGATGCCTGAATTGAGGATGGTGATGCATTTATTAAAGAAGAACTACCACCACTAGCAGTTTTCCTTTAACGCAATCCTTTGCTTAGCCCATTAAGGACAAAGCAAAAACTTTGCAATACCCCCCCCCCCCCCCCGATTTAGGAAGAGGCCTGTCCTTTTCTAACACATTTAAGCTTGAATTATTTAAAGTGAACTTTTTTTTTTTATTATGTTGCAAAGGGTAAATGGGGTTTTACAACCTCTGTTGTTTTTTTCCATCTTTGTCCTATTAGGCATACTTGTCTTTTTTTCCTGCCCCAAACAGGCAGTGGGGGGAAATCCCTCCAAAGTGAGGGAATCCTCATTCTCCTAGATTGTAAGCTTTAATGAGGAGGGCCCTCTGATTCTTCCTGTATTGAATTGTATTGTAACTGTGCTGTCTGCCCTCATGTTGTAAAGTGCTGCGCAAATTGTTGGCGCTATATAAATCCTGTATAATAATAATAATATTAATTGTCATCAGGTGGCCAAAGATAGTCCTCATTGGAAGATTTCCTCTTGACTCCTGTTCTAGAGAAAATGCCAAATTAGTAGTTTCCTTGCACTTTCACTCTAGGTGATAATGGTAATCAGGACACATAAAGAGGATGAAGCCCAGCTATGCCTCTAGGTGTTTGTGAAAAGGCCTGCTGCACATGCTGTATGTTTCAGCATAATACCCATACGGTGTCCCTCTAACTGTGTATGCATATCTTAGTGCCTCTTATTTGAAATCTTTTATTTTGTCTTTTTGAATATCTGCCTTTTGTTCCAAAGGATTGTTACCAATTATTTGAGGGAGTCCTAAGAATGGGGGGGGGGCATGTGTTTTGTGGGTGTGGTTATAAATGGGCATGATTGGTAGGGTGTCCCTCCAGGTCTACTCTCCTCACTCTCACAGGCTTTGCTGAGAGTAGCAGGAGCCACTGGCTCCTGCTGCTGTCAATCGAATCCAGTGAGAAAGGGATGGATACGGCATGGCTGAGGAGCGCACCCGCACGTGTGCCTCCATAGTAAGGGGCTTGCTATGGTGGTACACACAGAAAAGGAGGAGTGGCGCAGTACAATCTGCATTCAAGGCACACTTCCTGTGCTGTGATTGCAGAGAGCAATCAGTATGATAAGGGGCATGGAGGAACTCAGCTATAAGGAAAGATTAGAGGAACTGAATTAATTCTCTTTTGAGAAGAGAAGATTAAGAGAGGATATGAACTTGGTGTTGAGGTATTCACTTTAAGGTCATCACATTGAGGCACTCTTTATATCTAAAGCAAATTAGATTTCATCTCCAAAAACTGAAAGGTTTCTTTACAGTAAGAGCTGTGAAAATGTGGAATAGACTCCCTCCAGAGGTGGTTCTGGCCAGCTCAATAAATTGCTTTAAAAAAGGCCTGGATTCTTTCCTAAATGTACATAATATAACTGGCTACTGACATTGATAGGTAAATTTATTTCAGGGAAAATCGGGGGATCAGGAAGGAATTTTTTCCCCTGCTGTAACAAATTGGATCATGCTTTGCTGGGGATTTTCGCTTTCCTCTGGATCAACTGTGGGTATGGGATTGTGTGATTTTTTTTTTTTTTGTTTTGGTTGAACTAGATGGACTTGTGCCTTTTTTCAACCCAACTATGTAATTATGATGGAGTCTCCCCTGCGTATGCACAGGAGTGACATCATCAGTTCATCACAGCCTTGTCAGGAAAACGGAAAGAAGACCAGATATAGATGGAAGCACCTGGAGCAGTGACGGCTCAGCACTGGAGTGCTTCGTAAGTCTGACACAATGTGTTAATGTTCAGTGCTCATACTAGCATTAACAACCTGGGGTGAGTTTAACAAAAAAAAGTTTAACACTGCTTAATTGCACTAGAAAAAAATGCAGTTAACCCTCTTTCCTATTCTACTGGTAGAGGTAATTGGATTTCAGGCCAGCTGAACATATTTATACATCTTTTGGCAGGCAGGCAGTTCAACAATGAATTTTTTCTGTTTCCTTGACTTCAGCTTTCAGCCAGTGACAATCTCTGTAACAAACACATGCGGTAAAGATATATGCAACTGGTTCCATCCAACTGTATTAAAATATTTGCTTCTAGCAAATACAGTATGCCAACTCATAACTAGAATACTCTTTAATTCCTATATTGAAAATTTCCCAATCCAATAATGATTCTTTAGGCAAACTGAATTTCTCAGACCGGTGAACTGCATCTAAGAATTGTGACATTGTATTGAATCCCAGGCAATATGTATTTAAGGATTAGTGGTCCCTTAAAGGGAACTTGTGCTTTGTCCATGCAGACTTGTTTGGATTCCCTTGTTGACTACCTCAGATTGAATTTTGACTATGCTCAGAACTCTTCTTGCTCTGAACCTGGACTGTCACTGGACCGCTCTGCCTGTCTGCCAACACTAGTACCTGTTCGCTGTGCTTAGTTTGCACCTACCGTGGCATGGTAGCCAAGCACTAAAGCATTGTGTATAAGACCTGGGGGCAACTGAGTACCAGTAGGCCTGCTTGGTAATAGGAAAAGAGGCTGCTATAGGCGAAGAACACAGCAACCAGCTATAGGGCCTGACCACCTATGCTAGGGGTAAGCATGATAATTCACTGCTGCTCTGTTCTGCTGCTAGAAACAGGAGAAGCTGCTTCATGGCTTACACAGTGCCATAGACTATCCCTATATACCAGCACTAGTGCTGAGAAATTGGCCTTGCACTTTCAAATTGAGTAAACTGCACAACCGACGCCTGTCCCAGACTTCACAGAACCATGGTGATTGGGTTATATAATAAGAATAGGATGGTTTCAAAAACTACCGCACCTCTCATAATGTTCTTGGAAATCAATATTTGCCTTTACACATTATATAGTGATTTGATCAAGGGGACTGATGACTATAAATGCTGACAACCATTAGTCCAGCTGAATGTGACTAAGTACAACTAGCTAGCTATGCAGTGAGTCCAACCCCCCCAAAAATGGAGCACCAGCCGCCACTGGTACTAACTCTATATTTTTGAGAGTCTCCAAGTTGGTGTACACATAGCAGTAGATAAATTAAGGGCAGGTTTGCCTGGAGGGAGCTCATCCCTCATTTAAAGCACAGGGACACATTGGAACCCGCAGTAAGAGCACAGTGGCAGCTGAAGGCATCCAATGTTTCCCCACACTAAATCCAGCGAAAAAGCTATACAAAAAGATGGCAACCACCCCAATAATTAACTATCCTTTGCAGTAAGGTGCTCATGAAAGGAAAACGCATATTCCAAAAATAAAAAAAAACTCCACTTACCAGCTAGCCTGCAAAAAAAAATGACCCTTTACAATAATACACCTTAAAAAAGAGGGTTTAGTTGCACATATTTGAAAATATATGTGGAAGCCACAGTGTCAAGGCTCCTCTGTATACAAACTCTATATTTTTAAGAGTCTCCAAGGTGGAGCATACAAGCCTTGAATGTAACTGTTTTTGGAAACAGTTAAATTGCAGGGTTCAGTTTCACTTTAGGGCTCATCAGTCCTGTTATTTGTGCACAGCCGATGGCAGATGTGTGTGCATGATGCATCTCAGAGCTACATCCAGACAGCCCATAGAAGTGGATGTACATGCAGCAGCTGCACTTATAAATTCACTACTCAAAGTTTGACATGCACAGGGAATTCTTAGTTCACATATGTTACAATACATGTTTTAAGGCCAACTACATTAACCACTTGCTTACTGGGCACCTAAACCCTCCTCCTGTTCAGACCAATTTTCAGCTTTCAGCGCTGATGCACTTTGAATGACAATTGCGCGGACATACAACACTGTACCCAAATGACATTTTTATCATTTTTTTCCCACAAAAAGAGCTTTCTTTTGGTGGTATTTGATTACCTCTGCAGTTTTTATTTCTTGTTAAAAAAGTTTTTAAAAGACCAAACTTAAAAAAAAAAAAATTATATTTTTTTATATTTTGTTATAAAATTTTGCAAACAGGTACTTTTTTTCCTTCATTGATGTATGCTTATGAGGCGGAACTGATGGGCACTGATAGGTGGCAGTGATGGGCACTGATGGGTGGCAATAATGGGCACTGATTGGCACTGGTTGGTTACACTGATAGGCAGCACTGCTAGGTGGCACTGATTGGCATCACTGGTGGGCATTGATAGGTGGCACTTGTGGGCATTGATAGGTGGCACTCATGGGCATTGATAGGTGGCACTGGTGGGCACTGTGGACACTGGCAGGTAGCACTGGCAGTGGGTACTGGTGGGCACAGATGAGGCAGAATTGCCTCTTCCTCTTCGGAACCGATGTCCCTTGCACATAAGCCGGTGATCGCCTTTTTTTCTCCTCATGCTGTCAGCATGAGGAGAAAAAAAAAAAACAATTACCGAGCTTTTGTTTACATCATGTGATCAGCTGGCATTGGCTGACAGCTGATCACGTGGTAAGGGGCTGGGATCGACCCCTTACTTGGATCTGTGATCATCCGAGTCTCAGTGACTCAGTGATCACAGCGCGGGAAGCGTGCAAAGGGGAGGCGGTCATATGACCGCCTTCCGGAAATTCAGGTCCACGCTGTGGCTGTCATTTGACTATAGCGCAGACGCCAAGTGGTTAAAGGCTTAGTTCACCTTTTTCTTTCTAAATTCCAGCTTCGCTATGTACCAATAAAGGATTGACCCCTTACTTGGATCTGTGATCATCCGAGTCTCAGTGGCTCAGTGATCACAGCGCGGGGAGCGTGCAAAGGGGAGGCGGTCATATGACCGCCTTCCGGAAATTCAGGTCCACGCTGTGGCTGTCATTTGACTATAGCGCGGACGCCAAGTGGTTAAAGGCTTAGTTCACCTTTTTCTTTCTAAATTCCAGCTTCGCTATGTACCAATAAAGGATTAATGTACTTCTTTTGCAGAAAAGAAAATGCTTTCTATTTTTTCTACACCAGCCCTTACCTCGGTGCCCAGTTTGTTGTATGGAAAATTTCTACATTACTTCCTGGACAGACTCTAGGTTGTGAAAACCAGTAAGACACAGCAAGTTCACCAGCTGACTTCTAAGATACAGGAAGTAGTTCACCAGCTGACCTAATTAACACACACCCTGCACTGATCCCCCCTCCCCCCCCTTCAGGATATCACTCCCACCCATCTCTGCAGGTGCAGGCATTCCCAATATAATCATCAATCACTGTTCTCACTGAATATACAGCCAGGTTCTTCCTTGCTTTGTACCTCTCCTTATCCCTGCATCCTTTGTTCATTTGGCAGAGTGTGCAGGTGCTGAGTGATCAGATAACAGCTTATGTGGATAGAGCTGTGATATTGAAAACAGAAGAAATGTAATGCAAGGGTCTGCCTGATTTAATACAGTGTGATTGTATAGATGGTGTGACCACCTGTTATATAGTTTTGGTAAATGTGCGCTCCCACTATGTTAGATGTGAAGGGGGCCTGAGAGTGAATTTGGTGCGTTTACACAAGAATAATGAGGCTCCATTCACATCTGTGCATTTCTGAACGTGCAGAAAACCGCATAGAAAGCGTGAGATTTGCCATGTGTTTTGCAAACACACTGCAAACGCACATCACACTTGCATTGCCGTTAAATGTTAATGGCATCCCAAGCGCAGGCGGCAGGTGTGTATGTGTCATGTGACAAATGCGATGCAAATGCACCAAAAAGCATAGTAAAAAATGCACCACGCTCTGCTCCACAAAAAACTCCTGGAGCTTCTTTGGGTGATTGTAACTTGTAGGGCACCCCATTCAAGTGAACATTTGCCCTATGTATGATGAGTGAATACACTCCAAAACACCCCCCAAAAAAAACCTGTGCAGAAATGCGAGTTCCCATTATGCGAAGATGTGAAAGGGGCCTGAGAGCTGAGTGTCTCCATCCACTCCCTCCTATGTACTTGTATAAAGATGACCATACACTATGCAATCTGATTGTACAATCTCTGTACAATTTCCTTTAGATTTACCAGAACATTGGAATAGGCGGACACACCTGAACAATCCATTTGATTTGTGTCAAATCAGACAGGCTCTTGCACTACATAGCTGATGTAGATCTAAAGGAGATTTTACAATCAGATTGTACAGAAAATGGGTGGAAGTTGGTAAATCAATGAGGGAGGTGTTGTCCAGAGTGGTGAATAGGCCCTATCACACGCTTTTCTGTGATGCAGCAAGACAGTGCATGCTGAGTTTTAAAGCTTCCTGGATTTCACATGACCTACAGGAAGCAAAGGAAGCAAAAACATTTTTCAAACACTCAAATTTTAAAGCTGCTATTAATGAGGTAAGTGAGATGGCCGGGGCAGAAATTACATTACAAAAAGCTTCTATTTATTATGAAAAGTGAAATTCTACCCAAAAAAGTGAACTTAGCCTCTAAAGCAGGGTTTTTTTTCTGCCAAAACGTGGTTCAACAGCGTTTCGCCATCTCTGGCTTCCCTGTCCTCTCAATCCTCTCAATGAACACAGAAGGCGGTAGAGGACGTTTTTGCACTACTCACTTCCTCCACCGGCTTCTGTGTCCCATTGTCGTGCACTTGTACATGTACATGTAGAGCAATGCATAAGTCGTGGGTGCCCCGAGTCCCTGCGCCGCAACCACTGCATTTATTTAATTCTTCTGGAATTTCCAGAGGCAGCTCCCATCCCGCCCCCCCTGTCAGACCTGTGTAGCTCAAAGCCGAGTGAAGAGTTCTCAAACTCCTTCTTAGCTCTGTGCTACACAGGTCTAGGAGGCAGGGACTGGACTGTGTTGGAAAAGAAGAAAGCCAGCGTTCTCTTAACAGGCAATTGACAGCTGTATCACTATTAAGCTTCTGAGAGGAGGTGAGTTAAGGCTGTGGAGGTAAAGGGAGAAGGAAGGTTGTTCAGAGAAGCATCTGTGGCGGAGGTGACAGCTGTAAATCGCAGTAGGGGTGAATTTGTGAAGAGTGGGCTGAAGTTGTGAGAAGAGGTGAAAGCTGGAAAGGGGGAGAGGTTGTGCAATATGAGAGCTGTGTAGTGGCGGTGGGGCAGGTGGTACAGTGGCAAGAGCTGGGAAGGGGGGGGTTGGCAGGTTGTTTCGAACATAGGGGGTGAAGAGCTTAAAGTTGTAGGGTTGAAAAAATAAGAGCTGTGGATTGGGGTAATTTGTAGATGGGGGTGCAGAAGTAAAATGTGAAAAGGGGTAGAGATAAGCTGTAGTTGTGGACTGGGGGTGTAAGCTGTAAATGGGGGGGTGCAGAGTTGAGTTGTTGACTGGGGGTACAAAGGTGAGTTGTGGGGGGTGCTAAGGTGAACTGTGGACAGGGGTGCAGAATTGATCTTTGGGCAGAGGTACGGAGGTGAGCTGTGGACAGGGGAAAGAAATGGTGAGCTGCGGATGGGGGGAAGAAGAGCTGAGCCGTGGATGGGTAGAAGAAGAGGTGAGTTGCGGACAGGGAGAAGAAGAGGTGAGCTATGATGGGGAAGAAAAGGTGAGCTTCAGACAGGGTGAAGAAGTGGTGAGCTGTGGACAGGGGGAAGAAGTGGTGAGCTGCAGACAGGGGGAAGAAGTGGTGAGCTGCAGACAGGGGGAAGAAGTGGTGAGCTGCAGACAGGGGGAAGAAGTGGTGAGCTGCGGACAGTGGGAAGAAGTGGTATATAAAAAAGGGTAAAAGCTGCGCTCGGAGAGCCAGAAATAAAATAATAAAATATAAATGAGAAAAGCTGCCAGCACTCCAAAAGTCCAGTATCTAACTCCAAAACATATAATAAACAGTGTAAAAGTGCAGCGCTAAATATATATGAAGTGTATAGGATCTTTACAAAAATGGGATCCTACAAAGTGACTTTAACATGAATTTGTAGTGAGCAAAATATCAATTAATAACAAACAAACAGCATATATTGCAAATGCATGTGAAAAAAGAAAGCTGAAAAAAACAACAACAAAACAAAAGGAATGTTCAATCCACAGGTAAGTACAACAAAGCACCCATCCGAGAGAGATGTGAAGAAAAAAAGGTTCCAATAGATGATCCACCATGAAATGAGTATATAGATTCTGATTGTTTATAGTTTTGGTTCCGAATATTGGAAAAACACCCTCATAGAAAGGCACCACATCCCTGAGCAAGAATTTGTATATACATAAAGAGAACTAAAGGGATTTTCACGGTGCAAGTAGACTGTACATACGGAAAAGCTATATATCTTTTCTCTTTAAAAAAACAGTTTATTGTTTACAATCAATTAAAAGTGAACATATATGTTGTATAAGGTAACAGACATTTTTCTTTTTACAGCAGTATAAGAACAAGGTGGTCAAATGGGGTAAAAAAGTGTATATAATATATTTACAGATGGTAATTATTGCATACTAGCCCGACATGTTTCGCATTGTCGCTTTTTCAAGGGATATGCAACTGGCAATTGTATCATCCAACACTTTTAGTGATTCCCCAAATTGACCCCACAGAGCCTCGTCAAAACCGGCGCATACAGACCCAGATCCGCCAGCGCCGGAGGATGCAAGCCAAGACCCCAGCAGTGTGAGTGACTGCCTCATTCAATTACCATCTAAACATCCCTTGTAACTACAATCTTACTGATACCGTTGATCATCTGCATCCTTGGTTACAGCCCTAATTAATTACCTGCCTTCATCTTTCTGCTCCCTGTGGTTGCAATTTAGCCTCCCTGCTGCCTTGTTTGGCTGGGTCTGTATGCGCCGGTTTTGACGAGGCTCTGTGGGGTCAATTTGGGGAATCACTAAAAGTGTTGGATGATACAATTGCCAGTTGCATATCCCTTGAAAAAGCGACAATGCGAAACATGTCGGGCTAGTATGCAATAATTACCATCTGTCAACATATAATATACACTTTTTTACCCCATTTGACCACCTTGTTCTTATACTGCTGTAAAAAGAAAAATGTCTGTTACCTTATACAACATATATGTTCCCTTTTAATTGATTGTAAACAATAAACTGTTTTTTAAAGAGAAAAGATATATAGCTTTTCCGTATGTACAGTCTACTTGCACCGTGAAAATCCCTTTAGTTCTCTTTATGTATATACAAATATATAGATTCTGCTTACCGGACGGCGTTGACTGCTATTACGGCAGTCTCACCCAGCATAGGGATTAGGGTCTCCCAAAACCAAAGATGCAACACAGGAACACCAGCTTTAACAGTCGGTCGTTACCGGAAACACAAAACAGAATACTCCCATAGCGTAAAACCGTATGATAAAAGGGGATTTATTAAAATAAGAGGAATCACACTTACAATGTAGTGGAAAACATAAAGCGCAAGGGATATCCCACAAGCAGCGGTGTCTCCGTATGCCGCGATTCACTTCCTACACTCGTAAGCCCATCCACGAACGTGATGACGTCACCGTCGTAGGCTTCTCCCTACGCGTTTCGTCACGATAGGACGTCGTCTGGGGATTGGCCAGGGGGAAGAAGTGGCAAGCTGCAAATGGGGGGATGAATTGGTAAGCTGCGAATAGGGAGAGGAATTGGTGAGCTGCGAATGGGTGAAGAATTGGTGAGCTGAGGACTGGGGGAAGAAAAGGTGAGCTGTGAACAGGGGGAAGAAGAGGTGAGCTACGGACATGGGGAAGAAGGGGTGAGCTGTGGACTAGGGGTAGAAGAGGTGAGCTGTGGACAGGGGGAAGAAGAGGTGAGCTGTGGACTGGGGAATAAGTGGTGAACTGTGGACAGGGGGAAGAAGAGGTGAGCTGTGGACAGGGGGAAGAAGAGATGAGCTGCGGACAGGGGCAAGAAGAGGTGAGCTGTGGACGGGGGGAAGAAGAGGTGAGCTGTAGACGGGGGGAAGAAGCGGTGAACTGTGGATAGGTGGAATAAGTTGTGAGCTGCAGACAGGGGGAAGAAGAGGTGAGCTGCAATTGTAGGGAAGAAGAGATGAGCTGCAGACTGAGGAAAGATATGGTGATCTGCGAACAGGGGGGAGAAGTGGTGAGCTGCGAACAGGGGGAGAAGAAGAGGTAGGTGAGCTGCAGACAGGGGGGAAGAAGAGGTGATCTTCAGACAGGGGCAAGAAGTGATGAGCTGCAGACAGGGGCAAGAAGTGGTAGGCTGCAGATGGGGGGGAAGAATTGATAATCTGCAGATGGGGGCAAGAATATTAAGCTGCTGACAGGAGGAAGAAGAGGTGAGCTGCAGTTTGGGGGAAAAAGTGGTGAGCAGCGGACAGGGGGAAGAAATGGTGAGCTGCGGATTGGGGGAAGAAGTGCTGAGCCGTGGATGGGTGAAAGAAGAGGTGAGTTGTGGACAGGGAGAAGAAGAAGAAGCGGTGAACTGTGGACAGGTGGAATAAGTTGTGAGTTGCACACAGGGGGAAGAAGAGGTGAGCTGTGGACAAAGGGGAAGAAGAGGTGAGCTGCAATTGTAGGGTGAAGAGATGAGCTGCAGACTGGGGAAAGAAATGGTGATCTGCGAACAGGGGGGAGAATTGGTGAGCTGCGAACAGGGGGAAAAGAAGAGGTAGGTGAGCTGCAGACAGGGGGGAAGAAGAGATGAGCTTCAGACAGGGGCAAGAAGTGATGATCTGCAGACAGGGGCAAGAAGTGATGATCTGCAGACAGGGGCAAGAAGTGGTAGGCTGCAGATGGGGGGAAGAATTGATAATCTGCGGATGGGGACAAGAATTGTAAGCTGCGGACAGGGGGAAGAAGAGGTGAGCTGCAGTTGGGGGGAAAAAGTGGTGAGCAGCAGATAGGGGGAAGAAATGGTGAGCTGCGGATGGGGGGAAGAAGTGCTAAAGAGAAGAGGAAGAAGAGGTGAGTTGTGGACAGGGAGAAGAAGAGGTGAGCTATGATGGGGAAGAAAAGGTGAGCTGCAGAGAGAGCGAAGAAGTGGTAAACTGTGGATGGGTGGAAGAATTGGTAAGCTGCGGACGGAGAGAGGAATTGGTGAGCTGCGGACAGGGGGAAGAATTGGTGAGCTGTGAATGGAGGGAAGAAGTGGTGAGCTGCGGATAGGGGAAGATGGGTGAGCTGCGAACAGGGTGAAGAAGTGGTGAGCTGCGAACAGGGTGAAGAAGTGGTGAGCTGCGGACAAGGGGAAGAAGTGGTGAGCTGCGGTCAGGGGGAAGAAGTGGCAAGCTGCAAATGGGGGGGTGAATTGGTAAGCTGTGGATGGGGAGAGGAATTGGTGAGTTGCGGATGGGGGAAGAATTGGTGAGCTGAGAACAGGGGGAAGAAGAGGTGAGCTGCGGACAGGGGGAAGAAGGGGTGAGCTGTGGACTAGGGAAAGAAGAGTTGAGCTGTGGACTAGGGGAAGAAGAGGTGAGCTGTGGACAGGGGGAAGAAGAGGTGAGCTGTAGACTGGGGAATAAGCTGTGAACTGTGGACAGGGGGAAGAAGAGGTGAGCTGTGGACAGGGGGAAGAAGAGATGAGCTGCGGACAGGGGGAAGAAGAGGTGAGCTGTGGACGGGGGAAGAAGAGGTGAGCTGTAGATGGGGGAAGAAACAGTGAACTGTGGACAGGTGGAAGAAGTTGTGAGCTGCGGAACGGGGGGAAGAAGAGGTGAGCTGTGGACAAGGGGGAAGAAGAGGTGAGCTGCAATTGTAGGGAAGAAGAGATGAGCTGCAGACTGGGGAAAGAAGCGGTGATCTGCAAACAGGGGGAGAAGTGGTGAGCTGCGAACAGGGGGGGAAGAAGAGGTAGGTGAGCTGCAGACAGGGGGGAAGAAGAGATGAGCTTCAGACAGGGGCAAGAAGTGGTGAGCTGCAGATGGGGGGAAGAATTGACAATCTGCGGATGGGGGGAAGAAGAGGTGAGCTGCAGATGGGGGGAAGAAGTGGTGAGCAGCGCACAGGGGGAGGAAGTGGTGAGCTGCAAACGGGGGGGAAGAAGCAGTGAGCTGAGAACAGGGGAAAGAAGTGGTAAGCTGTGGACTGGGGGAAGAAATGGTAAGCTGCAGAAGAGGTGAGTTATAAACGCGGGAAAAAGTAGTGAGCTGCGAATGGGGGGGGAGTGGTGAGCAGCAGACAGGGGAAGATGTGGTGAGCTGCGGACAGGGGGAAGATGTGGTGAGCTGCGGACAGGGGGAAGAAGTGGTGAGCTGTGGACGGGGGAAAGAAGCGGTGAGCAGCGGACAGGGGGAAGAAGTGCTGAGCTGCGGATAGGGGGAAGAAGTAGTAAGCTGCGGATGGGGGAAGAATTGGTAAGCTTTGGACAGGGGAAGAAGAGGTGAGCTGCGGACAGGGGGAAGAAGGAGTGAGCTCCGGACAGGGGGAAGAAGAGAGAAGCTGCAGACTGGGGAAAGAAGTGGTGGTCTGGGAACAGGGGGGAGAAGTGGGGAGCTGCCAACAGGGGGGAGAAGTGGTGAGCTACGAACAGGGGGGGAAGAAGAGGTGAGCTACGAACAGGGGGGGAAGAAGAGGTGAGCTGCAGACGGGGGTAAGAAGAGGTGAGCTGCAGACAGGGGGAAGAAGATGTGAGCTGCAGACAGGGGGAAGAAGTGGAAAACTGCGGACAGGGGGAAGAAGTGGTAAGCTGCAGGTGAGGGAAAGAATTGATAATCTGCGGATGGGGGGAAGAATCGGTAAGCTGCAGACGGGGGGGGGGAAGAGGTGAGCTGCATATGGGGGGGAAGAAGTAGTGGGCAGCAGACAGGGTGAAGAAGTGATGAGCTGCAAACGGGAGGAAGAAGCGGTGAGCTGCAGACAGGGGGAAGAAGTGGTGAGCTGCAAACAGGATGAAGAAGTGGTAAGCTGCAGTTGGGGGAAGAATTGGTAAGCTGCAGACAAGGAGAAGAAGAGGTGAGTTACAGATGGGGGGAAGAAGCGGTGAACTGTGGACAGGTGGAATAAGTTGTGAGTTGCACACAGGGGGAAGAAGAGGTGAGCTGTGGACAAAGGGGAAGAAGAGGTGAGCTGCAATTGTAGGGTGAAGAGATGAGCTGCAGACTGGGGAAAGAAATGGTGATCTGCGAACAGGGGGGAGAATTGGTGAGCTGCGAACAGGTGGAAAAGAAGAGGTAGGTGAGCTGCAGACAGGGGGGAAGAAGAGATGAGCTTCAGACAGGGGCAAGAAGTAATGATCTGCAGACAGGGGCAAGAAGTGATGATCTGCAGACAGGGGCAAGAAGTGGTAGGCTGCAGATGGGGGGAAGAATTGATAATCTGCGGATGGGGACAAGAATTGTAAGCTGTGGACAGGGGGAAGAAGAGGTGAGCTGCAGTTGGGGGGAAAAAGTGGTGACCAGCAGATAGGGGGAAGAAATGGTGAGCTGCGGATGGGGGGAAGAAGTGCTAAAGAGAAGAGGAAGAAGAGGTGAGTTGTGGACAGGGAGAAGAAGAGGTGAGCTATGATGGGGAAGAAAAGGTGAGCTGCAGAGAGAGCGAAGAAGTGGTAAACTGTGGATGGGTGGAAGAATTGGTAAGCTGCGGACAGGGGGAAGAATTGGTGAGCTGTGAACGGAGGGAAGAAGTGGTGAGCTGCGGATAGGGGAAGATGGGTGAGCTGCGAACAGGGTGAAGAAGTGGTGAGCTGCGAACAGGGTGAAGAAGTGGTGAGCTGCGGACAAGGGGAAGAAGTGGTGAGCTGCGGTCAGGGGGAAGAAGTGGCAAGCTGCAAATGGGGGGGTGAATTGGTAAGCTGTGGATGGGGAGAGGAATTGGTGAGTTGCGGATGGGGGAAGAATTGGTGAGCTGAGAACAGGGGGAAGAAGAGGTGAGCTGCGGACAGGGGGAAGAAGGGGTGAGCTGTGGACTAGGGAAAGAAGAGTTGAGCTGTGGACTAGGGGAAGAAGAGGTGAGCTGTGGACAGGGGGAAGAAGAGGTGAGCTGTAGACTGGGGAATAAGCTGTGAACTGTGGACAGGGGGAAGAAGAGGTGAGCTGTGGACAGGGGGAAGAAGAGATGAGCTGCGGACAGGGGGAAGAAGAGGTGAGCTGTGGACGGGGGAAGAAGAGGTGAGCTGTAGATGGGGGAAGAAGCAGTGAACTGTGAACAGGTGGAAGAAGTTGTGAGCTGCGGAACGGGGGGAAGAAGAGGTGAGCTGTGGACAAGGGGGAAGAAGAGGTGAGCTGCAATTGTAGGGAAGAAGAGATGAGCTGCAGACTGGGGAAAGAAGCGGTGATCTGCAAACAGGGGGAGAAGTGGTGAGCTGCGAACAGGGGGGGAAGAAGAGGTAGGTGAGCTGCAGACAGGGGGGAAGAAGAGATGAGCTTCAGACAGGGGCAAGAAGTGGTGAGCTGCAGATGGGGGGAAGAATTGACAATCTGCGGATGGGGGGAAGAAGAGGTGAGCTGCAGATGGGGGGAAGAAGTGGTGAGCAGCGCACAGGGGGAGGAAGTGGTGAGCTGCAAACGGGGGGGAAGAAGCAGTGAGCTGAGAACAGGGGAAAGAAGTGGTAAGCTGTGGACTGGGGGAAGAAATGGTAAGCTGCAGAAGAGGTGAGTTATAAACGCGGGAAAAAGTAGTGAGCTGCGAATGGGGGGGAGTGGTGAGCAGCGGACAGGGGAAGATGTGGTGAGCTGCGGACAGGGGGAAGATGTGGTGAGCTGCGGACAGGGGGAAGAAGTGGTGAGCTGTGGACGGGGGAAAGAAGCGGTGAGCAGCGGACAGGGGGAAGAAGTGCTGAGCTGCGGATAGGGGGAAGAAGTAGTAAGCTGCGGATGGGGGAAGAATTGGTAAGCTTTGGACAGGGGAAGAAGAGGTGAGCTGCGGACAGGGGGAAGAAGGAGTGAGCTCCGGACAGGGGGAAGAAGAGAGAAGCTGCAGACTGGGGAAAGAAGTGGTGGTCTGGGAACAGGGGGGAGAAGTGGGGAGCTGCCAACAGGGGGGAGAAGTGGTGAGCTACGAACAGGGGGGGAAGAAGAGGTGAGCTACGAACAGGGGGGAAGAAGAGGTGAGCTGCAGACGGGGGTAAGAAGAAGAGGTGAGCTGCAGACAGGGGGAAGAAGATGTGAGCTGCCAACAGGGGGAAGAAGTGGAAAACTGCGGACAGGGGGAAGAAGTGGTAAGCTGCAGGTGAGGGAAAGAATTGATAATCTGCGGATGGGGGGAAGAATCGGTAAGCTGCAGACGGGGGGGGGAAGAGGTGAGCTGCATATGGGGGGGAAGAAGTAGTGGGCAGCAGACAGGGTGAAGAAGTGATGAGCTGCAAACGGGAGGAAGAAGCGGTGAGCTGCAGACAGGGGGAAGAAGTGGTGAGCTGCAAACAGGATGAAGAAGTGGTAAGCTGCAGATGGGGGAAGAATTGGTAAGCTGCAGACAAGGAGAAGAAGAGGTGAGTTACAGATGGGGGGGAAAGTAGTGAGCTGCCTGCAGGGGGAAGTGGTGAGCTATGGACAGGGGGAAGAAGTGGTGAGCTGCGGACACAGGGAAGAAGAGGTGAGCTGCGGACAGGGGCAAGAAGTGCTAAGCTGCAGATGGGGGAAGAATTGGTAAGCTGTGGATGGGGGGAAGAAGAGGTGAGCTGTGCACGGGGGGATGGAAGAAGAGGTAAGCTGTGGACGGGGGAAGAAGAGGTGAGCTGTGGCCTGGGGGAAGAAGCAGTGAACTGTGGACGGGCTGAAGAAGTTTTGAGCTGTGGCCAGGGGAAAGAAGTGGTAAGCTGCAGACAGTCAGAAGAAATGGTAAGCTGCAGATGGGAGGGTATAATTAATTGGTAGGTAAGCTCTAGGAGGGGGGGAAGAAGAGGTGAGGTGTGGACGGGGGGAGGAAGAGGTGAGCTGTGGACAGGGGGAGAAAGGTAAGCTGTGGACAGGAAGAAGAAAAGGTGAACTGTGGACAAGGGGAAGGTGAGCTGCAATCTACGCAGATTTGTTGCTTTACTTCTCTCTCTGAAGAACTACGGCGTTGAGGGGGGGGGGGGGAGTTGGTTGGGGAGTTCTTGCACCTAATCTCTATAAAAAAAAAAACCCTGCTTTAAAGTATTCCCTATATGGCCAGTCTCTACTCTGCTCTGCAAAATGCTAAATCTCCAGTGGATATAGTGCTAATATGGGGCAATAGAAGTAAGATATACCTGTTCTCAAATCCTAATAGTTTATGCATATATATATAACCCATTAGGTGCTAAAGGTGGGAAGACCACATGTTAACACACTCTGAATGGAAATACGGGCAGGAGCGGGTGCACAGATCTGAATGCCGACACTGGGAATTCAAATTTTGCACCTGCTCCTGCCCGCATGTCAGATTTTGACATGTGATTATGTTTATACAGCCTCTGTGTGTGCATCCACCTCAGGGGCGTAGATAAGGGGGGGGGTCAGGGTTGTTCAAACCCCCTCCCCAGAGCATCCTGGCAAAATGCCTAAACAGTGTCCCTGCTGTTTAGTCTCAGCATCAGCACAGTAGAAGCAATCAGAATTTCAGAGTGCAGCAGCCAGCCCCCATCTATTGTGCCCCATCCCATTAGTTTAATAAGGGGTCCCCCTTAAAAGCATGAAATTACTGCAAGGTCTCAGATGCCGGCAATTGACAGTGCACGGTTGAGGGAACTCCTAGACTACTCCTCGAGGCATCATATGACACAGCCGAAGGGAGACTGGGGATGCAGAAGTTTTCCTACTTCTGTACCGTGCTGAATCTGAGGTCTGGTAAGTGGGGAGGCATTCATTTTCTGTTTGGAGAAGGAGGAAGTGAGAATTCCAGCCTGGGGGAGTTTCTTTTGGTGGAGGGTTAAGGAAAGGGGGTGGGATTGCTTTTGGAGAAGGGGGGGAGTTTCTTGTAGAGAAGTTTACAGCGGGTGGTTAATGGCAGGGATTTGCTTCTGGGAGTGAGTTTGATTGGATGAAGGGAGATTTTCTTCATAATTAGGAATCTTGCTGGGGAGAGGGTGTTGACTGAGGGAGATATTTTTGCTTTGGGGGGTTGGTTTAGAAACGGGGGGGTTTAATTTTTGGGGGGATATTTGAGAGGGTGAGATATTTTACAGTGAGAATTGTTGCTTGGGGAGGGAGGGTTCTTAGGAGGGGTGGGGGATTTTTTTCCCTTTAAAAGAGATGTTTTTTTTTTGTAAATTATACTTACCTAGGTGGATGGAGCATCGATCCAATGTTGCATCTATCCCCAGCTGCTTCTAAGCCCAACAACAGAGCGATCAAAGACCGCTGTTCACTCAGTTCTCAGCCTTCAGTGAGAAAAGAGTGGTGACTGTCAGTCCTTAGGCTCTATTTTTGCCCTTGGATAAAATCTCTCTGCATCCAGGGTCAGAAATGTGTCCTTAACAGCAGGTAACCACTGTTACCCACGGTTTGTTAGTGTGTCGCTCAGGCTTAATCAATGTGGGGAGTAATGTAGATGATACCAAATGTGCTGCAGGAGTGCCAGCAAGGGATGGAGTTCATCCCAGATCCTGTAGTTTATGAAGAGAAGAGAGAAAAAGAAAATCCCTGGTGCCGCAGATCCACGGAGTCCTATGGTAATGTAGTAGTGAAAGCAGAGACTACCCCAGCCCAGGTTCCTGACAGACCATACCCCAAAGTGTTTTGCTTTGTCCCCCGAAGCTTAAACATGGGGACCACTGGATGTGCACATACATGTTAACAGCAGTGGATCTTTTCAGCCCATCACTCAGGTGAACAGGCTGAGCAACTGACAAAAATTGGAACATCTGGGAACCCTGGCTGTAGGTATTCATGTTATATTTGCCATTCCATGGCCAATTAGAACATATGAATGAGATCTAAAGCCTAGTTCACACGGGAGGTTTTTTTAAACCCAGCGGCCATAAAAAACTAGGGAGCTTAAGAGGAGCTTGCTATACTAATGAGCACACTACCGCACCACAACTGCATACATTGCGTTCTATTCAGTTGATTAGGGATAATTTTTGCTGTTTTGCAAAGCCTTATGGCCCCACTCTGCTGTCACATGTTTTTGTAAATGATGCTTTTAAGTTTGAAAGACCTGAACCCCCTCCAGGAAAAAAAAAATTATCTACGGCCCTGATCCACCTCTATGAGGTGCCTACACGTAGCTCTGAGATGGATGCACACACATCTGCCACTGGCTCTGTACAGGACTAATCGCCTGTCTGAATGAGCCCTTAAAGGAAACCTGTCATAGGAGAAACATAGGCACTGCCATTTTGGACCTATGCTTCTGAAAATGCTGGTTGTCATGTTAATCAAATGTTAACCAAATGCTTCAACACAAACATGGAACAAATATTCAGATAAGAACCTCTAGTTTTTTCTCAAAATTTCTTGATCTGAATGCTTGTTCCAGGTCAGTGAATCCAAAAATATTGAAATTAGAGATGGCCAGGCAGCCAGCAATTGCAAAAGGTGGACAGCAAAGGAAGCTATGCTACTTATTTCACATCTCAATTGGAAAACAATAGAAGACGTTTTTGTGTGATGGATGGCACATGAGCACAAGGAACAAACAGTGATTACTTCAGAATAACAAAAGGTAGGAATCTGCAACAAAGGTTGTTATGATCCTTGCAATGCACATAGATCACCCAGAGGGGAACGTTTTTTTCTCAACAAAAGTGGTGTTACGCTTTAAGTAAATCAAAAACTGGAAATGTAAATCTTTAATATAAAAAGTAAGGAAAAAGAAAGGCCCGGAGCGAGGGGAATAAAATGAAAGGATAGTGAAGGGCCTGCATGACAGGGTGATAAGGGTTAGCAACTATGGGGTTAAGAAAATGTAAGTAGAAAAAGGGGAGAGCTGGTATTGGCCAGGTTCAACAGGATGGGGAGGGGCGGGATAGTTAATTTAAGGGGGTGGTAGGGTCTCCCAAGCATCAGTTGAGGGACAGGTGACAAGGCAGGCAGTTTCCCACCCACAATCCCTGTGTTGTTTGTCTGTTTTTCTTTTGTTGCAGGTTCAGGATGTGCGGGGGAAGTCATGGCAGCTGATCGGGTGGCGGTGGTTGGTCTTTTGACAGTGTAAGAAAAGACTTTAGAGATGGAAGTGTGCGGGTCTCTTTGGTGGTATGTGCCCCTCTGGTGTATTCCAGTTACATAGGTTAACTGGAATATGCTATTGGTTGCACTGCGGGTAGTGGCGGTTGTGGCCTATTATGGTAATATGGCCCGCAATGCAGAAGTGGAATAGTATTGGATTTCTGGGTGCTGTCAAAAGATCAATAGGCTGAAAATTGTTATGTTGTTTCAGATGATGTGAAAATAATGTTAATTTTAATAAGTGTTTTTGTTATTAAAGAAGGCTGCTATGGCTATTTGTACTCCATTTTAAGGTGTGGTCTCATTAATTGGAAATAATATTGAAAGGTAGGTTGAGTACTTTGGTCGGGCAGACATAAGAAGGTTGGGAACATCTGATCTACACTGGTCATGTGCTTGTAGTGGAATGTATCCCTCTGCGATGGTCCATGTGTCATGTGTTCATTACAGTAAATCAAAGGACAAAGTATCCATTAAAAACATAGAACAGTCTTCCATAGCTCAATCATAGCACACTGCATGATTTCTCCATATTGATTTACCAGATGCATTCCTTTTTTTATGGATTTTGCTTATATTGTTAGTGTCAAAGCTGCCTGACATTTGTTTAGTTTTAATTAATTTTTGAAGGACAAGCTTGCTTTTCCTAACTGCTACCAGATGGTAGTATGATGGAGACCATTTCTACCACTCAGTTCCAGGAACAAAGTCTTAAAACAGAGACTAGGAACAAGCATTCATGGTGTTAACCAAAGTAAACTCCTAATAAAGGTAGATGCCACCTACAACCTTCATAACCTTCAGTATGAACATTTGTATGAAAATTCAATGACTTGGTGAATGGCATTCAAAAGTACTTTAAATTTTTGGTTGCTTTTAACATTGAGTTTTGTAATAAATAAACTTTCTCATATGAAAACTACACTCACTATTAGAAATTAGTTTGTTCAAGGAAAATTGTCTATGCTGCTGCTTTGAATTGTCTTGTCACATTGGTTGAAAAACGGATGTCAGTTTGACTAAACTAACATATGGAAAATCGAACAAACGTTCTTCAAAATGTCCAAAAAAATTCTGCTAGTGTACGGCCAGCTTTAGACAGTTGTTACAGGAGCATGTAAAGTATAACTAAATCAAAACCATTATTTTTTCTATTTAGATAAAGTAGGGAATTGTTTTACTGTCTGAGTTTGTCTGTGTCCCACTGGGGAAATTTACCTTTATTTCATGTCCTGTAGACACATTAGGAAGTGAAAGGAAATGCCTCCAAAGTGAATGAAGCTAAGTTTAGACTTGCGAATAATTTTTTAGAAGTGTTTGACAAGTTGTGAGGAGGTGATTTGACGCCTCCTCACCACCTTTTTAAACCCCATGAATCCTACACCAATGCATTACTCAAATAGGTTGCGGTAGTACCACTCACTGAATGCAACGGGAGTGATAACGCAGGCATGGCATGTGAACACCCAGTCCATTACCTTTGCCACTTAAGGTGGGGCAGTTGGGGGGCACAAAAACATTGCTCAAATGTGCATTTTTAATGCCTCCCAAACTACAAGTCTAAATGAGCCCTTAGCTGTCACCAGAAAAAAGTTCCCCATTGGAAGATTTCTCCTCTATTCCTGTACTGTTAACAACTCAAACTGTTCTATTTTCATCACTTTCAATCCCAGTGACAATGGTCACCAGAACACATAGAATCAATGACAAAAAAGCATTGTAAACCTCACAGAGATTCAAACTCTAGCCCTTTCTATACAAAATAGGAAGGCCCTTAGTGGCCATTGCACCAGTTTAATTTTACCATTGCATGGCACTTTGACACTGAAGCACTTATCCTTTACCCAACCCTTTTAATGTTTGTATGTTTTGAACAGTACACAGCATTTTAGTCCCGATTAGTATTGTGTAGGTCCTTGAACTTGCTCTGAATGTCTTGGGGGGAAGGCAAGTGGCCTTATTGTTTATTCCCCCTCACATATGGTCTCCATTTGGGGGAGCCCTATTAGGTACTTGGGTGGACCTTGCTTTGACAGGTTCCCCTAAAGAATAAACTTTGCCTGGTTCCAGCTAGGTGGACCACAAGTACCCTAGTCCCCATCAGGAGTCTTGTGCCTCAGGGGATCAGGGCCAGGGTCTTTTCTCTTCTGAGGAGGACAATGTGTACACCCCTTGCAATTTTTTGTGTGCTTTACTTTTCGTGGGCTCCTTTGGGCTTAGAAAAAAACAAACAATTAAATTTGACAGCAGAATGGCAGTTTAGTCATTAAGTCAGGAAAAGCCAAACCCTGGTACCAATGTGAAATTAAATCAGAGAGGGGCACAAAAGCTTTTTGGGTAATAAAGTAATAGCAGCATACCAGGAAACTTTTATAACCTCATGAGCCTGAGATATTTTAGGGCTTGGATATGCAATACCAATGCTTGTCAAAGTGCTCTGTGGGAAAGTGCTGCAGGGGGACGTGGCCAGGGCTGCTATTAGAAATGATGAGCATAACTTCATGGCATATATTTAGATAGTATTTACTTATCCAACAGCTTTAAAGGGGTTGTAAAGGTAAATAAAAATAATTAAATAAACAACAAACATGTCTATACTTAACTACTCTGTGCAATGAAATCGCACAGAGCGGGCAAGAACCTCCTCTTTTCGGGTCCCCCACCGACGTTCCTGGCGCCACCTCTCTGACCAGTGCCCCCATGGGAAGCTGCTTCCTATGCGGGCACTCGTACGTGCTCACACCTGAGTCCCTCTGCTGCGTCTATTGACACAGACAGCGGGACTCAACCCCGTCCCCCGCTTTAGAGTAAAGGGGGGCTGAGGGGGCGATGCTGACATCTAAACATGTTTTACCTTAATGCAAGGAATGCATTAAGGTAAAAAACATTTAGACTTTACAACCCCTTTAATGACAATTTTAAAACATATATACTTTTTTAATAATACTAATAAAATGTTTAAAAAGGCAGATATACCTTACATTCCCAAACAGAAAGAGATATGAGACATGCCCGCCTGTAATGTGCACAAACCAAATAAGAAAAAATGTAATCACATTGTCTGCACCGCTGAGACTCAGCAAAAGTTTCTATCACAGCTCACAAACATTTTTCTTTGTATCATCAGATGTTTATATGATATTGCACACAAACTGTCCCTCTAGAGAGATGTACATTTGGGGAACAGAACAGGAACAAGATTGAACCACCTCTTTACAATAAAAGATGATGACTGTGACACTCCAGTGGGACAGCACTGCTGCAACGCGAGGCACAGAACACATGAAAGGAATGGAATAACTGAACAGAGGAGGATACAGGATTGTAAACTTAAAAATACAGTTCAGTTCACTACCTTAAAGCTGACCATACACTAGTAGATTTTCGAACAAACATATTTGATGACTGAACTGGAATGTTGTTCGTGTAGTGCTTACCCCTGAAGGAGCTGCAATTTTCTCAGGTCATCTGTTCCCAGAGCCCAGGACTCTGTTATCAGCACAACACTCTCTGACACACCAGGGCTGAAGAGGGGATATTTATTGCAACAATTAGAGATAAGCCGAACACCCCTTGGTTCGGGTCGCAGCAGAACATGCGAACATGCAAAAAGTTTGTTCGAACATGAGAACAGTATTAAAGTGTCTATGGGACACGAACGTGAAAAATCAAAAGTGCTAATTTTAAAGGCTTATATGCAAGTTATTGCCATAAAAAGTGTTTGGGGACACGGGTCCTGCCCCAGGGGACATATATCAATGCAAAAAAAAGTTTTAAGAACGGACGTTTTTTCGGGAGCAGTAATTTTAAGAATGCTTAAAGTGAAACAATAAAAATGAAATATTACTTTAAATATCGTGCCTGGGGGGTATCTATAGTTTGCCTGTAAAGTGGTGTAGCTTTCCCGTGTTTAGAACAATACCACAGCAAAATGACATTTCTAAAGGAAAAAAAGTCATTTAACACTGCTTGCGGCTGTAATGTATTGTCGGGTCCCGGCAATATAGATGAAAATCATTGATAAAAACGGCAGGGGTCCCCCCCCCAGCCCATTACCAGCCCATTTGGATCTGGTATGGATATTAAGGGGAACCCCGCACCCAAATTTTAAAAGAAAAAATGTTGTGGGGGACCCCCATGCACTACATACTCTGAACAGAAGTATATATACTATATAGCCTGCCCTATATACTCTGCAGAAAATTGGGCCTTAGGTGTTGGTGGTGCCAGAATACTGTAACCCCTCACAGTTACTCTTGTTGGGCGCAGGAACAGGGTCCTGCTGTGAAATATTAGATCAAGAATTGTAATTACATGCCCCTGTTAAACAGGGGCAAAAAAATTGGACCTTTGGTGGTGGTGTTGGTGCCACAACACTGTAAGCCCTCACAGTTACTCTTGGTGGGCGCAGGAATGGGCCCTGCTGTGAAATATTTGATCAAAAATTGTAATTACATGCCCCTGTTATACAGGGGCAGAAAAATTGGGCCTTGGGTGGTGGTGGTGGTGCCACAACACTGTAACCCTTCACAGATACTCTTGTTGGGCGCAGGAACGGGCCCTGCTGTGAAATATTTGATCAAAAATTGTAATTACATGCCCCTGTTAAACAGGGGCAGAAAAATTGGGCCTTTGGTGGTGGTGCCACAACACTGTAAGCCCTCACAGTTACTCTTGGTGGGCGCAGGAAAGGGCCCTGCTGTTTAATATTATATCAAAAAATGTAATTACATGCCCCTAATAAACAGGGGCAGAAAAATTGGGCCTTGGGTGGTGGTGGTGGTAGTGGTGCCACAACACCGTAACCCCTCACAGATACTCTTGTTGGGGGCAGGAACGGCCCTGCTGTGAAATATTTGATCAAAAATTGTAATTACATGCCCCTGTTAAACAGGGGCAGAAAAATAGGGCCTTAGGCAGTGGTGGTGCCCTAAACCAAAAATATTGTTGGAAGCTACTTAGCATCATCAAGATTGAGGAGGAATAGGATAGTCACTCAGCATAGGCAGTCTTCAAGGGATCCCATATTCATAGAAAAATCAATCAGTTACTTTAGCATCAGGTGCTTGATAGCTGCTGTTGATCCTAGACTGATTCATTTTTATGAATGTGAGCCTATCAATGGAGTCTGTGGACAGGCGCACTCTATGATCCATTACATACCCTCCAGCAGCACTGAATGTGCGTTCAGAAAGAACGCTGGATGCAGGACAGGCCAGTAGCTCAATTGCATATTGAGCAAGTTCTGGCCAGTGGTCCATCCTCAAGATCCAGTAACCCAGTGGATGGTCTGTTGGAAAGGTCTCCAAGTCTGCTCTTGCCCCTAGATATTCCTGCACCATGTAATGCAGACGCTGGCGATGGTTGCTTGAACCGATCAGACCTTGGCAATAAGGACTGAAAAATTGTCTAAAGGCATCGGTCAGCTGGCCACCTTCTCCACCGCTCTTCCTCTGACTGAACAAAGCCTCAGCAACACGTTGTCCAGCACCAGGAAATTGTAACCTCCTAGGGTCTGGAAACGCATTGCACAATCCTTTCTTCAAGGCCTCCTGAAGATGTTTCATCCTCTGCTCCCTCTGTGAAGGCAGGATGAGTTCTGCAACCTTACCCTTGTAACGTGGATCAAGAAGGGATGCCAGCCAGGAATGATCCCTCTCCTTGATACCACGAATCCTAGAGTCCTTTCGCAGGCTTTGCAGAATCAGGGAGGCCATGCAGCGTAAGTTAGCAGAAGCATTCAATTCTGAGTCCTCTGTGTCACTTAGGATCACATGATCCGTAACAACCTCCTCCCAGCCACATACAACTCCTTGGGTTTCTGGGGACTGAAAACCATCCCTTGAAGACTGCTGCTGAGTGTTATCCTCCACGTCCATGTAACACATTCCTCCTCCTCCTCCTCTTCTTCCTGTGTGTTTGGCGGGTCCGCAGGAATAGGATGGAATTACATTACTCAAGAGTTATTCTTCTTGATTTATTCTGTGATATTTGCTGGTTCTTTGTGTGGGAGTCCTGGACTTGCTCAGACGTGAGTTTTGCACAGCATCAACAGCAAGAGAGGCTAGCTGCAAGGAGATCACTTACACCGCAAACATGGAAGCAAACAGCTGATACAGGACAACAGGCTTTTTCCCGTATGCTACACAGTAGCTTATACTGTGAAGGTGAAGTACCTCCTTGTGGGGTGAATAATTGCGGTGAGTGTGTTTCCTATGGGGCACCTTTTAACCTTTTAAGAAGCACCAAATAACAGCTGTGAAGAGCACTTTGTCACTTTATTATCTGTATAATATTTGGACTTTGTAGTGCACCAGCACGGTTTACCAGAGGACTTTATATGTATGCTGAGCCTAGTGCAATACACCATCACAGTAGAATATTGGTTTCACTTGCGGTCATTGCACAGGAGCATATATACCTACTTTTCAGTGGACCAATACTCTTTTTGTGATTTATGCATTTCATTACATTGGACAATTTGATTTAGATTTTGGTTCTCTGCACAAGAGGCACACATCATTGCATGGGCACCAATTTGTCGCTCAGGATTAGCATATGAGATTGTGGGCACAATTATATAGTTTTTTTTTATGTGGGTCTTTCAAGTGCTGTTGCCAAGGACTGCAAGTGAGGTCGTCATATGTCTGGTCAAGCATGTGGTGCCCAAGCGGCAGCTGTTCTGGCCACGCTTGACCCACTTCAGACATAGGTTGCAAACAACAATGGTGCGATCTGCTGCACACGTGTCAACGAAGGCCCACACCAAGGAACTTTTCAAAATCAGCGGGGAGTCAGCAGCGCCCTTCACTGTGTACACAACTAGAAAATTAGTAGCAACTGCACTACGGCTGCACTGTATTGTGTACTGTGTACACCACCAGAAAAGTAGTAGCAACTGCACTACAGTTGCACTGTATTGTGTACTTTGTACACCACCAGAAGTGTAGTAGCAACTGCACTACGGCTGCACTGTATTGTGTAATGTGTACACAACCAAAAAAAGTTGTAGCAACTTCAGTATGGCTGCACTATATTGTGTACTGTGTACACCACCAGAAGTGTAGTAGCAACAGTAAAAATAGTACACCACAGAATGCACGGTAGAATGTAGATATAGACTACAATGGATGCTGCATGCTGCAGCGTATATCTATATATCTATATATATATATATATATATATATATATATATCAAATACACTGCCACTAACCGAATAACCTGCCTGCTTAATCTAAATCTCTCGGTCCACGCCAACAACACTGCACAGGGCCACCACGTAGGCAGTCTTATATATATATAGTGTGGGGCATTGACTTAGTCCCCCTGAGCCAAGATTGGCCAAAGGCACCCTTACTTTGGCCAATTATGGCTCTCTTAGCAGAGGGCGCTGGGATTGTCCAAAGCATGCAGGTCAGGTGCATGCTTTGGCCAATCATACAGCAATGCACTGCGATCTCGCAGTGCATTATGGTGCGTTCCACGGGCACTCAAATTTCCCGCAAACAATTAAGTCCCTCTGAACCCAGGTGTAGATTAATTTTTGTGCCATCAAATATTAACACAAAAAAGGGATTTTTCCTGAAATCATTAAATCAAGGAATTATATTTAGAGACTTGTGGACTTTAAAGCGGACCTTCAGTAATTTTTTCATCTTTCCATCTGTTTAATTTTCTGCCCTTGTTGTTTTAACTTTGGATAGTAAATGTTTTTTTCTGCTAGTAAATATCTTATACAGCCTACTTTCTGTTTCTTGTCTGGTCATTAGCCTAGGCTTATGACATCATGCACAGCTCTCTATCTCACTCTCATGAGAGTTTCCCAGGAAGGGAGGGGGGATGAGTCATAAGAGGTCCAATGAAAGCTGCAGGGCTGCAGAGCTGGAGGTGTGCCTCTGTGTAAATCCAGGAAGTGAACAGGCAGCAGCTTCAACTGCCCACAGTTAAAATGGATGCAGCCAGACTTAGTGAAGTGAGATTTCTGCAGCATATTTGGCAAGTACAGAATCACAGTATATATAAAATAATATGCAAAGTGGTTAGATTGAAGCTTCAGAATGGCAAATATGTTTTTATTACAAATTATGTGAGCAGACTGCAGTTCCTCTGTTAACTGTTACTAAACCCACAACAGTTAAATCAGTCTGTATTTGCAGTAAAGCATGCTTGTTATACTCACCATAGAGTGGGGTTAATCTTCCACATTGTGTAAAAAGGCTGTTTGATCCTGTATGCACAGATCCTCCTCTTCTTCCACTGACTCCAAAATGTCTCCTGATAAGAAAGAGGCTTTGGAGCCAGGCTGCACATGCTCAGTTTGGTGTGTATTGCTGGAGAGTTTTTTTTACTTGAGAGATTGCATGTGATCGGCATAGGGCCAATCAGCACTGTCCAGACAGAGGGTCAGGTGTCCTAGATCCTGATAGGACAGCTCAGTACAGTAAGAAAACTCCTCCTACAAGCTTTACAAGGAACTGATAATTTCATTTTATGGAAACATTAAAATCTTAATTAAGACATGACTGTAACTCCCTCAAAAAGTATACATTTTCAGAAATAATTTTCAAATGAATGCCATTTTCCAAATGAAAAGCACTGTTATGCCCCGTACACACGGTCGGATTTTCCAACGGAAAATGTGTGATAGGACCTTGTTGTCGGAAATTTCGACCGTGTGTAGGCTCCATCACACATTTTCCATCGGATTTTCCGACACACAAAGTTTGAGAGCAGGATATAAAATTTTCCAACAACAAAATACGTTGTCGGAAATTCCGATCGTGTGTACACAAATCCGACGGACAAAGTGCCACGCATGCTCAGAATAAATAAAGAGATGAAAGCTATTGGCCACTGCCCCGTTTAAAGGCCCGACGTACGTGTTTTACGTCACCGCGTTCAGAACGATCGGATTTTCCGACAACTTTGTGTGACCGTGTGTATGCAAGACAAGTTTGAGCCAACATCCGTCGGAAAAAATCCTAGGATTTTGTTGTCGGAATGTCGGAACAAAGTCCGACCGTGTGTACGGGGCATTAGAATTCGTTAATCAAGAAAGATTTCCTGCTCCTTTGAATTTTCTTGGTACTGTACTCAAAAACAAATGTCAATTTAACCCCTTTAATGAACTTTGTTAAAATGAAAGAACAAAATTCTACTAGTGTATAGCCAGCTTAATGGTCAGATTAGAACTTTCATTAATTTAAAACTTTTAAAATCTCAGTTTGTGTTTTTGTAAATAATAAACATTAGCTGCTTTGTGCATTAGTATTTCCCAGAGCGGCTCCAAACCCCGTCTTCTGGGATCCCCTACTGTAACTCTAGGCTCCTCCTCTTCTCAGTGCGCATGTTTTGTTTTTTTTTACTTTCCCTTCTTATTCCTCTTTCGTTTTTACCTAGTGCATATACTTAAACATGTTATGATGTTTGCTTACGTGTTCATTTTGTCTTTTTTAACTTGACATATTGTTTGTATTGTTCATCAACTGTAAGGTTTATAAACATTAAAAAGTGGATCCTGAAGAAGCCCTCATCTCGGACAAAACACGTTTATCCATATCCTCTGGAACTTCTCATGCGAATGACTGTATTGTACGGCCATGTGTAAAAAATCCACATTTTTTAAATGAAATTTGTACTCTTTGTTTTTAACATTTTGTATAAACTAAAATATATTGATCCTATTTATGACGATAGTAATTGTCTGGTGGGCACACTAAAAAATCCTTGTCTCCCAAAGCCTCCCCTCTTTAGGAGATTTGGGATACATCTCTTTTCCATTAATTATTCAAGGGATTGTGCCAAGATTTTTTGTACAGGCTCCCCCACGAATACTCTCTGTGTGAATCGTGTGAACATGCAGTCATAAAGAACATAAAGGCCTTATTTAAATGGGCATGGGATTATATGCAAGAAAACACACCAAGGGAAGTGCCAGAACTAGCGCAATTAACCTCATTATTGAAATGAAATATAAATAAATGAATGCAAAATGCTTGAGAACGGGGGGGGGGCATGGAAGGAAAAGGGAACAGGAAGTACTTTTTGTACCAGCGCAGTCATGGAGCTTTCCCTGTGTATTCAACACTGACCCTGCGGGTGCTTGCAGCCTCCTTCCTCCAGCATATTGCCACAAGCAGCGTTTGCTTAGACTGGAGTGGGATATTTCAAATCTGGGAAGAGATAGAGCTCTGGCAAGGCCATCTTGGACTCTGCTGTGAAATTTGAAAACCATGCTAATTCATTGAGCATGTGAGTGCATTAATTTATTTTTTACATTTCATTGCAATAAAGAGTTTAATTGTGCTTGTTCTTACACTCCCCTTGTTTTTAGGTTAGCCACATATCCTTGTCATACCCTGAGGGATGGCTGCAGACATATTAGCGTTTTACCCACTTCCGGACCGCCCACCGTCGTTATACATCGGTACTTTGAAGAGGAGTATCGTTGTTATGGCAGCAGCTAGCTGCCATAACCTCGGTATCCTCTTCTTCAGCGGGCGGTCCGCTTCAAGATAAAAGTGGTCTCTGTGGCGGACTCGCCGCAAGATCACTTTTATCGGCGGTGGGAGAGGGGTCCCTCATCCCGCTGCGGTGCCCTTCAGCGCTTACCAGAGCTGTCAGTAGCAGCAGAGCCGATTGGATTCTCTCCCTAGCCTGACATGGAGACAAGTGAGGGGAAGATGGCCCTCCACCCATCTCTATACAATTACAGGTGCATCAAAACGTCACTTCCGCCCATAGCTCTTGAAGGGCCATTTTTTTAAAAAAAAATTTAAATGGCAAATTTTTTTTTTGCATTTTAGTGTAAATATGAGATCTGAGGTTTTTTTTTACCCCAGATCTTATATTTAAGGGGTCCTGTCATGCTTTTTCTCTATTACAAGGGATGTTTACATTCCTTGTAATGGGAATAAAAGTGACACATTTTTTTTTAAAAGAACAGTATAAAAATAAAAAACAAAAGGTAAAATAAATAAGAAAAAAAAAAATTTAACTGCGCCCGTCCCACCGAGCTCGCGTGCAGAAGCGAAAACATACGTGAGTAGCGCCCGCATATGCAAATGGTGTTCAAACCACACATGTGAGGTATCGCCGCGATCGATAGAACAAGAGCAATAATTCTCACTCTAGAACTCCTTTGTAACTCAAAACATGCAACCTGTAGAATTTTTTAAACGTTGCCCATGGAGATTTTCAAGGGTAAAAGTTTGTCGCCATTCCACGAGCGGGTGCAATTTTGAACATTTCTAAGCTCATATAAATGCATGTAATGATTTTAAATTGTATAATTGACTCCATGAGTTTATTTGTGTTCAGGTGAATTCAGTTTAGCTGTATTTAGAAAAAAAAACAGATAGAAATCTGTGTTTAGCTACTCTAAACAATTAAATGCATGTACATTTAAATGAAGGAGAAACTGATCTGGGAATTGTATGTTCCACGATGCACAGGCAGCTGGGTCCTGGAGAAATCTTCACTGCAGGAATGCCTGTCTTCTTCCTGGCTCTGAACTTACAGCACTGCAATCAATAACAGCTTTGGGTGTTCAAACAGAAAAACAGTAAAGATGATTCAGTGGGGACATGCCTCCTTCTTTCTCCATTGAAGCATTTAATTGACTACACTACCTGAAGCATGATCTGTGAATGGGGGAGAGTCTAATAAGTCACAGGATTCTCTCCCCATTCACAGATCGTGTTATGAGTAGTGTAACAACCAAAATACAGTACTTTTCTCAATGTAGGAGCAGGGAGGAGGGCTCTTGTCCCAGCCAGGCCATCTGTACTGCTGTTCTGCCTGAAGACCCAAAGCAGTTAACCATTGCAGCACCAGAATAGGGACAGGAAGAGGACAGACCTCCCTGCAGTGAACATTTCTCTAGGATCCAGCTGCTTGCAGAACATGCAAAATATTTCATAACCGGTAAGTGATGTGCCCAAAGCTAAAGGGGATTTTTTCTATACTGAAGTTTAGATGCAAACACTAATTGGACAACATTTATCTTGCAAAAGGAAGTACAACTGGGAGCAAAAGCATTATCAACTTGTAGCAGGATGTGAACAAGGACCTTAATGGCAGGATGACCAGGTATTGTTTAAGGGTAAGCTTGAAGATGTAAAATATATTGACATACACTTTGAAAATTACATAATATTCTAAAATTATAATGGATTTTGGAAGATTGTGTTTGAATCGACTTTATACAAGTAGCAAAGCGATAGTTTTGGCACGTTTAAATTGGAAGCAATATAGCATATGCTAGAATTCCTCCTTAAATCATATACCCTTCCTATCTATTCTAACATACTGATGGCAAGCTAGGATGAATAACCAATTCCAAAAATGATATGCAATGAAAAGCATGAGGTGGATAGCAAACATATGAGAACATATAAAACAGATCCAAGAATCCAGCAGATTAAGCATATGGTGCTATCACTGTAACAGGAGTTTCTGGAAACAGGCGGAAAAAAATAAAATAAAATAAAAATCAGTACA
Source organism: Lithobates clamitans (assembly GCA_037952925.1). Lineage (NCBI taxonomy): Eukaryota > Metazoa > Chordata > Amphibia > Anura > Ranidae > Lithobates > Lithobates clamitans. The sequence continues at coordinate 5,924,144 of JBBGZY010000573.1, read as the reverse complement.
CTTCACTCTGCATAGATGCTGAGCCTCCAACCCAAGGCAGATAAGAACTGATGCAGACTGCAATGGAGGGGAAGATTGCCAGCGTTTTAGGTACAGTCCCAGATTTCATATTATGTTTCATTTATTTCCATATCAGTCATATGAAGCTGGAAAAAATAGGAACTAGGAAATCTAGCTTGCTTGGTTGTATTTGCCAGGCAAATCTGTGGAAATAAACACATCAATTTAAAGAGTATGTAAGCCAACAAATTTATATTCCTGATGTGTGCCTGCTGTAGAAGTACTTGTATGAGAAAGTAGCCTGTTTTCTTTTTTCTTTCTTTGCGCACTGTGATCGCCTGTGTTGTTCGATCACAGATCCTAGTAAAGGACCAATCTCAGCGGCCCTTTACCAAGTGATCAGCTGTGTCCGATCACAGTGTAAACAGAATTGCCGGATATTGGCAGTACTTTTCTCAAGTGCTGTCACAGCGTGAGGAGAGGAGAGCCAGTAACCGACAATCCTGAAAGAGGACATGCACACAGATAATCAGGGTACTGATCATTAAGGATGAGCTCCGGCGTGCTCGCACAGCCCACGTGCAGAGCCCGCCAGGAAGTCGGCACTGTGCTGCGCTAATCACAGGCAGTGAGACATTTCCCGATCTCTGCAGCCGCGCATCGGGACAATGTCTCACTGCCTGTGATTAGCGCAGCGCAGTGCCGACTTCCTGGCGGGCTCTTCACGTGGGGTGTGTGAACACCCCAGAGCTCATCCTTACTGATCATCAGTGCCCTGATTATCAGTGCAGCCCTATCAGTGCCATTAACCACTTATGGACCGTTATACATCGGTATTATAAGGAGGAATATCGTTGTTATGGCAGCAGCTAGCTGCCATAACCCAGTATCCTCTTCTTCAGCGGGCAGTTCGATTTCAGATAAAAGTGGTCTCTATGGCAAATTCGCCGCAAGATCACTTTTATCAGCGGCGGGAGAGGTGCCCACCCCCTCCCGCCACGCTCTGGTGCCGCCGACAGAGGCAATCGGGTCCTTTCCCCTCTGTGGTATGGAGCTGAGTGAGGGGAAGATGGCCCCCGCTCAGCTCCATATCAATGCAGGGCGGAAGCGACGTCAAAGCGCCGCTTCCGCCCATAGCTCTTAAAGCAACATTTTTTTTTCAAACAACATTTTATTTTTATTTATTTTTTATTGCATTTTAGTGTAAATATGAGATTTGAGGTTTTTTTTACCCCAGATCTCATATTTAAGAGGTCATGTCATGCTTTTTTTCTATTACAAGGAATGTTTACATTCCTTGTAATAGGAATAAAAGTGACAGAATTTTTTTTTTTAAAGAACAGTGTAAAAATAAAAAATAAAAGGTAAAATAAATAAGAAAAAAAAAATGTAAACCCGCCCCGTCCCGACGAGCTCGCACGCAGAAGCGAACACATACGTGAGTAGCGCCCGCATATGAAAACAGTGTTCAAACCACACATGTGAGGTATCGCCATGATCGTTAGAGCGAGAGCAATAATTATAGCCCTAGACCTCCTCTGTAACTCAAAACATGCACTTTATATACAAAATAATTCTGCGCTACCCAAAAAAAGAAAACAAAAGCAGCCAACACGACCAACAAAGTATAAATGTGAAAAACAACAAAAAAGTGTAGCGCTAAACAGTATCAAACATAAAGCAACTATGGACCAGTCAATGTACAGTAAAAGGGATCAACTGTATCTGAGAAATGAATCTTATAAATAGGTAGTCCTCATGTAGACATTGTGACTGAACAATAAAGGTGAGTAGTCCTTATAAAAACATGTTATAAAAGAGAAAAAATTTTTTGAAGAATTTTTTGGCATCCCAAATGCAGACCAGCTCACTCACACCGAGAGATGAAAAGGCTTACCGGGTAAGGTGGGGGGAGACGACGTCTATGAGGACGAAACGCGTCGGGCAGGACCCCATTGTCGCCACTTTTTCTCACAGCGCTGTTTTATATTTTGGATCTACATGTGAGCGTACATCTATTTATTTGAAATAAAAATTTTCGTTTTCAGATTTACACTATGTGGCCCTTCCTTTCTTTTACTTATCTAACAACACCATTTCCTGGTCCGTGGAATGTTGCTTCGAGGGGTTCACCTACGGAACACACCACCCTCCTAGGATCTACAGGACCATCCATATCCGTGAGATTGCCTACACCCTTCATGACCCGGGTGCTACTTGGAGGAATACAGTAATCCGCGAGATAACATCCTTCTTTGAGCCTAACACAGCCACTCACCACCCAAGCCTTATCTGACCCAATTCGGCGTATGCCCCTTTGGGTCCACCTTATCCGGTAAGCCTTTTCATCTCTCGGTATGAGTGAGCTGGTCTGCATTTGGGATGCCAAAAAATTCTTCAAAAAATTTTTTCTCTTTTATAACATGTTTTTATAAGGACTACTCACCTTTATTGTTCAGTCACAATGTCTACATGAGGACTACCTATTTATAAGATTCATTTCTCAGATACAGTTGATCCCTTTTACTTATCCCTTTTACTGTTCATCGAATTTAGAAATATATATACTATATATATATATATATATATATATATATATATATATATAGTAAATATATTTCTAAAATCGATGAACAGTAAGAAAAGGAATATGCTGTAAGAAAGCATCAATTGGTGTAGAGAGCCACTCCTGTTAAATCCTAACTAGGGAGCACTATAGCACCATGGCAGTCCAGCAGTCTGTAATATAATTCCTTCCTCTTCTGCAGGCCAGCTAATTGGGGCCCAACTCTTTATGTCAGAGCACTCAGGCTAATATCCCTTTAAGAACTGTTACAGGCACTGACTGATACTCACAGAAAACACTGTCCCTGTTAAGTTAAAGTGAAATGTGGTTTTGTCAGGAGCGTGTAAAGCTCATGTTCCGTGGCAGCTGCTGGTCTCATTCCAGTATCCTGGTTTGGGCTGAGCTGAACTCTACCTGTCTGACTGTCCATTTGCAGGATGACTGATGTAGACACTGGGTGAAGCCCAACCCTGCTTTAAGCCTGCCAAGCCCTTAGTGCCATACTTGTGATAATATTTGCAGCATGTGCTTCAAGCTCCCTGTTTGCCTACCTTATTCCTGAGCCTTGACCTTTGATCCCAGGTCTGCCAGCTAGTTTGGACCCCTTTGTTATTGACTTTGAATTGGACTTCGGACTAGCAAGCTATAGTGCCTGACCATCAATGCTAGGGGTAGGTGTGGCAGGTTTTGGGCAGCGGCCTCTCACCAACTTCTTGTGTTGGCAGGTGGTGTCATTCTGTATACTAGATGAAACACAGCCATTTTGTGTCTGCAGCACCCTTCTCCTTTCATCAGACAGCAAGCTCTATCAGCATCTGTGGAGCTCTCTGTTTTCCCAAGATGTCTGTTACTGTGCCTCTCTCCCTCTCAGGTTCAGTGATGAGCAGCCAGCTAGCAACCAAAAGTGCAATCAGTCCTATCAATACAACCTGCACACTTCTACTCCTCAGCACAGGAAAACACCAGGGAACCACTTCTCCTCTTTGCTCCAGTGCCTTGTGGGGTTTGCAGTCTCCAGCTCACCAAGCTAACTAATTCTGTCAGAACTACATCTCCCACAATCCTTGCAGTCCACATACTGTGTGCATCCTTATTCTGTAGAAGGCAGGCTTGATATTGGCTGCATAGTTCCACAATAACAATAGACTTCTCCCTAAACTGTGGCTGTGTGCGAACAGCCAGGTAGTAACATTTTATTGCAGAAGAGACAGTGCATGTCTCTTCTGCAATAAAGTCTTGCCTGTTCCATGTTTCTTATAGTGGAAATTCAGTTCCGATTTCAACTGTTGAGCCATGTTTCCCTCCTTTTTCCTCACAGGGAATTTCTATTTGTGCTTTACTATGATAGGCAGCTTCACTAACCAATAAATAGGCTAAAACTTGATTTTAGAGGATGACAAGTTGTGCATACAACTCCCTGTATCTCTGGATAGACTGGTAATTTCGACATGTAGTTTTGACTCTGCTTGTATTTAAATTATTCTCAATATACTTTGACTAGGTTGGTGACGTGTTTACTTTATGATACTGTTGCCTTCTTACTTATATACTGCCATGACAGCACTAGTATATTACGTTGTCAGGTAAATTAATGACACAGGCACAGTTGAATAAATAAAGATTGAGCAAATTGAAAAAGGGTCAAACATAACATTTGTGTAGACTCTGCAGCTACACAAGGGCTCTAAGGTTACTTGCTGAGTAGACAGACCTGGTCATGGTGTACTTCTATCTAGCTGCTGATCGATACACAGTGAGTGTTTTTAGTTGTCCAATCATTTTTGGTTAACCAAAAACTGGTCTTGTACTGGGGCCCTTTAGTGACTGTACACTGTTGGAGAGAATGTTAAGGTACACTATCAGACTAATTAACTGGCTTCAATATTATTGGTAAATATCAACAGACTGGAATTAAAACCGCTTATATGTAGACTCATTTATAAAAAGTAAAAAGTAAAATGGTCTTAGCAATCTTTTAAAAATAGATTTTCTTTTCCATTCTAACTTTAGCTCAAATCTGTCATGTATCTGTATTCTATGCTTCATGTGCAACTGCTCTCCCACTTCAACCTTGCTGATCACTGGAAAGGAAGCAACCCCTAATAACTGTTGTCAGAGTATTGAAATCATGCACTGGAAGCTTCTTGTTTGTAGCAATAGCTTTGCTTTTATGGAGAAATATCATAACATATATTTTCAGCATGCCATGGAGACAGGAACAGGAAGAAGAAGCATACAAGAGAACACAGTGAGGAAAGACAAACACTTCCTCTCATTACATTACCACAGAATACAAACTTCAACACTGCAGTGCCACCTACTGTTATAAACAGGTATAGTGCATATATTTACAGTGGGGACAGAAAGTATTCAGACCCCCTTAAATGTTTCACTCTTTGTTATATTGCAGCCATTTGCTAAAATCATTTATGTTCATTTTTTTTTCTCATTAATGTACACACAGCACCCCATATTGACAGAAAAACACAGAATTGTTGACATTTTTGCAGATTTATTAAAAAAGAAAAACTGAAATATCACATGGTCCTAAGTATTCAGACCCTTTGCTCATTATTTAGTAGAAGCACTCTTTTGATCTAATACAGCCAAGAGTCTTTATGGGAAAAATGCAACAAGTTTTTCACACCTGGATTTGGGGATCCTCTGCCATTCCTCCTTGCAGATCCTCTCCAGTTCTGTCAGGTTGGATGGTAAATGTTGGTGGACAGCAATTTTTAGGTCTCGCCAGAGATGCTCAATTGGGTTTAAGTCAGGGCTCTGGCTGGTCCATTCAAGAACAGTCATGGAGTTGTTGTGAAGCCACTCCTTCGTTATTTTGGCTGTGTGCTTAGGGTCATTGTCTTGTTGGAAGGTAAACCTTCGGCCCAGTCTGAGGTCCTGAGCACTCTGGAGAAGGTTTTCGTCCAGCATATACCTGTACTTGGCTGCATTCATCTTTCCCTCGATTTTTGGACAGGTGATGAGCAGTGCCTGGTTTTCTCCACACATACCGCTTAGAATTAAGGCCAAATAGTTCTATCTTGGTCTCATCAGACCAGAGAATCTTATTTCTCACCATTTTGGAGCCCTTCAGGTGTTTTTTAGCAAACTCCATGTGGGCTTTCATGTGTCTTGCACTGAGGAGAGGCTTCCATCGGGCCACTCTTCCATAAAGCCCCGACTGGTGGAGGGCTGCAGTGATGGTTGACTTTCTACAACTTTCTCTCATCTCCCGACTGCATCTCTGGAGCTCAGTCACAGTGGTCTTTGGGTTCTTCTTTACCTCACCAAGGCTCTTCTCCCCCGATAGCTCAGTTTGGCCAGACGGCCAGCTCTAGGAAGGGTTCTGGTCGTCCCAAACGTCTTCCATTTAAGGATTATGGATGCCACTTTGCTCTTAGGAACCTTAAGTGCAGCAGAAATTTTTTTGTAACCTTGGCCAGATCTGTGCCTTGCCACAATTCTGTCTCTGAGCTCTTCAGGCAGTTTCTTTGACCTCATGATTCTCATTTGCTCTGACATGCACTGTGAGCTGTAAGGTCTTATATAGACAGGTGTGTGGCTTTCCTAATCTAGTCCAATCAGTATAATCAAACACAGCTGGACACAAACGAAGGTGTAGAACCATCTCAAGGATGATCAGAAGAAATGGACAGCACCTGAGTTAAATATATGAGTGTCACAGCAAAGGATCTGAATACTTAGGACCATGTGATATTTCAGTTTTTCTTTTTTAATAAATCTGCAAAAATGTCAACAATTCTGTTTTTCTGTCAATATGGGGTGCTGTGTGTACATTAATGAGGAAAAAAATGAACTTAAATGATTTTAGCAAATGGCTGCAATATAACAAAGTGAAAAATGTAAGGGGGTCTGAATACTTTCCGTCCCCACTGTAGTTCACAATATAAAAAGCTACTTTCTGTTGCTTCTCCAACACCCCTTCTCAACAGCATGTTCTTTGTCAAATTATATTAATTACTTATGGAAAGAACTGTGCCGTTCCTTCAATAAAGGCTTGGTGAGTGCATCAGCAGTCATCTCCTCTGTTGGGCAGTATTGAATGTCAATAACACCTTGCTCTTGATCGTCCCTTAGTAGGTGATACTTGACGTTGATGTGTTTGGTCCTAGGATTGACCCTTACTGATTGCGTAAGCTTTCTACATCCCTGGTTGTATTTAGAAATGGGAATTGGTTTTGACATGTTTATCTCAATGTCCTCAAAGAGTTGACAAATCCATATTGCTTCTTGACAAGCGTGTGCTTCTGCAATGTACTCTGCTTCAGTTGAAGATAGAGTGACAGTTACTTGCTTTTGACTAGGACAACTTATGGTCCCTTACCCATACTGGAAGATGAATCCTCTTGTTGTGGTCTGTGCAGTCTCCGGCCCAATCAGCATCCACGTATCCAACCAGTGTTGGATCTGATGTTGCTGGTAACCGTAACTTCATCTGAATTGTTCCTTTGAGGTATTTTATCACTCTTTTTACTGCTTTCCATTCACCCTGACAGGGAGCTGAGACTTTCCTGCATAGTATGCCCACTGCTGCAGCTATGCCTGGTCTTGTCACAGTGGCAACATATAGCAGCTTACCGATTGCTCTGCGATACGAGTCATTGTTGGGTAGCAAGTTTTCTGCTTCATTGCTCTTTTGATAGCCTGGTTCCATAGGAGTTTTCACTTTCTTTGCATCTTGCATATGGAATTGTTCCAAGATTTCTGAGATTTTCTGAAATTGGTTGAGAAGATAACTTACATTTTCTTCTCTCTCTATTTGTATTCCCAGATAGTAGCTAATGTTCCCTAGCTCTTTGATTTCAACAATTTCTTTCAGCTTGTAAACTATCTGATTATAATCTCCTTCTTGTTCAAAACAGGTTATAATGTCGTCAACATAGATATATATATATTCATCTGTCTTCTTGATTCCTGGAGTAGAGACAGGGGTCTGCTTTACTTCTTGAGAATCCCTCTCTGGTAAGTACTTTGTTCACTTTCTCATTCCACATCCTTGCAGATTGCTTAAGACCGTAGATCCTCTTCTGAAGTTTACACACAAGGTTGTCTCCTTGTTCAAATCCTGGTGGTTGCTCCATGTAGAGATCTTCCTTAATGTCTCCATATAGGAAAGCAGTTTTAACGTCTAGGTGTTTCACTTGCATGCCCTTCCGGGCTGCAACGCTAATCAGTGCTCTGATGGTGGAGTGTTTTTTACAATGGGAGCAAATGATTCATCATAATGTTCACCGAATTTCTGGGAATAACCCTTGGCAACTAGTCGGGCTTTGTATTTGTGGATATTCCCTTCTACATCTGACTTTACTTTAAAAGTCCACTTACTTCCTATAGTTTTGCGGTTAGGAGGAAGCTCTGTGAGTGTCCAGGTTTTATTTTCTTGAAATGACTTTAATTCTTCTTTTGCTGCCTTTCTCCATTTATTGGCTTCACGTTTTGGCAGTTTTTCCAGGATGTTGGTTCAAGTATACTGTGTGTTTTGACAGTGTATGACAGCTTGCGGAGTGGTATCCCCTTTGTAGTTCGAGTGGATCTTCTGACTTTAGGTAGTTCAGCAGGATCTGGTGGGGAAATTGATTTAGGCATTGTGAGTTTCACCTCTTGTTCTGCCTCCTGCACAGATTTGCTTTGGTCGACCTTTTCTTCTGGTTTGCTTGGCATATTCACTTCACACCTTTCAGGGATTGGTGTTTCTGGTGATTGGCTCTCATCAAAATAAACACTACGGCTTATTGTCACTTTGTCAGTCTTTTGGTGGAATATAGTCATATGCTTTACATCCAAACACTCTGATGTGCCCTATGCTAGGCTTTGATTCATGCCACATTTCGAATGGAGTACTTTTTATGGCTCTTGAAGGTAGTCTGTTCTGTAGGTAGGTTGCAGTCATGACTGCTTCTCCCCAGTACGTGGGAGGTAGGTTGGCATCCAACAACATACACCTGGGCATTTCTATGAGAGTGCGATTTTTTATTTATGCTACACAGAGAAGTGTATGGTAGGGCTATCTGGTGTATTATTCTTTGTCTCTTGAGGTATGAGGCCACTTTTTTGCTTATGTATTCTCCCCCATTGTCGGTGTGCATCATTCCCGGTTTCTATTGGAATTTGTTGCTAGACATGGTAGTGAACGCTTGAAGTTTCTCTGATGTTTTATTCTTGTGTTTCATCAGATAAGTAGTAGTTCATCAATTAACGTCAGTAGATATCTGTACCCGCCTGATGTGGGGATGTTCATTGGGCCACATACATCACTGTATATGAGCTGCAGGGGGTGGGTAGTTTTTCTTTGGAATGCCTGTGGAAGGGAAGCATGTGTGGCTTTTGCTTCAATGCAGCACTTGCATTTCATGAACACTTTGCAAGGCGCTATTGTCAAATCTTTAGACAAGCCTCTCTTTATAAAGTCCTGTATAGATTCTGGACTTCTGTGCCCCAGCCGCCTGTGCCATAAGTGAATATGTTTGTTGTGTAGGTCATTAGAGACTATATTGGCTTGCTTGTCTGTGGTGATGAGCCTGTATAGGTGATGATCCAGTTTTCCTTTTGCAAGGAATTGCCTAATATTGTGAATTGTGCATTCATCACCCTGGAACTTAACTATGAGACCAATTGTTTGGAAGACTTTTCACTGATAAAAGGTTGCCTTCTAGTTCTGGAACATACAGCCCTCTCCTTACAAGGATACTCTGCTTGACTTGTGGTGTAATGCAGTTTCCGGGAGCCCTTGCCTTTATCTTCTAAAGTGATGCTTTTCCTGTTTGCTAGCACAACTTTGTCTTTTGCACTGTAATAAATGTTTGTGAAGAAGGTCTCATCGCTAGTCATGTGGCTTGTCGCACCTGAGTCTATGCACCAGCCACGTGGCTTGCCGCTCTGTGTTACTTTAAGGTGCCACTGCAGTTTGTGTCTGATGATGATATGTCTGCAGTTTCCCTGTGGCTACTTTGACTCTTTATTTTGTGGATAGCTTTAGCTTTCGCTGTTCGGCTTTCAAGATAGAACAGTCCTTTTTTAAGTGACTGGTCCTTTTACAGCGAAAACAGGCTCTGCTTTCTTTGTTGTGCTTTGTGCCTTTGTACATCTTAAGGCTTTGTCATCATGGTGCCTATTTTCTTTCCTTGTCATATTCATCAATTAATTTGCCTTTGATATATCCTGGCGTTAGCTCCTGCTCGGGTCTGGTTTCTAAATTGTTAATCAGAGCAGTATATGTCTCTGAAAGGCTGCAGAGGAGCAGAGCAACAGTATTGTTATCCTTGATGTCCTTTCTGATGGCGCATAGCTGCTCTATGATCTCTAACATAGCATTCACGTGATCACACATTTGCTGGCCTTCTTCTAGTCTTATCTTATATAGCTTTCTTAGTAGAAATAACTTGCTGTTTAGACTTGAACGTTCATGCAGTTTTTGTAATGAAGTCCACATACCTTTGGCCATTTTCTCTGTTCTTATGTGGATAAGCCGGTCATCTTCCACTAGTAAGCTTATAGTCGCTTTTGCCTGTTTGTCTTTCCTGCCCCAGTCCTCCATCTCTCCATTTGTTGGTCTGTCTGTATTCAGCACTTGCCACAAGTCGTCCTTGTTCAGAAGCATTTCCAGTTTAAAATTCCACAACTGGTAATTGGCATTGTTCAGCTTTGCAATTGCAAACTTCACATCTGAACCACTTGCCTTCCTTCACCAGCTTACATACAGTACTCACTGATTTGCAGAATTCTTTGCTCCAGTGCCTGCTGAGTGTCTGCTGGGTGCTCTGGGTACGCTGGCTGCGCCTGGACCCATAACCTGTTGTCAGAGTATTGAAATCATGCGCTGGAAGCTTCTGGTTTGCAGCAATAGCTTTCCTTTTATTAAGAAATATCAGAACATATCTTTTCAGCAGGAACAGGAAGAAGAAGCATACAAGAGAATACAGTGAGGAAAGACAAGCACTTCCTCTCATTACATTACCAAATATACAAACTACAACACAGCAGTGCCTCCTACTGGTATAGACAGGTATATTACATACAGTATATATTTCACAATATAAAAAGCTACTTGCTGTTGCTTCTCCAACAATAGCATGGCTATTATGTTGAACCACTGGTTTCATTTCTTTGAGTATGTGGTCTGGAGGTCTAACATTTCAATGTCTGCCTGTGTGTTCTAGGTCAGTAATTCATATAGCAATAAAGCCAGTGGGTGAGCCTTATAATCAGGCAACTAGCATTTTCTGAAGGAGGTCCCCAATGTAAACTTCTAAGATTCTTTCAGGAAAGGTTTAATATAAAGAAGAACACTCACTTCAGTTTTTCTAATGTTCTGTCCCCCTGGGAATGTAATAATTTGTCCCATTTTCCTACAGGCTTTGTAAGCCTAGCTACAAGGTCTGACAGGACCTCCCATCCAACAGCATAGCTTGTACATGGGGTGCAACATGGTGTGGGGACAATATTTCACACAGGTGCAATAAAACTTGTATTGAATAAAATGCAGCAACAGTTTACTACATACCCGGTGGGAAGGACACCCAGCCAGGCACAATCACAGTTCAGTAGAAAAACAGGAGTAAATTCCAGCTGAAATGACAGCGTCTGTTGAGAGGGGAACAAATTCAGTCTGGCCATCTAGTCCCAGTTTGGAGAATGCTCAGAAGAGATGAGGCCCTATGCTTACTTCTCATCAGGAACCTTTCCCTAGTGCTGTTACTGTCCCTCACATATGGGGTACCTGTCTCTACTCTGTCCTCTCACCAAAGCACGCCAAACACTTGGGAGCCAGATCTCTAAATAGGCTCTGCCTGACCCAAGATGCTGCTTGAGTCACATAGGGTGCCAGCATCCAACAGGATGGATTCCCCAGTGACCCAGGAAACCATAGAGGAACCTTGTTCCTCCTGATTTCCTCTCCAGCAACAGTGCTGCTGCGGAAGAGTGCCACATGCTGTAGAGAATATAGACCACACCTGCCTACAGGCTAAAAGGAGATGGCTGCTAACCAGGGGTTGTCTCAGCTTCAAGTACCTGCTTAACTTAAGCAGCGGCTGAAGGAATGTGGGGGGAAGGGGGCAGGGAGCATTTTATGCACCTCCTCATCCTTCTGCATTCTACATAGATGGGGGACAGAACACTGAAAAAAAATTGAAGTGAGAGTCCTTCTTTAAAGTGTATCTAAACCCCCCAAAATGTAATCTTTTACAGTTTATTGGTTATTAGATGTGATGGCTGTATTCATTTTCTCTTTATTTAATTTGCCAGTAATACACATCCTGTTCTGACAACACTTACTCGCTGCACAGTATCTAGGCAGGAATAGTGTTGTAAACCTAGACTGCTCTCCTAAATTTGATCAAAACACCTAATTATCTAGATTACATAGAAGGAGGAGCCACCCCACTTTCATGTAATATTTGTGTGCTGTATTGAATTGCATTATGTTGTTATTGTTTTGTAGTATGCTCACAGTAAGTTGAGGTTTTGGACAACTACAGCTTGTTTTGGTTTCTTCTCCATCTTCCCATTCTGCTCAGTGCTAGTTAGTTTAGTTCTTGCTAGACCCTTCCCACTTCTTCCACGCTCCCTCAGTTAGAGTTATATATACACAGAGACAGGGTTTAGGAAAGTCATTGTCTTCTTACACTTCAAAAGACTGGAAAACCATCATCTGCATTGCAATTAGCTGAAGTAAAATTGTGTGGGATTCAACTTCTGTGTCTTATTATTATTATGGTGCCAAGTTAGCAGGTGACCATACTGTCCATACAGAATGGGTCTAAGTAGAGGCTTAACTATAGGGGTCACGTCCCAGCCCCATTCTTCAGGGGGCCCATGCGGCTCGCCTGTCATATTTGCTCCTACACCTCTATAGGAGGGATAGAGGGAGCAGCATATAGAGGAGCCTATGCTCTCCATTTTCCTCCTACAGCCTCTGAAAGTCAGCTTCTCTTCGTTTCCCTCCTGCTGGCATTCAGCAGCTGCAGGAAGAAAATGAAGGGCATTGGTTCCTCTAAATACTGCCCCCACCACCCCTCCGATCCAGGTTACTTATTTCCTGCTGCTGCTGGGCCCCTGTGTGTCCTCCTAGCCCCCCCCCCCCGTAGTGCTGCCAGCTTCCCCCTCCCCCTCTCATACCAGCTGCTGCAGGGGATGCTTTCAGGATGGAGAGCGGGGGAAGGACCCCTTCCTTTTCTGAATAGACACAGTTAATAATCCGTACCGATCGATCCTGTGTCCATTTATAACTGAAGCTTAGTAAACTGTGTTTACTATGCTTCAGTTTGTGAATGAATGGGAAGCTCTGTACAGAGTTATTCCTGTTCATTCATTCTGTCCAGCTGAGGCTGCAGAAATGGAGATTGAGGGCTGTGTCCTCATTCTCTTTTCTCTGCCTCAAAGGTGAAACATCAGATGTTTGTTTAACCACTTGCTTACAGGGCACTTAAACCCCCCTCCTATCCAGACCAATTTTCAGCTTTCAGCGCTGACGCACTTTGAATGACAATTGCGCTGTCATACAACACTACCCAAATGAAATTTTTATCATTTTTTTTCCCCACAAATAGAGCTTTCTTTTGGTGGTATGTGATCACCTCTGCAGTTTTTTTTTTTTGTTAAAAAAATTTAAAAAGCCCGAATTTAAAAAAAAATGTTTTGTTTTTTTTGTTATAAAATTTTAAAAAAGGTAATTTTTCTCCTTCATTGATGTACGCTGATGAGGCGGCACTGATGGGCACTGATAGGTGGCAGTGATAGGCACTGATGGGTGGCAGTGATGGGCACTGATTGGTGGCAATAATGGGTACTGATCTGGTACATTGATAGGCAACACTGCTAGGTGGCACTGATTGGCACCACTGGTGGGCATTGATAGATGGCACTTGTGGGCATTGATAGGTGGCACTTGTAGGCATTGATAGGTGGCACTCATGGGCATTGGTAGGTGGCACTGGTGGGCACTGTGGGCACTGTCAGGTGGCACTGGCAGGGGGTACTGGTGGCACGTATGAGGCATTATTGCCTCCTCCTCTTCGGGACCGATGTCCCTTGCTGATGAGCCGGTGATCGGCTTTTTTTTCTCCTCGCACTGTCAGCGCGAGGAGAAAAAAACAAAAACGATCACAGAGCTTTTGTTTTGATCATGTGATCAGCTGTCATTGGCTGACAGCTGATCACATGATAGGGGGCGGGACCGGCCCCTTACTTGGATCGATGATCACCCGAGTCTTAGTGACTCGGTGATCACAGCGCGCTCCACACGTGCCCTGTAGGGCGCGGGTGGGGCACGTGCACAGGGGAGGCCGTGATATGATGGCCTCCCGGGAATTCAGGTCCACGCTGTAGCCGTCATTCAGCTATAGCGCGGATATCAACTGGTTAAGACCCACAACTGGGATCCTAAAAAATTGTAAAAATAAAATAATAACTAAAATGTGTAAAAATAAATAAATAAATAAAATGGTAAAAAAATTATAAAAAAGGTAAAATAACAAAAATTAAAAACTTCTGACCCTGTCCACTGCCCTACTGAACCTATCCACTGCCCTTCTGACAAAGTCCACTGGCATACTGACACCGTCCACTGCCCTACTGATCATGTCCACTGCATTACTGACAAAGTCCACTGCTCTACTGACTGACACCGTTCACAGTCCTACTGACACCAGTGGCAGAACTACCAGGTTGGCAGTGGGAAGGCCCGGGGGTCAGGGGTGCCCTTCATGGTTTCTTACACCAGGGTTCTTAAGGTTCTTAAGGTTTTAGTTATGCCTCTGGGTCTAATGAGGTATGTCAATGCATAAGGCTGAATTTGGAATAGAATGGGAGGTGTATTGTAGTTCACAAAAGTAAGCTGATACCATTGTTTTAGATTTCAGTTCAGTGCACATGAAATTAAACAATAGTTTTTCTAACAAAATGAACAGATATTTTCTGTACCTGCAGAGAATGTACTTTGCCTGAAAAAAATAAGATGAAAATTAATGCAGCCACTGCATCTAAGAACTGGTAAGTTGCAATACTCTACATTTTTGTTCTTGAGTTCAGATACTGTAGCGTACAGGAAAAAAGGATTCAGCTTTCTATATCAGTAAAAGATTGTCTTGAATTGGTTGTGGTGCTTTACAGAGCAGTATATCAGTATCACTGGTCTTTCCAAAGTCATACCTCCAAACTTTTTTGAGATGGGAACGAGGGACACCTATTAGCAAAAGTATGTAGGCATAGGACACACCCCATGCCACACCCCCTTAAAGGAGAATTGTACAATTTTTTTTTTACCTAAACCTCCAAGTGCTTTTTTTTTTACCACTACTATTGCTTATATTGTCTTTTGAAATTTGCAAATGCAGCCATTTAGAAATTGGATGAAATGTTTAGCACTATGAAACACTTTTTGAAAGATAAAAAGTGCATTTTATATACAACTATATAGTTCAGACCAAAATGAGGGACAAATGAGGGACAATTGAGGTGGAAAGAGGGACAGCGGAACATTGTTTCAAATCAGGGACAGTCCCTTGAAATCAGGGACAGTTGGGAGCTATGCCACATTGTACATTTTGTTTTTAACTTTTATCTATTTTTACATTGTTTGGGCACTACTGAACATAAAAGCTTATGTTGAGGGTGGATAAGAGAAATCATAGGAGTCCCTGCAGCTTATCAGCCATTGCTGCCTTCTCTGCAGGCTTTTAATTTAAAGTACACCTGTCATTTAAAATAATTTAAGCTACTCCCATGCATGAGGTGCCAGAATACATGCATTTCCTGCTGCCCCATGGCACGCAACATATACATCCAGATACCAGAAAGAGTTAATTTACTGCCTAAAGTAGGAAGCTAAAAAAATGCGATGGCATTATATGGCAGCTACAGTGATTGCTGTTTCTTAAACACCATGGAGCAGAAAATTCTGTTCTCTTGAACAATTAACTTAGCAGGAAAAAAATGTTGCTTGGAAACAATTTGATACCTGTCTATTGTAAAGTATCAATCATGGTTGTCATGGTAACAACATCCTGTCTTCCTGGGGACCGATGAGGAGGCTGTTGTTACCATAGCGATCCATCAGCTAGTACAGAACAGGGTCACTGTCCATGCATATAATTTGGATAGATCTGAGATGCTGTTGCAACACCACTGTCCTTTGTGTGTTCTGTGCCTGTGATTGAGCTCTACACTCACTTAACATCCTTCAGCATTTAAGGATTTAAAAAAAAAAAAAAACTCGGGAGCAGTGTAAAGAAGGGGGGAAATGATGTTTGGGAAGTAGTTGCCCTGGCAACAGAGTTAGGGCGTTTCAGAGGGTGGTTGCTATGGATATGTGGATGCTGACGACGGCTGATAAGGTTGGGAGAACAGATCGGCTTCATGCTTATCTGCAGGCTTGTCAGTCAGAGTCCCTGCCTTCCTCACCTTCACGATAGCAGCAGGGACCAGGCAGAACAAGCGTAAGCCACAGGGAAAAGAAAATATATACATAGGTCTAGGTATAGTGCCAGGCAGCCTGCAAACAACATAGCGGAGGAAGAGCAGGAGAAGCAATACAGACTGAGAGAGACTCAGTATTTAGTAGACTGAAAGGTGACCGTGGAAGGGAAAAAAAAAAAAAAGCCAAAGCAACACTTGAGAGATAGCTACGTGTGAGAACATTTTTATGTCCTTAATTTAGGGTAGGTGGAGCACGTGTCAAAGTGAGAAAAGCGTAGCGACAAGAAACCAAGAAGAGGGCGAGAGAATAGAGGGGGGCTAGAGAGGCATTCAATCACAGGGGCATATAAGAAAAAAAAAACAGACTGCATCTTTTTGTATTTCGAAAGAGCTTCTGCTATTGTACAACGTGAAGAGGGTGCACCTGTCCTGCCAGCTGCTTGTGACATCTTTATCCTGCTACTACTGAACATCTCTGGGGTTACCGCAGTGTGAACAAGGCATGGCTACCATCACCTGCACACGTTTCAGTGAGGAGTACCAACTGTTCGAGGAACTGGGAAAGTAAGTTGCATCTTTTATGAAAGCCCTACAGGTCAGAATAATAGGCAGTCATGTTTTAAGAAGGCAATGGTGTATTATCATATAAGTGACATTTTGCAAAAATGGATGTTTTCTATACCTGCTTTGGTGATGATTTTGGAAAAGTTTGGGCAATTAGAAGGTAGCACTGGGCTTCTTTAAGTGGCAAGTGTACCTGAGGAGTCTTCTACCGGGTGGCATTTAGGGCTTAAAGATTCTATTATAGGCATGTTCGTTCAGGGGCTGTGAGGTGGCATGTTGATTAGAAGCTTCTAGTAGTGGCATATGGGTTTCTGTTAGGTGGCACGCTGACAAGGAGCTTCAAGAAAAAGTGGCATTTGGAATTATGTCAAGTGGCATGCTGACTAGGAGCTTCTATAAAGTGCCATTTGGACTTGTTTTTAGGTGGCATGTTCACTAGGAGCTTCTAGCAGAGGCGTCTGGACTTGTTTTAGGTGGCATATTGACTAGGAGATTCTAAAAGAGACATTGGAGCTGTTGTTAGGTGGCATGCTAACAAGCGGCATCTAGAAGTAGCATCTGGGCTTGTGCTAGATGGAATGTTTACTAGGAGCTTCTAGAGGTGACATCTTGGCTTTTTCTAGGTAGCATGTTGGCTAGGATTTTCTAGAAGTGACATCTGCACTTGTGCCCGGGACCATATTGACTAGGTGCTTCTGTAGGTGGTATGTGTGATAAGATACATCTGTTTAGCGCCATGTGTGGCAATAAGCTTTCATAAGAAGCATGTGTGACATTGGTATTTGATAAAATGCATGTATGGCAATGAGCTTCTATAGTGATATGTGTGCCCAGGAGCTTTAGTGGCTTGTAGGTGGCATGTGTCTTTCTTACTAGTCCTTCTCTATTGTAAAAACATGGCTGTGTTTTTAGATAGGGGGGTCGCAAATATGCCTTAAATCTACCTGTCAAAATCTGTGTTTCTACTGGAAAAGTATGTTAGCTCTTGTAGTTTTATTGTTGTACACTACTGCAACTCACTCCTCATTGGACTACCTTTACTTACAGTATCCCCCCTTCAGTCCATAATGAATTGATGCTGCAAGACTCATCCACCTTACCAACCGTTCAGTGTCCTCCACCCCTCTCTGCTAATCCCTCCACTGGCTTCCACTCACCCAACAAATAAAATTCAAAGTACTAACAATAATTTACAAAGCTGTCCACAACTCTGCCCACAGCTACATCACTAAACTGCTCTCAAAATACCAACCAAGCCACTCTCTTCGGTCCTCCCAAGACCTCCTGCTCTGTAGCTCTCTTGTCACCTCCTCCCATGCTCGCCTACAGGATTTCTCCAGAGCTTCTCCCATCCTTTGGAACTCCCTACCCCAATCTGTCCGACTGTCCCCTAATCTATCCATCTTTAGACGATCCCTGAAAACCCTTCTCTTCAAAGAAGCCTATCCTGCTTCTAACTAATACACTGTTTTACTTTCTCCATCAGCTCATCCCCCACAGCTATTACCTTTTGTATCAATTGACCCTTCCTTTTTAGATTGTAAGTTCTAGCGAGCAGGGCCCTCTGATTCCTCTTGTACCAAATTGTAATGTAACTGTAATGTCTGCCTTCATTTTGTTAAGCACTGCACAAACTGTTGGCGCTATATAAATCCTGTATAATAATAATAAATAATAATAATACACCAGTCATAGCTATGGTTGGTGCACAGTATAACCTTTCCAGGTACTGTTCAGAATTATTTATAGTGATTTAAACTACTTACTTGTTTTTGATAGTACTCTCAACTGGAAAGCACATTTTCTTGTGCTGTGATATGTAGGACTGGTGCCGAAATGCAGAAGAGCATATACAATACACACGCAGTGTTGGTCTAGTAATCAGTTCCCATCGGTGACAAGTTCCTCTTAGAAAACTGTCAGTGGCATATGGCTTTTCAGCGTACAGGGAATTGGCTCACTTTACAAGAATCAAGGACATCCTAAACCTCCCAACTGGCAGAGAGACAAGATCCTGTGCTATCTGACTGAAGACTGACAGCATTTCCTTAAATATATTATATGCATAAACACTATGTAACTTTATTTATGGATATAGCCAACATAATCCCAAAAGGAATTCAGCTTATCTATAGCCATAATATGCTAATTATACCTGGGAATGCATTTTAGATAAATATCTGTTGAATAACCCACTAAATTGTATTGCTTTACAACAACTTGGTCGCTGCACGCCACAAGTATAGAATCTGTTTATGCACTTTGAAGAATTCAGCAAGCCTATAATAAATGGCTTAATGTAGTTATTATCATTATGTTGAAAATACATTATACAAAAAACTCAATCCTCAAATAACAACTTAGTTCTGTGTTGCTGAACCTTTTTTTTTTTGCTTTTAAATTCATTTTTAAATAATTTTTATTTTGTAGATAAAAAGAATTACCGGTATATGAACCTTTTTTTTTAATTGGGGCCCCAAGTGACAAAGTACAGCTTTATGGTATGTTGGTGGGTTGATAGAATTGGTTTGGAAAAGAGTCCTAAAGATGAACAAAGTGCAGTTGCTCACAGCTCCTTATAAGGATTTTACCTTTCATGAATTCAGAGCAATTAGAGAAAATTGTTGGTTGTTAGTTAGTGGACTGGTTACCCTATTAAATAATGACACAACTGTCAATGTGTTATTGATCATGACTACTCTTTGATTATTAAATGCCACTACCGTCAGCCCACCTTTGACTGTGGACTGCTAAACATAAAATTCCCCAAATGACATCAAGCTGAATTCAAAACAGCTACATTTACAGATAAAACACATACATGAAAGCTGTTTTACTTGCCAAAGGATTAGAATTTTATGTCTATCTAGACCTGAGGTTTTCACAGTTCTTCAACACTGCACAGCCCTAGAATGGGAGGGATCTTTCTATAGCGCATTTTCACTTTCACTTACAGGTCTTCTTCCTAATTCTACCCTATGACTCCATACACACTATTTTGTGCAGATTTACCAAAATCATATAATATCATACACATCATACACATGATCGGATATTCCGACAACAAAATCCTGGATTTATTTCCGACGGATGTTGGCTCAAACTTGCATACACACGGTCACACAAATGTTGTCGGAAATTTTGATCATCAACAACGCGGTGACGTACCACACGAAAAAAATGAAGTTCAATAGCCAGTGCTGCTCTTCTGCTTGATTCCGAGCATGCGTGGAATTTTTTGCGTCGGAATTGTGTACACATGATCGGAATTTCCGGCAACGGATTTTGTTGTCAGAAAATTTGAGAACCAGCTCTCAAATTTTTGTTGTCGGAAATTCTGTTAAAAAATGTCCGATGGAGTGTACACTGTCGGAATTTCCGACAACAACCTCCCATTGAACATTTGTTGTTGGAAATTCCGATCGTGTGTACGCGGCATTAGAGTTTCAATTTGTATGCAATCAGACAGGCCCTTGCACTACATGGTCTTGGTAATTCTGAAGACAAAAATCTGCAAAAAATCCAATAGTGTGTATGGGGCTTATGGCTAACCAACAGATCCTAGTTTGAACCCATCTAACTTATTCTGCCAGGGCGTCCCCTTGTATACATGCTGCGGTTCAGGGAATGCCTCGGCCACCTATGATTGGTGGTGGCAGGCGGGATAGCTCAGGCAGGTTCCAATTGGGATCATGAACACACCTAAACTCATCCCTACTAACCAGCGAAAGAAGAAGCAGAACACCGATAAGAAAATCTTTCTGTCAATCTGCTCTCTCCTCCTATCAACATACTCCTTGTGCTGTAATACAACTGATTGGCTGCTTGTGCTGTTTCTCCCTTCTGCATCTTGACATCAAAGACAGTATGCAAAAAGCTTACACTACAGGTGAATTCATTTTCTTTATTGTAAAACCACAACATTACACTTGGTCTTGAATTTTTCTGAGGAGTTGGTAAATGTGCAGCTGCTTGCATTTTGATGACTGATTCCCTTTAAGATAGTTTTGGTTTTGGGCTCCCAAAATGTATGCTTTTGTATTAGACTTTGGGGACACATCTTAGCTGCAGATGCAAAGACTGCTCATACAGATTATGCCAATACTTTTCCTCACTGCTTATTGCTAACTTATGAGTTTGATTGCCCAGTGTGTTGGCGGATTTGCTAAGCGCCAACATATTGCTCTACCTGCTTCTGGGACTATGTATGCTGGAATGTATGGCATTGATTTAACCCACGGTACTGTGAACAGCTAATTAAGTCTTTTTTTTTTCTTCCTTTCCTTGTGCGGAAAATCTGCCCCCCCTCCCCTTCGTGCTTTTTAAAGCAACACAAATCCTGTTGCCTTTAACAGGTTCAGTACAAAAGGAGGTCATCATTTCCATAGGATGTCTTTATCAGCTCCAGCGTGGCTATTTTCAATCCCCAGAGGCATTGGGACGATTGTTAATTTAAACATTGATGGTTAAGCCCCCAGAGAGAAGCGGGTTTAAAAGCGCGCAGGAGGAAAAATGAATTTCATACACCCCCAGATAGAATGGATGTTCTGACAGCCTCTTCCCACCCACTGCAGTGTAATGACATCCAACACAGAAAGCCTTAATGGGAGACCCCACGCTGCTCTCAAACAACCCTTAGAGCTTTAGCAAAGGAGCAGAACGGTACTTTGCCACTTCTTCGTTGATGGGCTGCAGATTTTCCAGCATCAACAAGTCACTCTAAATAATATGGCATGCGAAAAAGACCTTTGAAAGTTTTTGTGTCTTCCGTGTGGATTTATTTGCATTCAATTGGATCTCAAGGCTGCTCAGAAGGGTAGTGTGCTTTTCATTCGACTGGTGGAGGAAAGAGAAAAATTGACTCAGCACGGCTCCGCTATCTAAATGTAATACAAACACAGACTTGTTTATTGAGCCTGTGATGCCCTGGCCAAAAAAAAAAAAAAAAGAGAAACAAAAACAAAAACATTTTCAGGTTGGAATTCTAGGCAGCTCTTCGGCAGTTTTGTTTCCTTTTTTGTATCCTGTAAAGATTCTGCTTTGAGTAAAAATTAGACACAACAGGCAGACATTCAGCAATCAATTTATCATCAAGTCCATTATTTAAGGCCCAAGTGAACCTAAATTTAATTTAATTTTTAATTAGCTAAATCATCTGCAGGTGCATAAAAAATAAACAAAGTGTGCAGTCTTACAATTAATTTTCTTCAGAAAACAGCCACATCCTGAGTAGAAAAGCCTTTTCCACTGCTTGCAAGGAGGACACTTGTGTGGTAGAAGTGGTCTCTCTCCAGAGGTCCAAGATGCTAAGTCAGGCCTATAGCTCTGCCCTGCTCATTAGACAGCCATAGAGCTGGCTGTGCACAGATCAAACTTTGACCATTTCAACAAGGACTGGCCAAATTTCGACCAGTGTGCAGCTGTCCCCGCTCAAAAGAAGTTGGTTGTTTAATCGACTTCCGTCAGCGGGACCTGTTGGAAAATATTTCATCTATCAGCAGCTGTAGCCATTTAGGGTTCAGCTGGTAAAATGAAATGACCCAGCGGGGGTTTCTTTATCTATCTCACTGACTGAACGAAAAAAATCCAATGTTTATTGGCAGCTTGACTTTACGGGAGGTGTATCAGGCTTTTGCAGAGACAGAGAGACCACTGCTTCCACACAGAAAGCAGGGGGCCTCTCAACAACAAGTTTCCAGGGGACAAGCATTTCTACTCAGGCTGTAGATGCTCTCTAAAGAAAGGTAACTTTCACAGACTATTCACAACTTTTGTTTTGATGCACCTGGTATTTATGGGGTCACAAATATGCAGTGCCTCTGGTGGCATAGCTGGCTGGCCCTTCAGCCATTACTGCCGGGGGGGAAACATAGGGTGGTGGTGCTTAAAAGGAGCAGCTCAATGGGCTGCGCCCTTTTGAAGGCCTCATACCTGTATATGAAAAATGTGGCTGCCCAAAAGCAACATGTCTGGCAGCCACAGGCATCAGAGAAATCTGGTCAGTAGCAGTGTTGGGACACATAGCACTAGATATAAGAAGTAGGCCTGTGCCCTGGGAGCCTACCTTGCCTGATGCCCATGCTGCAGATGCTCTGGAGGGGTTTGGACCCCCCACACCCCTTATCCATGTTCCAGCCTGTCCCTGATTCAGAGAGATCTTGTCTCTGTGGCCCTCTTGGCTTGTCAAAATCTTCTCTGCCAGGCTTGTGTAACTAAAGAACTAAATTGTAATTATATTGCAGCATACTGGTCCTTACTAGTACTTACAGGGTGGGCGGGAGGGGGTAGGATTCCTCTATTCATCTCGCTGATTGAACTAAAACAAGGGTGTATCAGACTTCTGCAGAGAGACCACTGCTTCCACAGAGACGGGTGTTCAAAAAGTTAAATATAAGACTTTGTACAAGTTTTGTTTTGATGTACCTAGCATTTTTGGGGTAAAAAATATGCAGTATACTTAGTGCAGGTGTCAGGAGTATAAAATTTAAATACAGAGGTCAGGTGTATGTAGTGTGAATTGTTCAGGGATCAAGTGTATGTAATGTACAGAGGAAGAGGTCATACATGGGAAAATCACAAATTGCAGGAGTCAGAAGTATACTGTACTCACATCCTCTATGATTCTTTTCACTACTAACATCGTATGCATAGTACAGCAGTACCTACTATTCACACACCTTTTTTCTTTACACACCCCCCCCCCCCCCCACCTCCACTCCTTATCTGTGATCCTGTCTGTCCCCGATTTAGCAAGATCTTGTCTGTGTGGCCTTCTAAGTTTGTCAAAATCTTCTCTGCCAGGCTTGTGTATCTAAGGAATAAAATTATAATTGTATTGCAGCTTACTAGTCCTTCGATGTGGTGTTGTATTAGTTTGCTATTTTTCATGCTTTTTTCTTTTTTTTTTTTCACTTGATGATCCTGCTGGTAACACACTTCTTGATCCAGAGTGAAAACACTTAATAACTGTACTGTACCTCTGCAGAAGCAGCTTTCTCACCCTGGGCAGCTTTTTTGACTACCAGGACCTCCCCCTCTCCTCCTCGCCATAACATAGAGGGGAAAGTTTCTGATAAATAGGTATTTTTTGCACGTATCAAACATATAACGAAATGCTTTCAATGTTATATTTAACAGACCAAAAGGCACTAAACAAAAGATGTTCAATGTTAGGCTCCATGCACACTGGCATAAAAACGTTGCTTCTACGGGATTTTTGTGTTCTGCCTGTAGAAGCAGCTCAATGTTATCCTATGTGTCCATGCATATTAGGACATTAAGAGGCATATTTTGAGTTTAACATTTAGAGGCAGAAAAAAAAACCTTCTGGTTCGTGTTTCTGATTGGAGCTTGGAGGCAGAAAAAACAAAAAAACTCCCCTAAACTTGTCTAAACTTTGTACAAAGCATGTTCTATATGAGCGTATTGTACACCTGAGAGAAAATACATTTTTAAGCCCAGTGTGCATGGAGCCTTAAGGTTGACATACCCTTTAGAACAGTAAGTTGGCCTATGTTGACTTCAGTGAAAAACCTCTGTTCTATGTCATGTGATCATTTTTGTGAAAACTGCTGCTAGAATACATCTAGAGACAGAATGTTATTTATATATATGGCTACCTTCCACCTGTACAGACCAAACTAAAGACAGGAGAGAGGACTATAAAAAGCCTTGTGACTTCTCTCAACATTCCCTTTCTTCTAAATGTAGCTACAAATGTCTAGAGATGGGCAGAAGAGGGAAAAAACATAAAAAGGTTATTACAGTTTCTAAATGTTGGGGCTTGGTGGTGCCCCCCACTAACCCTGTTTCCATAGGTACTGGCCCACAATAAATACAGTCCTGGTTAGTAGCTTGAATTACCAACTAATATTGTGATATCTACCAGGGATTCCCGCACCCGGGGTTCCCAGCTCAACACAGTTGCCATGGTAACAATGGAGTTTTGCTTTAACCTCTGGAGTTCCCATTTATATTGCATTACTAAGGATGCGACAGATGGGATAAGAATCTCTTGCTTGGCTGCGCAATGGCTGTGGCAGGTAAAAAGGCAATCATGGTAATTCTAGGTTTAACCAGATCCAAGATCATCTGCCACCCATAACATTTTCTGAATCTATTTATTTGTGTTACTCCTATTGCTAGTTCATTTTTATTAACTAGTAGATAGGCACTTCTAGCATTCTGACTGCCCACTGATACATCAATGACCCTAGGTAATCTATGTTCATACAGTCAGTTTTCAGATTGTTTGTCCTACTAAACCCCTTCCCACTATAGCTTATTGGGGGTCAAACCAAAAGTGAATGACCCTGCACTGAGACACTATTGGCTGTGAACTTAAGTATATAGATCTCAAACAAAGAACCAGAGGAAGAAGTGTGGCCATAAATCTTGCCCTCTATTAGATGGTCCAATGCATTACTTAGGTGAGGTTATGGCCGTGCAGGCTACCCAAAGGGGTGATAATGAACCGTTTCAATGCCAAAATCACCTGTTGGATCTCTGCATTGCTTGTCACCCCTTCCTCTTTTCATTTCATAAGGAAGTAGTGTAAGCTACCTACTCCTGTCAGGAGAATTAAATATTATGTGCACGGAATTGCTTTCCTGTTTGTTCGAGACCATACAGATGTCTTCTTGCCCTTCTTTCACTGCACATCTATGGCAAGCTAAGCTCAATTAGTTCTCAGTAAACTGGTTGAAACAGCAAATGGCATAGTCAAGTAATCTCTGATCATTTACCTTTAATCACTTCTTGCTGTTATGTCATTGCTTTATTTTTAAAACCTGAAATATGAATGCTTGCTCTGGGTTACTATGCATTAGTAATCATGTTTAAATTAAAAGTTCTGAAAAAGTGAACATATTGTGCAGCAAGCAGTAAACGAGGTTATAAAGTGTAAGATTTAGGGTAAAAATGAGATAGCAGTAAAGTAACAGTAAACCCCCACTTTTGCTCTGTAGCCTAGCTACTAAAAAAAAAAAAGGTACTTTGTACTTACCTTTCAGCTACTCCATACCCCTTTTGATAGCCTGTATCTGACCATTGTCAGTGGTCACAATTAGCAGGACAACTGTATACAGGCCACCTAAGGTGAGTCCAAATCAACAAGCTGAAAGGTAAGTAAGGTAACAGATTTTGCCAGGCATTCAGACTATAGGGCAGGGTATTTAAATAACCCTTCCCTAACTGAAAAAGCCTCTAAAAATAGAGATGTAGCAACGCAGAAACCTGCACTTTTTAACATTTAAAGTGATTCCTTCATTGTATTGCAAATCTCACATACAAACCTAGTTCCAGCTAAAATATAAATTGACCCCTGCAATGGAGTTCACCTTGCACTGCAAGAGTAAGAGTAAAATGCCCATTTTTGTCTATGGGGAGCAAAAAAGGCAGTCATTCCTACCTTAATCTTTGCGCCCACAGGATTTTTCCCAGCTGCGTGTCTGATCCCCCAAGCTGCTTCTCTTTGCCGCACCATCAGTCACAGGTACTCCGAGGTCATCACCCACAATGCAGAACCATCAGTCTTGCATTGTAAGTGAGAATGCCAAAAGCCCACCCACAACCTGGAGCATCAGAGAAGAGGAGGGCACTGGGTTGACGGGGGTGCAAGGGGGTATGGTAAGTAAAACTGCTTTTTCTGTTCTTCATAGATAAAAACAAGTATTTAAAGTGGGTGAGATTTCCCCCACTATGCAAGTTGCCAATTTTTATTTTAACTGGAGTTAAGGTTTTAAGGCTTTGCAATTAGGGACAGGTTGCTTTAATGCCTATGCCAGTATAATGGAAGATGAAAGATGGTAGATAACATTTTATTGGTTGGCATGGACAGTAAAAGACATTTCTGCCATGAAGTTCCTATAAATCTTCCATGTACCATGCTCATGTGCAAATACAATGTTATAGAGAACCTTTTTTCAACTTTTTTTTTCTTTTTTTTTGTTTTGGATACAGAGGAAAAATCAGAACCTTAAGGGTTTTTTTCTGCCCATCTCTATGCCCTTGGGAAGCTAGCCCATAAACACTTTCATAGCCATTGTGCTGCTCCAGGAATTGCTTAAAGCTGCTTCTGAGTTGCTTTGAGCTGCTTTTGTAATGTAGTTCACTTATAGGGCGAAGAGAAGCAGTTCAAATGCAAATAAATGCTCATGGGTCTTAACTGGAACACAAACATCAAGAACTACATTTTTTTTTAGTAGAGAAGGGAAGAGTTAAAGCCCAATCTAGACTCAGACCCACTGGATGGGTTAAATGCTTGTTTGGCTAGGGGGGATATGTAGAAATACTTTTGTTAGTCCTTGCTCCCATGGGCTTCCTTCTTTTTGTGTGACCACACAAGTTTCTCCTGAAGCCTCATAACTTCACTTTCAGGCCAATCGCAGCCCTCTGACACCCTTACCTACAATGAAGACCAGCAGTCCTGCATTGTATGGGTGGATGATGAGGACTTGCCTTCAACCTAGGATGTCGGACAACAGAGGAATGGGTGGATACATTTAAACGCATTCTGGAAATAGGCTTTAAAACTTGTGTACGGTTTTGTTTCTTTTTATGTTCCTATTTGGGAAATTTTCCTGACTTTCTGTACTGGTGACAGGTGTAAAAAAGACATGAAGTGAGGTGACGTTTGCCCAGTAGGAACTGGAACAGCAATAAAACTTTGACAAATATTGTTACCTATTTCTAAACCTTAAAAAATTGGGTGTAGCTCCATTTTAATATACCCTATCCATTAAATCTATTCTTACTTGTTCTGTCAACTGAACACGCCTTCCTGTTACATAGTTACATAGTTAGTAAGGTTGAATAAAGACACCAGTCCATCCAGTTCAACCTGAGTGAGTGTGGGTCTACAACCCTGACCCTTGTCTCTAACCCTGAACATCGCACACTCACATCAATCCCTACCCTCAATCCAAGGTCCCCATTCATATATTAGGGCCAATTTTGGACAGAAGCCAATTAACCTACCAGCATGTCTTTGGAGTGTGGGAGGAAACCGGAGTACCCGGAGGAAACCCACGCAGGCACAGGGAGAACATGCAAACTCCAGGCAGATAGTGTCGTGGTTGGGATTTGAACCAGCGACCCTTTTTTACTGGTAGGTGAGAGTGCTAACCACTGCACCACTGTGCCGCCCAATGTTCAATGAGTTTTATGTGCTAAAATAAACTTTACAAGCAAATTTGCACTTGTGCAAGGCAACCAATCAGCTATCATCTAGCACTGACTATTCTACAAATTACCTTAAAGAGGAGCTGTACTGTGGAGCTGTGCCCAAAGGCCAGCATATGAAAAATAACCATTCACCAGTATTGGCTGTAGGATTCTTGCAGCTGATCCTTTTCCTATTATATACTTATCATGCCTTGTTCTACATTGTAACTCTGTGGGAAGGCTGCCATCTTGGTAAAGAAACAGGGTTTTGCTTCCTGGTGGTCGGATGAATGATGGTACAATTTTTAAGATGAGGCAGGAAAGGTTCATAAAGCTCAGATCTGCAGAATGGAAGAGACAGAAGCATGGGAGTCATTGTACTGCAGGTCTTCCTCAGGTACAGCATCCTCTCTAACAAGAAAATCAACGGGCAACATGTAGGTGGTGTGCAGCGTGGTGCGGTGGCAATAATTCACGCAGTCAGGTGCAATAAAGAACACTGTCATATAATCGTGAAAAGGTCAGAACAATGAGTATCCAAAGTAAGGTATACACCAATATTGAATTACATCACGGTTTGGATTCAATTATGCGAATATGTCACACCATACAATCATGTAGAAAAATTGAAAAGGGTTTGCACCAAAGAATGTAATATACACAATTGTCATCATCGCTGAAGCCATAACAAAAAGAAAAATATGGAAATGGGTACCCACAGCATCATTACATCTCCAGCATTGCCCAGAGGCTGCTGGGTTACGGGCGTGTAAGACATCTGGAGTCCTGTACCAGAATAGAAGGATCTTAGACGCAGTTTCTTTGTGAGTCACACATCGGGAGATTTTGGATGAGGACTCCCAAATTTTCCCCCAGTCTGCCAAGGTAATAGGTTGCTGTAGGACCTGAAACTATTTCTTCATATAATTGTGACTACTCTCAGTTAGGGGAATGGCTTCATGTACAATTTCATATAGAAGAAAAACAATTGGGGTTCATATGGGCCCCTGGCACATAACATTTCAAAATCAGTTGGTCTTTCTAGTGAAAGGGATGGAGATCTAGTAGAAAAAAAAAATTTTAAATTGTAAGTAGGAATAGAAACTAGTTTTTAGGAATCTGGTGTTTCTTTTGTAGATCAATAAAGGTCATAAAATTACGTGTCACTGGGTTTACAAGTTGGTGTAACTGGAAAATTCCTGCTTGAGTCCAGGGTAGCATTCGATTATAAGACAGACTGACTATCTGAGATATCCGGATTGAAAAGCGTATTTAGAAGAGGGGGCATGAAGAAGGGAGAGAGTATCGCTCAGAGCATCATCTCCAGATCGATAAAGTAAATAACATTGGAGCTAAACATATATTCCTTAATTGAGGTATATGTTTGCTGGAGGAAGGCCAAAGCATATAGCAAGGATGAACCGGAGAAGTGACACTCATCTCAATCTAAGACCACCTATTCGGGGCTTTCCTGGACGTCCAGGAGGTCAATACCCGTAAATGTGAGGCAAAGTAATATTTTTTAAAGTCTGGGACACCTAGACCACCTCTATTTCTCTGAGCCAGGACCACCGATCCCGCAATCCAATGGGAAGCATTGTTCCAAACAAAGCAAAGACATCTCCTCTGAAGAGCTTTCAGTTGCGACAGTGGAATCGACACTGGGAGCTTCTCAAATAGATAAAGTAGTTTGGGGAGTATTGACATTTTAAGAACATTGATTATTCCAATGAGGGAGAGAGGGAGGGTGGTCCAATGTGGTCAATAAACAATTAATTTCCATGAACAGAGAGGGAAAGTTAGCCTGATATAGAATGGAATAAGAAGTTGTAAGCTTAACACCCAGATATTTGATTGCATGGGTACACCAGTGATAATCAAAGGTTTGTTAAAGAGAGATGTAAGATGGGTTGGAGAAATTTTAATAGGTAACGCTTCCGTTTTGAAAGAGTTGACCTTGAACCTTGAAATAGAACTAAAAGAGCTTATGTTGTGTAAAGAGGGAAGAGATGTGTGTGGATGTGTGAGCGTCAATAGAATATCAGCAAAAGAGACAATTTATAGGATAAAAAGTTATCAAACTTCTCTTGTGTAAATTGGGATTGTGGATCTGAACTCAAACAATTATGACGTTTTTTATAGAATTCTCCAAATACTTTAGACATAGCCCGGGGGCAATAGGTAGGAGTACCATCTGGCTGCATTATGTGATCAGGAATAGATAAGAATGGACACGGTTTAAGCTTATTGACCAACATACTATGTGGTTTGCTAGCATATTCATTAAACTTTTGTTTAGACCATAACATTGATTTAGAGATTCTGCTCATATCTAATGATTTAATGCAATTCCGAACAGATACAACAGCACGCACATGATCCACCGTGGGGGAGTGAAGTAAATGCGTCTCCGCCTTGCGCAACTGAGCAAGAAGCTCAGTCCCCAACTTATTAGTCTCATGTTTCATGCGGGAAACGTGAGACTAGAGTGGTGGGGTAGACTGAAAGAGAGCATACCTATCTCTATTTGGAGACATACACATGTTGAAATCACCTCATATAATCATGAAGAGCTGTGAGAGAGAACACAATCTCTCAAAGACCTTTGTGAGGAAACCAATCTGTCCCGAGTTAGGCACATATATATTAGCCAAAGTAAAGGACGTATTCAAGTGAGCACAGCTCAGGAGAACAAACCGACCGTGGGGATCAAGAACTGAAGAACGAATTCATATGGGGCTAGAGCGTTTAAACAAAATTGCTACTCCAGCCTTCCCAGAGGGGTCTGAGACAACAAAAGCAGTAGGAAATAGCTTGGAGGCAAACTTAAAAGAACCCCCCGGTCGGAAGTGAGTCTCCTGAACCATGATCACATCTGCACCAGAAGATTTTAATTCCTGCAAAGCTAACCATCGCTTATGTATGGAATTCAAGCCTTTCACATTACATGAAAATACTTTTAAAGCCATATTGTTTCATTGAAAGAGACATCACACAGTATAGAACAGTAAATTCAACAGGTAATAAAGTTCTTTGGAAAATTGTAAGACAGTGAGGAGACGGTTACAATCATATATCAAAAACAGGTCAAAAAAAGGACCTGTATAAAAAAAGAGGAAAAAAAATTATAAAAATATAGAAAATTTTTTGTAAGGGTAAAAAACCTTCAGGAATCCAAGGCAACTGCCCACGGATATGGTGAGGTACATGACAGTCTGCAAGTCCCATTCCTTCTGAAAAAAGATAACGTATAAACATAACATAACGAACCGGAATCAGACGGGCAGCAGAGGAACCCAGCAACCTGGAGGTAGGGCCGGATGTCTACCTGAAGTGGAAAAAAGGATTTCCCTTTCAGAGTCCAATGGACAAGAGATGAAATCCCATTCCACTGTAGGGAAAAAACAAGAACCTCAGGAGAGCAATAGGGCTTCAGGTTGAAAATCTGGGTGGAGGGCCATGTTAAGGTGTGGAAGAAGCTTTCTGTGATCTCCGAAAAAACCAGGGTCCAAATCTTTGCACGCGTCAGAAGGTGTTTCGGCGCCAGGGCAGGAAGCTGAAGGGCCTCCTCAGGACGTACCTTCCTAGGTTGCATACAAAGGCCTCACATTCATGGAAATCTCTTATAAAGTATTGTGCTCCATCTCTTGAGGCAGAAAGTCGGAAAGGAAATCCCCACCGATATGCAACTTGGTGGTGTTGTTGATGGGCCATTATAGGATGGAGATTGCGTCTCTTCGCCAAGATGATGGGCGAAAGATCATTAAATATTTGAATTTTGGATCCTTTAAAAGTCCATGCAAGTTTTGTTATGCATAGCCACTATGAGAGCCTCTTTACCATCGTAGTAGTGAAAATGTACAATGATATCTCTCAGGTTAGATCTGGGTGGTGGCTTAGAGGCCAAGGATCTATGAGCTCTGTCAAAGGCATAAATTTTGACGGCATTCCCTGGTTTCCAAATCTTCCTGCTGCAATTGGATCTGGGAGACATTGTGCTTAAGAGCAATGTTATCCTCTTCAAGGACATGTACGTATTGAATAAGTTCATCAAACTTGTTTTCTAGAGTATCAGTTCATTCACCTAACTGATTGATTTCCCCTCTAAGTTCCTGACCAATTTTCCAACTTCTTTGGTAATATTGTGGGTCAGGGCTTGTAATTTCAAGTCCAGCACTGCCACCGTGACCATTTTGGTAGATATGGGCAGCTGAGGTGAGTGATCATTTTTAACATACCTGCAGCAGATGCAAGAAGGTCAGCGGGATCTGGTGGGCCTGCCAGGTTACTTGAGGATGGGGATTGCGGCCTAAGCAGGAAGCGATCCATGTTTTGACCAGAACTTCAGCGGTGGATTAAAACCCTGGTAGATGTGCTTTTGAAAGCTGATTTTGCCCATGGGGTGCCCGGAGGATTCCGGGAGCAGGCAGTGTGGGTCCTGTGGCTTTGGAAGCTAATGTAGCGGTGCAGGAGCCCTGAAGGGAGGAACGGGGACCAGAGCTGGTCTCCCACACATCCACCATCTTGCAATCCATGCATGCGCCCTCCAGTTTCTATTTTTATTGATGTGTAAAGCAGTTGTGACCCTAAGTTTTGTGGTCCTAGGGGACAGCAAAAAAAATAAAATACTGGTAAATAAAAAAATAACAGAACTCCAGCTGTGAAAATGACAACAACATTCAATGCTGGGTAGCTATGATCTACAACAAATTTGCATCTAAATGGTATGCTAGCACACTCTTCTGCTCATTTTCAGATTTTATGCAATAGCACCTTATCAGCCACAGATCAACACAAGCAGCAACAACTTGTCAAATAGATGCAAACTCAGCAGGTATAAATATACAGTGTGTGTGGGCTGTGCAGTGTAAGACATTAAATCTTTCAAATACTGTCCAGCCAAACTATAACAGATATCAAGATCTAGATTTCTGAATAGCCAGATGTCTCATTATGGCTCTAATAGGATATTTTATAAATGTTTATATTTTCTCATCTTCAGATAGGAAGTAATAATTCATTGATAGCATAAAGTCCACTAGAGGATTACCAGGAATCATGCTTAATGACTGGTTGCTTGTAGCTTGTTCCTTCACTTGGCAACCCTCAGCAATTACTCTCCTCTTCTTGTCTTGCCGAGTTAACCTTTTGTAGAGGTGTTACCTCATACCCCTCTGTGCCTTACAGACCAAAGTGCTTTTGATATGCTAGTACCCACATGTACCCCTTTGAACAACTTCAGACCTGACTCACAACGGTTAATATAACTTTACTGAACATGATACGGCATGTAGTTCAGTATGAACAATGTCTTTCCACTAATCCTAACTAGAACAGTGTAGTGGCCCAGGCATACCTCGGTGAGAGTCCATAGCGGCATTGTCCATGGCTGCAAGTCCTCTGAAATCCCTGGTGTCTTAGCAGCACCAAACAATTCCACTCACAGGTAAACTGGAACCCATCAGATCTGGGAATCCCAGTGCTTTTGATGGACTGCAAGGTACAGCAGTCCTCCTCCTAGCTGGAGATTACATTTTCAGGCTTGTCTGTGTCTTCTTCCCATGCAGCAACTTTCTCTGTGTAGAGCCCTTCCCCCTCTTATTTATAGCACAGGGGAAGGGGCAGAGCTCAAAAACACTGGGAACTGCAGATACAGGTTTAACCCCTTCTCAGGCAAACATATTACAACCTGTCTACATCTGTCTTAACATCATCACAGAGGCAAGGGGTGTGCCTATATTATGCAAATACCGACCCTCAAAAAGTCAATACTTGCATAAGAACATCGGAAGGCTGTGGTGAAGCAAACCATCATAGTAAAAGTATGACCTGGTACCATATGTTACTAGCTATCTCCCAGCTTTAGGGCTTACTGTTTTATTATAGCATGGATGTAAAATGTACCCACTTGTCCCAAAATTTAGCTGGTTTGTACCCCGCAGATGCAAAAATAGCTACAGAAGCAGTCATACTGTCATTAGAAAACTTGCTTGTCTAGCCAAAATTCAGATAGGCCCCATACAGGGTGCTTTTATGCCTCTGTCTAGCTTTTAAAATGACCCTGTCACCCTGCTCTAAAAAATAAAGCTAGACAGCCTGTGAAAGAAGAAGCTTTATACTTACCTGTCCAATGGTTGAAGAGTCAGATCTCTGTTCCTTTC
This sequence comes from Lithobates clamitans, assembly GCA_037952925.1. NCBI lineage: Eukaryota > Metazoa > Chordata > Amphibia > Anura > Ranidae > Lithobates > Lithobates clamitans. The sequence continues at coordinate 5,890,256 of JBBGZY010000573.1, read as the reverse complement.
CAGAGATATTGGCATCATTGCCATCCAGCACAGGGTGTATAGGATAGCATGTTTCCTGCCGCTTGCTGTGGTTCTTTTGGCACAGTGGCGTCAATACCTCTGTAAGGATACAGGTAAATAATAGCTTATTTTTCACAGGCGGTGCAGCTTTTAACTTATCCAGCAAGGCAACAGAGTTGCTTTACATTGGATATAAGGTGCTGCGGTTGCTGGCCTCCTGAAAAAATGCTGGTTGTCTGGCTGCATCTGACCTAAGTAATTTGAGTCACAGACCTGGAATAAGCAGTATCAGAAAAGTGCCAGACTTCCTTATCTCTAAACATATTCCAGGTCACACACACAAAAACCAAAGATTATGTAGTGTATACCATAAATATAATTTTGAGCATATTTTAGACATGCTGGTAGGTTTATTAGCACCTGTCAAAATTAGTGTGTGTAGGCATAAATGTATTGGAAAGTTTCCGAGCTGGAGATCCTGCCAGTAACAGGACTACCTGTCAAAGGCTGACAACGGTAGCCTTGTTAGTCTTCTGTGTTTTGTCCTTCAGTTGGCTGTTGGGTATGCTAGACCTAAAAAGCAGCCCAACTGCCAACTGAAGGAGTGATCATGGCAGGATGAAGTGTTGTTACTTCAGGATCCCCAGGTAAGAAACTTTGCAGATTAAAAAAAATCATTTGCTTAGGAAAACAGTATAAAGTGAGACATGGGGGGTCATTTACTATAGCGCCAATAAATGATCCTGCAGTTCCGGAAAATAGCACCCACTTAAGGCCAATTAGGACTTCAACTCTCTGAAACTGGGTGCTAATGCAAATGAAAAACAGGGCTATTGCTGGCGAACATGCCTGTCAGATCACATATGTGGGAATAGAGGAAGTCAATGGGGCTCGAACCTGCAAAATCCAAAGTTCTCACTGAAGGCTTATATGCAAGTTCTTTGCCATAAAAAGTGTATGGGGACCTGGGTCCTGCCCCAGGGGACATGTATCAACTGGAAAAACTGTTTTTAAAACGGTCGTTTTCTCAGAAGCAGTGATTTCAAATAATGCTTAATGTGAGACAATAAAAATGAAATATTCCTTTAAATATCGTGCCTGGGGGGTGTCCTTAGTATGCCTGTAAAGTAGCACATCTTTCCCATGTTTAGAACAGTACCGCAGCAAAATGACATTTCTAAAAAATGTCTTAACCACTTCAGCCCCGGAAAATTTGGCTGCTCAATAACCAGGCCATTTTTGTGCGATACGGCACTGCGACGCTTTAACTGACAATTGCATGTTCGCGTGACGCTGTAACGAAACAAAATGTATTTATTTTTTCCCCACAAACAGAGCTTTCTTTTGGTGGTGTTTAATCACCTCTGCTGTTTTTATTTTTTGCGCTATAAACTAAAGAAGAGCAACAATTAAAAAAAAAAACAAAAAAAACACAATATCTTTTACTTTGTGCTATAATAAATATTCCACTTTTTTTTTTAAAGAAACACATTTTTCATCAGTTTAGGCCGAAATGTATTCTTCTACATATTTTTGGTAAAAAAAAAAAAAAAAATTGCAATAAGCATATATTGATTGTTATAGTGTCTACAAAATAGGGGATGGATTTATGGCATTATTATTATTATTATTTTTTTACTAGTAATGTCAGCGATCTGTGATTTTTATCAGAACTGCAATATTGCGACGGACAAATTGGACACTTTTGACACATTTTTTGGGACCATCGACAATTATACAGCAATCAGTGCTATAAAAATGCACTGATTACTGTATAAATGTCACTGGTAGGGAAGGGGTTAACACTAGGGAGCGATCAAGGAGTTAACTGTGTTCCCTAATGTGTGTTCTAACTGTAAGGGGGGATGGGACTGTCTAGGAGAGAGAGAGATCAGTGTTCATACTTAGTATGAACACACGATCTGTCTCTACTCCCCTGAAAGAACCGGGATTTGTGTGTTTACACACACAGGTCCCGGTTCTCGCTCTGTCACGAGCGATTGCGTGTGCCCAGCAGTCATGACGCCCGCCGGGCACTTGCATGGGCTCTGGGCACATGCTGCGGGTGCACACTCCTAGTGGCCAAAAGGAAAAGTGACATAAGGTAACGTTATTTTGTCCAGCCGAGCCAACCTGCCGCAGTAAAACTGCAGTGGCTGGTCCGGAAGTGGTTAAAACTGCTCACGGCTGTAATGTATTGTCGGATTCCGGCAATATAGATAAAAATCATTGAAAAAAATGGTGCTTAATATCCATACCAGGCCCTTCAGGTCTGGTATGGATATTAAGGGGAACCCTGCGCCAAAATTTGAAAAAAAAAATGGCGTGGGGGTCTCTCCCAAAATCCATACCAGACCCTTATGTGAGCACGCAACCTGGCAGGCCGCAGGAAAAGAGGGTGGGATGAGAGAGCACCCCCCCTCCTGAACCATACCTGGCCACATGCCCTCAACATGGGGAAGGTGCTTTGGGGTGCCACCCAAAACACCTTGTCCCCATGTTGATGGGGACAAGGGCCTCATCCCCACAACCCTTGCCCGGTGGTTAAGGGGGGGTCTGCAGGAGGGGGGCTTATCAGAATCTGGAAACCCTCTTTGACAAGGGGGCCCCCAGATCCCGATCCCCCTATGTGAATGGTATCGGGTACATTGTACCCCTACTAATTCACCAAAAAAAGCAGTGAAATGTGACAAAAAACAATAGATGCGAGACAGCGGGTGATAACACAATGGAGGAAGACGGCAGCGAGGAAGAACACAGCAGCAGGAGAAGTAACCCACTTGCAGGATGCACAAGTGAGAATAGTGCCTAATTCAAAGGTATTATCCATAAATCTCATTCACACTGCTGCAACACTATTTTGCTGCCACTTTGCTGCTGCAACTTGGTGCCAACCTCTGGGAATGCCTGTGTAATATTGCGCCCTATGTACCTCAAGTCACATGAAAGTCACACCAAAGTAGTAAAGGGACTACTTTGAAGTTGTTGCAACTTGAAGTAGCACAGATATGAGTGGTTATCATTGAGAATCATGGAGTACAACTTGTCTTACATCGGAGGTCCAAATTTGCTGGAAAAGTCACTCAACTGTGAAACAAGTCATATATATTTTAATAGAAAGGAGCTCTCATTTATATTTGCATAGTTCTTACTGATTTACAGCGGAAGAATAAATGCAGGAAGTGATGTGTGCACATGGGCCAGAAGCAAATGTGTGGTGATGCCAATCAAATCAATAAACCCCATCCACACCAAATCTAACTACCACATCCACCCCCACATTGGGTAAGCACAAGTACATATCATACACTTACCCGGCAAATGAGCAGCACCTCCTCTTTGCTAAACAGGGACCTCGCCATGTCCACTTAGATTGAGATCTTGACTAGGGATGGGCCGAACACCCCCCTGTTCGGTTCGCATCCAGAACATGCGTACAGGCAAAAAAATTGTTCGAACATGCCAACACTGTTAAAGTCTATGGGACACGAACATGAAAAATCAAAAGAGCTAGTTTTAAAGGGTAATATGCAAGTTATTGTCATAAAAAGTGTTTGGGGACCCGGGTCCTGCCCCAGGGGACATGTATCAATGCAAAAAAAAGTTTTTAAAAATGGCCTTTTTTTCGGGAGCAGTGATTTTAATAATGCTTAAAATCAAACATTAAAAGTGAAATATTCCTTTAAATTTCGTACCTGGGGAGTGTCTATAGTATGCCTGTAAAGTAGCGCATGTTTCCTGTGTTTATAACATTCCGAGAGCAAAATGACATCTCTAAAGAAAAAAAAAGTAATTTAAAAGTGCTAGGGTTATTAATGAATTGTCGGTCCCAACAAAATGCGTGGGGGTCCCCCAAAATTCCATTTGCCCTTCAGGTCTGGTATGGATATTAAGGGGAACTCTGCGCCAAAATTGTTTTTAAAATGGCATGGGGTTCCCCCCAAAAATCCATACCATACCCTTCACTACCGGACTCCTAAACCGTACCAGGCCACATGCCCTCAACATGGGGAGGATCTCCCCATGTTGATGAGGACAAGGACCTCATCCCCACAACCCTTGCCCGGTGATGGTGGGGGTCTGCGGGCGGGGTGCTTATCGGAATCTGGAAGTCCCCTTTAACAAAGGGGACACCCAGATCCCGCCCCCCCCCTATGTGAATTGGTAAGGGGTATTGCACCCCTACCATTTCACAAAAAGAAAGTGTCAAAATGTAAAAAAAAAAAAAAAAACACAGGAGACGGCTTGGGACAAGTCCATTATTAAAAATTAAAAATTAAAAATTAAAAAGAGATTCCAGCGATGTAATCTAATAAATCCATGCTCCTACTCCAGCGATGTAATGCAATTCTCGATCTCCAGCGATGTATGATCTCCAGCGACTCCAGCGAGGAACACGCACAGGATCCTGCCTCCACCGGTGCGTGGAGTAGGAGCCCTTTACCAATTCACATGGGGGGGCGGGATCTGGGTGTCCCCTTTGTTAAAGGAGGCTTCTTTTTTTATTTTTGAATGACTTTGAATGACTTTTATGTGTAGTGTCGGGACCGACAATTCATTAATAGCCGGCACTAGCACTAGCACTTTTAAATGACTCCCCCCCCCCTATTAGAAATGTCATTTTGCTCTCGGACTGTTGTAAACATGGGAAACATGTGCTACTTTACAGACATACTATAGACACCCCCCAGGTACGAAATTTAAAGGAATATTTCACTTTTATTGTTTCACTTTAAACATTATTAAAATCAATGCTCCCGAAAAAACGTCCGTTTTTAAAACTTTTTTTGCATTGATACATGTCCCCTGGGGCAGGAACCGGGTCCCCAAACACTTTTTTTGACAATAACGTGCATATTAACCTTTCAAATTAGCACTTTAGATTTCTCCCATAGACTTTTAAAGGGTGTTCTGCGGCTTTTCGAATTTGCACCCCAAATTGTTCGCTGTTCCCCAAACACCCCAAATTGTTAGCTGTTCGGCGAATGGGCGAACAGCCAATGTTCGAGTCGAACTCATGTTCGACTCTAACAGATAACCCATCCCTAATCCTGACTAGCACAGGAATTTCCGGGTAATTACAAGGACTTATCACCGGGTCAGAAGGTGAAACCACGCTCTTTTGATCGCAGCTGCGAATATTTGATCGCAACCACGATTAGAATTTTATTATAGTTTATTTACAGATATCATTATAGAAATATAAAATATAGAAATACAGATTCGCATATTTGAAGGTAAACTTAAGGGAGATCAATAGGAAATGGTGTCCCTGGGATAGCAGCAGGTGAATTACAAAGACAAAGGCCCAATTTGAGTCCTGGTTCACACTGACAAGCGGGAAGAACCCGTGCAAGTTCAGCTGAACTCACAATTTCATTCCTGCATGTCAGTCCCCACTGCGGGGGGAATTTCAGAGATTTCTTTGCAGGTTTCTGCACTGTTGTTAATACAAATCATCCCGAATTTGCGAAAAAATAGTACAGAGACTACTTTTGGAAATTGTGGCACTGCACCAATTAGAACGGTGCAATTGCTGCTGATTTGACATGTAAAATCGCACCAATGTGAACCACGGCTGGCACATACAACACTGCCTATTCACCAGCTGAATTCATTACCTTCAATTCTCCACAGCTGGTATATATAAAGATTCCACCTTTATCATTTTCTTGCAGGTGTGCTGATATGATTCTTTTTTGGTGCACAAATACATATAGAAATAAGGTATAAAAGAAAGATATTGCACTTACCCAAAACCACCACCCCAAAAAATAATTAAAAAGAGGAAAGAAAAGAGAAAAAAAAACAAAACAGACAAGCTCAATATAGTACTTTTATTTTGCCAGCAGAAACAAAATTATGTACATTCATTTACTAGCTTAAAAAAAAATCTACATTATATATGGTGCTACATTTAGCAAAACAGTTAGCAATTGGGTGTTAAGGGCCCTGCTCATAGGATACAATCTAAAATGTATCTAAACCTTAGAGTGGACACAGATTTACTTTCAGTGTATAACAGGTAACATTTCATACTACAACTCTCCCACCAGCCAACATAATTTTTATCTGCAAGATTATAGAAACATATTAAACAGTCATTATTCTTACAAAGCATTCCAACATAATATTAAAAAAGGCAGATATTCAAGACCCCAGGTCCTGACGGAATTCCAGCCGAATTCTACAAAACATACGCTGAAGAAATTCTCCCATTGTTTCGGTTAATGCTCCAGAAAGCCACGGAGAGGGGCTCATTACCCCCGACTATGGCTGAAGCGGTCATTGTGGTCATTCTTAAGCCTGGCAAGCCCCCTGATCAGTGCGCCTCATATCGGCCAATATCACTACTGAACGTTGACGCCAAGCTACTGGCAAAAGTGCTGGCTAGATGGTTGAACACGGTGATCACGGCACTGGTCCATCCAGACCAGTCTGGATTTATGCCAGGCAGGGGGACCGATATAAATATCAGACGTCTTCACACATCTCTCTAGGGCGGACGGGGACGGTTCGGAGGTGGTGGCCTCTCTTGATGCCGAGAAGGCTTTTGACTCGGTGGAGTGGCGCTACCTCTGGGCTGTCCTGCGCAAATTTGGATTTGGCCCTCGCTTCATTAGCTGGGTGCAGATGCTATACCATAATCCCTCAGCACGCATACGAACAAACAACTCACTGTCCTCATCCTTTCCTTTATCTAGGGGTACCAGGCAGGGCTGTCCGCTTTCTCCTGGACTGTTTGCATTGGCTATGGAACCCATGGCTGCTCGTGTTAGAGCCTCCCCCTTGGTACAGGGCATTCAGGTGGGAGTAGTGATAGACAAAATATCCCTTTATGCTGATGATACCTTACTTTTTCTTAAAGACATATCCTCCCTCTCACCAGCACTTCAAATAATTGATGAGTTCGGCATTTTCTCGGGCATTAGGATAAATTGGGGAAAATCGATCATTTTCTCATTAAATCTATCCAATCAAAACCCACCCACAGGTACCCCCCTAAACTGGACACCTGAATTTAAATACTTGGGGGTAAGGGTTAGAGCTCCACTGTCCACATATTTTGAATTGAATCTTCAGCCACTACTAAAAAATCTTTCCCAAAAATGTATAACATGGAAAACCCTCCCCCTCTCTCCAGTGGGAAGGGTAAATTTAATTAAAATGATATACTTGCCTAAATTTTTATACTTTTTTCGAAATTCTCCCCTGATTCCCCCAGCTTAATTTTTTGTTAAATTGAAAAGTATATTGTCTTCCTTTATTTGGAACGGAAGGCCCCCCAGATTGGCCATGTCTACCCTCCAGCTGCCCATTACTCAAGGGGGTCTGTCCTTACCGGACTTCCAAGTATACTTCTGGGCGGCCGTCCTGGTGACGGTCAGGTGGTGGTTCTCTCAACCACGCGATAACCCGGCAGTGACCCTGGAAGCCGCCATCATGGGGTCCTACTCATCTCTTAGCAATGTAGTGTTCAGAGGGATAAAATCCCACCCTGGCATTACGGATCTGATGAACACCACCATTATAGTTTGGAACAGGGCCAGGCATAGTTTTAACAATCCAGAGAGGTTCTCCCCGCACATTCCCTTGTGGGGCAACCCTAGATTGCCACATTTAAAGTTGGTCCCAGACCCTCAAGTCTGGGCAAAAAAGGGAATTGTTAAGCTAAAACACATTGTGCTGGGGGGTAAATTAAGAACTTTCTCTGATCTCAAAAACGCTTATTCATTACCAGGTTGGTTGCTGTTTAGATATTATCAACTCCGACATGCCTACAGGAAGCAGTTCCCATCTCTCCTCCAGTTAGAATCAGACCCTGTGGAGGGATTACTTACATCTAAAATCATAGATAGACCACTATCTACTCTGTACTTTCATTTGTCCATACCCCCTGCAAAGAAACTTAAAAAAACTCTGGTCAAGTGGAAGGCAGATATTCCTGACTTATCAGAGGAGGAATGGGAATCATGTGTATCCTCCTTTGTGATAAATACGATATCGGCCAGAGAGAGATTTATGCAGGTCAAGTTTCTCCACAGGGTCTATTACACCCCAAAACGTCTGACAATTATGACACCTGACAGTCCAGTGGCCTGCGCCAGGTGTGGTCTGGAGTCTGCCTCCTTTCTTCATATGGTGTGGTCTTGTCCTCGCCTCGGAGACTATTGGACAGAAATAGCTAACACTCTCAGCCAGGTTACCTCCTTAGATGTGGTAGCTCATCCCACGGCAATGCTATTGAATATTTTCAGCCCCAATATTAGAGGTAAACATACCGAATTATTTTTGAGTTATGCTACGTTCTATGCCCGAAAAGAAATATTTCTCCATTGGAAGGATGCATTACCCCCTAGAGTATCTTCATGGCGCCTAGCAATGACATCTATACTCCCACTATATAAACTCACGTATCTTAATCGTAACTGCCCCAAGAAATTTGATAAGATATGGTCGGGATGGATAGATGCATGGGGTGTTGAGGTTGTGAATGATGTCCAGGTTGACGCAGAGATACCAGCCATTTGATTATACAACATGATTGAGTTCTCTTTAAACTTCACCTAGTGTACATGTTCAGTTAAGATATTGAGGTATTGTGATTCCTTCCTTGCCTCCCCCTCCTGCCCTCCCTCATCTTCTCGGTATCCTTAATCTGCCCCCCCTCCCCCTTCCCCCAGTCCCTCCCACAGTACCTCCTTGATTGATTGTTTTAATATGTCACCTCTACACCAATACTTTGCTGCAATGTCATGTATTGCTTTCATACTTCTTTATGTTGTCTATATGAGGAAATGAATCATCTATCTTGTGACTATATGTATACTGATATCATATTTAAATGTGCCTATGCATCGCTTGTAATGTTTAAATCTTGAATAAAAAAATTTTTCTTGTAAAAAAAAAAAAAGGCAGATATTCAAAATATAACACCCACCACCAGCCCATAATCCACACACATACGTGGGTGACCAAGTTCTGCTGGAAGCTGCATTTGTATACATTAGGGATGAGCCAAACACCCCCTGCGTTCGGTTCCCACCAAAACATGCAAACAGGCAAAAAATTTGGCAGAGCACACGAACATCCTTAAAGTCTATGGGACACGAGCTTGTATACAAATTGTCATAAAAAGTGTTTGGGGACCCGTGTCCTGCCCCAGGGGACATGTATCAATGCAAAAAAATGTTTTTGAAACTGACGTTTTTTCTGGAGCAGTGATTTTTTTAATGCTTAAAGTGAAACAATAAAAATGAAATATTACTTTAAATATCGTGCCTGGGGGGTGTCTATAGTATGCCTGCAAAGTGGCGCATTTTTCCCCGTGTTTAGAACAGTACCACAGCAAAATTACATTTCTAAAGGAAAAATTGTCATTTAAAACTGATCGCGGCTGTAATGAATTGTCTGGTCTCGGCAATATAGATAAAACTCATTGAAAAAAGAGCATGGGTTTTCCCCACCAGTCCATTACCAGGCCCTTTGGGTCTGGTATGAATATTAAGGGGAACCCCGAACCAAAATAAAAAAAAAAATGACGTGGGGGTTCCCCTAAAATCCATACCAGGCCCTTTAGGTCTGATATGGAACTTAAGGGGAAACCTGCGCCAAATATAAAAAAAAATGGTGTAGGGGTCCCCCCCCAAATCCATACCAAACCCTTATCCGAGCACGCAACCTGGCAGGCCGCAGGAACAGAGGGGGGATGAGAGAGCATCCCCCCCCCAACAATACCAGGCCACATGCCCCCAACATGGGGAGGGTTCTTTGGTGTCTGACCCCAAAGCACCTTGTCATCATGTTGATGGGGACAAGGGCCTCATCCCCACAACCCTTGCCCAATGGTTGTGGGGGGATGCGGGCGGGGGGCTTATCGGAATCTGGAAGGGAACAAGGGGACCCCCAGATCCCGGCCTCCCGGGGTACACTGTACCCCTACCATTTCACAAAAAAAAGTGTCAAAAATTGTAAAAAAGCTTGGGACAAGTCCTTTATTAACCACTTGCCTACCGCGTATTGTAAAATGACGGCGGCAGGAACCCTTCCCCCCTCCGGGCGGACCTCATATGACGTCTTTGTGTTTCCGGCATTGGTGCTCACCACATCACTGGGGATCCGGTGCGCGTGCTCGGCAGCCGCAATTGCTCATCACAGAGCAGGGATGTGGATCTGTGTGTTTGTATACACGCAGATCCACGTCCTGTCAGGGGAGAGGAGAACTGATATAGGAACACCGATCGGTCTCCTCCCCTCATTAGTCCCCTCCCCCCACAGTTAGAATCACTCCCTAGGACACACATTTAACCCCTTCAGCGCCCCCTAGTGTTAACCCCTTCCCTGCCAGTTACATGTATACAGTAATCAATGCATTTTATAGCACTGATCGCTTTAGAAAAGTCAATGGTCCCAAAATAGTGTCAAAAGTGTCTGATCTGTGCAAACCAATCAATATATGCTTATTGCGATTTTTTTTTTACCAAAAATATGTAGAAGAATATATATCGGACTAAACTGAGGAAAAAAATAGTTTAAAAAAAAAATTGGGATATTTATTATAGCAAAAAGTAATAAATATTATGTTTTTTTCAAAATTGTCGCTCTTTTTTTGTTTATAGCGCAAAAAATAAAAAACGCAGAGGTGATCAAATACCACCAAATGAAAGCTTTATTTGTGGGGAAAAAAAATTATCAAAATTTAATTTAGGTGTGACAGCACTGAAAGCTGAAAATTGGCCTGGGCAGATAGGGGGTGAAAATGCCCTGTATTGAAGTGGTTAAAAAATAAAAAAATAAAAATGTCCAGTGATGTCTATTCAGCATTTTCTATCATAACGATGAGCCGAAAAAGAAAAAAAAAAAAGCCACAACCGTTCCACCTCCGTGGGAGGCTCCCGCCAACTGACAGTTTTTATATGGCTGAGGGTGGGGTCACCCGGTGACATATACGGGGGACCCCACCCCCTCTGACGCCTCCCATGGAGGCGGAACGGTTGCGGCTTTTTTTTTCTTTCTTTTTCTGCTCGTCGGCAGCGTGATAGAAGAAGATGACTGGACGTTGCTGGACATTTTTATTTTTTTATTTTTTAATAGAGGACTTGTCCCAAGCTGTCTTTTGCCTTTTTACCATTTTTGACACTTTTTTTGTGAAATGGTAGGGGGTACAGTGTACCCCATTACCAATTCACATAGGGGGAGGCCAGGATCTGGGGGTTCCCTTATTAAAGGGGGCTTCCAGATTCTGATAAGCTCCCCGCCTGCATACCCCCACAACCACCAGGCAAGGGTTGTGGAGATGAGGCCCTTGTCCCCATCAACATGGGGACAAGGTGCTTTGGGGTCAGACCCCAAAGCACCCTCCCCATGTTGAGGGCATGTGGCCTGTTACAGTTCGGGGGGCGCTCCCTCGTCCCCCCTCTTTTCCTGTGGCCTGCCAGGTTGCGAGCTCGGATAAGGGTCTGGTATGGATGTTGGGGAGACCCCTACGCCATTTTTTTATTTTGGTGCAGGGTTCCCCTTAATATTCATACCAGACCCAAAGGGCCTGGTAATGGACTGGAGGGGGGGGGGGGAACCCATGCTCGTTCTTTCAATGAATTTTATCTATATTGCCGAGACCCGACAATTCATTACAGCCGGAATCAGTCTTAAATGACAATTTTTCCTTTAGAAATGTCATTTTGCTGTGGTACTGTTCTAACCACGGGAAAAATGCGCCACTTTACAGGCATACAGGCATTTAAAAAATTCTACAGGTTCCATGTTTTGCATTACAGAGGAGGTCTAGGGCTAGAATTATTGCTCTCGCTCTAATGATTGCGGCGATACCTCACATGTGTGGTTTGACAACCGTTTTTATATGCGGGCGTTACTCACGTATGCGTTCGCTTCTGCGCGCAAGCTCGTCGGGACAGGGGTTTTTTTAGAAAAAAAAAATTTATTCTTATTATTATTTATTTTACATGATTTTAATTATTTTTACACTGTTTTTAAAAAAAAATAAAAATTGTGTCACTTTTATTCCTATTACAAGGAATGTAAACATCCCTTGTAATAGAAAAAAGCATGACAGGACCTCTTAAATATGAGATCTGGGGTCAAAAAGACCTCAGATCTCATATTTACATGAAAATGTAATAAAAAAAAAAAAAGTCATTTAAGAAAATGACATTGAAAAAAAATGTGCCTTTAAGACGTATGGGCGGAAGTGACGTTTTGACATCGCTTCCGCCCAGCAGGGTCATGGAGACGAGTGAGCGCCATCTTAGCCTCACTCGTCTCCAGGCACAGCAGGCAGACAGACGTGATCACCTCCGCCGCTACCGACGGCTCCGGTAAGCAGCGGAGGGCACCGGATCGCGGCGGGAGGGGGGGCCCTCTCCCGCCACCGATAAAAGTGATCTCACTGCGAATCCGCCGCAGATACCACTTTTATCTGAAAGCCGACCGCCCCACGAAAATGGGGATACCGGGGTTATGGCAGCTAGCTGCTTCCATAACAATGATATCCGCCGGCAAACTTTGGACGTACATCGGTGTGCAGCGGTCAGCAAGTGGTTAAGCATTAAAACAAAAAAAATCACTGTTCCCAAAAAAAAAACGGCCGTTTCTAAAAAAAAAATTTGATGTAAATAAGGGGGTTACTAATGTGCAAACCAAACGATGATGATGGAAAAAATGCACAAGAATTTCAGCCCTAGTTGGCCGTTTGTCAATATACACAATATCATTCCTTCTCCACCACAAATCACAGCAAAAAACCTGGCCTTCTCAGGCCAAAAGAACCACCCCTACTGTAGTCCTTTATATAAGATAGGTTGTATTGTTAGCACACTTACAAATGCCCAATAGAAGTACACGCCCACCAGTATCTTTCAATCTATCTCTTCATGTATGTCTAAAGTGATTGCACTTGATGAACAGGTATACATAATACTATTTGCAGCTGTGTTAGCCCTTGGCTATGTGCATCAAATCTCCAACTACAGGCCAAAGATCGAAGTTCATTTGCATGCACATAAACAAAGCAACAATTTTCTAAGCATTTGTACCTGTGCAGTGTAAACCCTACAATTTTAACCTGTCCAAGTCCCTGGGCATGATTAGTGCTAACAAACATTAACATCAGTCCCTGGCTTCCAATCTAAAGTCCAAAACTAACTTTCTTACATTAGAGACTATTTCGACAGGAGACAAATAAAATGCCAGCATGTCTTTGGATTATGGTGAGAAACCCACACAGGGAGAACATATAAACTTCAACTCAAGCATCAGCATGTTGGGGAATTGAAACAGCGACCCCAGTGCTGCTAGATGGAAATTGCTACCCATTTAGCCAGCGGGCAGCCTCACACATGTTGACTGCATCTTTGTGGTGTGAACCAGTGCTAAGACCATAGCCATGCTCAGTGTCACAAGCAATATACAATATATTGTCTGAAGTATTCTTCTTCCAATGGTGGAGAAGGATCTGGGGGTTTTGGTAGATCATAAGCTCAATAATAGCATGCAATGCCAAGCTGCGGTTTCCAAAGCGAGCAAAGTCCTTTCTTGTATTAAGAGAGGTATGGACTTCAGAGAGATAATAGGCATGGGGGAGCTCAGCTATGAGGAAAGATTAGAGGAACTGAATTTATTCACTCTTGAGAAGAGGAGAATAAGGGGGGATATGATCAACATGTTCAAATATATAAGGGTCCATATAGTGAACTTGGTGTTGAGTTATTCTCTTTACGGTCAACCCAGAGGACACGGGGGCACTCTTTACGTCTAGAGGAAAAGAGATTTCATCTCCAAATATGCAAAGGTTTCTTCACAGTAAGAGCTGTGAAAATGTGGAATAGCCAGAGGGGGTTCTGGCCAGCTTAGTAGATTGCTTTAAGAAAGGCCTGGATAGTTTCCTAAATGTACAGAATATAACTGGGTACTGACATTTATAGGTAAAGTTGATCCAGGGAAAATCCGATTGCCTCTTGGGGGGATCAGGAAGGATTTTTTTCCCGTGCTGGATGGACTTGTGTCTTTTTTCAACCTGACTCACTGTCAGGAAATGTTCCATCCGCTGGTAATATCTGTTATTTGGCATGCAGTACTAAGGTCCACCAGCAGGTGTCTCCTGGCAGTTTGGAACTGTCAGGAGAGCTTTTCCCTGTTAATGTTATGTCATCTTTGGGCCGCAGTACTGGCGTCCACCAGCGGATGGATCCTGGCAGTGTGGAGCAGACAGTACCTCCTACAATCAGGTGTCACTTGAGGCCAATCACAGGCCTATAAATACCCGGCAAGCACTCACATGTTTGCCTTGGTTTCTTCATTGCCTCCTGACCTGCTAGCAATCTGATCCTGTGCCCTGAACCTGATCCTGTGCCCTGAACCTGATCCTGTGCCCTGAACCTGATCCTGTCTCCCTGTCCAGATCCCTATCCTGTCCCACCTGTTACCTTGCATCCCTGCCTGCAGTCTGACCCATCCATCCTCTCCCTGTCCTGTGTTCCATACCCCATCTGCTGATCTCCCTGTGTATGACCTTGGCCTGGCTTACGTTTATGTCTCTGGAACATCCCCTGTCCTTCTGCTGATCTGCTGTGTATGACCCTGGTTTGGCTATTGTTTATGATCCTGGTATTTCCCATTTATTGTACTTATCTGTCTGTTGTTATTTGTGGGTCTCTGTCTGTGGTTGGTTATTGCACTGTGTCATATTGGAGTTGGTTGTACTATATTACTCACTCACTTTAATAAATTATTATATTTTCACTTATATACGTTTTGGTGTCCTCTGTCACAGATCACATGGTTCTGGTCACACCTGTTCATGACACTCACTATGTAACTATGTATTGGGGCGCCTGCCTTTATACGCACATAAACTGTATTTCCAGAAGAGTTGAAGCTGTTATAGCTGCATAGGGTGGGCCAAATCAATTTTTAACCCTACGGACTAAGACTGGGCTGCCATTAAAGTTCATGTGTGTGTAAAGGCAGGCGCCCCAATAATTTTGGCTAGCTAGTGTATCTGACAAGATTTAAAATGGTGGTGGAACCCTCCTACACATAAATAAATACTACATTTAGACATAGTTTTAGGACCTTGGAGATTAGACAACCTCTTTACATGAAGTGGCATGTTTGGGATTTGAACCCAGACACTCAGGGATGCTAAGCAGAAGTTCTAACCTCTAAGCCACAGAGCTGCCACATGTGAAAGCCTCCTATACATAAATACACATAAATACTGCATTGCTTTGGACATACAGGTGATGGAATTACATTACTCAAGAGTTATTATTCTTAATTTATTCTGTGACATTTGGTGGTTCTTTGTGGGTCAGTGTAGAATAGTGATGTTACCCTCAATTTTGGGGGAATTACATTTTGATTTCTGATGTTGGTACACATATCACATTTTTTGGGCTCAAATTATGATTATTTAGAAATAATAAAAAGCACAAAAAATTGTGACTCATTTTTAAGTGTTTCAGCAATGGTATTGTTTGTGGATTGTAAAGACACCTGTGTGAGTTTGGGTAAAGATTGTTGTGAGAGTAACAAGTGAAAATATATCTTACCAAAACATCAAAACATTCCACATTCTAGTATTCTTAAAAACAAAATAGATTAAGTAGAAGGAACAATGTTACAAAGGAAAATGTATTTCAGAGAAAGATACATTTCATTTCAACATTAAAAAGATTTATTTGGGGAAGTTACAATTGGACTATAATAGCGCAGATTTTCACTCCGAAAAAATGCTCTTTAACACAGCGCTCATTCTGGTATTTACTATGGCGCCCTGTAAAAAAGACACTGGAGCTAAAATGAGAGCTATTTGCACGTTTGAGCATGCTCAGTTGTGTTTGCATCTATTTGTACAGAGATGTGGAATTCATCTTTTCTCATACTTTTAAAGATATTTCAGTGTAGAAATCACACAGTTTAAAAGCAGATTATCCTTAAATTATATACCGCAGTACCATTTAGGCAATTCTATCATGATCTAAACATTATTTCCATGTGCACTACTCCAGCTTTTAGCAGAGTAAGGGTTTGGGTGCTATTTGGCTTCAGGGAACTATAGTAAATTTGATTTTGGGAGTGTTTTTTTACCAGCGCTATAGTGAATACCGTTTTAACGCTAATTTGCGGTAATTAGTGCTGCAGTGCTATAGTAAATGACCCCCAATGTACCTTCCTCTTTGTTCAGAAGAGGAAGTAAACACAGGGGTGGACTGCACAGTCTATCACAGCGAACAGGTGACCTGGAACCAGGACTGATCATTAGTACAAGACCTGGGGCTCTTGGTGAGAGCACGGTCACTGTGCTAGGGGCTTGCTGTGCAGCATACAGTAGGCGGGAAGGGGTTAAGTAAAGTATGAAAACTGTCCTAAAAGAAAAATATTGTGTAAGCCAGAAGTGATCAACTTTTTGAAGAGCAAGGGCCACTTAAGTGACTTGATAACCAGACAAAGGCCATCATTTTATTTACTTTCGCTTTAACCACTTAAGTACCACCCCACATACATATACTGCAGGGCGGCCCTTTAGCGCGAAATCACGTACATGTACGTGATTTTTTCTTCAGGGTCTGGGGCAACCGGCTCCCACTGTGATTGGACACAGCAGTAGCCAATCAGCGGGTCCAGTGGACCTGATGTCCGCCGGGACCCGCCGATCGTTCCTGAGGCAAACAGAATGGCGGCCTGCCTATGTAAACAAAGCAGATCACCATTCTGTGAGAGGAGAAGACAGAGATCTTGGGTTTCTACTAAGCAGGAACACGGATCTCTGTCTTCCTACAGTTAAAGCACATCCCACACAGTTAGAAGGCACCCCCTAGAGACACATTTAACCCTTTGATTGCCACTAATGTTAACCACTTCCCTGCTAGTGTCATTAGTACAATTAATATTTTTTAGCACTGATCACTGTCTTAGTGTCACTGGTCCCCAAAAAAGTGTGATAAATGTCACTTAGTGTCCGATTTATCCACCGCAATGTCGCAGTCCCGCTATAAGTCGCTGATCACTGCCATTACTAGTAATAAGAAAATAAAATATCAATCAATAAAAATATCCTATAATTTGTAGACGCTATAACATTTGTGCAAACCAATCAATATACGCTTATTGGGATTTTTTACAAAAAAATATGTAATACAATACATATTGGCCTAAATTGATGAAGAAATTAGATTTTTTTTTTTAATCGGATATGTTTTATAGCAGAAAGTAAAAAATATATGTTTGTTTTTTTTCAAAATTGTCAGTCTTTTTTTGTTTACAGCACAAGAAATAAAAACCGCAGAGGTGATCAAATATCACCAAACTAAAGCTCTTTTGTGGAAAAAAAGAGACAGATTTTATTTGGGTACAGTGTCGCACAACCGTGCAATTGTCAATTAACCACTTCCCACCCAGCCTATAGCATATGACGGCCGGGAAGCAGTTGCGTTATCCTGACTGGGCGTCATATGACGTCAAAGGGTTGCAAAGGGTTTACACATCTGAGGAGGCATAAGCCATTCTTACCATGTTGGATGATGAGAGCAGCAGGGAGCTCCCATCATCCGATTCTGGTTTGGAATATGAGCCAGTGGAGGATAGTGGATCAGAGTCCGAGTCCACGGAGGAAACCGTCCCTCCCAAAAGAATAATATCAGGACCAAGACCAGGACCAAGATCAGGACCAAGATCAGGAGAACTGCCCACCACCATCAGCGCCAGACCCAAGGAAGAAGAGCCCAGTACAAGTACTGGAATCACACACCCAACCCGAAGAACTCAGCCCCAGTCCTAACTTTCCTATGCCCTGGCAAACCCTTTATGGTTGCCTGCCAACTCAGGATCCGCTATCATCCCCCCTTTCCAGGTATGCAGCCCGACACTACGAATTTTTCTCAATTCGATTATTTTTGTTTATTTTTCCCACAAGATTTGCTGCAGAATATGGTGGATCAAACTAATCTGTATGCATTCCAATTTATTGCTGCCAACCCCAATTCTTCCTATGCCCGCATGTTCCAGTGGTGACGTCTAACACTGGACGAATTTAAATTGTTTTTGGGCCTTACATTCAATATGGGGCTTACAAAAAAGAACGAAGTCCATGCATATTGGTCCACCAACCCCATCCAACACATGCCCATATATTCCGCTGTCATGTCCAGGACAAGATACGACACGATTATGCGTTTTCTCCACTTCAATGACAATTCACAGTGCCCTCCCCAAGATCATCCCAACCATGACAAATTGTACAAGATACGCCTCCTAATCAATTCCTTTTTTCCAGCGATTTAGAAACGTTTTTATCCCAGACCAAAAAATTTGTGTGTCTCTCATACATTTTCACTGGCCAACTGCACTTCAAGCAGTATATACCAAGCAAGAGAGCCAGGTATGGGTTTAAATTAAATAAATTATGCGTTCGAGCCACTGGATACGTCTTTACATTCCGGATCTATGAAGGCAAAGACGCCCAGCTCCAGCCCTGTGATTGCCCCACATATATTGGAACCAGTGGGAAAATTGTCTGGGAGCTGGCAAACCCCCTGTTTGAAAAAGGATACCATTTATATGTCGACAACTATTATACCAGCCTTCCCCTTTTTCGTCACCTTTACAGTAAAAAAAACCCTGGCCTGCGGTACCTTCAAAAAGACCGTAAGGGATTCCCACAAAATCTGTTGACAAAAAAAATAGCAAAACAGAGAATCGGCAATCATGAGGAACGAGGAGCTGTTGGCCATGAAGTGGAGGGACAAAAAAGATGTCCACATCCTCTCTACCATCCACAATGACACCGTGGTGGAGATCCAAAGAAGATGCAGCTCCATTGTAAAGCCCGAATGTGTCCACGACTACAAAATATACATGGGGGCATGGATTTAAACGATCAGATGCTACAGCCCTATTTATCAACCAGAAAGTCCTGTTATTGGTACAAGAAAGTTGCGTTTCACCTGTTTCACATGGCCCTTTTTAATTCGCTTGTCTGCTACCAAAGAGCAACTCAAAACCAACAAATCACCTACCTCAATATATATTGAAAACATCGTCACTGCCCTCATTTACCAACAAGGTCCTGCCCCAGGAAGCATTCGCTCTGATAGTGTGAGTTGACTTCACGAGCAACACTTTCCCTATAACATTCCCCCCACAGAATCTAGAAGAAGATGCCAAAAGAAATGCTATGTATGCAGCAGAGGAGGAGTAATAAAAGATACCAGCTATTATTGTCCCCAGTGTCCCTCCCAACCTGGCCTGTGCATCGGAGATTGCTTCAAAAATTATCATACATCCATCCAATATTAGTTCCCCTTATTATTAACAGACTGCCATTTCCCCATTTGCCTGCTACCATGTTAATTAACTGACCTTGGCCTGTTTACTGACGATGTCTTTGCTTGCCGATTTAAACCACGTTTCTGACTTCCACGTGCACCAACCTCAGCCTGTTTACCGTTGATGCCTCTGCCGGCCAATTTAAACCACGTTTCTGACTTCCACGTGCACTGACCTTGGCCTGTTAATCGACCATGTTTTTGCCTGCCACTTGGACTGATTTTTTGGCCACCTACTTTAGTACACAGGGGTCTCACATATGCGAGGGGCTTCAGAATAGCATTCTGAGTAGAGAAAAACAGTTTTTCATTTTCTGTGCTCCGAGAACAGGGTCTGGTTACCTGGAGGCTTCAAAATGATTTGGGTGGGAGAAGCCTCTACCCCTGTCCCCCTGGCCCTAAGCTTGATGGTCCTTCCTACTGCCTGGACCAATACTTTGGCTGTGCTGACCATATTGCTGCCTGTAATGACCCATGACATTATGGACCATGTTTCTTCCTGCTGCTTGGACCAATACTCTGGCTGTGTTGACCATATATCTGCCTGTTGCCTCTACTGACTTTGGCCAGTATTTCTGCGGGGACACCTCTGCCTACTACCTGGACCTGTGCTTTGGCTGAGCTTTGGCTGTACTCTGGCTGTGCTCTGGCTGTGCTGACCGTATCTCTGCCTGTACAAACTATGGACAGTATTCCTGCTTGCTGCCTGGATGATTGGTTTTGCTGTCGCTGACCTCATCCCTGCCTGCTGCCTGGACCGATGCTCTCCTCTGTGGACCACTGCACTTCTAAAACCACAGGTAATCTTTTGTTATTTGGTATGTATCTGCTATGTGTTAGAAATATGAAGGGCCTTCAAAATGTGATCGGTAGTCAAAAAATGATATGTGTAATTAATGCTGCTAGAATGCCTGGAGGTGCTACTTGGATGTTGGGCCTCTGTATGTGGCAAGGCTGTTTAAAAGTCTCAAACATGTGGTATCACCATACTCAGGAGGAGTAGTAGAATGTATTTTGGGGTGTCATTTTTTCTATGTACATGCTATGTGTAAGAAATATCTTATAACATGGACAACTTTGTGTAAAAAAAAATGCATTTTCATTTTTTTTTCCACATTTTACAAAACCTTCTGGAAAAAAATGAACCGTTCAAAAGACTCATTATGCCTCATAGATTATACGTTGGGGTGTCCAGATTCCAATAAGTCCCCACCCGCAAACCCCCACAACCACCGGGCAAGGGTAGTGAGGATGAGGCCCTTGTCCCCATCAACATGAGGACAAGGTGCTTTGGGGGGCTACCCCAAAGCACCCTCCCCATATTGAGGGCATGTGGCCTGATACGGTTCAGGAGGGGGGGGCGCTCTCTCGTCCCCCCTCTTTTCCTGTGGCCTGCCAGGTTGCGTGCTCGGATAAGGGTCTCGCATGGATTTTGGGGGGACCCCTACGCCATTTTTTTTTAATTTGGTGCAGGATTTCCATATCAGACCCAAAGGGCCTGGTATGGATTTTAGGGGGACCCCCACACAATTTTTTTTAAAATTTCGGTTCAGGGTTCCCCTTAATATTCATAACAGACCCAAAGGGTCTGGTAATGGACTGGGGGGATCCCATGCTTTTTTTTTATCTATGTTTTATCTAGGTTGCCAAGACCCGACAATTCATTACAGCCACGATCAGTTTTAAATGAAATTTTTCCTTTAGAAATGTAATTTTGCTGTGGTACTGTTCTAAACACGGGAAAAATGCGCCACTTTACAAGCATACTATAGACACCCCCCAGGCATGATATTTAAAGCAATGTTTCCTTTTTATTGTTTTACTTTAAGCATTAAAAAAAATTAAAAAATTAAAAAAATCGCTGCTTCCAAAAAAACGGCTGTTTTAAAAAATGTTTTTGCATTGATACATGTTCCCTGGGGCAGGACCCAGGTCCCCAAACACTTTTTATGACAATAACTTGTATATAAGCCTTTAAAATGAGCACTTTTGATTATTCGTGTTCGTGTCCCATAGACTTTAACGGTGTTCGTGTGTTCTGCCGAATCTTTTGCCTGTTTGCATATTCTGCTGCAAACCGAACAGGAGGGTGTTCGGCTCATCCCTAATAGGCACCAATAGGTGGCACTGATGGGCACTGTTGGGGCTGCACTGATAATCAGGACAATAATGATCAGTGCTCTGAATATCAGTGTTGAGTTCCCTTTTCACACTTGCCGTGACAGCCTGAGGAAAGGAATGCTAATAAGAGACAAGTGTGTTTACATCCTAATCAGCTGTGATTAGACACAGTTGATCATGTGGTAAAGGGCCGCTGTAATTGGCCCTTTACCCCGATCTGTGATCAGCTGTGTTCGAAGGACACAGCGATCGCAGAGCGCGCCAGGCGCGCGCCGTAGTGGGCCACGTTCTGGGCGAACATCAGCAGGCTGTAGCTCATTTTGGCTATAGCGTGGTCAGCAAGTGGTTAAGACAAATACTTGTTTATCTGCCAGAAATCACATAAGGCATAGATACATGCTTGAGCTGACATCTGTTTCTGTTGCACTAAAATGCCAAGCAGCGTCATCAGTTCTCTTCTACTGGACTAGAGAAAATCCTCCCTTCTCCATAGTTGCCAACACTGTCAAAAAATTTATAGGGACACTTTTTTGTCTGTAGGCGGGGTCTTATTATAATTAGGGGTCATGGCATTAATTTCTAGGCATTCCGTGGTGGGTGAAGAAAAATGGGCGCGGTATAAACTAAGCATTGGGCGTGTCTTAAAAGAGGGTATGGCTCAAAGGGGTGTGGTTTGAGTCTGAGATGGACGGATAGAGGGAGAAAGAAAAAGAAATAGGGAGGGAAGGAGAGAGAAGGAAGGAAAGAAAGAGGGATGGAGGGACAGCAGGCCCAGATTCTACACCACAATAGCAATATGTGTATTCCATAAAGTTTAACAATCATCAGATAAAGATACTCCAAACACCTGGTGTTAGCGCTTCAATCATCCCGGTACCATGGTTGTTATGGTGTCAGGGTGATTGAAGCGCATTATTTCTATTATTACATTGTAATATAAAATTTATTAGTTCAACTCACCATAATGCTGAATCAGTGGGAGCCCTGAGCGTGTCACTTGCCACGTCGCCTGCCACCATATGCAATCAGGTGTCCCCAGCGGAGTCCCTCTTTACATCAGGTGTCCCCAGCGGAGTCCCTCCTTACATCAGATGTCCCCAGCGGAGTCCATCCTTACAACAGGTGTCCCCAGCAAAGTTCCTACTTACATCAGGTGTCCCCCCTTTTCACCCAGGTGCGGGCTGCACCCTGGTAGTGATGCCACTGGTAATTTGGTCTCCGCACCATTTACAGAAGACCAGCTCGTGGAGGACGAAGGGAAGAAATGTAACTTTGCTGTGGTACTGTTCTAAACACGGGAAAAATGCGCCACTTTACAGGCATACTATAGACACCCCCCAGGCATGATATTTAAAGGAATGTTTCCTTTTTATTGTTTTACTTTAAGCATTAAAAAAAAAAAAAAAAAAAAAAATCGCTGCTTCCAAAAAAAAGGCTGTTTTAAAAACTTTTTTTGCATTGATACATGTTCCCTGGGGCAGGACCCAGGTCCCCAAACACTTTTTATGACAATAACTTGTATATAAGCCTTTAAAATGAGCACTTTTGATTATTCGTGTTTGTGTCCCATAGAGTTTTAACGGTGTTCGTGTGTTCTGCCGAATCTTTTGCCTGTTTGCATATTCTGCTGCAAACCCCAGCGGAGTCCCTCCTTACAACAGGTGTCCCCAGCAAAGTTCCTACTTACATCAGGTGTCCCCCCTTTTCACCCAGGTGCGGGCTGCACCCCGGTAGTGATGCCACTGGTAATTTGGTCTCCTGGTCTCCGCACCATGTACAGAAGACCAGCTCGTGGAGGACGAAGGGAAGAACCAAGAGGCGGAGCCTGGGTTCCGCCTCTTGTTTCTTCCTCACGATTGCTGGTCTTCTGCAAAATGGCGGCCGGCAGGGACAATCCATGAGTGCCGGCCGTGGACCTCTAGCAGCGGCAGCGAAAAATCATGAAAACGCTGATTTCTCAGGACATTTCCCGGGAAATGGTTAAACTGGGACAAAAAAGTTTAAATACCAGGAATGTCCCGGGAAATTCGGGACAGTTAGAAACTATGCTTCTCCTCAACGCCATAACTTCAAGGTGAGATGTTCTGTAGTAATTTTGCAAAGGGAAATGTGCACATATTGCAGAAATGTATAAGATGTGTTTTTTTTTTTTTTGCTCAGCCATACACTTCAGGTGTCACAGTGTTCTAAGGTGAATGACAGTTATGACTTTTCCACTGCTTAGTCTGCTAGTGTTGACATAATAACAGGGATACAGCATGGATGAAATGCGCACACAAGATTACAGAGCAGCTTAAACAGGACTCTTCTTGAAGTACATTTAAAGGCTCCTGTATGACAGTCTCAACAAGTACCACATCCAAAAACTAGGACAAAAGGCACCGCTCAGATGCTGCTGTGTAAATGAACAGCCCGGCTTCACAGCTGACAGGTGCTTGGTGTGCTAATAGAGCACGTCTGCTCAACAATAGGATTTAAAAAGAGATGCAAATATTACACACTGTAAAAGTGAATCAAAAGCAAAATAATTACCAAGTTGGCCTCAGCTCAGTCTTCCACTGATAAGGCATGTCCCTCTAACGCATTTTAGCCGCTAAGGGCTTAGCTATAGCACTCATTAGAGGGGTGTTCCTGGTGTCCTAACAGAGCACATCTGCTCAACAATAGGATTTAAAAAGAGATGCAAATACCGCATACTATAAAGGTGAATCACAGGAACAAAAAACACCAAGTTGGCTTCAGCTCAGTCTCCCAACAATAAGGCAGGCCCCTCTAATGCATATCACCCGCCAAGGGTTTAGTCATAGCATGGGTTAGAGAGGCATACCTTATCAGTGGGAGATTGAGCTGAAGTTAACTTGGTGGTTTTTGTTGTTCACCTTTACAGTGTGCGGTATTTGCATCTTTTTTTAACCACTTGATGTCCGCGCTATAGCCGTCTTTCGGAAGGGTGTCCATTTACGTCCTCCTGTTCTCCCACCACCCAGGGGGCACGTGCACTCTATGATCGTCAAGTTCTTGGGACTCGGCCAGGGGCGGACTGACCATTAGGGCACTCCGGCGCCGTCCGAGGGCCTGGTCAGCCAGCGGGGGGCCCCATGAGACTCCCCCTGTCAGTCCCAATCTCTGCTTATCCCAGAGCCAAGTGCCGGAACAAGTCCCAGCACTGAGCTCCGGTAACTAGGCTGACAGGGGCTCGCTAGTGTCGGGCAGTGAGTCAGGAATCTCTTCAGTGCCTGGGCTCCCTCCCGCAGTGATTCCCCTTTGTAGTAGCTGAGCCGACATCTTTCCCTCCTGAGCCAGGACACAGCTCACTGAGTGAGGATCCTCTTCCTCGGCTCCACAGTACACAGACAGGAAGGGGGAGGAGCTGGGGAGAAGAGATCTTACACCGCAGGAGCTGCGCTGATTCTGAGGTCTGTGTATAGTTTGTGAATAGGGGAGGGGGTCCGGGGCAGGTAATACATGGAGAAGGGGGGTATAAGAAAAAATGTGCTGGGGGGGTCTTAGAGGGAAGAGGACATGTGCTAGTGGGGGGGGGGGGGGATTTCAAAACCGTCCCGCCTTTCCCCAAAAGAGTTGCCACTTTCCTCTCTCTGCCCCATCCCAGGGATCCCTCTCTGCCCCCATCCCAGGGGACCCTCTCTGCCCCCATCCCAGGGATCCCTTCTCTGCCCCCATCTCAGGGGCCCTTCTCTGCCCCCTTCCCAGGGATCCCTCTCTGCCCCCATCCCAGGGGCCCCTCTCTGTTTCCATCCCAGGGATCCCTCTCTGCTCTCATCCAAGGGATCCCTCTCTGCTCCCATCCCAGGGGACCCTCTCTGCTCCCATCCCAGGGGACCCTCTCTGCCCGCATCCCAGGGGGCCCTCTCTGCCCGCATCCCAGGGGGCCCTCTCTGCCCGCATCCCAGGGGGCCCTCTCTGCCCGCATCCCAGGGGGCCCTCTCTGCCCCATCCCAGGGATCCCTCTCATCCCCCATCCTAGGGGTCCAGGGGTGTACACATGTTGCAGCCTCAGCAGAAATTATATACCCTGTCACGCTTGGCATGTGGCTGCTCTGCAAAGGTTGGGCAACCTTATGCAGTACAGCGACCAAGTGGCTAAAGCAGGCTATAAGAAGGCGTTGTATTGCCTCATCACATAACCTGCTTTAACCCCTTGGATCCCACATTAGCATGCTGCTACTGCATGCATTACACATGGTTGCTGGGTGTTTGCAGAGTGGACCTATTCACTTGATTGGGTCACGATCACCCGCCAAAAGCAACAGGGGGTATAATTCCTGCCGCATCATGTGTACATCCTCAGCTGCTGCCTCTGCAGCTAAAGGGGGTAGAGTCCAATGTAATGTGGGCAGTGTGGCAGGGACACAGGGGAGGCCCCATGATCTCCTAATGCCTGGGGGCCCCATGAGTTGTCAGTCCGCCCCTGGACTCGGCTAATCACAGAGCAGGATAAAGGGCCAATCACAGTGGGCCTTTTACCATGTGATCAGCTGTCAGCCAATGAAGTAAACAGAAGCCGGTTATCGGCTTTTTTTTTTCTTCAAGCTGTCAGTAACTGACTTCTGTTAGAGGGACATTGGTGCTGCTAATCAGTGCCCACCAGTGCTGCTGATCAGTGCCCTCCAGTGCTGCAAATCCATGCCCATCAGTGCCACCTATCAGTGCCCATCAGTGCTGCCAATCAGTATCCATCATCAGTGCCTGCTGATCAGCACCCATCAGTGTCACCTATCAGTGCTGCCTACCAGTGCAACCTGTGTGCCACCTATCAGTGCCTATAAGTGCCACCTATCAGTGCCCATCAGTGCCACCTATCAGTTCCACCTATCAGTGCCTTCTGATCAGTGGCCACCAGTGCCGCCTCAGTGCCCATCAGTGTCACCTATCAGTGCCCATCAGTGCCGCATCATTAGTGCAGCCTATCAGTGTCCATCAGTGCCACATCATCAGTGACCATCAGTGAGGGAGAAAAATTACCTGTTTGCAAAATTTTATAACAAAATATGAAAAACATTTTTTTTCGGTCTTTTTTTGTTTGTTTAGCAAAAATAAAAAACCCAGTGGTTATTAAATACCACCAAAAAAAAAGCTCTATTTGTGTGGGGGGAAAAAAAAGATAAAACTTTCATTTGGGTACAGTGTTGCATGACTGCGCAATTGTTATTCAAAGTGTGAGAGCGCTGAAAGCTGTATATTGGCCTGGTCAGGAAGGGGGTATAAGTGTCACGTCAGCAAGTGGTTAAGTATCACAAACAGTTACTATGTGAGGCACAAGCAAGCATAAAGTAAAACAAAACTGGTTTTATCTTTCCTGACAGAGCCAAACCCTCTTTCACTTGCGTACCACACGCTCCCCTTATTCACTGCAGCTCACAGTGGGAGTGGTTTAGCAGCACAGGCAGTGCTGTCAATACAGAAAGCAGTGGGCAGGGCTGGGTGTGGCCAGGTCCTGACTGACAAGCTACAGATTTGTGAATCAGCAGTGGCAAATCTGATAGCCACATCTCCTTCAACATCTCCTCTTCTCACTGTAGTACAAGCACAGCCTTGCATAAGAGTGGCAACTATGCCCTGAGTTTAGAAGCAGTGCAGCATTGTTACCACGCCAGCACAGGGAGCTGCATTAGGTGGGCCTCACTGGCAGGATCATCGGGTATTTATGGGACTTTTCATGCTTTTATATTTAAGAGTTACGTTCCCTTTTAAATAGAGGAGACCATATTTCTACTTTAATATACTAAAGGTTTATGTCTGTCAACACAGTACAGGTGCAGTTTAAGTAAGGACTTTAATAAGACAGCATATATTGTACCTCTAGCCAAAATTGTTGTTGTCTTGTTTTGGATAGCTTTGACCCTGCCAGTTTTCTTTTAGGCTGTCTATGTCCATACCTCCCAGCTTTTTTCGATGGGAATGAGAGAACCTTATAGCAAAAGTATGGAGGTCTTAGGACACACACCCTGCTGCGCCCCTAAAAGGAGAAATATACAAAAAATAAAAAAGTTAAACTCACAGGTGCAATTTTACCACTACTATTCCTTATATTGGCTTTTGACATTTACAAATGCGGCAATTTAGAAACTGGATGAATAGTTTAGAACTGGGGAACACTTTTGAAAGATAAAAAGTGCATTTTATATACAGCTATATAGATCAGACCAAAATGAGGGACAAATGAGGAGGTAAGAGGGACATTGTTCCAAATCAGGGACAGTCCCTCAAAATCAGGGACAGTTGGGAGCTATGCATATCCCATTGGGGAGCTTCCCCTTCACTTTCTGTTAAACACAACAGGAAGTGATAAGAAATCTCAAACTAAAACCTAGTACACACTAGTAGTTTTTTTTTCAACCCAACAGGACTGTTTTGAGGCACAAAAAATGGCCCTTCAATAGCTGGACTCATTATATTAAATATATACAGTAACTATCATAGTGCATTGTCACGAATGCCCGGCTTTTTCCTGCATGTCGTAATTGCCCATTTGTTGCCTATGTATTTTTACAGTTGTCCGCATGTGGGCTGAGGGGTAAGAGAAGACCCAGGCGATAGGCCTGGCTGCTGTGAAAGGGCTTGTAATGAAGGTGGCATGGCAGATTTAAATATATAGCACACAGTAGCTCTAGCAGCCTGGGGCCATGATTATAAGCAGCAGGCTTCCTGAAAATCCCCCTTCTCGCTCTCTCACCCCTCTCACTCTCCTCTCATCTCCATCACTCTCCTCCTTCAATTTCTCTCTCTCTCTCAGCATCACTCACTCAGCCTCACTCCCTTTCTCTCTCTCACCCTTCCCTCTCTCTCTTATTCCCCCTCGCTATCTCTCACCTCCCTCCTCCATCTCTCACTCCCCCTGCTGTCTCTCTTGCCCCCCCTATACCCCCACTCACCCCTCTCCTCTCTCTCACCCCCTCTCTCTCTCCCCCCTCTCTCCATACCCTCTCTATTTCTCTCACCCCACCGTCATTCTCTCTCTCACCCCCCTCTGTCTTTCTCTCACCCACCTCTAACTTTCACTTTCCCCTCTCTCCCCCTCACTACCATAAGATCGTAATATGTAAAATGTATTAATGTATACACACACACACATACAGTATCACTCGAAAGTGAGTACACCCCTCAGATTTTTGTAAGTATTTTCTTATATCTTTTCATGTGACAACAATGAAGAAATTACACTTTGCTACAATGTAAACTAGTGAGTGTACAGCTTGTATAACAGTGTACATTTGCTGTCTCCTCAAAATAACTCAACACACAGCCATTAATGTCTAAACCGCTGGCAACAAAAGTGAGTACATCCCTAAGTGAAAATGTCCACATTGAGCCAAATTAGCCATTCTCCCTCCCCGGTGTCATCTGACTCGTTAGTGTTACAAGGTCTCAGGTGTGAATGGGGAGAAGGTGTGTTAAATTTGGTGTTATGGCTCTCACTCGCTCATACTGGTCACTGGAAGTTCAACATGGCACCTCATGGCAAAGAACTCTGAGGATCTGAAAAAAAGAATTGTTGCTCTGTGTAAAGATGGCCAAGACCCTGAAACTGAGTTGCAGCACAGTGGCAAAGACCATACAGTGGTTTAACAGGACAGGTTCCACTCAGAACAGGCCTCGCCATGGTTGACCAAAAAAGTTGAGTGCACATGCTCAGCGTCATATCCAGAGGTTGTCTTTGGGAAATAGACGTATGAGTGCTGCCAGCATTGCTGCAGAGGTTGAAGGGGTGGGGGGTCAGCCTGTCAGTGCTCAAACCATACCCAGAACACTGCATCAAATTGGTCTGCATGGCTGTCGTCCTAGAAGGAAGCTGAAGACAAGGAAGGAAGCTGAAGACAAGCAAACTAGACACATGGATTACTGGAACCATGTCCTGTGGTCTGATGAGACCAAGATAAACTTAGATTTTGTCAAGTGTGTGTGGCGGCAACCAGGGGAGAAGTACAAAGACAAGTGTGTCTTGCCTACAGTCAAGCATGGTGGTGGGAGTGTCATGGTGTGGGACTGCATGAGTGCTGCCGGCACTGGGAGCTACAGTTCATTAGAGGGAACCATGAATGCCGACATGTACTGCGACAAACTGAAGCAGAGCATGATCCCCTCCCTTCGGAGACTGGGCCACAGGGCAGTATTCCAACATAACGACCCCAAACACACCTCCAAAACGACCACTGCCTTGCTAAAGAAGCTGAGGGTAAAGGTGATGGACTGGCCAGGCATGTCTCCAGACCTAAACCCTAGTGAGCTACTGTGGGGCATCCTTAAACGGAAGGTGGGGGAGCTCAAGGTCTCTAACATCCACCAGCCCCGTGATGTCATCATGGAGGAGTGGAAGAGGACCCCAGTGGCAACCTGTGAAGCTCTGGTGAACTCCATGCCAAAGAAGGTTAGGGCAGTGCTGGAAAATAATGGTGGCCACACAAAATATTGATACTTTGGGCCCAATTTGGACATTTTCACTTAGGGGTGTACTCACTTTTGTTGCCAGCGGTTTAAACATTAATGGCTGTGTGTTGAGTTACTTTGAGGGGACAGCAAATTTACACTGTTATACAAGCTGTACACTCACTACTTTACATTGTAGCAAAGTGTCATTTCTTCAGGGTTGTCACATGAAAAGATAATAAAATATTTACAAAAATGTCAGAGGTGTACACACACACACACACACACACACACACACACACACACACTTTATCTCACAAAAGTGAGTACACCCCTCACATTTTTGTAAATATTTCAGTATATCTTTTCATGTGACAACAATAAAGAAATGATACTTTGCTACAATGCAAAGTAGTGAATGTACAGCTTGTATAAAAGTGTAAATTTGCTGTCCCCTCAAAATAACTCAACAAACAGCCATTAACATCTAAACCGCTGGCAACAAAAGTGAGTACACCCCTAGGTGAAAATGTCCAAATTGGGCCCAATTAGCCATTTTCCCTCCCTGGTGTCATGTGACTTGTTAGTGTTACAAGGTCTCAGGTGTGAATGGGGAACAGGTGTGTAAATTTGGTGTTATCGCTCTCACTCTCTCATACTGGTCACTGGAAGTTCAACATGGCACCTCATGGCAAAGAACTCTCTGAGGATCTGAAAAAAAGAGTTGTTGCTCTACATAAAGATAGCCTAAGCTATAAGAAGTTTGCCAAGACCCTGATACTGAGCTGCAGCACGGTGGCCAAGACCATACAGCGGTTTAGCAGGACAGGTTCCAGAATTCCACTTAAGAAAATCCAAAAAAAGAAAACTAAGGCAGAGTCCCATTGAGATTTAAGTCCATACATCAAACAATGAACACCCATCCATATAAGAGTGATAGTTTGCAGTGGAAAAATCCGTGAAGAGATCCTTCATATAAGTGCGTCCAACTCCACACCCAGGTGAGAAAGTTATCTGCTTACCAGATCGCCGTGACCACTAATCAGTGATCTCACCAAGCTCAGGGAATGGTTAGGTCTCCCCAGGACCCTTAAAAGGCTGTCTGGAACTGTAGCTGGGGCCAATGGTACTCAAAAAACACAAAAATAAAGGCTCCCATAGCGTGATACCGGCAAATGAGCAGCATCTCCTCTTTGCTGAAATTCTAGTTGGTCTACCTGACCGTAGTTTGGTTTCAACAGAACCCCTCATTTTCCACTTCTTGATTAGAGTTTGAACACTGCTGATTGACACTCTCAATTCCTTAGATATCTTTTTATATCCCTTTCCTGTTTTATACAGTTCAACTACCTTTTCCCGCAGATCCTTTGACAATTCTTTTGCTTTCCCCATGGCTCACAATCCAGAAACGTCAGTGCAGCACTGGATGAAAGGGTCTGTCAGGAGTCCAGAAACTCATTGACCTTTTATACATACACACTAATTACAAGCAAACAGATCACAGGTGAGGATGGTAACCTTTAATAGCCATTTAAACTCCTTTGTGTCAACTTGTGTGCATGTTATCAGGCCAAAATCACCAGGGTATGTAAAATTTTGATATGGGTCATTTGGGTAGTTTCTGTTGCCATTATAATTTAAAAAGAGTAAACACAGTTGATTGATAATAAATGGCTTCAGCCAAACACTAACCATGAGTGAAAGAAATGTTTTTGTGTTATCATTCATAGTCTAAGAAAAATGGCCACACACACACACATACTGTGAGATATCGGGGTGATTCAGCTCAAGTGGTGTATGCAATTTTCAGGGGCATGGCAGCCCACTTTTATATACGTAAGCAAAAAGTTCAAACCAAACAGAAATTTCCCTTGCAGGGGTTCCACCATTATTGCATCATGGTTATTCAGCCTCCTGGCTTACCTACTGATGACGCAGCTGCTTCAGGCCTTATGCCTAGGCCATAGTTCTGTTCCTCAGACTTGTATGATTGGGTCAAGCTCTCTCCTAGCTTAGCCAGGGTTCAAACTGCCACCTGCAGTCTCTCTAAAGAACATGGGTGTCTTCCCAACACTCACACATAGACTCGTGTCTGTAGGGCGGAGTCCACCTAACTCCTCAGCAAGATTTTCTGTCTCCAAGTGGGAGCCCTGAGATCTATCCCTGGGATGTTTATGAACCCAGCCCATAGGTGTGCAATCAGCATGCCTCTGTTTACAAGAACCAGGGTGAAAGTGCTAATTCACACTGTGAAATGAGGTCTCCTCCTCTGGAACCTTTCCCTATGCTAGATTACTCTCATTGTCAAGCGGGTTCCTGTCCCTAACCTCACTATACACAGAATGCTTGCAAACTGCAGGGCTTTTTGTAAGCTCTGCCCTCACCAAAGATGGCTGCAGAGGTCTCCCAGGTGGCAGCATCCAATCAGACAGCAGCCCACCCAATGACACGTATGGAGACCTAAGAGGAATGGGTCTTCCTCCTGTCCTCCACTCTCCCTGCACAGTAGATTATTATTATTATTATTATTATTATACGAGATTTATATAGCGCCAACAGTTTACGCAGCGCTTTACAATGTATAAGGGGGACAACACAATTACAGTACAGTTCAATACAAAAGGTACAGGAGGGGCCCTGCTCGTAGAGCTTACATTCTAAAGGGAGGGGGTGGTGGTACAAAAGGTAATAGCTGCAAGAATGATTTGATGGGGGTGGCTCAGGGACAGTTATGTGGGTGTGGGATAGGCTTCCCTGAATAAATGAGTTTTCAGGGATCTCCTAAAGGTGGACAGGGTAGGGGCTGATCGGACAGTAGATGCAACAGTCCCACCTGTTTAGGGAGGAAAACTTGCACCTGCCTAAATGCACATTGTCAACATTGCCCATTTCTTGTCTGTATATTGTCATGATTGCCTCTTTATATCCAATGTGATCTAATGAATGACTGTTTTTGCCCCTGTTTTATCACCATTGCCTGTTTTTTTCTGGCAATGGTGATCTTTTTTCTTATCCTTTCATTTTTTTTACAATTGCTCATTTCTGGTTTTGTATTGTCACGATTGCCTGTTTGTTGTCTGTGCAGTGTCACAACTGCCCATTTGTGGCCCATGCATTGTCACACTTCCCCATCTATAGCCCAAGTATTTTTATGATTGCTTATTTCTTTGCTGTGAAATCAAATACACTCATCCCTAATCACAGGCCAGGCTAAGTTTCTCTATAGTTTAGATTAAAGATGGCACTAGCATTGTAGCCTGCATATCCCTGCAATTTAGTGATTTAAAGGGGTATATTCATAAAAAGAATATACAATAAACAAAATACAGGACTGAAAACAATTAATTAAGTTTTGAGTATATTTATCATTCTTTTTTTTTAATTGCACTTAGTAAAAATACATGTACACTGTTCTGTGAGAATGGAGCAAAAAAAAGGAAACCAGGGCTTTTTTTCAGCTGGAACGCGGGGAACGCAGTTCCGGCACCTCCAGCACTGAATGTATCTAATGGCAAGGGGTGCTGGGGTGTCCTGGAGGGTCTACTGATGCTGGATGCTGGGGGATCTATTGTTGCTGGAGAGAATCTGATTTTGTGTTGTGGTCTATTGTTGCTGGGGAGGTCTATTGTTGCTGGTGGGGGATCTATTGTTGCTGGGGGAGGTTATGTTGCTGGGGGGTCAACTGCGGCTGGAAGAGATCTACTGTTAATAGAGGGATCTATTGTTTCTGGCTGCTGGGGAGTCTATTGGTGCTGGCCGCTGGGAGATCTGTTTGCTGCAGGAGTGATATTTTGTTGCAGGGGTCCTATGTTGCTGGGGGGCCTATTGTTGCTGGGGGGGGGGTATATTGCTGCTGGCTGCAGGGGATCTATTGTACTGCTTTTCTTGTTATCATTACTAATTTCCATACAAATTACTTTAGCATTGCATGACATAATCATACTTGGCTTTGTATTCTCTGAATGAGACAGTGCTGGGAGGTGGATAGGGGGTGGAACCAAGAGATGTTGCTCGGAGGTGGGTAGGGGGCTGAGACAAGAAGTGACTCAGAAGTTGGGAGTTCCAGCACCTATTCTCTGAGAAAAAAAGCCCTGAAAGAAACAAACTAATATTACGAATCTATTTCCTGTTCTATACTTATATCCAAGAACAGAGCTTGCACCAAAGAAATTATATAAATGTGAAGTCCAATAAAAGCCTTTATAAACAAAAAAAAGGTTGTGATTGTGTCTTCTTAAGCACCATGTGCTCCATTAACTAAAAAACTTCTGGTCCAATCAACCGTGTCCAGAGGAAACAATCTGCACTCACTAGATGGGTTTGACTTCCTGTTACCACAAGAAAGTCAAATAGTGCTTGTTGGTATACCTATATACCACTGAACCACCAAATGGGAACCAGGGACACCGCACATTTCTCCAAGGAAACTTTTCACCACTGGACCACTGAATAAGAGCCTAGAGCACCACACACCCCTTCAGGAGTATTACTGCCAATGTCTCCACCTTCAGTTCCTCCTTGCCTCTATATGGTCTTCATGGGCACACTGTATATTTAAGGTTATATATAAAGTGATCTAGCGCAAAATAAATGATCTAAATACATAAATAAAAACTCAGTAAAACTAATGAGTGAATCAAGAAGAGTGAAAATCATCAAGTGAATAAGGTGTCACTGTGCAATAAATAATGGGTATACAACTGCAAATAAATGTCATAAATAGTGACAATAGTAATCAATGTTGATTATTAATATATCAATATAAATATGATTATCAGTATAAATAGTCAACATTGATTATTATTGTCACTATTTATATTGACATTTATTTGCAGTTGTATACCCATTATTTATTGCAGCGTGACACATTGTTCACTTGATGATTTTCACTCTTCTTGATTCACTCATTAGTTTTATTGCGTTATTATTTATGTATTTAGATCATTTATTTTACGCAAAATCACTTTATATATATCTTTAGCGTTAGTGTTGTGTTTTTGTGAACACAAATAGATTTTGCTTCATTACTTTGACAAACCCCTTTATTAATTTTTAGATAGACATTTATACTCCAAGTAGCGCGAAGGACACCTATATCTTTATATTTACACTGTATATTTATTCAGGGATATATAAAAAAAGAAGGGGAAGCCTCCCATAGTGTAACACCATTTATTTATGCCACAATATACTAAGAAATACACTTACACTATGTAGCAGTAGATTAAAACCACTCTACAAACATCAAGGAAGTGCTGCTTGGCTCCCTGCATTCCAGCCAAACTGGAAGTGACATACTGGAAGTTCCATCCAACGCATTTCGTCATTACCATGGAACATCCTCAGGAACAATTCCTGTGCCGGTTGTTAGAAGAGCTGCAGCCGCTGCCTCCCCAGATGAGAGTCCCAGTTGCTAGGCAGTGGTTCGCTCAAGCAGCCCTTCCTCCTCTGCCTCTCACTGGTTGCACCGCTCTATTTAAACATCAGAGCTCTGGGCTCTGTGATGGTGTTGTTACATCCTGGCTCCCTGTCTTTTTCCCTGCCTGACCCAGATTTTCTATACCCGACATTAGATTCCTCATTGCTGACCCTCTGCTCGGATTACTGAAATCTTTCAGATTGCCCCCCACCTTGACCTCACACTGTTTTACTGAACTACATTTATCTGCTGCCTTCCCTGACCTCTGAACCGTCTTCTGGATTACGCTTGCCTGCTGCCAGCCCTGACCTCAGAATTGTTTATTGGATCACGCTTGCCCACAGTCTACCCTGACCTTGGACTGTCAAATGGATGCTCTACTGCAGTGCCACAGACCCTGCCCAAGCTACCTCAAAGACTAAGGCAGCACATAGATGATTACATTTTCTTTCCTTCGACCATGGTATATCTCCTGCAGTGCTCTGCTGGTGGGGCGGGGGGGGCGCAAGGAGCCTTCCCGGCTGGCAGAACACGATGATTACTGCTAGCAGCTACAGCTGGCAGCAGTAATCGTGTGCCAAAATCCAACAGGCTGGTTGTACCCAAATTGATCGATGGATCAACTTGGGTACAATCAGCCTGCCCATACATGGATCAAAAATCACCTGGTCCCTGCTGAACTGGACAAATTTCGATCCATGGTCAGCTTAAAGGTATCCTTTCCTGTTATCTTCACTCAGTGCAGGAACTTCAGCACTGTATACTAAGGGGGCAACCAAGTACTGGTGAGCCTAATTGCCTTAAGGGAACAGGGGCTACCATAAACAAAACCTAGGTTTCTGACCTAGGTATTGGACTGTGCTCACACTGGTCAGATCTCATTCATTGATCTACAGGGGAAAATACAGCATTTGGCCACTAGATGGCGCTAACTATTATAGGAAATTTCTATGATGCTTAGAGTCATCTAGGGGCCGAATGCAGTATTTTGTTTTAAATCAATGAAAAACATTTGACTAGCACAGGAAATAGCCCAATGAAATGCCTTTTTAGTCCCATTTGCACAGAATGCATATGCACTTTCACCTGCCAAATTACTATGCATTATTTTTATAAATACACCCCATATTAAGGTCCTGGAGTGGCCTAGCCAGTCTCCATACCTTAATCCCATAGAAAATATGTGAAGTGAGCTGAAGGTTCGAGTTACCGGACGTCAGCCTCAAAACCTTAATGACTTGGAGAGGATCTGCAAAGAGGAGTGGGACAAACTCCCTCCTGAGATGTGTGCAAACCCGGTGGCCAACTACAAGACACGTCTGACCTCTGTGATTGCTAACAAGGGTTTTGCCACCAAGTAGTACAATAAGTCATGTTTCGTGAAGGGGTCAAATACTTATTTCACTCATTAAAATGCAAAGCAATTTATAACTTTTTCTGGATATTTTTGTTGTTATTCTTTCTCTCACTTTTTAAATAAACCTACCATTAAAATTATAGACTGATCATTTCTTTGTCAGTGGGCAAACGTACAAAATCAGCAGGGGATCAAATGCCTTTTTCCCTCACTTTAAGAGAGGCCTTGGGAGCTGGAAAATGGGTTTCCAGAGCTTTCTAAGGTAAGCTGGGTTCCACAGGCCCTACACCCAAAGTGACCCCCCCCCCCCACAGTAATATCTAATGTTTTTATTTGTCAGCAGAACAGGAATAGAGGGAAAATGTTCCAATGGTGACAACTATCTAATAAAGTATTTTCTCCACCCTGCAGAGATTTCTTCTCACATTTTGTTGTGTTTACAGAAGAGGAAGTGAAGGGAAATCTCCCCAATTGTGACACAGATAACAGTGGTTTTAACTATTCTCAACTCTATCCAAAAGGAAAAAAAAGTTGGCTTTAGATATATTTTTTAATGTATAGCTATATACATCACTCATGATGACCAATAGACAGAGTGCTGAAGAAAAATTACTTGGGTAACCAGTTGCAGAGAGAAGAGAAGCCTGTGGGAGTAAAAGGTAAAGTAAAGTAAGTAATAGTGCCATTTAATCATACCATGGGCAAAAATTAGCATTAAACCTTGGCTATGCAGGGGTAGCCCCATGGCAAGGGTACTTTTTTAATTTTCTTGGAGTTTAGCTTTAATATGCTTCTATCAGGCCGAATAAATTTAAAAAAATATTTTGTACACCGAACAAAAGTTTAAAAAGTAGTTTGGAGCGCAAGCAGTTATACTGGGACTCATGGGATTCATAGTTCCACAGCAACTTCAAAAGCTGCTTTCTACTGATAACAAATATTTCATAGAGCTTTTCTCTAACAGCCATAAGGTGCCTGCAGATACTAGCTGAAGACTGGTGAATTTGCATGTTTTTCCCTTTGGAGAACCAAAAGGAACACTGTGGGGCCTAGCCTATCATGGGAGTAAACCAGTGTAATCAGCTTGGAAAACCCATCCAATTCTATCGAGTCTTCCCCTGAGGAAGCATCAGGCACTGGGGAAGGCCTACAGTCATATGATGGTTAAGTGATTCAGCTGTAAACAGAAATTTTTTATGGCTAATATAAATGGGTGTTGTTTCCCATATTTAACATGCATTTGGAATGCACATCAATCAAAAGTCAACAAAATCCCATTAACTTTAATTGAGCAGTACAAATAGCAGTTCCGAGAGTGTGTCTGACCTGCTTAGCTGTGTGTGCTGCGTGTCTTCTTCCTATTGAGGTGCTTTTGAACCTTTCCTTGTGTACGCAGTCACCAATGCCCATGACTAGGCCGGGCCGTGTTCATGTGACAGTCAAACATTATGGCTGCACCCCAGCTTAGAGATGAGCCAGACACTGTGTAGAACAGTTAAATGTACAGAGCCTCTGTACATGTGTTGTCCCATGTTACTACACACCCTGCTTGTTCATGTTTGCATTTAGGATGGACACCACTGAGCCTTTGTCCACTCCACCAGTCCGGAGTACCTCTGCCACCTCACTCCCAGTGACAGAATTGCATAACTGTCAACTTTTTGAGATGGAACAAGGGACACCTATTAGCAAGAGTATGTAGGAATAGGACCCCCCTGGCCATGCCCCTTAAGGGCGAAGTATACAAAAAAAAAAAACAGCACATCACTTGCTTCCCAGTATCAGCTAGCACATATTGTTGATTATGCCTGACACTTGCTCAATCAAGCCCCAGTAACCGCCCTTTGCAGGCTGGGACCGCAGGCCCCAATGATGTAGCATAGAAATATGATAGAAAGTCCTTGTGCTAGCTGTCCTAACTACAGCTACTGATCCCAGTCAGCCCTCTTCAGGCCCTGCCAGCCCTCCTGGCTGCAGCGGCCTCTTTCCATGGCCCCTTCCACAATCCACTCTTCTGGTTCTGCACCCATCTTTGACTGCAAGCTCCCAGTCCTACCAGGCATGCCTCCCCAGTCCCCCTGACTGTGCCTCACTCACCAGCCCTCCTGGCTGCGACCAGTTGTCCTCCCTAGAGTCTCTCAGCAGTGCACTCTCCTGCTGTCCTCTCTTTGCCCTCTCTTGTGCCTCCGGTCCAGGACCTTTTCACGTGTTCTTGAAAGTGGTCGAGCCAAGGTCACATAAAAAAAACAGCACATCACTTGCTTCCCAGTATCAGCTAGCACATATTGTTGATTATGCCTGACACTTGCTCAATCAGGCCCCAGTAACCGCCCTTTGCAGGCTGGGACCGCAGGCCCCAATGATGTAGCATAGAAATATGATAGAAAGTCCTTGTGCTAGCTGTCCTAACTACAGCTACTGATCCCAGTCAGCCCTCTTCAGGCCCTGCCAGCCCTCCTGGATGCAGCGGTGTCTTTCCATGGCCCCTTCCACAATCCACTCTTCTGGTTCTGCACCCATCTTTTACTGCAAGCTCCCAGTCCTACCAGGCATGCCTCCCCAGTCCCCCTGACTGTGCCTCACTCACCAGCCCTTCTAGC
The DNA here is from genome assembly GCA_037952925.1 of Lithobates clamitans. Classification (NCBI taxonomy): domain Eukaryota; kingdom Metazoa; phylum Chordata; class Amphibia; order Anura; family Ranidae; genus Lithobates; species Lithobates clamitans. The sequence goes on along the minus strand of JBBGZY010000573.1, from coordinate 5,851,031 downwards.
TGCGACCAGTTGTCCTCCCTAGAGTCTCTCAGCAGTGCACTCTCCTGCTGTCCTCTCTTTGCCCTTTCTTGTGCCTCCGGTCCAGGACCTTTTCACGTGTTCTTGAAAGTGGTCAAGCCAAGGTCACCCCCCAGACTAGGGAGCTCCCTCAAGGGCCTTCAGCACTCTCTCACTCGAGCTCTTCCTCCCGACAACTCCTCCCAGCCTGGCTTGACCCTGGGTATTCGAGGAGGCCTGCCCCCTGCCAATCCATGTCGGGGATTGGTCAGGGATCCCCAGAACACCCCAGATGACTCCACCTCCCTTCCAGCCTCTCTTTCCAGAAAGCACCTTCTGGAAAGAAGTAGGAGGTCTTAGTGATGTCACCTGTGAGTCACCCAGGACTACTCTGAGCCACTCCCAACCCAGGAGTCTGGGTTGGGAGTCCTAGCAACCATCCAGGCCTGCTCAAATTGACCTATCATCTCTACCACACTACTAGAGGGTGCTACCCCCCCCCCCCTCACCACCACCACCAAAATACAGCTGGTCCCTCAGCTGGGAAATTGAAAAATAGCTCCTGGGCCCAGGAGCAAGGGCATCCCATAATTTGAATAGGAGGGTAAAAGGAAACAAACTTGCGCGGGGGGGACATATATACAAATTAATACGTTATCAAAAATATATATTTTTTACTGTTCTGTATTTACAGCATATACATCGCATCCCTAACTACAAGTCCCTACTGCTACAAACAATTATGTACATAAATGGGACCAGAGCATCTCTCCTTATAGGAAAACCCTCTGCCCACAGGATCCATCTCTCCAGCCGGAGATAGATAGACAGCCGTCCCATTCGAAGGAGTCCTGTAAAACAACACAAAAAGCATCCTACCCTACCAGCTACCTGTACACTTTACAAAGTTTCTGTGAGGAGGGGGTTATAAGCCTGCTGACAGAAACAACAACAGCAACAAACACATGGGTCACTTCAAAACACATTTTCACCTGTAGTTCTATCAGGAAGGGGTTTAAAGCATGCCGACAGAAAATTAAAGGGAGAAATGACACAGCATAAAGAAGCAATAGTTCTCTTTGGAGTTCCTGATGGTAGGGGCCCCTTTCCGAACAAACAGGTGCCTTAAAGAGTTCATTTTAAGAATCAGACCTCACCCTCAGTGTCCTTGCAACAGGAAAGAGTCCATCCATTGGGAACACAGGGTGGCAGGCCGGTCTGACCCTACAAAGTCAGGAAAAAAAGAATCACTTTCAAACTGCCTTTTGGCTAATATCAAGCTTAGTATCTTTTCTTATCAGTTTCCAGGAGGTAGTGCTTGCTTCCGTCTCTGATCTATGGCGAAATAGTGAAGGGATGGCGGTTGCTATGCAAAGCCTGCTGGAGTAAAGGTGACCTGGAGTGGTTCGTAGCCGAAAGGGAAGCCTTCTGATGGGGATGGAGAAACACAGGGTCTGATCCGGAGGGTCGGGTCCATGGCCTTCTGGCCTAGATTGGGGTAGCTCTAGCTCCGGCCAGTCTTTTGGGAGAGAACACTTACTCCTCTTTTGGGGGGGGGGGTGGTTAGTATCTCCCGAATGTAATTAGGCAGGAGGGACGGAACAATGGTGGAGCCTGATGGTAAAGGGCTCTCACCAAGTTTCCTAAACTCCAGGCCTTCCTGGTTGGGGTGGGGGCTGCTGTGGTCTGGGCTGTGGGTCAGGGTTTCTCTGAAAAGCCAGTGGTAAATGTGCCCATGAAGTGGCAGTTCAGGGGTGCCGTACAGTCACTGTGTTTAGGCACTTGATTTTATGGCACCATGGTCACTTCACCACTACACACGTTTTTTACACCTGCCTCTTGGGCCGAGCCTTTTGGCTAGGACCAGGGGAAATTTTTATGCCTGGCCGGAGGGCCGGCCATTGTATTACACAATGGTCTCTTTCACTCTCCCATCTTACTATCTCCCTCACTCTTTTTATTTACCTCCGTGTTTGTCACTTTTTTATATTTTTTTTGTTTGTAATGTATACACGTTTTGTCACTGTGTGGCAAGTAGGGTGTGAGTCCTCGGGCCTACTCTGAAAGTCTTGGGAAGGGGTGGACATAGGTCTTCTGGCTTGGTTCGCCCTCTCCTTTGGGGGTCTCCCTTCGGGGGAGCCCCACCTGTACTTAGGTTGGTCTGTTTCGGCAGACCTTCCAGTAAACCGGGGTCCGCCTGGTTTTGGCCAGATGGACCCATTGTATAAGTACCTCAGTAGTTTGGCACCGGGTGGAAGTTTTTGAGGTGTGTTTGCACGCCACTGGCTAAAAAAAAAACAAAAAAAAACTTTCAAGATGCAACTCTTCAGCAGTCTTTGTGACCACTTTTATAACAACTGCACCTCCAACAGTCCCTTTATGCATAAAAAAGTGGGTCGGGCAATCTCTTCCTGCTGCCCCCTTCCTCCCTGATGGAGACAGAGTGACTCTTCATAGGCCGCTCCACTTTGGCAACCATCACTCTGTCTTTGTAGATTAGAGAGAAAGAGAACCCCTGGGGGTGGGATTTTATAGGCACTACCAAAAGACAATAAAAATGATCATTTTAATAATTTTGTAGAAAAATACATGAAACATTGAACAAAGTCATTGACATTGAAGAATCACGATATGCAATTTGAGGATACAAAAATCCTATACCCAATGGTATAGTAGTGAATCTCTGTAATAGAGGTACCGTATATACTCGAGTATAGGTCGATCCAAGTATAAGTCGAAAATAAAGAAAAAAGAGATGGAAGCCAACCAGGGATAGGGGAACCCCAAACTCTGTGTCACATCCCAAAAATATAAATAGAGAAAGAATAGGCCCCAAGGATAGTAAGGACACAGAGGGAATGCAAATTAGGGTACACCCAAATTGTATATAAGAAAATATATTCACTTTATTAATACAAAATAGACAAATATGACAATGGAGGTATACAAAAAATAAAAAAACAATAATACATCTCAATTGGAAATAGGAGTAGCTGCTAGACTTAAATCACCGACATGTTTCGGAAGCCAAAAAGAAATGTTTTTGACATGTATATATCCTTCTTCAAGGTTAATAGAAAAGCAGACTATTCCATATTCTATCGAGAGAGAAGGAAAAGGGGAAGGAGTATTATATCAGTATTGTAAGTAAGTAATTTACAAACAATTGGTTTAAGCATGGTAATATTATGGCACATGTAAAACTTAAACAAAAAATGTCAATTCGTACTTACAGATGTATGTTCAAATCTTAGAAACATGCACACCAGTGGATGAAACGTCAGGCCATGGGTGTTCATTCAGCTGTGTCTCAAAGCTCAATTCATATGATTTAAAATGAACTAAGAGATAGATCCCATGTATAGTGGAATGGATCCCATGTGTCAGATACAAGCTTAAATAGACTATGGCTGAGATCAATGGGGGCCGGTATAATGCTTGTCCTGAAGCAGTCCAACAATGCTCGCAAGGATACCCCAAAAAGGAGGGGGAGACGGGTATCTAAAAGTGTAATAGATATTTTGTATAAGAACAACTAGTATAATAGTATATAGAGCGGCAAAAAATTGCCATGGCAGAAGTTAAACATTTATACCATGTTTGTATTACCTGGGATGCAGTGATCCAAGCTTGCTCACAAGAGTCTCTGGCGTTTCCTGGCTGTGCAGCAATAGATGCTGTTCCCAGATGGAATATATACGCCCAGAGGCCGGGTGAATGCAATAAAAGCAATTGGTAGTGTGTATTGTTCAATAGGAAGGGGGAGGAAGGGGCGGAGACAGGTGCTGTGGAGCGTCAGCTGACCGCTCCCTCGAACACCCGTCACATCGTCCCGGTCTCTACATCCATCTCCCATAGGCATCCCCCGGCCGATGCGGCGTCCGGCGTCACCGCATCTAGCGCGGTGACGTCAGACGTCGACACGGCCACCGACACGGAGATAGGCGGATATAATGGGCGATGGAGGTGCCCGGTGCGCATGTGCAGGAGACTACTGTCCGCACAGAGGCATCCGCCGATGCAACCCTAAATAGGGTGCTGCCCCAAGGGTGGCAGAAGTTGCCACCAAAGGAGCCCCACGTATCAGGGAGCCTCGGTGGACCACCAAGGACAGTCAAGCCTGTCCAAATGACCTAAGAAGTAACAAAGATGTTGACCCTGGCCATTGGTTACCATCCGTACAAATAGGTTTGTTGTTTATACAGTATCTGTAACAGAAAAAAATAATGATATGCAATTAGTACAGTATAACATTTGCTTATAGCAATGATAGGTAGAAGAACTTTTTAACAATAAAGAACAAAAAGCAAAAAAAGGTTCATGTGCTCATAAATCAACAAACGCATACTGTCAAGATAAACAGAAAAGGGGGGAAAAACAAAGGAAAAAGAGGGGAACCAAAAATAGGGTTACATGTCTTTATCAAACAAGCCTGAAATAAAGCCTGGTAAAAAAGACGTAAAGCTAAAGGCCTCGTTGAGGCAAGGGGGTGAGGTGGCATTAAGATGGAATATCCACCTGAGCTCCCGTTGGAGGAGGAGTTTGTCAAGATCTCCTCCACGGGTGCCCGGGTGCACTCGATCCAATCTGATAGTGGGGCAAATGCCGTTGTGGATTTGTGACACATGTCTTCCTAGAGTTACATCAGGGTTGCTGGTTTGCATAACCCTGATGTGACAATACAATCTTCGCCACAACTTCTGTATAGTCTTGCCCACGTAGAAACAATTGCAACTGCACATCAAAAGATAAACAACTGCAGTTGTTTGGCAGTTAGAAAAGTGTCTGGGCATATAGCGCATTCCATTAGGTAGGTATATGTTCCTTCTAGAGTCCATATATTTACAATATGCACATGAGTCGCAAGGAAAAGTTCCCCGCGTCTTACATGGGTCTCCTCTCCCTGAACCCTGAAACTCACTTTTAACTAAAAGGTCACCCAAAGAGGTGGCACGTCTGTATGTTAAGTTGGGAGCGGGAGGTACATATGGTCCCACAGTGGGATCCGACGTGAGGAAACGTGAGGAGATGCCAATATTTGCTGCAAATTTGTCTGATGGATGAATGGTCATTGGAATAAGTAGTAATGATGCGGCTATGGGTTTTAGGTATTTTGTTTTTGGCACTTAATAATTTGTGTCTATTGATGTTCTCTGCCCGCTTAAAGGCCCTTGAGATTTTTATGGCTGTATCCTCTGTCTAAGAGGCGCCTTTTAAGGTTATTGGCTTCTCGTTTGAAATCTGAATAATTGGAGCAATTGCGCTTAATCCTTAATCCTTAAATATTGTCCATAAGGAATGGATTGGATAAGAGGTCTGGGATGGAAGCTGGATGAATGAAGAATGGTATTGCCTGCGGTGGTTTTCCTGTATAATTTACATGATAACATGTTTGTATCACTCTTGAATATTTCTACATCCAAGAAAGTGATCCTTGAGGGATCAGCAATCATGGTGAACTTGAGATTAAATTCATTTTGATTTAAGGCTAGCAGGCAATCATCTAGTAATTTCAGTGGTCCATCCCAGACCACGAAGATGTCATCTATGTACCTGTGCCACATAAAGAGTATAAGTCGAGGCCCTAATTTACCACAAAAAAATTTGAAAAACGTATTGACCCGAGTATAAGACGAGGGTGAGAAAAGCAGCAGCTACTGTAAGTGGAAAAACAACAATGCCCATCTGCAGCTGTGTACCTCCCTGTGTCCCTGTGTATGTGTGCATGTGTCCTGTGTATATGTGCATGTGTCACCTACCTGTGTCCTGTGCATGTGTCCCTGTGTATGTGCCCCTGTGTATGTGTGCATGTGTCCTGTGTATATGTGCATGTGTCCTGTGCATGTGTCACCTACCTGTGTCCTGTGCATGTGTCCTTGTGTATGTGTCCCTGTGTATGTGTGCATGTGTCCTGTGTATATGTGCATGTGTCCTGTGCATGTGTCACCTACCTGTGTCCTGTGCATGTGTCCTGTGTATGTGTGCATCCTACCTGTGTCCTGTGCATGCCTCAGTGTGCTGCTCTGCACCGATCAGCTTGTCATAATACAATTCGGCCATTCTTCTGTTCAAAAGCCGCGCCTCCTCCTCGTCTATGATAGGCAGAAAACTCCATTTCCCAGCAGTCAGCGGTCAGCCTATCAGGAACATTCTCTCATCCTCATACCATGGGCGAGGATTAGAGAATGTTCGTGATAGGCTGACCGCTGACTGCTGGGAAATGGAGTTTTCTGCCTATCACAAACAAGGAGGAGGCGTGGTTTTTGAACTTTTGAACATTGAATGGCCGCCGAATGGCAATAGCAATCGCTGGCCGCCGTCTGCCTGCATGAAACGCTGATCATGTAGGCAGGGGGGCACTTTCAGCCCAAAAAAAGGGCTAAAAATCTTGACTTATACTCGAGTATATACGGTATCTCCAGCCCAGAGCATATAATGAAAACATATGTATAAGGACTATGCCCCAAATCAATAGAGAAGGGCTCTGTCCCTAATTGTGGCAAGGCCACGTGTACTGGGGCATACAGACCGGGAATTCTGTAAAAAAATACATATATAGTGAAAATATATATATATAAAGAAAAAGGATGTAAACATACATCCATAATCAAAAAAATTACCACTTACACGTACCGGTAACGGGTTTTCTAGGAAATCTTCCAGGACGGCACAGCTGAGATGATGGCTCTTACCTGACGGGAAACACAATCAACAACAGAGTTTAAAAGGCCCCACCCTTCCCTCTGTCCCTCAGTTATGACAAAGTATAAACCCACACCGGTGCCAGAGGGTACATTTTGTGAGAATTGAAACATCACCGACAATTAAGGGTAGGGAAGTAGGCCTGCCATCCTGGAAGATTTCCTAGAAAACCCGTTACCTGTAAGTGTAACTGGTAATTTTCTCCAGTCATCTTCCAGGACTTCCAGGCTTACCTTAGGATGGGACCACAGCCTGTAGGACCTTCCTGCCGAATGCCAAGTCCTGAGAGGACAGCAGTTCCACTTTGTAGTGCCTCAGGAAAGTATTTTGGCTCGTCCATGTTGCTGCCTTGCAGATTTGATCAATCGAGGCGCCTGCCCTCTCTGCCCAGGAGGTCACCAGTGATCTAGTTGAGTGAGCCTTAAGGTGAGCTGGGACAGGTCTACCCGAGTGCTTGTAAGCTATTGAGAGTCTGTTTGATTCACCTAGCTATCATTGGCTTGGAGGCCTGAAGACCTTTTCTCTGGCCACAAAAAGTAATTAGTAGATGGTTTGATCTCCTAAACTCTCTCATTCTCTCTAAATAGATTAGAAGACAATGCCTAACGTCTAATAAGTGAAATTTTTCTTCCTTATCATTTTTGGGGTTCTGACAAAATGATGAAAGAATAATCTCCTGTGATCTGTAAAAACCAGAGGTCACTTTAGGTAAATATAAGGGATCCTGTCTGAGGATTACCCTATCCTCTAGGAGCAACAAAAAGGGCTCTTTAATAGTTAGAGCCTGTAAGTCGCCAACCCTTCTGGCTGTGGTGATGGCCAGAAGGAAGGCCATCTTAAGGGAAAGAAATTTAAATGAAATTTGAGCCACCAGTTTGCCATAATGTTGGCTTACCAGAGAGAAAACCTCCTTGTTTAGCTCCCACTCTCCTTGATGAATGGGCTGCCTGCTGAGGAAGTCTGCCTGAAAATTGAGGGACCCTTTTATATGGACTGCCAAGACTGAGAGAATATTCTTCTCTGCTTCCCCCAGGATCTCCTGAGTCAGCTTCATAAGTCTGCTGGAACTTGTCCCTCCCTGGTGATTCAGGTAGGACACAGCCACCGCGTTGTCCGAGAAGATTTGTACTTCCCTCCCCCTGACCTGGTCCTCGAAAAAATGTAAAACCTTTCCAACTGCCAGAAGCTCCCTGAAATTGGAGGAAGTTTCGCTCTGCTCCCAGTTAGCCTGGGCGTAGAGATCTCCAAAGTTAGCTCCCCAGCCCCAAGCACTTGCATCCATAGTAATGCTTAGTGGATCTTGTTGTGTCCAGGTCCGACCCCCTGATAGGTTGTTCGGATTGAGCCATCAGTCTAGGGAGTTTCTTACCTCTCCTAAGAGAGATACTCTCATGTCCAGGGATTCTCTTCTCCTGTCCCAGGAGGAGAGAAGGAATCCCTGGAGCCCCCGAGAGTGGAGCTGGGCCCAGGGGACCGCTGGGATGACATAAGCCCCAGCACTCCCATAATGGTCCTTAGAGAGGCCTCTCTGGTCTCGTGGAGAGCTGACACAGCCCCCTGTACCTTTGAGATTTTCTCTAGTGGAAGAAAAACTCTTTGGGCCACTAAGTCTACCCGGTACCCTAGGTACACCTTGGACTGCGAGGGATCCAGGGAGGACTTCTCCTGGCTGACCATCCAACCCAGAGATTCTAGAGTGGACAATACTCTGTCTTGGTCTGACCGAAGCTGTTCTAGGGCCGGACTGTAAATTAGCATATCGTCCAAGTACGGGATCAAGGCTATCCTCTGGAGGTGCAGAAAAGACACCACCTCGGCGAGAACCTTGGTAAAAATTCTTGGACTGGCCGCTAGGCCAAAGGGGAGTGCCCTGAACTGCCAGTGCTGGACACCCTGCTCTGTCCGAACTGCTAAACGCAGGTACTTCTGGTGTTCCGGGGCAATGGGGACATGCAAATAAGCATTTTCAGATCTAATGTGATCATGAAGACTCCCCCTTGGAGGTGTCTTCTGACTGTATAGATACTCTCCATCCGGGACTTTTTGTATAGCAAGTAGCGTCCAGCTTCCGTAGGTTTATGATCAGCCGAAATTTGCCCAATGGTTTCGGAACCACAAAAATGTGGGAATAAAACCCTTGGGCAATCTGACTCACGGGAACAGGAATGATGACCTCATGTTCCGCGACACTCCCCAAAAGGCCCCTTGCTTTCAGTGGATCCCTGGGAAGACAGGTAATGAGGAAGTTTGGAGGGGGAGGTGACAGGAATTCCAACCTGTAACCCTCCCATATAAGACTAATGCCGCGTACACACGAACAGACTTTCCGGCAAAAAAGGTCCGACGGAATCATTTCATCGGATACTCCGATTGTGTGTGGGCTTCATCTGACTTTACCTTTCAAAAATTCTGACGGACCTAGAAATAGAACATGTTTTAAATCTTTCCGACGGAATCAATTCCTATCGGGAAAACCGTTCGTCTGTATGCTAAAACGACGCAAGGGCAGCTATTGGCTACTGGCTATTTAACTTCCTTTTTCTAGTCCCGTTGTACGCGGTGTACGTCACTTTGGGGTGTACATCGGACTTTGGTGTGATCATGTGTACGCAAGTCCATTTCAGCGGAACTCCGTCGGAACTCCATCAGAAAAATCATCAGAGTTTATTCTGATTGAAAAACCGGTCACGTTTATGCGGCATTAGGATGTAGGGGCTCTGTTTGATCTTCTCCCATTGGGGGAGAAACCACAAGCCTCCCACCAACTTTTATGTTGCCGTCATTTGGCTTCCTTGTTAGGAGGTCCAGACCCGGAAAAAAGGATACCACCTTTCTCCTTGCCCTTACCAAACCCCCACTTTTTTATTGGCTCTTTCTTACCCTTAAACTGGCTTTTTGAAGGGGGGACTCGAAAAAATTTCTGAGCTCTCCCTACCGGAAGGGGCTTCTACCTGCAGCTTCTCGACCGTAGTCCTAAAGGACTGGAGGGTTTCTAGCATCTCAGACTGTAGCACATGGCATTCCTTCACAGCTTGTGCTGTTTCCTTGCCCGCTAACTTATAGATGCATCTGCAGCAGAAAGGCTTGTTGTAGTCTTGTGGGAGTTTCTCATTACAATACCCACAACTGGCCATCCCCTGGGTAGGGCATTCAGTCTCTGTGAATGACAAATAAAAAAAACATTTTAGCCATTATCCTTCGGGTATCCTGTGGGGGAGAGTGAAATAGGGCCACCCCAAATCTCCCCACACCAGCTGGGTCACTCACCCCCTGTGGTGACCTCTGATGCTGCCAAATTCAGTCCGTCCTCCTTCTCTATCCCTTCTAGCCGATCAACCACTGGGTAGGACCACTCCAGGTAGATTGGGGGACACAGGACCGCGGACCCCCCGCTCCGTTACTGCCTTTATACACGCTCGCTGCTCGCCGCCATTTTGTTGTGGTACGGAGTTGCCGGAAATGATATCAAACGAGCGCCCTGTACCAACATCTGGACATGCGCAGTAGCGGCCGGACGACGCCGATACAGCATAGCGGCGAGCAGGAGATCCCTCGGCCCCACTGGCCACTGCTGAGCCGGGACACCATGAAAACAAGCATCAGGGACTCCCTCTCTAGCAGATGGGCTATATTTGGGTGGCCCCTCCGTGCCATCCACCACTTTTAGGTAGGAGAAGAGAGTGGGATGTAAGGTCCCTGGGGTTATGGACACCCTCATCGTGTCCTAGTGCCACCAGATTCTCAGGGGGTTCTTGCTGTATCCCCCCTGAGTGCTTTCTTTTAGGAAGAAAGAGGGAAAGACCCCCCTTGGAAAGAGCAGAGCCCTCTCAGACCCCGCAGTCACCACTGGCTGCTCTAGGTCTGACATCCCAGGGGGGGACCTCGGTCCCAGACTTTGGTCTAAGAAATAGAAAAAAATAAACAGTTTTGTTGCCATCCTGTGGGAAACACAATCAATAACTGAGGGACAGAGGGAAGGGTGGGGCCTTTTGAACTCTGTTTTTGATTGTGCTTCCTGTCAGGTGAGACCCGTCATTTCAGGTGTGCCATCCTGGAAGATGACTGGAGAAAAGGCTATTCTATGGTTAAACGTACCTAAAATGTAAGGTCACATTAAACACCGGCAGCCAGGCTTGGAAGGACAAGAAAGATCAAGAGATGCTGTAGAGTGATCCAATAAGATAAATCACTGTTTTATTTAAGGACTGTTCAAAGTCCCAAATTAGGTAAAAAGAAACAAAAAAATATGATGAACGCCAAAAATCGCCCCTAGAGGTGGAATATTTCAACTGCAATGGCAAAAGAAAGGAGATCAAGAGGATCTCCATCTAACTTACTGTGAATGTGTTCAATCTCCCGTCAGCATCTCCGAATGCGTGCCCCTGGTCACCATGCCTGTGATGCCTGAGTATTTATACATATATTGAGGTCAGGCGCACCGCCCACCAATAAGAGAGAATTCACCCGTCATAGCCGGGGAAAGCCTCAGCCGGAAAGGTAGCTAAGGAATCTTAGTTGAACTCCTTCATCAGCTGAGGGAGAGTATTTATGGATTACCCTCAAAGAAGAGGTCCTCTAAGGTGTAAGGCATCCACACATCCACACATGGACAGAGGGGCTCTGAATAAAGAATAATAATATTAAACAAAAACAAAAAAAATAATATATATATATATATATATATATATATATATATATATATATATATGTGTGTGTGTGTGTGTGTGTGTGTGTGCATTGTATGCACAGGTCTATACATATATGCAACAGTATAAATAAGGTACAATGGTTATATGGTGGTGGGGGGAAACAAGGGCAGGACAAAGGTTCCTTCACCCTCACCACTCCATCATAAGTTCCAATCACCAAGCCAGCGAGTAAACGCTAATATATGTTCTGTTTTATAGATTGTATTTATCAAGATTATAAAAAAACCTTCCCTGAAGAAGGAGCTCTACAGACTCCGAAACATGTTGATGTATGGTTTTCTTTATTAATCTCCAATACTATTACTGAATGAAACAACCTACATTGGCTTGTGGTTGTGGGCCATTTTTTCATGTGTTTATGTATTATATTGATGATACCTTTTAAACTGTTTTTTTAACATATATTTTTGATACCAATAAAAATCCTTTTTTCATACAATTTTGATTGTTTGCACCTTCCTTAGAGCCCTTAAAGTCCCATATGTGAGGGGAGTTTTCTTTTTCTCTCAATCTATCAGGGATGTGGCCATCATTTCAACAGAGTTGAACCTCTCCTTTTTTCATATAAAATATTACAATTTCAGGAGAACAGTACAAGACTGACAGATATTGCAAAATATGCCTACAATGTACAAGCTATTTATCTTTCCTAACAAATAAATATGTACAATGTATGTAATAAGTGTACTAAACAGCTGCTTAACTTCCTAGCGATGGAGTCTTCTTCCTGGATCTGCATGGCACAGACAATGTTGCGCATGGCACAGGCAATATTTTAGAGAATATAACCTTGGAGGTCCTTCCCTTCAACTTGCAGCCTCGTTCTTTATTCGCTTGCCGTCCAGCCGCCATCATTTTACTGTGGCAGGTCGGCACGATCCCGCAAACCTTTATAGCTATAACCAATCAATATACGCTTATTGCGCTTTTTTTACCAAAAATATGTAGAAGAATATCGGCCTAAACTGAGAAAAAATTAGCTTTATTTTTTTTTTTTTAAATGGGGATATTTAATATAGCAATAAGTACAAAATATTGTGTTTTTTTTCAAAATTGTCGCTGTTTTTTTTGTTTACAGCGCAAAAAATAAAAACCGCACAGGTGATCAAATACCACCAAAAGAAAACAATTTGTGGGAAAAAAAGAACGTCAATTTTGTTTGGGTGCAGCGGTGCACGACCGTTCTATTGTTAGTTAAAGCAGCGCAGTGCCGAATCGCAAAAAATGGCCCGATCATTCAGCAGCCAAATCTCCTGGGTCTGAAGTGGTTATCCTCTTAACGCCAGTGCCTCCTGGCCCTTTAAGAGGTTTATGACGCCGGGAGGCGGAGCAGGGCTTAGAGCACGTGACCGCCATGATTGACTGTCACGTGACCCGAAAACTCCCAATCGCCCCTTGCTTTGGGTTAGGTGCTGGTGACTGTGTCGGGAGCGCGCACAGCGCACACTCTTGTTCGATGAATCTATCAGTCCTTCTGCTTATATAATGCCCTATTACTACCAACTGTCTAGGCCTTCCTGCACTACCCTCACCACTTCTACTAGATGGGCTGGTCTCCCGGTTGTTAGGAGTAGCAGTGACATCTAGGGCTACCACTTCTGAGCATGCCACCCCCACATCTTCACCCAGCTTGGCAAATCTGTTTGGATGCTCAAACCCAGGGCTGGCCTTCCTTTTCTTTGAGCCTCTACCACTCCCTCTGACTATAGTAATCAGACTACAGTAACCTATCTTCCTACCTGATAATCCTGACTTACCCCTCCACCCTCCACATCAACCCTACTAACCACCTCCTCAGTAAGCAGAGGACCCCTTGTCAGTTCTGTCAGTTCTACCCAGTGTTGCAATTTGCTCCTCCAGATCTCTAACGTGAACTTCCAGAAGGGTAACCCGTTCACATCTGTTGCAGCGGTATCCACCCTGGAGCTGTTGCTGCAGTGTGGTATACATGTAGTACTGCACAAAACCTTCAATCTTGCTAGCATGCATTATCCCAGTTACAATATTAATAATACTAACAGGAAACTTCAGATGTTACTTACAGGTTTAGAGGACTCCTGTTATAATCTTCTGTTTTAAACTCAGGTTCTTAACTCACCACTTGGTCAAAGTTCCAGCAAGCAAAGGGTGAGCAAGCTCAGAGTAAGTACTACAGAAAGTTATATAGTACCTGGAGCAACTGTGACCAATTATCCACTCCCCTTAATTAGCAGACTGAAGGAAAGAAAGAAAAAAATAGCTATTTAAAAAGTGACAGAAAAGGTGTTTAAAAGCTGCTAGTAAAGAACCACAGCAATCACCAGCAGTCAAAAGCAAAACTATTTTTCACTCAAATGTCCCACTCTTAGGTTCCAACCAGCAAAATGTGGCAAAACACATCCTTCTCCGAGTCCTCCAGCATAGCTGTTCCTTTGTCTCTTACCACATGGTTGTTCAAGTCATTTCTCCTCCCCCACTTTCTGTACTTCATTCTCTGTAGCATCATTTCTTGTGCTGAGCTTCACAAACCAGTCCAACGAGTTTATTTGCATATGAGTAAGGGAGTCCTAGCTTCCAAAATCAACACATGTAACTAAAATCTAACAATACACATATCTAAGCTGTAAAAATTACTAAAATATCCAAAGTAACACACAGTGTGATCATTTGCAATGACTGTAAAGTGAATACCATGCATCAAGTTTATTATATGGACTGTTTATGTACTGTAGTTGTGAAGGGACTATAGAATTTTTTGTTTTACAAATTTAGTTTGATAGGTCTAGGATAATGGTACCATAATGGTACCAGGTAAAAAATATAATAGTTTTCAGCTACAAAGTGCATCTCCATCTTAGTCATCCCTGCTTCAACATGTAAGACGATCGTACCCTTTCTGGGCATCTTATTGCTAATATTGTGTAGTAAACTAAAACCCTTTCTTACATATTTCTTCTGCAGCTGGAGTATACATGATTCTTAACATCACTGCCTTATTGGATGTCTTTCCTCTTGGGATGTAATATAACAATATTAGAGGATACAAACATATACATTACAGCATGCATTACATAGAGGATCCAATGACCTTGCAGTTTCATGTAATACAGTCACAAGAGCCAATGTGAATATTTCTTCTGAAGACCACATCTCATGTACCCTTTGTTTCATAGGAATTGGAAGTGATACATTTTGCAGGAAGCATTGATTAATGAGTAACCCATTTCTTTGTGCAGCCTACTTTAAATGCCTGCCATAGATACAGTATATTTTATGGTGTTACAAAAAGCCTGGCAGACCCCAAGAGCCTAATAATTTTACTTGCATATTCTATGTCAGGTAATGTGTAAGAAGGATTAATCGGTGTATAGCAATGTTGGAAACTGCCCTATTTTACACAAATCACATTATTATCTTACAGGTAACTTTTTTTCAGTTATTCGTTATTTCATTATTATTATTACTATTTTATTATTATAGTCAAGTTTAATTAAATGGAAACAATTATATATTTTTTCAGCTAAAAGGTTTTTTTTTAGATTTTTTTCTTTTTTTGCTTTGTCATATTTTCATGATGGCATATCAGGTATAGATTCAGAAATGTACAGCCATTCTCAACCTTTCTGCCCTAGAGGGCTCATGCTCATGCCAAAAATATAGAAGTGACAGAGAAAAATAGAAGCTCGGGAGCTGACAGAAGATCTTACAAGGAGCCAGAAAAAATATGATTTTATGAATGTATATAAATGTATATGGATTTTTTTTTTTTTTTGGAGAATAAGGAAATCGTTAAGTGTTCCTTTAAATATTTGATCCCTACAGCAGATCATGCTTTAACACCCACCTGCTGTATGTGAAAACGTCATTTTCAGTAATGAACTTGGAATTAAATGAATAACAGAAATAAAATGTTGATAGTGAAAACTGAGCTGTCCCCTAATACTAGTGGTGGTGTCCCCCAACTATAGTGGCCCATGGAAAAGTAACCCCTTACTTTGGTGGTCATTATAGATGGAAGATCAATTTGCCACTGCCAAGGGACTCCTAGCAACTTCAAGAGGAATCCTGGCTGAGAAAGTTTGCTCTAGGGGTTGTGTGCAGATCACACAGTGCTATCAGCATCCTGCTGAGCAACTGCTAAGATAAAAGCAACTACAGGATAAGTCACCGAAAGATTTATGAGGATGCATTATCCTTAAGGAGGTAAACCCACAGTGCTGTAATCAAAATCAATAAAATAAACAGAATACCGCTGTTCAAGCTCAGAGTAAATCTTCTGAGTGGCATCTGTCCCCAACTCTAATTTTCAGTCTCATCAGGGAGGCTGAGTCTTCTGAAGGCTACATATCACAAAGCTATGCTATGCTCTTACAGTCATTATTGAAACAGCACCCCTTGAAAATGATGGAGCGTTGGGAATGAGATGTTGGACCACTAGCAGGTGAACAATGGGAGGAGGTTTTTCAGTCGGTGGTGACGTGTTTGCTGAATGTGATGCAGCAGCTAACCCAATTATATATTTTTAAGGGTGTATTATACCCTGCATAGGTTACAGGTGATGGGGCTGCAAACAGAATCTATGTGTCTAAGATGTAAACGTGACCATGGCGACCTATTTCACCTTTGTGGGGGTGTCCAAAACTTCACTCTTATTGGGCAGGGGCGGTGAGTAAAGTTACCGTAATTCAGTATTTTAAGTATCCCTGTCTATGGACCTGAAATCGTGCTTGCTTGGTGTACTGGAGGAATATGACCGGGAAAGATACACTAGAGAGGCCATAACCAGAGCTTTATTTCAGGCAAGAAAATTCATTATGGTACACTGGAAGTCTGATGATCCTCCCACGGTGGGGGAATGGGTTAAGAACGTAGGCAATATGTTGAGCATGGAGAAATGTATATACCACATTTACATATACATATACCACATTGTACTACACAGGGTTGTACACTTAAATATGAGAGATTGTGGGCTCCTTGGTTAGCTGTCCCTGGGCTTGCCACAGTGGATCTGATCATGGACCGATTACTCAGACTTAATGCCTTAATGGGTAAGGTTTTCATCTTCATAAGGGTACGGGCAATGCCCTTGCATGGTAGCAGGTTTGGTCAAAAGTTAGATGACTGGGTCTATGTAGTAAGAAGATTTTATTATATTATTATTATTTTTGGATAAAAAAATATAAAAATAAACAGAATACCCCTACTGGTTCTCTCACTTACTGACGCAGGATTAGAAAGTGAGGGGAGGGAGTGGAGCCTGAGCATCAACCATTATTAACTGGGGGACCTAGGCTTCTAGATAGAACACAGTTTTTTCTTATGTGCAACCAGACTAGTAAAGGGTCTTAAAGGGGTTGTAAACCCTCGTGTTTTTTCACCTTAATGCATCCTATGCATTAAGGTGAAAAAACACCTGGCAGTGACCGGCCTCCTAGCCCCCTTGTTTTACTTACCTGAGCCCGTATTTCCCTCGGCGAGCACGTGCTGTCCCTCTCTCCAAGGGTTCCCGGCTCTTGATTGGATAGATTGATAGCAGCACAGCCATTGGCTCCCGCTGCTGTCAATCAAATCCAATCACGCGGGAGCCGGAGGCGAGGCCGAGTCCGGCATTTGGGTCAATGGACGCAATTGCTGGACTCGGGAGCGCGCCTGCAAGGTAACCCCCCAGGTTAGGGGGTTATCTGATGTGGGGAGGAGCTGCAAGAGCTGCCGAGGGACCCCAGAAATGGATGATCAGGGCCACTCTGTGCAAAACGAGCTGCACAGTGAGGTAAAAAAAGAACAAGGACAGGGGCGCCTCTGAGAATATATCAAAACACTTTATTACATAGAACAATATCCACTCACGTGGAAATAAGGAACTTTTGGTGCATCACTGGGATGAGAAGGAGGAAATACAAGTAGCAGAAGGTCCTTTTCGCTGACAGGAAGCAGCACATCAAATCCCAGGGATGTGGAGGGCCATGAGTCATTAAATCCTGGCGGAAGTTCACCGCTGTAGTGTCGGATCTCTCGTCTGGTCACCGCTAAGATGGAAGATGGCCGTGCAGTGTTGAAACCAAAACAAAACTTGGATCGCAAACAGCATGGCGCAGGGTGATGACGTCACAATAATGTGTCGCATTTCTGAGCGTGTGTGCTACGAGTGGTATGGTAGCAGCGCTCCTTTGTCAAGCATCAATGCTTGACAAAGGAGCGCTTGACAAAGGAGTGCAGCTACCATACCATTTTTTCACTTCTTATTTTGGAATGTTTTCATGTGCAATTTTTTTTCCCATTGAACCCCATTAACTGAACTTTTCTTGCTACGGAAAGGACAGATGAGATTTTTTTTAGTCTAATCCCATCTTGAAACAGGTGGTGAAGATCTTTCCATAGAAATGAATGGAGATTGCAGCATGCATGCATGGGGGGTGTTGTTCCCATCTAGAGGAATTTTGAAGAGGCTGTGCAGTTTTGAGGAGGATGGACAGTGAAGATTTCTCTCAAGCAAGAACGGTTAACACATGAAAGGGGTACAGGGGGAGAATGCTTGAGCTTAAAAATGATAATTGCACTACAATAGTGCACATAGTACTTGGTGTATCTAAACCCAAGAACAAAATTGCATTTGTTGCAGCTTTCTAGACATTAGATGTGGTTGGCTGCATTCATTTTTTTTCCTTTTAACTTTTCTTTTCTTCCTTAATTTTTTTGTCATGTAGCCCTGCCAGTAACATAATTCCTATCCTTGGGTGATCTTTGAATGAAGGAGGTGGACCTTTTATTCATCTACCGTCCTCCATTCATAGAGCATTTTTCATTCATGGGAGCTATAGTAAAGCTTCTATGAATGGAGGATGGAGGGTGGAAAGGGCGGGCATAGTTAGCACTATTGATGCTTGTCAATGACAGGTTCGGCACTCCTATTAACCCCTACAACACCTGAAAATTACTGCTGAGGGGTAGGGATAGAGGACGTCATATTAAATGTAAGCATCATTCCCAGTGCTGATTAGGGATGAGCCAGCGGTTTGAGTCAAGCGTAAGTTCGACTCGAACATTGGGTGTAAGTTTGTTCTAAAACAAACCGAACATATGGGGCGTTCGTAGGAAATTCGAGCGCCGCGGAACGCCCCATAATGCACTGCGAGATCACAGTGCATTGCTGTATGATGATTGGCCAAATCATGCACCTGACCTGCATGCTTGCTGCGCTCTGCTGAGGGAGACATAATTGGCCACACCATATAAGGCTGCTTACATAGCGCCCGTGTGTAGTGTTGTTGGCATGGACAGAGAGATAGCTTGAGTTAGATGAAGCAGGCAGGTTATTCAGTTAGTGGCACTGTATTTGATATATATATATATATACACAGTCAGTCTAGTATACAGTCAGGTCCATTAATATTGGAACATCAACACAATTCTAATCTTTTTGGCTCTATACACCACCACAATGGATTTGAAATGAAACGAACAAGATGCGCTTTAACTGCAGACTTTCAGCTCTAATTTGAGGGTATTTATATCCAAATCAGGTGAACGGTGTAGGAATTACAACAGCTTGTATATGTGCCTCCCACTTTTTAAGGGACCAAAAGTAATGGGACATTAACAATCATCCATCAAACTTTCACTTTTTAATACTTGGTTGCAAATCCTTTGCAAGCAATTACAGCCTGAAGTCTGGAACGCATAGACATCACCAGACACTGGGTTTCATCTCTGGTGATGCTCTGCCAGGCCTCTACTGCAACTGTCTTCAGTTCCTGCTTGTTCTTGGGGTATTTTCCCTTCAGTTTTGTCTTCAGAAAGTGAAATGCATGCTCAATCGGATTCAGGTCAGGTGATTGACTTGGCCATTGCATAACATTCCACTTCTTTCCCTTAAAAAACTCTTTGGTTGCTTTCGCAGTATGCTTCGGGTCATTGTCCATCTACACTGTGAAGCGCCATCCAATGAGTTCTAAAGCATTTTGCTGAATATGAGCAGATAATATTGCCCGAAACACTTCAGAATTCATCCTGCTGCATTTGTCAGCAGTCACTTCATCAATAAATACAAGAGAACCAGTTCCATTGGCAGCCATACATGCCCACGCCATGACACTACCACCACCATGCTTCACTGATGAGGTGGTATGCTTTGGATCATGAGCAGTTCCTTTCCATCTCCATACTCTTCTCTTCCCATCACTCTGGTACAAGTTGATCTTGGTCTCATCTGTCCATAGGATGTTGTTCCAGAACTGTGAAGGCTTTTTTAGATGTTGTTTGGCAAACTCTAATCTGGCCTTCCTGTTTTTGAGGCTCACCAATGGTTTACATCTTGTGGTGAACCCTCTGTATTTACTCTGGTGAAGTCTTCTCTTGATTGTTGACTTTGACACACATACACCTACCTCCTGGAGAGTGTTCTTGATCTGGCCAACTGTTGTGAAGGGTGTTTTCTTCACCAGGGAAAGAATTCTTCGGTCATCCACCACAGTTGTTTTCCGTGGTCTTCCGGGTCTTTTAGTGTTGCTGAGCTCACCGGTGCGTTCTTTTTAAGGATGTTCCAAATAGTTGATTTGGTCACACTTAATGTTTTTGCTATCTCTCTGATGGGTTTGTTTTGTTTTTTTCAGCTCTTTGGATCTCATATTGAGAGTTGACAGCAATAGATTCCAAATGCAAATAGCACACTTGAAATGAACTCCGGATCTTTTATCTTTGTAAATGGGATAATGAGGGAATAACACACACCTGGCCATGGAACAGTTGAGCAGCCAATTGTCCCATTATTTTTGGTCCCTTAAAAAGTGGGAGGCACATATACAAACTGTTGTAATTCCCACACTGTTCACCTGATTTGGATGTAAACACCCTCAAATTAAAGCTGAAAGTCTGCAGTTAAAGCACATCTTGTTTGTTTCATTTCAAATCCATTGTGGTAATGTATAGAGCCAAAAAGATTCGGTCCCAATATTTATGGACCTGACTGTATATATATACAGTATATGTATATATATATATATATATATATATATATATTTATATATATATTCTGCATTCAGTGTAGCCTATATCTACAGTGCATTCGGTGGTGTACTGTTTCTAATACACTTCAGGCGGTGTTTAATATATATAATATATATATATATATATATATATATATATATATACATATACACAGTCTAGTACAGTCTAGTATATAGGCCACCAAGGAGAGGCAGACGCTCACAGGCCACTAAAAGAGGACAAGCAACCTCCGTGTCTACAGTCAACAGCGGGGGTCGTGGACATGGTGCATCCTCTGCAGGTGGCCGTGGGGCACACTTGTTCTTTTTTTCTGCTGCTGGCCATGTTATTGAGCCACAACATGCAGAAGAGTTGGTGGAGTGGATAACAAAGCCGTCCCCATCCTCCTCATCCTCTGTCACCCAGGCTCAGAGTAGTTTGCGTTTCAACGCAGCTGCCAAGGTGGCCTATTCCACTGGCTCCTTGTCCACAGTCACTCCTTCTGTAGCACCACCATCGTGCATGGAGTCCCCAGAATTATTCGACCACAGTGTCGGTTATATGCTGCTGGAGGATGCGCAGTGATTTGAAGGCTCCGATGTTGGTTCACAGGTTGAGGAAGGGAGTAACGTGAGCCTAGAGACAGAGGGTGCCACAGAAGGACAAGAAACTGGCAGTCATGTTCCCCCAGCTGCAGCATACTGCCAGGTTTGCTCCAGTGACAAGGAGGGAGGGGATGAAGAGGTCACTGACTGTACTTGGGTGACTGAGAGAAGAGAGGAGGAGGAGAAGGCACAACTCCAACGAGGCAGGATGTCCTCTAGGGGGCAGATTAAGGGCAGCCACCCTATTGCATCACACCGCAGAGCTCCACAGGTGCAGGGCGCTACTGACTCCCCGCTGACTTTTAAAAGTTCCTTGGTGTGGGCCTTTTTTTACATGTGTGCAGCAGATCACACCATTGCTATTTGCAACCCATGTCTGAAGCGGATCAAGCGTGGCCAGAACAGCAGCCGCTTGGGCACCACATGCTTGACCAGACATATGATGACCCGCCATGCAGTCCGTTGGCAACAGCACTTGAAAAACCCACATCATAGAAAAAGGCGGACTTCTTCTTGCTCCTCATCTGGGATCTCCAACCCTACTATACCTCCAGTCCTCTCAAAAACCTGCATTAAGAGGAATGAAGCTATAGCAATAGGTGTCCCAAGTACTTGCAACCAATCTGCTAGCAGTACACCACCAATTGATTTTAGCAGGCAAATTCCTCTACCCCTGTTGCTGAACCATGAAAAGAAATTTGGTCCCAGCCATCCACATGCTCAGCGTCTGAATGCTAGCTTGGCCAAATTGCTAGCACTGCAACTGCTGCCTTTTCAGTTGGTAGACTCTGCCCCCTTTTGTGAATTGGTGGAATGTGCTGTACCTCAGTGGCAGGTTCCAAAACGCCATTTCTTTTCATGGAAGTCCATTCCGGCTCTCTACCGGCATGTGGAAGGAAATGTTTTGGCCTCGTTGGACAGGGCGGTCAGCAGTAAGGTTCATATTACCGCTGACTCATGATCCAGCAGACATGGGCAGGGACATTACCTTTCCTTCACGATGCACTGGGTAACTCTGGTGGCAGCTGGGAAGGATGCAGGACAGGGTTCAGTGTTGTTGGAGCTTGTTCCACCACAACACCTCCAAAATGCAAGTGTTGATTCCCCCCACAGCTTTCTTCTCCACCCCTTTCTCTTCTTCTTCCTTTATGGCCTCTTATGCAGATTTGTCCTCTGAACCAGCAGTGCTCTGTATGCATTCAAGGGGCTACGCAAGCAGTCAGGCTAAAAGATGCCATGCGGTGCTTGAGTTAGTCTGCCTAGGGGACAGGAGCCACACTGGGGCAGAGATTCTATCAGCTCTGCAGGAGCAGGCTCAGAGGTGGTTGACACCATGCCAGCTTCAGCCAGGAATGGTTGTATGTGACAATGGCACCAACCTTCTCTATGCCCTCCAACAAGAACACTTGACCCTTGGTCCATGTTTGGCACACATCCTAAATTTGGTGGTGCAGTAGTTCTTGATCTGGTACCCAGGCTTACAAGATCTCCTGAGGCAGACCAGAAAAGTCTGTGGTCATTTCCGCTGGTCATACAATGCCAGTGCTCAGCTGGCTGACATTCAAAGGAAATGCAACCTGCCCACCAACCGTCTCATTTGTGACATGCCCACCAGGTGGAAATCAAGGTTGGCAATGCTAAAGCGGCTGCACATACAGCAGAGGGCCATCAATGAGTACCTGTACAAGTTAGGCTCCAGGACAGGGTCAGGGGAGCTTGGCTTCTTTTCGCCACACCAGTGGCTACTGGTCAAGGATGCATGCACTGTCCTGTCACCATTTGAGGAGGCCACAAAGATGTTGAGCAGCGACAATACATGCATCAGTGACACTGTCCCTCTAGTCTTCCTGCTGGAGCACACGCTTTGTGCAATCATGAACAGGGCACTTGAGGTAGAACACCGGGAGGAAGAGGACTTCCATTCCTCTCAGGGCCCCTTTATCCAGATAGCATTCCTGTGGGCCCACCAAATACACAGGAAGAAAAATAGGAGGATTGTGTCAGCATGGATGTAGAGGATCTTCAAGGGATGATTTTCAGTCCCCAGAAACTCAAGGAGTTGTACGTGGCTGGGAGGAGGTGGTCACGGATAATGTGATCCTTAGTGACCCAAAGGACTCAGAATCGAATGCCTCTGCAAACTTATGCTGCATGGCTTCCCTGATTCTACAAAGCCTGCAAAAGGACCCTAGGATTCGTGGTATCAAAAAGAGGACCATTACTGGCTGGCAACCCTTCTTGCTCCACGTTACAAGGGTAAAGTTGCAGAACTCATCCTGCCTTGCAGAGGGAGCAGAGGATGAAACATCTTCAGGGGGCCTTGAAAAAAGGTTTGTGTAACACATTTCCAGACCCTGGGAGGTTACCATTTCCTGGTGCTGGACAACATGTTGCTGAGGCTTCGTTCAGTCAGTGGAAGAGCGGTGGAGAAGGTGGCCGGCTGACCGATGACTTTAAACAATTTTTCTGTCCTCAGTGTCAAGGTCTGATTGGCTCAAGCAACCATCGCCAGCGTCTGCATTATATGGTGCAGGAATATCTAGGGGCAAGAGCAGACTTGGAGACCTTTCCAACAGAGCATCCACTGGGTTACTGGGTCTTGAGGATGGACCGCTGGCCAGAGCTTGCTCAATATGCAATTGATCTACTGGCCTGTCCTGCATCCAGCGTGCTTTCTGAACGCACATTCAGTGCTGCTAGAGTGTTTGTAACGGATCAAAGAGTGAGTCTGTCCACAGTCTCCGTTGATAGGCTCACATTCATAAAAATGAATCAGTCTTGGATCAGCAGCTATCAAGCACTTGATGCTGATGTAACTGATTGAATTTGCTATGGATCTGGGATCCCTTGAAGACTGCCTATGCTGACTATCCTATTCCTCCTCAATCTTGATGATGCTAGATTCCAACAATATTTTTATTTTAGGGCACCACCACTACCACCCAAGGCCCAATTTTTCTGCTCCTGTTTAACAGGGGCATGTAATTACAATTTTTGATATAATATTTCAACTTAGGGCCCGTTCCTGCGCCCAACAAGAGTAACTGTGAGGGCTTACAGTGTTCTGGCACCACCAAAACAAAAGGCCCAATTTTTCTAACCCTGTTTAACAGGGGCATGTAATTACAATTTTTGATATAATATTTCACAGCAGGGCCCTGTTCCTGCGCCCAATAAGAATAACTGTGAGGGGTTACAGTGTTCTGGCACCACCAACACCTAAGGCCCAATTTTTCTGCAGGGTATATAGGGCAGGCCATATAGTATATATACTGCTGTTCAGAGTATATAGGGCCTGGGGGACCCCCATGCCATTTTTTTTTATTTTGGTGTAGGGTTCCCATTAATATCCATAGCAGACCTGAAGGGCCTGGTATGGATTTTGGGGGGGATATCCACGCCAATTTTTTTGGTATTTTTGGCGCAGGGTTCCCGTTAATATTCATACCAGACTCAAAGGGCCTAGGTAATGGACTGGGGGGGGGGGGGACCCATGCCGTTTATTTCAATGATTTTTATCTATATTGCCTGAATCTGACGATACATTACAACTGCAATCAGTTTAAAAAGACATTTTTTTCTTTAGAAATGTAATTTTGCTGTGGTACTGTTACAAACATGGGAAAGATGTGCTACTTTACGGGCAGACTAAGGAGACCCCCCAGGCACAATATTTTAGGGAATATTTCATTTTTATTGTTTCACTTTAAGCATTATTGAAATCACTGCTCCCGAAAAAACTGCAGTTTTTAAAACTTTTTTTGCTTTGATACATGTCCCCTGGGGCAAGACCCAGGTCCCCAAACACTGTTTATGGCAATAACTTGTATATAAGCCTTTAAAGTTAGCACTTTTTATTTTTCACGTTCGCGTCCCATAAACTTTAACGGTGTTGGCACAAATTTTTTGCCTGTTCGCATGTTCTGCTGCGAACCGAACCGAGGAGTGTTCAGCTCATCCCTAGTGCAGTTTTTTTTTAACTAAACTTAGGATTGAAAAGGCCAAAAACAAATCAGGAAAAAATAATTTATAGGATTTACCAACACAGTTACATAACATAATCCATTAGTTTCATTATTGGTGACTTAAACTAATAGTGAGTCACAGACCTGGAAAAAAGTATGCAGATTAGGAATTCAGATTTTATTGGCATCATACAAATTCTGTGTCAGTGACTCACTGGATAGTAAGGTCAGATGTTGAGGATGACAGCCTGGCAACTGGCAAGATCTGAAATAAGCCAGCCATCGCAGCTTTCTTATTTGCAATGTGACATTATCCCTTTGAATACAGCTTTGTCATAAAGATCGCTAGCCTTCTGCACCATACTGTCATTCACAGCCTCTCTAAGAACTGTGTAATATGTTGAAAAAAAGAGATAGAAAAAAAAAAGAAAGTTATGTGATAGGAATCTCTTCAGTTATTGGTAAGAAAAAAATCTGATTAATAACAATGTTTTCAGATAATATGAAGGGGATACAGTAATCCTTTTGTATGGTATTTTATTTATAAGCAAATTACGCTCTAAATTGCCATTGTTATGTACAGCCTATGAAGCCAAGCATTGCAGCCCCAGCATGATGTATTCTAAAATCCTTTAAGCATTGTACTGTTTTAATACTTAGGGAGTTAGGGTTTAACCTAAAAGAATTGTTGCTGGTGTAAGTTTATAGGAAAAAAATATAGAGGCAACACTGCTATGTTTGCGCTATCTGTTCACAAGCATGCATAAAATGCATAAAACATTGGGAAGTGAGCACAGCCACAGTTAAAGGGTCCACTTTCGTAGGGAAAAAATAGCAAATAAAGAAAAAATAATATAGCATGTACAATTGCGATACAAGTAATATTGTAAATGAATGTTATTAAAAATTACCTTTCCTTTTCAATCTGCAGCTGGTGTCATTTTCTATGAATGCAAAGCAATTTGGCTACATGGAGTTGTTCTGTACACAGAATTTGAACTGACCACTTCCCAGAAACATAATTTCCTGCTTGTTTGATTGACTCACCAATTTTCCCAGAAGTCTGCCTAAGATACAAGTCAGATTTCCGGCATTCCCCGGCAAAAAAAACGATTTTTGGTGAGATATTTCCAATAGGAACACATCTAAAGGGATGCAAGCCCAGCAGATTTCCTCATTAGTGCCCTGCAGCTGTCACAGCTAATGGATAATTATGAAACCACTCCCATTAGACCCACTTAGGACAGAGGCACACATGGATTTCTTTTAAAAAAAAAAGGCAGGAATCTGCAACAAAGGTTGGTATAAGCCTTGCAATGTACATAGATCACCCAGAGGGGAATGTTTTTTTCTCAACAAAAGTGGAGTTACCCTTTAATGACTGTGTGATAACATGAAAACATACAGCGATCCTACATACTTTACCCTGGCATTTTCATTTACAGGTCTCTTGTTCCTCTCGCTGTCTGTGATTGAACAGTAAAAGGAGAAGCAGCATACTGAAGACCTCATCTCGCTGCCACTCTGCTCTCTCTTCCTGTCAGCATGTTCCTTGTTAGCGCATGACTGCTGAGGCGCAATGAGCCTAGGCATGAACCAACTGTTTACATAATGAAAAACCCCATATAAGAAACCACACTTACAACCATTAAGTTGGAAAGGGCAAGCGATGTCCATGAGTGCCTTGGCTGTCTGGTACTCTCCCTCTTGATTGGCTGAGACAAAGTCAGTTAGCCAATCAGGAGAGGGAGGGGGCAGGAGCACAGAAGAGGGGCCTGAGAAGAGGAGGATCTGGGCTGCTCTGTGCAAATCCACTGCAACAGAGCAGGTAGATATAACGCCTCAATCTTGATAAAGCTAGGTTCCAACAAAATTTTTGGTTTAGGGCACCACCACTACCACCCAAGGCCCAATTTTTCTGCCCCTGTTTAACAGGGGAATGTAATTACAATTTTTGATATAATATTTCAATGCAGGGCCTGTTATTGCTCCCAACAAGAGTAACTGTGAGGGCTTACGGTGTTCTGGCACCACC
Organism: Lithobates clamitans; assembly: GCA_037952925.1. Classification (NCBI taxonomy): domain Eukaryota; kingdom Metazoa; phylum Chordata; class Amphibia; order Anura; family Ranidae; genus Lithobates; species Lithobates clamitans. Next base: position 5,824,054 of record JBBGZY010000573.1, on the reverse strand, counting down.
AAAACAAAAGGCCCAATTTTTCTAACCCTGTTTAACAGGGGCATGTAATTACAATTTTTGATATAATATTTCACAGCAGGGCCCGTTCCTGCGCCCAACAAGTGTATCTGTGAGAGGTTACAGTGTTGTGGCACCACCACCCAAGGCCCAAATTTTCTGCCCCTGTTTAACAGGGGGATGTAATTAAAATTTTTAATATAATATTTTAATGCAGGGCCCATTCCTGCGCCCAACAAGAGTAACTGTGAGAGCTTACAGTGTTCTGGCACCATCAAAACCAAAGGCCCAATTTTTCTAAGCCTGTTTAACAGGGGCATGTAATTACAATTTTTGATATAATATTTCACAGCAGGACCTGTTCCTGCACCCAACAAGAATAACTGTGAGGGGTTACTAGCAAAGACCTGTTGTGTTTACATCTGTGATCATTTTTGATTGGACACAGCGATCACAGCCTTTGTGATTGGCCCTTTATCCCGATCTTTGATGCTCTGTGTCCAAGGCACACTGTGCATCACAGACATTTCCCAATGGGTGCCCCAGGGGGTGCGCAGAAAGCGTGCACATGGGAGGACGTCCAGGGGCACACCCCTAGAACTAGGGAAAGGCTGTGAGGCCATATATTGAACATAGCATGGGTGGGTAACATTGACATCTACTGCCGATTGCAACTGCAATGCATTTTAAACGCGGTGCGGGAAACATGCACAGAACATGGGTTCTGGTGTTAACTTGCCCTAAATGTCAAATAATGTATATGGGTGAAAACCTAATGTGTATAGTGTGCCGAAGACTTTTTGTACATCTGTATTTCCTTATTGTATGTACATGTACTGTATATATCAGGGGAGCACTTATAGAGGTCACAGGGGTCGCAATTGGCACCCAGCCCCATGCTGCAGGGGGTCTGTACGCCCCCCCCCCTAATGCCTGGTGGGGGCGGCTGCATATAGAGGAATCAATCCTTCCATTTTCCTCCTGCTGCCGCTGAATGCCTGCAGGAGGGCGAGAAGGAGAAGCAGGAGGAAAATAGATTGATTCCTCTATATGCAGTTGCCCCCACCGCTCCTAAACTGAAATTTATTTAATACTTAATACAAAAACCTTTGTTGGTAATGACAGCTTCAAGATGCCTCCTGTATGGAGAAACTAGTCACATGCATTGCTCACGTGTGATTTTGGCCCATTCTTCCACACAGTCTTCTAATCTTGAAGGTTCCATGGGCATTTTCTATGAACTCTGATCTTTAGTTCTTTGTGTAGATTTACTATTGGATTCAAGCCAGGTGATTGGCTGGGCCATTCTATCAGCTTTATTTTCTTTCTTTGAACCCAATTAAGCGTTTCCTTGGCTTTGTGTTTGGGATCATTGTCTTGCTGAAATGTCCACACTTATTTCATCTTCATCATCCTGGTAAATGGCAGCAGATTTTTTTATCAAGAATGTCCTGGTACATTTTTCCATTCATCCTTCCTTCAGTGACATGAAGTTTGCCAGTACTGTATGCTGAAAAGCAGCCCCACACCATGATGTTCCCACCTCCAAACTTCACTGTTGGTATGGAGTTTTTGGGGTGATGTGCAGTGTCATTTGACATCCAAACATGGTCTGAACAGACTATATTCTCCCAGTATTTTGCAGGCTTGTCTAAGGCTTCATGTACACATAGCCTTTGATGATGCGCCACAATTTTACAGCGATTTTGCTACATTTTGTGGCCATCGGTCAAAATGTTCTTATCCTGAACGCGATTCTTCCGCGTTTAGGAGAGGGTGGTTGAGGGAGGTTGAACCTCCCCTAACCATAGCAGCTTCTAAACGATCCTAAAAGCCTATATGTACATGGACACATAGGCTTTTATGGAGTTGTGGTTAGGAGCTTTGTCAGAAAATGCCATCAGCTCCTAAACTCAAGTTTGGGAGCTGTAGCATACATGAAACTTAAATGTTGTGCAGCAAACTTTAAACAAGCTTCAACATGCTAATTTCAGGTCTTTCTGAAGCTCTCCACAAGTGGTCCTTGGCTCTTGGACAACTCTTCTCATAATTCTTTTTACTCCTCTGTCATGAATGTTGTGAGGAGCACCGGGTCGTGGCTGGTTTATGGTGAAATTATGTTTTTTCCACTTCTGGATTATGTCCCCAACAATGCTCACTAGAACACATTCAGAAGTTTAGAAATCCTTTTGTAACCAATGTAATCAATATGTTTTGTAACAATAAGGTTGCAAAAGTCTTGATAGAGCTCTTTGCTTTTACCCATCATGAGATGTTTCTTGTGTGACACCTTGGTAATGAGACACCTTTTTATAGGCCATCAGTTGAGACTAAACCAGCTGATATTAATTTGCACTGACAAGGGGCAGGATTGCTTTCTAATTACTGATAGATTTCAGCTGGTGTCTTGGCTTTACATGCCTTTTTTGCAACTCCCTTTCTTCATGTGCTCAACGCTTATTCATGTGCTGAACCCCCTTCATGTGCTTAATACCCTAATGCAATAGGCTGCGCACACCTATGGTCAAATGTCTGCACTGTCCATTCTTTTTCAATGTACTAATCATTTGTACTTTCATTTAAGGGGTTACACATGTTACTTCTGTTGTTCTGTTTTATTTTTTTCTGTTGGGCTGGTTCACTTTTGATTGTTCTGGTGTACCTTTCATTTGGACCGCTTTTGTACATCCCTAGGTTTCTTATGTCCTTCAATGGGCAAAGAAGAAAAAAGGATTATTTGTACTTAACATAAAATTATTTTCTCAGAGTCCACTGAGGGACACAGCTCCCCACATCATATACTATTGTTCTTTAAGTAAGTGGGAGGACTTCTTGCCACAAGGGGGCTGGTCTACAGTTTTCTATGTGCTTGCTTAGTGTGCAGTTCTGTAGCTGGCAGTATAACCCTGGAGTTCTTACTATATGTCCCTCAATTAACTCTGGGAATAGGATTTTACTGTGAGTACAAAAATCCATTTTTTTTTAGTTTGTTCCTATGATTCCTAATGCATCTTTGTTTTTAATTATTTATTTTCACATTTTGCTCTCCTTTTCTACCTTTCACATTGTTTTTTTAATTTAAAGTAGATGTGGCCCTAAATGAATGAAACTTTGTTTATTAAAGCACCGTTTATGATAAACAGTTGTTATATTTAATCAGGGCCTAACTAGAATCTTCAGGGCCCCGATGCAAGAAACTTTTAAGGGCCCCCCTGACCCCCGGACAGGGCTCTTTTCTCCGAGCCCGATGGCGGAACACCAGGGTCCGGTTGCAAGTGGGTGGCTGCATGTAAAGGAATAGATTTCTCCCCCCCCCGCTTCTCCTCCTCTCCCTCCCACATGCATTCAGTGGCTGCAGGAGAAAAATGGAGAGATGGGTTCCTCTATGAGGAACCCATCGGTGTTTCTCAATCTTTTTCCAGTCAGGGCACCCTTGAAGTGGCTGCACTGCAACCACCCTGCAACTGTGTGCATTGCATGCAGTTGCAGCATAGTGATGATGCATTTAAGGGGTTAAAACGGGCGGTCAGGAGGCAACATATTGCCTCTTTACCGGCTGTCAAATGCCTCTGAAAAGCGATCTGAGCATGGATCACTTATCAGAGGAACAGCATTTCTTTTTGCTGGTACTATGAACAAGCAAAAAAAAAAAAATCGGTTCTAATGGGACACATATAGGGGGTCAGGATTAAAAGCGCATACATAAAATGTGCATATATACATGTAAACACACATACATACACACACACACACACACACATACATAAATACACACACATATAAACCAGTGGCAGATGGTGCTCAAAATTTTTTGGGGGGCGCAAGCAAAATTCTTTAAAAAACGCATCAATTGCAGCCTCACTGTGCTCATCAAACGCAGCCACTGTGCCATCAATTGCCACCACTGTGCCCATCATATGCATCCACTGTGCCCATCAAACGCAGCCACTGTTCCCATCAAACGCAGCCACTGTTCCCATCAAACGCAGCCACTGTGCCCATCAAACGCAGCCACTGTGCCCATCAAACGCAGTCACTGTGCCTAACAAATGCAGCCACTGTGTCCATCAATTGCCACCACTGTGCCCATCAAACACAGCCACTGTGCCCATCAAACGCAGTCACTGTGCCCATCAAACGCAGCCACTGTGCCTATCAATTGCCACCACTGTGCCTATGAAACCTCAGCCACTGTGCCCAACAAACGCAGCCACTGTGCCCTGAAACGCAGCCACTGTGCCCTGAAACGCAGCCACTGTGCCATCAAATGCTGCCACTGTGACCCCCCTGCCCGCTCGCAGTCTGCCCGGCACTTACCCTGTCTCGGTGGGGCAGCAGGTGACGTCGACGAGCGGGGTCCTCCATGCGTCTCCTCCCATCCTCTCCTCCTGATAGGCATCCAATAGCGGCACTTGTCGTTTCAGCCAATCAGGTGACGTGTAACAGACCCGAGCACCTGATTGGTGGAGAATAGCGTCTGAATAGGGGGGGCAATGGCGGCCATAGATAGATTCACACTATGCATGAATCTATCTATTTGTGATAGAGGGGTGCCTGGAGAGAGGGGGTGGCGCCCATGCGCCCCTGCGGACGCACCGCTACTACATACATACATACACATGCACATATACATAGATGCACACACACTCACACACATACATGCACACACACATGCACATACACACACACATACATACATACATACACACACATGCACATACACACACACATACATACATACATACACACACACATACATACATGCACATACACATAAACACACATACAGTAGATAAAAAACGGCAGAACTTTACCTTTAGCTCTTCCTGTCGGGTACTGCACTGTAGGGGGAGACAAAGAGCACAGCACACACTGCTTTCACTTTGTAATCAATGTGAGCATCTCCCTGCACAGTGCCGAATACAGTTCGGCTTAGGATCGGGGAGCTTGTCTCCGCTCCCCTATCAAAGTAGTGTATACGGGGGGCTCAAGGGCCCCCTGCAGCAAGGGGCCCGGTCGCCATGGCAACCTCAGCGACCCCTATAATTCCGCCACTGTATTTAATATAATACTTGTTTTCACTTTTTTGTATCCTTTGTTAGCTCTTTTGCTTCTGATCTCATGCAGCCTACTTGCAGCCACTTTCTGTATAAATGCACTTTACCAGATAGCAAGGAATTATGCTGCAAGCTGTTGCTAGACTTGCCAGGCTTAACTAGTTTGTTGCACAATTACAGAAAGTCCGCTTTGCATGACTCCAGATAAACTTTCTTTGCAAACATTCTGCAAGTCTACTGCAAGTTCTGGTTCAGTTATGTTGTGCAATAGTCATCCCACCACAGGGGTCACTGTGGCTGAATTTTCATGTCGTAGACTTGCAGAGCTCTTGCTGTAGACACACCACTGCAACTTTGCTCTTGCGCGCAAATTTGCTACAAATTGGAAAAGTGTCAACTAGAACTTGTGCTTCAAGTGCTCTGCAAGTGTACAACATGCCAGTGAAAATGTGCAGCAAGTTAACAGACTTACAATTCAATACTGCCACAAATTTGTGGCAAGTTATGCTTGCTATCTGGGCTAGCACGATGGCTGCATGGCATGCCCCTGGATGGAATTTGTGATGGTGACAACAGTGGACAATGCCTGCATAATGCGTGTTAAAATGGTCACTTGTAGTCTCTACTTGGAGAACGTCTGATAGGAAGGAGCACAATTCGAAGCCAGGGATAGAGTGTTGTCACCCCATTACAGGAAGTGCATGAACAGCAACTTTCATGGCAGGATTCCTAGGTTTTATTTTTTTGAAAGCTACAGATTTGAAAATATTAAAAATTACTTTTGAAATTACATGAACGCCTTAAAACTTATATGAGATTTTAGTGATTGGGTTTGCATATGTTTTACCACTGTACCATTGCCCAACTGTGCTTTAATAAATCCTCCCTCCCTCACCACCTCCACAACCCGGAGTGTATCCCACTTGAACATATACTTATCTGCAGCCCAGAATCAGCAGTCTTCACTGTATGACCCTACTCGAAGCCGCACAGCCTTTCTCACTAAAATGTCTGCTTCGTACTACACTTGTATGCAGTGGTCCCATTCATTCATATGAGAAAGCTGTATCCTGATTGAACAGGCAACTTCTCCCAAATGAATGAATTGGGCAGTCTCACTCATGCATAGTACAAAGCAGTCCTTTTATGGAGAAAAGCTGTGACACTCTGAGCTGCACTACACAGTGAGGATTGCTGGATCCAGGCTGAAGGTAAATACTGTATATGTTCTTGTAGGAGACACTCAAGGGGATGAGTTACCCTATATGAGGCAATCCCCAAAGACGCCTCATAAGGGGAAACGCATTGGGTGGAGTCAGGTCTGTGACGTCATCATGCCGAAGCTGCTCGGATGACACAGCAGCAGAGGGTTCAATACTAGCTGTCATGTTACATTCTTTTATCTCTTCCGTTCATGTAAGTGCATTACCTTCTAATAGATAAGTGTTATCAGTCAGGTTGCGCTATGGGATCCTCTTCTTTATGTTCATTATCATAAGTGTCCATCCGGATAGCGTATTAAAGGCTTAATAGATGCTAGAAACTGGGCTGTCGGGTCTTCCATAGGTGCCATTAATCTGAACAGCATTCTGTTGTCTCAGTGTCGGCTCCCTGGATAAACACATGCGCTTATGATCTCTATAACTTGAGATCATTTGGGTCCAGTAAGAGGCTGCATTACTTCACGGGCACTTTTGAAGCACCTTTGTTATTGATTGTTTACAGCAAAGCACAAGAGCACTTTTCTCAGCACTTTTATATATGGACTTTACTTTTTGCACATATGCTATTATTAACTTTTGAATTTTTTCACATTTGAATGAATTTCACATGTTATGATGATTTATGCATTTTTGCACCTAGGATTCACATTAATGAGTAGTTTATTTTTATAGGAGTGATTCATGTTGTAGATGTGATACTTTATTTAGTTATGCATTGCATGATGTGATTTTTTTAATATTTAAGGAGGCAGCACGCTTTTAATTTAATTTATTTAGGGTCACTTTTAAACTGAAAACATTTGAAAACATTTAATTCATTTTTAACCACTTTAGGACCAGAAGGATTTACCCTCTTAATGACCAGGCTATTTTTTGCGATACGGCACTGCGTCGCTTTAACTGGCAATTGCACGGTCCTGCGATGCTGCACCCACTCAAAATTTACGTCCTTTTTTGCCACAAATAGAGCTTTCTTTTGGTGGTATTTAATCACCTCTGCGGTTTTATTTTTTTGTACTATAAGCAAAAATAGAGTGACAAATTTGAAAAAAAAAACAATAATTTTTACTTTTTGCTATATTAAATATCCCCAAAAAATATATATAAAAACGAATTTCTTCCTCAATTTAAGTGCCAGTATGTATTCTTCTACATATTTTTGGGAAAAATAAAATAAGTGTATATGGATTGGTTTGCGCAAAAGCTATAGTGTCTACAAAATAGGGCATAGATTTATGGCATTTTTATTATTATTATTTTTTTTTTTTTACTAGTAATGGCAGCGATCTGCGATTTTTAGTGGGACTGCAACATTGCGGCGGACAGATCAGACATTTTTGACACTTTTTTGGGACCAGTGACATTTATACAGCGATCGGTGCTATAAAAATGCACTGATTATTATAAATGTCACTGGTAGGAAAGGGGTTAACACCAGGGGCTATCAAGGGTAAACTGTGTTCCCTTGGAGGTGTTTCTAACTGTATGGGGGCTGGGCTGACTGGAGGTTGAGAGAAATTGCTGTTCCTAATCACTACGAACAGATGATAACTTTCTGCCCAACTGTCAGAACAGGAATCCACCATGTTTACACTGGCAGATCCTGTTCTGCCTTTGTGTGGAGCGATGGCGGGTGGCTGGCGGACATCACGCCTGCCGGCCACGCGCACGGACTCCGGGGCCGAGGGCACACGTGCGCGCCTGCTATATCTATTACACGAGGCGACGTACAATGAGGGCGATTCGCGTAATAGAGCCAACCTGCCGCAGTACAACTGCAGTGGCTGGTCTTTAAGTGGTTAATATTTAAAGCAAAGTCAACCATTCATCCATGTCCCAATGCTTTATTTTGTTGAGAAATCACGTTAAAAGCCCCCTAGCATTTCTAGCCATGGCCATCTTGAGTAAGGGCAGATATTTTATGTAGCATTTACTTCCTGGAATCCATTTGCCCTCAGGTCAGACATGCACGCAGGAAGGCTCGTGTATCTGAGAAAACCCTTCCTCCAGATGAAAGCAGAAGAAATGCCATGAAGACACCTGGGATGTATGGCATCATTTGGTCTAGGCCAAAAATCAGGAAGCAACTAAAAAAATGTAAAAAAAAAATGTAAGGGTCCAGGAGTAGCATTGGATTGAAAGAAGTGTGCCTAGATTTGGGAAGTGGCAAAAAAGTGAAGCTGTTGCTTTGCTGTGCATAGACAAGGCATAGGTCCACTTTAACCATTTCAGCTCTGGAAGATTTTACCCCCTTCATGACCAGGCCATTTTTTGCTATACGGCACTGTGCTTTCCCATAAATAGAGCTTTCTTTTGGTGGTATTTGATAAAACATATCCAATAAAAAAATTTGAAAAACCTAATTTCTTCATAATTTTAGGCCAAGATGTATTCTGCAACCTATTTTTGGTAAAAAAAAATGCCAATAAATGTATATTAATTGGTTTGCGTGAACGTTTTAGTGTCTACAAACTATAGGACATATACTGGAATTTTTATTTATATATCTTATGATTTAGTAGTAATGGCGGCAATCAGCAACTTATAGCGGGACTGTGATAGTGTGGTGGGCAATTTGACACTAAGGGACACTTTGTGGGCACTGGCCAACTGACACTGACATCACGAGTGACACTAATACAATGATCAGTGCTAAAATGATACACTGTCACTGTACTAATGACACTGGCTGGGAAGGGGTTAACATCTAGGGGCAATCAAGGGGTTAATTGTGTTCCTAGCAAGTGTTAATGTATTTACTGTGTGCTGCTTTGTACTACAGATGGATTTATTTCTCTACCCTGCTTAGCAGGGAAAAGAAACAATGCAATCGCTCCCTCTGTAAAGAGCTTTGTGTTGTTTACCAACACAGAGCTCTAGGCTTTGATTTGACACAGCCGATCAGAAGGTCCCAGCCATGAATCATTGGATCTTTTGATGAACTCCTGTTGTGTCAAATAACAGGGGAGTAGGTGGGCGGAGTACCAGTACAGGTACCTGTAGCTGCCACCCCGCTGCAGTAAAAGTACTCTGGTGGGTTGGCAATTAGTTAAAGACAAACAAATGTTTGTGTTTTTATTTTTTACTTTCGACAAACATGCTGTAGAGATCAACTAAAAGTTCTACTGTTAGAATCAGTAGACAGTGTGACACTACTTGCACCCCAGCCAGCAGGTAAGGCTTGTTAAGTTTTTCCTCTAGCTGTGCTCATTTTTCCGTAGACTGGTGAACATGTATCACATTTGATGTACAGTATTCAGTCAGACAATTACAGACTGCTGTTCTGTACTGGAACCCATCAGGCTTTGTTGATCCTGAAGCAATGTACGCAGGCTTTTCTAGTTCCAGGCACTAAGACTTCAAGGCCTCCATACTGAGACAATAGCAGACCATCTGTTTCAGGAACGCTGCCATGTATTGGATGACAGTGGCTATTAATGTGATAGCATGCTCTGTGATTTGTTTAGCATGAAGAATCACTCTATTATATCTGAAAATAAAATGAGACCACGCAGTCACTAGTAGGACTTTCAAAACATAAAAGCCAGCTTTACTCATTCACTACCATAATATCATGAACTACTGTATGTATACAAATACTTGTCAGGAAAGAGTTTAGCAAAATCATGTATGCAGACAATAAAAAGAGTGAGTGATCTGAATTATAAATACATGGAAAATAATCCTTAAACATTAGGGCTGACAACATTACCCAAAGGGCATGTAACTGGCTCATAGCTGAACTTCAACCATCTATAAGAAAATACTGATCCTTGAAGTATAACTAAAGGGAAAACTTTTTTTTTCGTTTTGGATAGAATTGAGATGGATTAGAACACCTATTATGTTTTTATTGATGTATGTCACCCTCTCTGTTTGTTATGTTTACCATTTTCATTGAAAGTAGAAGAAAATCCCAAATTTTGGGTTGTCCCCACAAAGTAATAGAGGGAATTCTCTTTATTTGCAGGGATTTCCTCTCTCTTCCTGTTTGGTATCTATACTATAAGGTATCTATATTACTCTTCCATAAATGTTTTACCTATATGTCCTTACTTCACCTGTTTGTGCCTAATGCCAGATTAACACTGGTACAACATGGAAGTCGGACGACCTCCGCTCAGACTTTGTCCTACGACTTCATGTCCAACTTCCATGTGACTTCAATGAACGGCTTTGATCCGACAATACCAGGCCCTTTGAGTCTAGTATGAATCTTGGCGAGAGGGCTCCACGCCAAAATTAAGAAAAACTTCATGCCCCCCCCCCCCCCCCCCAAGACCATACCAGGTCCTTCCGGCTGGTATGGATTTTAAGGAGAACCCCTCTGGCTCTAATCAGGTGCTTCAAAAAAACACCCCCGCCGCTGTAATTTATGTGCATGGCATCCTGAAAGGGGCCAGACGCATAAATAGGGGGTGGCAGCGGTGGTTGGAAAGGGGAGGCGGCGCCCGTGCGCCCTTAATGGATGGGCTACCCCTTTCTCTGACCACACAAGTATCATGGTTGGACACAAAACACATGAAGATGTCCTTAATCTGCCAGATTAAGATCCTTATAAGAATCCTAGTGAGGTCATTCCTGCCAGCAAGAATAACCAAATTTCCAGGGGGTCCTCACCTCCTTACAAGGTCTACCACCACCGGGAGCACCCTGCCCCAAAGCATGCCCCTGATGCTAAACCATCTATTCACAACTTGGTCACTGTCCAGCCTCAGAGACCTAATCAATTCCTGAATTCTAGAGTGTCATTCAGCCTGGTAGATGTAGGAATGTCCTTTCATTCAAGCAGGGCATCTACCCAAACAAATAGAACAAAAGAAGGAACATCCAAACAATTATACCACCTGCTGAACCAAATGAGGCCTGACATAAAATCTAAACCTTTCAGACTCCCAAAAACCAATGCCACTAACCATTACTTCATCAAGCCACCACATGTAAGCCTCCATGGCAGCACCTATTCCAAGCAGTGCGTGTTGTATTCCTTAGCCAGCCTAAACTACCAAAATACTGCTTAAGACTTAGATGTAATAAAGCAGAACCAACCACATAAAGCAGAAAGGGGCCCCTACCAGAAGGGTGTCCCACCATATATTGCTGAAAACAAGAAACAGAACAAGTGACCCAACTTGACTGCCAATGTAATTTAATTAAGGAGAATTACCCACACCAATCTGTTTTTGATTGATGCAACATAATGCACAAAACTCCTTGCAGCAATAGCACATCCCCTCCTAGAAAATGCCCTATCCTCTGCCTGTGTCGACTGAGAAATGCCCCATAAAAAGCATAACTGAACGCTAGTTTGAAAAGATGCCTTTGCTGCTTCTGGTTCCCAAATTCAAACTTTCTGCCACTGAAGAGATTCAACTATTCCATTCTTCAGACTCAGAACTTGTGTAGCCCTGAAACTAACAAGTGCAAGCATAAAAGTACAAGCCCCACCAGCCACAACCATGCAGTCAAATTGGTGACAACCTCCACCACACCCATGTTATTCAATCTAAAAAGTAATGACCAACCCCAGAGCCTCTCGCTCCAGATCTGCATCGCTACTACCAGGGGAAACAGTTCTAAACAAGTTAAAGTGACAAATTCACCTCCCCCATTCTAAAGGCCATCCTCTCACACACCAATCATCCTGGAGGTGGGCCCCAAAGCCCACTGAACCGGATGCATGAGCGAACAGTTGTAGCTCTGCAGATGACATGTTATGGGTCTGCCAAAGAGCCCTGTTTTTGAAGGTGTAGAGAAACGACTCCCAGACCCTTAGATCAGCCTTCATTTCTCTCAAGATCCTGATATGATGATTTCACTGAACCACCCCACTCATTGCCCCAGTCAACCATCCACAAAAAAACTCTATCCATGATTGGAATCTTATATGCAAAATTACATTTACCAAAAAGACTGCAAGTCCTTAAGGTGACTCTTTTTTATAGCCAGGACCCGCACAATCACCCCCTCAAGTTTTTGACCTTAACCTCCAGCAACCCAAATTCATCCACCACAGAAATTATTTCAATACCCCAAAAAGTCATTACAGAGGTCAGGTAAAGGGACCACTAAATTTGGCAAAAAAATTGTTGCAACATGCTAACATAGCAGGACACTGTGTAGGGTCAGCCCTACCTACACAAAATAAGTAGTGCATGATCCCCAGCCCCCATAAAGCTGCCCGATGACTTATTCCAAAAATAGGCTGAAAGTTTCAAAATAGGCATGACTGTCCACTCTATTCTGCTATTAAACTCAACTAGACTCTCATGTCCTTATAATCCCAGGCTAATCTGGGCCACACATACTTCCTTTGCCTAAATTGTTCATCATTATGGCCATGATGCTCCTCTGTATCCACTGTACAATAAGCCTCAATGACTGATTCCATCTAACAGAAAAGGCCTGAACATTGTTCCAGTGTCTTTTTGCCTACCATACTACCTAATTGAGCAAACGCTTGAAGTCAATTGGTTACAGTCCAAGGAATCAACCTGAAACATCGTCTTTCGTCATCCTCCTCCATCCCATGCTTCTCTTTCTCCCATTTCTCAATCAGGAAACTTTTCAATGGCAGCAAGGTAAAAATATCTATGTATTCCCTGCGCTATATATTACCCTACACTTCTGCCTTGAGATAGGCCCTCAATGGCCCCTAAAAAAAAAAGACATGGGCATGCTCTTCTCCTTATCCTTCTCACTTTCCTTATCCCCAATGCAGAAACTGTACTCTCCCCTCCTGCGCAGTCTTTCATCACACAAGTGACAGTGCTAGAAGATGCTGTCAGCACCACCTTAATGCCCACCAGACCACTCACAGTATGTTGTTGACCCTCCCATTGTGACACTAAAGACCTCAAACTACCTAACAAATTATCCAGGCCCCCAACCCCTCCCCCATTCGTTACCACTGGAATGTTTGGGTGCTCTTGTGTGTGGAAGGAAGCTCTTGTTACTTACCAAGCTATGATGTCCCAGAATGGCGGCCAGTTGTCCCTCTCCCCTGCAGTTTAGACATAGGTAGAGGAAGTAAATGGGAGCTGCAGCATATCCTGGTAAATGCGGCTGCAGATATCCTGCTGATTCAGGGACCAAAGATGAGTACATTTAACCAGCCAACCTTTTAATCCACCCATGGAACATCTTGTGAAACATCCTGACCCTGTCCCCTAAACAATTCCCAGGCCAACAGGGGGAAGTACAGAAAAAGTGAAAAGCACCCCCTCCCCAACCCATAGCCCCCATTACTGCAGGATTCACCAGAAGCCATACCAGTGAAAGGTACTGGCCTTAAATGGGCTGCCTGTACATCTTGCATACTTATGACTCCCGCAGTCTCCTGCAGCTGCTTGCAAATGCATACCCCCACTCCTGCTCCTGTAATCAAAGTCACCTAAGACAGGGGACCTCCCACCAGCCCGTGCATGCCTGGTACACTCTGTATGCCATAGGAAATACATACGTCTTTGGAACAAGAGATACAATGTAACAATTCTCGAGAATGCTGGCGGCAGTTAGCAAATAAAGGTAACCAATGGTTCTCTTGAACTGTTACATTGTTACTCTTGTTACAAATAGGTATGTATTTTTATGCTCTTCAGCTCCACAGCTCCATATAGTGGCCAAATGTATTTTGATGCTGTCCATAATAAAAAAAAACGTTTGTTCAGAAGAAAAAATAGCCCATAGAACATTTACTTGTGTCTATGTACATGCAGATTTGATAGACAAATTGCTATTTTTTTAAAAACTTTTTTATAATTACAACCTTTATTTAGACAATGCCTACAGATAAAGTTGTGATATACAGTACTTAAAAGACAGGGGAAATTTTCATTTTCAGTAAAGTATTCAACAAAAATATAAATTGATGCAATGGTGTATGGTTGAAAAAGTAAGTATACTCTTGGCCTCAGAAGCTGCTATAGCCTTCTTTGACAGAAATTACCGTATTTATCAGCATATAACACGCACAGGTGTATAACACGCACCTTCATTTTAGGAGGGAAGTTTCAGGAAAAAAAACGTAAATTTTAAATAAAGAACTTTGAAGCAAAAAAAGGGTCATTGTCCATCAATGCAGCCTCACCATTGCCCATCTGCAGCCTCACTATTGCCCATCAATGCAGCTTGATCAATGCCCATATGCAACCTCACCATTGCCATGAATGCAGCCTGATCAGTGCCCATCTGCAGCCTCACCTCAGATTACTTTTGCCTCGGAGGGGACAGGAAGGGGGACGGGACGAGCGCCATCAGATTACATACAGCGAGAATCTCCTGTTTACTCGGCGGCCTCTTTAATACAAAGTTCTTAGACAGAGCACTGGCCCAATGCCGGCCCAGGAGAAAGGACTTCCTATTACAGAGGCCGCTGAGTAAACAGGAGATTCTCATTGTATGTAATCTGACGGCACCTGTCCCACTCCCCTCCCTGTTCCCTCCTAGGCAGCCCAAATTGCAGTATTGGCGTATAACACGCACACACTATTTGCACCCAATTTTCAGGGTGAAAAAGTGCGTGTTATACGCCAATAAATACAGTACTTCTTGTAGGCATTTTGTCAGTCTCTGACATTGACTCAGCAAAATTTATGACCACTCCTGCATGAGTCCTTCAGTTTCTAGATGCTTGTGGGTTTCCTTGCATGAACTGCCTATTTCAAAACCCCCCCACAAGATTTCAATTGAATTCAAATCAAGGCTTTTGACTTTGACCATTCCTGGACAAATTAGCAGTCATTTGAATTCTATACCACTTGTAGATTATTTTTCTTACAGTGGAATTATTGATTTCAAATCATTTGTTGGTTTGTTTTCAATACATTTACCGGTCTAAATCTACCACCTTCTTTCTGAGAGACTTAAAGAGTCCTTCTGATCTTGACATGATGACACTACACAAATCAACAGAAAATACAACATCAGATCCTAGATATCTGTGGTTTAAAAAAAAGAGGTTCTACCAGTATGTTAAGTAGATTGCAATAATTGGCCTGTTCCTGGAATGTCCAATTCACATTTCATGGCTTTAAAAAGGGTAAAAAATGCAGTGGCATACTATACATAATTTATGTGACAAATCTGCAGTTTTGTTATTGTGCATTATGAAGATGAATACATAAATCCAACAATTTCCAAATGGTGTACTTATTTTTCATATGACATTTCATTGTTTTACATGTTTAACCCCTTCACATCGACAATACGCATTAATATGCGGCCTCACTGGACTGGGCTTTTTTCAGTGGGGCCGCATATATTCATATATATATATATATATATATATATATATATATATATATATATATATATGTCTTACCAGGAGCCCCATGTACTAAAAATTGGGACCTGGAACTCCCTGTTCTGGGTCACCTGATCGCTGTGATAGCCTCTGATTGGCAATATGTGGTATTGCCGCGATCGTTGAGAGCAGGAGAATATATTTTGGGTTGTTCTTTAGTGGTAGGTTATGGTAGTAACACCTAAATTTAAAAAAAAAGAATGTTTTTACTATTGTGGGCCAGTTTTCCTTTGATAATAAAAAAATAAATAGGAGATATCCATTATAATTTCTCACCAAATGAAAGCGCAATTTGTCCTGAAAAAAAACAGGTATAATCCACAAGTAGTTGTGATCATATGTACAATTTTACTAACACATGTCAAAGTTGCAAAATTTTGCTTAGGCATTAACATTTGTTTTACCCTGAGGCGCGAAGGGGTTAAAATAATTAAAATTTATTTTTTTTTATACTAAGGGACAATTAGACAATTCCAGTATTAAACAGAGGCACACTGCAATCTACAACCTACAGTGGCCTCTGCCAGCTAAAGCTAGTAATTTCTGAATGAAGGCTCCAGTCTTCTTTTGATCACCATAAATAAAATAGACATCCTATAAATGTCACGCCTGTTGCAGGTAATTAAGTCTGTCTGATAAAACTTCAGCAAAGTCATGACCTCCTACCATTAAACAAGGAGTACCAAGTTAAGAGGAGCCTTCTGCTCAGAAAATGCTGCAGCTCACAATCAAATGAGGGGGAACAGCATGTGCCAATAACTTAGGAATACGTACCTTTACTGCTCATTTTTACTGTTTGGCTCTCCATTGCAAGAAATCTGAAAATCCCAAATTAAAACTTCCTCTTTGCAGAAGGCACCATACTATGATGCACTTGGTAGGGGAATGAAATGATTAGGTCACCCATAAAAGAACAGCAGGTAATGCTGGGGCAGTGGAGTATCTGAGAAAGTTGAAGACTAATGCTCAGAAAACCAGCTGGGAGGAACCCACAGGATGCAGGAAAGTGGATGGCAGATAAAATGCACTTGTCAGTACATGGTCTCCCTGTGGATATGGTGGCAGGAATATGCCCAGGGTAATCAACAGGCATCTCGTCAAATACATGAGTAAAGACTAAGATGAGATACCTGATCAGAGACAGGAGAGAGAGGTCCCAAGGCAGGCCAAGGTTAAGAGCAGGTTGGCAGCAAAGAACCAATTCAGAATTTCTGACAGAGATATCAAAGAAGGAAACTGAGGTCAGAAACAAAATAGGCAGAGATCCACAGTCAGTACAGGCAGCCCGCAGGTTACAAACAAGATAGGTTCTGTAGGTTTGTTCTTAAGTTGAATTTATATGTAAGTTGGAACAGGTACATTTTTTAAGTGTAGCTCCAGCCAAAAAATAGTAATTTTTAAGTTCTTTGGATAGCATAGGGAAGGGTTAACACCCTTTTAATGTTTGTTTTGCTGTCTGTGTCCCTGTTTAGAAGATTTCACCTCACTGTCCATATGACAATTGGTGAAAAACCTTCAGTGGAGACGCCTTTTTAACCATGATAACTGTTACAGGAGTGTATTTGCCTCCTAGGGGTAGATTTCCTCTCACTTCCTGTTGTCTCCCTTTGTTTGTAAGTATGAGTCGTATGTAAGTTGGATGTATGAAACTCAGGGACTGGAATCCAACTTACTGCAATACTGTAACTTTGCAGCAAGTCACAAGTCTGCAGCTGGGGGTGATCTGTGTCTGAAATTTGTGAACACAAGCAAGAACTGTACAGGAAACTTGGATTTACTGTACATGCTTGTACCATCTCTGAGCCAGCATCTCAGTAGCAGGGTGAGGACAGTCAGCTAGGTTGGTAGCAGTAGATCATCATCCACAAAGCAGATTGAGTCAGGTTACATAGAAACAGCTCAAGGCCTGTCAAAACTGACCCCAGGTAAGGCTGGCACTTTATGTTTATATATTCCAAAACTTTTCTTTTAGTTTACAGAAGGGTTAAAATTCTTGGCAGTTGATTTTTTTTTTGCTATTTGTGTCATATTGGTAAGAGATGCAACAGGAAGTGGGAGCAAGTCTGTACAAAGTTAGGGGAATTTCCCTGTTAGACAGCTGTCACTGAAACAGGTGTTACATTTGAAAGATTTATCCTCACCTCTTGTCTTGGTGAAACTACAAAATGTTGGGCTTTCCATCACTTTCTATGTCTGCTGCAATGGTACCAGGACAAAGACAGAGGGTGATTCTAACTATCAAGATCAAGACAGCAATAAAACAAATAACAGGGGTGCAAATCCATCAATTGAGCTATACATACACCTTAACCACTTGTCTACCAAGGTATGTTTATAAACTACATAGTAGGCAAGTAGTTAAAGCAAGTTCTTGGCTGTTGCTTCAAACTGAAGACAGGGGAGACACTGGAGGCCTAACAGACCCCCAATGTATCCAAAAAGAATACCTGTCACCTGCCAATGCTAACACATAGGGGGCTTGTTAGACCATTTTGATTACAATAAAGTTAAAAAAAAAAGACTTATATAAAATAAATAAAATGAATTAAAAACATTTCTGAAGCACCCTGTAACACTGCTTCTCCTGCTTCCCTCTCCCATGGTGGCCTTCTCTGGACTCACTCCCCCAGACCCAGTGGACAGAAGGGAGGTGGAGTGGGACTCCTCCTATCCCACAGAACACCTTTCAAGTTCTTCACTCTCTTCCCTCTCTGTCCCTCTCATCGTTTGAAGCACACTGTACTGTATATGTCTATTCTCTTTCAGAATTGCTGTGAGCAGCCCCTTGGCCCGGCATCAACTTTCCTTGATGACTTCTTTGCCTAGCTACTCTACTTTCTCTCTTCTGAAATTCCAATCATTCTCGGTGACTTCAAAATTCCTGTTTATTCTAACACTCCTGCCATTTCTAAACTTCTCAGTCTAACCTCCTCTTTTGACCTGAAGCTTTCGATACATGCTTCTACTGACTCTAATGGCAACACTCTTGACCTTGTATTCTCCTACCTATGCACTCTGTGTAACCTCTCCTACAATCTTTTTCCTCTCTCTGATCACCACCTTATTAGTTTCCCTCTCTCCCTGTCTTCCACCACCTCTCACTTCAACCACCCAACAATTATTCATAGAAACCTTTGCCACTTTACCATTTGCTTATCTATTCTGCTACTGACCACCTCTATGACAAAATCTCACCCCTGTCCTGCCCTAATCTAGCCACTTCTGTCCACAAAAGATAATTGTTCTCCACCCTGGGCAAGCTCCCTCCCCCTCACTACACACAGAATCAGGCCCCGACCTCTGCAACCCTGGCAAACAGATGACACCAGAAGACTCAAAAATGTAGCTGCACTCTTGGGCATCTATGGCGTAAGACTAAGTCTCTGAAAGACTTCAACCAATATAAATCTGCCGTCCAAAAATACAATTCCTGCCTACACACTGCCAAGCAGTACTATGTTATCACTCTCATTAACAACTTCTCATCCAGTCCCCATCAACTCTTTTCCCCTTTTAACTCTACTTCATCTTCCACTGTCTTCACCCACTGACTCACTTACTACCCAGGAGATTGCCAATCATTTAAAAAATAAGATTATTATTATACAGGATTTATATAGCGCCAACAGTTTGCGCAGCACTTTATAAAATTTGTGATGAGATCTTCACTATACAGATATCTCCCCCACTCAACACCCCATGTCCACAGCTACACTCAAAACTTCCTTCATTCAGCCTCACTACTATAGACGAGGTTGCTAAACTTTATTCTAACACCCACCTAACCACCTGCCCCTTAGACCCTGTTTCCTTACAAATAGTGCGGTCACCCTCTGGCTCCATTTTACAGTCTAATTCACATCTTCCATCTCTCCTCTTCTGGCACCTTCCCCAACTCTCTAAAACATGCATACCCCATACTTAAATAGCCTTCCTTGGACCCCACCAATCTTAACAACTTATGCCCCATCTCCTTAACAACCTACGCCCCATCTTCTGTACTACTACTTCTGGACATTTCAGCTGCCTATGATATGATTGACCAACCCCTCCTCCTCAAAAAACTTTACTCCTTTGGTCTCGTTGACTGTACTCTTCCTTGGTTCTCATCCTACCTATCCCACTATACTGTCAGTGTCACTTACAGTTCTACATCCTCCTAACTCCTTCTTTCTCCGTCAGGGTTCTATTTTGGATCTCTCCTGTTCTCGATTGATTTCAATATTATTTCTAAACTGGAGGACATACAAATCTATCTCTCTACCCCTCAGCCCACAACACCAGTCTCCTCACACATCACTAATTTACTGACTGACATATCAGTCTGCATGTCACACCACGTCCTCAAACTCAGTCTATCCTAAACAAAGCTCATAATATTTCCTTCCGCATTTTCCCCCTTCTCCTGACCTTTCCATCAACATCAATGACCCAACCATCAACCCTTTCCCCATGCCAGAGTGCTAGATGTAATCCTGGACTCTAAACTCTCCTTTTAGCCCCACATCCAATCACTATTCAAAGCTTGCCGCCTCAACCTCCGTAACATCTCCAAAAATCGTCCCTTCCTAACCAATGACACTGCAAAGCCTCTAATTCACTCTCTGGTCATCTCTCACCTTGACTACTGCAATTCCCTCCTCATTGGATTCAGCCCCTTCAGTCCATCATGAATGCTGCTGCCAGATGCATCCACCTTACCAACTGTGTCTGCTTCCCCTCTCTGCCAATCCTTTATTTGGCTGCCATTCACCCAACAAATTAAATTCAAAATATTAATAATAACTTATAAAGCCATCCACAACTCAGTCCCCAGCTACATCATTAATCTAGTCTCAAAATACCAGCCAAATCTTTCTCTTCATTCCTCTCAAGACCTCCTGCTCTCTAGTTCTCTTGTCACCTCCTCCCATGCTCACCTCCAGGACTTTTCCCAAGCCTCCCCCCTCCTATGAAACTCCCCACCCCAATCCCCCGCAGTTATTACCTTTTTGTATCATTTGACCCGCCCTTTTAGATTGTGGGTTCTAACTAGCAGGGCCCTATTGTTCCTCCTGTATTGAATTGTATTGTAACTGTACTGTTTGCCCTCATGTTGTAAAGCACTTTACAAACTGTTGGTGCTATATAAATCCAGTATAATAATAATGTTGTAATAATGAATGCACACACCTCTCTTTAGGCAGATGCATAGTTGAGATAAACATCAATACATGGGCAGGTGCCCGTGTTAGCCAGCCAGTGAAACGTCTATGACACATACAATGCCTTTGCTCACCTTCCTCTCTCTGCGGCACTAATTCATGCTGCAGCATTTGTGAAAATCCCATACTTCTGTGCGTGGGTGCACACATGCACTACACCCATGCACTACAACTAAGTCCTGTATTTTGCTTTGTTAGTAATTATTTCCTTGACTACTCATTCCATTCCTTTAAACATGACATAAAATCTCTCCTTTTTTTCTCATTTTTTAAGTGACCCTACCATGAGAAAAACCATTGCTGTCCCCTTTCTGCAAAGGATGGCAACCCAAGCATCTCTGATTTCAATACTTTTTGAGTCACTGATATAGAACAAGCATTCAGATCAGGAAATGTAAAGAAAAACTAGAAGTATAGTTGATCATCTTTGTTCCATACCCTATATTATATCTATATTATGCTGTTAAGAGTAAGTAGTTGAAACTGAACTCTAGTCAGTTATTAAAAAAATTCCATGTGGGTGGCCTCCTGTATATTTGTAACTTAATGCTCATTTAGTTTAGGGGGGGTGTAATGCAGAGGAATGCTCACCTTTTTCCTCTGCTCCCACTCTAGCCCAAGAACGTGGGCAGGCCCTCAACGCCTTCAAGTACAAAACAGGATTAAGGGTGGCTGCAGGTCCGTTGGCAAGCGTACAGCAGCACAACTAGAAAAGAGGAGCAGCTTTTTTAAGCCAGCCACAGATGGTTTGAATCTGGGACGGTTTAGCAGGGATCAACCGAGATTCAAACCATCTATGGGCAGGCTGATTATACCCAAGTTGATCCATTTATTGACTTGGGTACAACCAGAATGTTGGATTTTTACATCCGATTATTGTTCATGGCTATAGCCGCTAGCAATAATCACTGTTTTCTGCTGACAGAGATGACTCCACGTGCCAACCCAGCCAAGAGAACACAATAGCTTTGTGGGAGGGATTCCCTTATTAACACTGGCTGTGGTAGGGGGGAATCACATCTATGGCCTGCCTTAGATCCAGTCATCCATACCAGAAATTATAGATCTCTCTATTACATGCCTCCTGATTAAATAAGCATTAAATCCTTAAAATATGGTGGAGGCACCCACGTGGAACTTTTTAATAGCTGAGCTTGGCCCTAAGGATACTTTTGTCTTGAGAAAATAACATAATTGCTCATTGTTTATCTACAGTACATAATGATCCAATCTCGTTGACATAATTGTACTATTTACCAAGTAAGGAAGTATTGTATCTCCATATTGGGTTAATTACATAGGATTAATTGGTAAGGGGTGGGGAATCCCTCCATTGGTTAATCATTAAATTAAAAGGACTCCTAATTGTTTTTCTCAATGTCAGAAAGTGAGGAGGTTGAGAGACTACAAACAGGCTTCACAGGACTGAATTGGTAATTTAATGTCTTTTAGCAGTTTATACCAATTGACTTCTAAATGGGGGAGGAGGTGGTTTATTTAATCAATAAATTGATCTCTACATTTTACAGCAAATTCCTTCCAGCTAATGTACAGGCTCTAGGGAGTACATTGGTGGCAACATTCTACAATAGTTTCCAATGACACTTTTCTGTTGCTGTGGAACAACCTCTAGGGCTTATTCACCCCATAATGCAGTGTGCTGCAAAGCGCATTGAGGCACCTTACATTAGTCAGTCTATTAATTCTGAATGCACTTCTACTGCAGAACTAACTGGTGTGCTAACGCACATCGCATCTGCATAGCAGCTAGATTTCAATCATTGTGGCCCTGTTCTTCAATACAGCCATGTAGTGCAGAATTACCTGCAAATCAGCTTACATTGCTCGCTTATGTGCACCCACACCCATGCACAAATGGAAGTCAGGCTAGATAGATGTGCTACAAGTAGGATGTGATGATTTTAAAGTTTTCAAAATTGATTAAGAAAAAAAACTCCCACACACCTCATTCTGGCCCGTGAGGAAGCCCAATATGTTGAATTAAGAATGGGAATGTGCAGGGATGGAAAAGAGATGGCATGCACTGATACCACCCAGATGTTTTGAAGCTTTGCCCAGAGTTGATCAGATACATCAGTAGCATTTAAAGCTTCTGCAAGTATGGTATGTCCATATACCTCCAGGTACTAGCAGTTTTATAAAATAAGGGACATAATAAAGAGACACGGTCATCAAGTAATAATTTTCATGCTGCTCACATGCATAAAATGTATGAAATTAATATTTTCGGATGCATCCCTTGCTATAGCATTTAATTATGCTTTTGTCAGTGATAGTTCTGTAGTTTTCATCATACTTTGACACTTCTAGGAATGTTAGTGACTTTCTGTAGCAGGCCATGTATTAACCCCGACGTCACCAAGGTGTCTGGCTGCTGCCTGTGTGGCTTGCCAGAATCTGAGATTGTTTGTAAGAGAGTGCTTGCTATTATCAGTGACAGCAGTGAGCAGGGCCTGGCCAAGGCATAGGCAGAAGAGACACCTGCCATGCAGGCTGTGATGTAGGGAACACAGAAGGTGCTGGAGCCTCACTGACCGTCTCTTGTCAAACTGACAGATTAGTCCTGCAGATTACACTGAGAGATCATGGCTCTCTCTGTATAACAATGGCTTGTCACTCCACTGTCATTGACAGCTGCCCACTCTGTATCAGAAGCTCCGTGTTCTCCTGATCAACAGAGCATAGCGCCCGGCTTCCTTGGAGCTCTGATCATTACACAGGGATTTTCTTTGCACCAAAAACATGGTTGTACTGCCTTTATAAAAGGGACAAATAATAGATTAACATTTGTAATTAACCCTAATTAGTTTATTGAACCCTAAGCCTTAGTTCACACTATGAACCGATATAAATCGCACAGGAACCACACCATATACTGTACCTGTGCAACTCACATGTGCTTCAGTGCAGTGCGATTAGAGCCTATTGATTTTGAATGGGCTCTAATCGCACCGATTTGCACCAATGACTTGTATGCACCTTTTTTGGAGCAGGTACCGCAACCGGATCGCATGGTCATTTTGTACCATGCAGTCGGGTGTAGGCAAACGCACTGCATTTGCAACCTGTGTTTAGGGTGCCAATAAGTTTGTATTCACACCCACAGCAGATCACAAGGGCAGTGTGACTGGAATGTGGCGCGGGAAACACGCAGAGATCTTGGCGTTTTCCGCACCACATTAGTGTAAAGCTAAGCTTAAAGTTAACCCTTATTATTTTCTTAACTCCTTCTTTCAATTCCCTTGGCTTTATTAAACCATCATAAATTTGTTTTTGTAGTGCCGAATTAAAGAGCTGCAGGGCACACTTTGAAATTGTTGCCTTAGGTGCCAAGGAACCTTGTCCTGGCACTGAAGTGCATTCTGATTCTTAGCACAGGCAGAGAAAGCTCAGCCTGTTCTATACTATCACATTCACTGGAGGCTTCAAAGGCAGCAGATGGACACCCTGGTGGGCCAGAAAGGGGGAGAGAGGCAGCAGTGCAGGCTGTCTAGAAGTATCACAGATTGAAGGAAACTACTACTAACTACTGTTACTGAGAAAGGCCACAATTCTTCCCAGATGGGCTCCATTTGCACGAATAATACTTTTCCTATAGAAGGAAGGTCCAGCATAGATTGAATTATTTTCACTATCCTTCAGAAGCCATTAAACCCCCAAAACAATCAGAAACACTTCCATTTCATTATTTTCCATAGTCTCTGATGCATTTTCTCTGAACTGTAAATTATCACCAACATTTTGGAAATGTAACAACTCACAAATTCCCTCATCCTTACAAATGAGCGCTTTAAAGTACCGGTACATTTTTTTTTAAATGAAAAAATCTGTTAAACACAGTTACAAATCATATATTCTTCCCCATACAACCCCAGATGTAACCATTAATGACGTGTAGACGTGTGTTAAAATGCCAGAACAGTGTGAGCACATTGTTTGCTCTTAAGCTGACCAGAAGCTGGACCGCGTCATTTGTCTATGCCCCTTATGCATTTAGAGCCGTCTTCCCCCGGTGGGCTAGACAGCTCATTATAACTTAATTCAGAAAGCAGTGAACTGAAATGCTTTAAATTGCTTGCCGAACACACCATTATGATTATTTA
This sequence comes from Lithobates clamitans, assembly GCA_037952925.1. NCBI lineage: Eukaryota > Metazoa > Chordata > Amphibia > Anura > Ranidae > Lithobates > Lithobates clamitans. Next base: position 5,799,145 of record JBBGZY010000573.1, on the reverse strand, counting down.
AATGTTATAATGAGACTGCCATCCCGTTACTTGGTATACACAGCAGCATCTTTCAGAAGGTACAACACAAGAATGAAAAGGCTTTGCTGGGGTGCACAAAACCAAAAATTATGTAAATGTGTTCTGGTGGTTTTTAGTCCTTTTCATGGTTGCCAGGGAAACACTTGAAATGTTTAATTATAAAAGATTTTTATTTCCAAGAATATGATCATGCAGAGTTACACATACTGTATGTGTTCTTTTTTTCTGGCAAAATCTCTGCCTGTTATCATAGTGCATTTTTTTCATGTCATGGTGTACTTTATCGCCTTGTTTCCCCCCTCCTATAGGAGGTACATAGCACTGTTTAAGTCTTGCTAATAGCCATCATTTAGGAAAAGTACAAAATGTTCTGCTTTTTGACACAGCATTTTATAGTGTAAGCTAGCAGGATGTTAATGCTACGTTTGAGATTGCTACATGGTGAGTATTTATTTAGATGCTTCTTAAACTACAGGTCTAACAATTTTGCTGTTTTTGTAGCAACTGTCAGTTATCAAGCAGGTTAGTTGTTAGGCTTACATCCAACCCCTCCGTTTTCAGCATATACTCGGTCTGGGAATGGCAGAGCAGAACATTTATACTAGTACCAATTTAGTCAGCTGTCAATGAAACTACCAATAACTACCACTGATTTTTCACATTGTATTGTGTTATCCTTTCATAATTTTATACCTTTGTTGAGGAGTATTGGCACACTGTTATTTTTTTAAACGATACTGTATGATTATGTTTATTACCAAATATGATTATTATTAGTCCCAATGATGAAGGATGCAGATGACCAAAATGCGTCACCTCTGCTTTAAACTGGTTGTAATGCGGATGGATACTGCTGTGACAGATGTGAGCAGGTTGCCCTTCTAGAAGCTTGCGTTAGAGATCTGGAGGAGCAAGTTGCAACACGGGGCAGAAAAGACAACCTTGAAAGGGGTCCTCTGCTCGCTGAGCAGGTGGTCAGTAGGGTTGATGTGGAGGGTGGAGGGGCAAGTCAGGATTATCAGATAGGAAAATGGGTTATTGTAGTTAGAGGGAGTGGAAGGGGCTCACAGAAAAGGAAGGCCAGTCCTGTATTTGTGCATCAAAACAAATTTGCCAAGTTGGGTGAAGATGTGGAGGTGGCAAACACAAAGGTGGCAGCCCTAGATGTCACTGCTACCCCTAACAGCCGGGAGAGCAGCCCATCTAGTAGAGGTGGTGAGGGGGGTAAAGGTAGGCCTAGACAGTTGGTAGTTATAGGGGATTCTATAATCAGAAGGACTGATAGAATAATTTGTCACCAGGATCGCCTCAAACGAATGCTGTCTCCCTGGTGCTAGGGTTCGGCATGTGGTGGACCGGGTGGATAAATTACTGGGAGGGGCTGGGCATGACCCAGCTGTCTTGGTCCACGTTGGAACCAATGATGGCATACATGGAAGGTAGAGGCTCCTTAAGAATCAATTTAAAGAACTAGGCTGAAAGTTGAAGGGAAGGACCTCTAAGGTGATATTCTCTGAAATATTGCCTGTGCCATGCGCAACACAGGAAAGGCAGGGGGTATTGGAGAGCTGAATGCATGGCTAAAGACCTGGTGTAGGGAGGAGAGATTTGGGTTTCTAGAGCATTGGGCTGACTTTTCATTGGGGTGCAACATATATGCTAAAGACGGTTTGCACTTGAATGGAAGGGGGTCTGCTGTGCTGGGGGAGAGGTTTATGGGAAGGCTGGAGGAGTATTTAAACTAGGATTGAGGGGGGGTGAACTAGAATTACATCGGGCAGGCAGGTCAGTTAGGGGTCAGACATTAATGGAGGGTGGAATAGGGATAGATGGGGGGAGGGTTATGGCAGGTGACAAGAAATTTCCCATGTTGTAAACAGCCATTGGAAACTATAGTGCCATTTGTACTACTAAAAATTATAGTGCCATTTGTACTACTAAAAATTATAGTGCCATTTGTACTACTAAAAATTATATGAAAAACACCAGAGCAAAATGTAATAATGTATTTAAGTGTTTGTACACCAATGCCAGGAGTCTGCCAAGCAAAAAAGGTGAGTTGGAAGCTCTGGTGCATGAGGAGAGCTATGATGTAATCAGTATTGAAACTTGGCTTCAATCCTCACATGACTGGGCTATTAATATTCCTGGCTATGCACTCTTTCGGAGAGACAGGGTAAAAAGGAAAGGTGGCGGGGTCTGTCTCTATGTGAGAAGTGATCTCAAAGCAAGTGTGAAAGAGGACCTGGTTGATGGAGAGTGTGATGAGTCTGAAGCATTGTGGGTGGAATTGCACATAGATGGGCGTAGTTTAAAGTTAATCATTGGAGTTTGTAATAAACCACCCAATGTTAACGAGGAGGGGGAGTCTCAGCTCCTTGCACAGATGGGAAGGGCTGCAAGTACTGGGACGGTGATAATAATGGGGGATTTTAACTACCCAGAAATTGACTGGAGTAATGGCACTGCTGGGACAGTTAAAGGGCAAAAATTTATAAACCTATTACAGGACAATTTTATGGTCCAGTTTATTGAGGCCCCAACTAGGAATGAAGCTCTGTTGGACCTGGTAATCTCAAACCATGCAGAGCTTATTACTAATGTCCAGATAAAGGAACACCTGGGTAGCAGTGATCATAACATGATTTCATTTGATGTTAGCTGTAAACAAGAAATACATACGGGAAAGAAAAAAACACTTAACTTCAAGAGAGCAAATTTTCCAAGGATGAGGGCTGCTCTCCATGATTTAGACTGGGAGGGAATATTTGCATTGATAAACACAGAACAGGGAATGGGAATTCTTCAAAAGGACTGTTTGGGACCTCACTGCAAAGTATATTCCCATGGGCAATAAGTTTAAAAGGCTAAAAACAAAACCTAAGTGGCTCACGGCCAAAGTTAAAGAAGCTATAAACAATAGGAAAAGAGCTTTTAAAAACATATAAAAATGAAGGAACACTAGTGTCGTTTAAATGTTACAAAGAATTTAACAGAACATGTAAAAAGGAAATCTAGGATGCAAAAATTCAAAACGAACGACAGATTGCAAAAGATAGTAGGACAAACCCCAAAAAATTCTTCAAATATATTAATAGTAAAAAGCTCAAGTCTGAGCATGTCTTTACAAAATAATCTAGAGTGGGTGACTGGGGACAAAGAGAAGGCTAATTTATTAAATACTTTCTTCAGCTCCGTGTATACAAAAGAGCGTGGGGGAGCTCATGTTCGTAATGGAGGTGGTATTGACACAGCCCTGAATGATCCACAATGGCTCAAAAGTGATATGGTCCAGAAATATTTAGACAGAATAAAGGTGGATAAAGCACCTGGACCTGATGGCATCCACCCACGGATCCTAAAAGAATTGAGCTCTGTAATTTCAAAGCCATTGTACCTAATTTTTAGGGACTCATTAATGATAGGAAAAGTACCACTGGATTGGCGCAGGGTGAACGTGGTGCCTATATTTAAAAAGGGATCAAAGTCTTTACCAAGTAACTATAGACCTGTTAGTTTAACTTCTATAGTCAGGAAGATACTGGACTTCTATAGTCGGGAAGATAAGGATGCTTATATGAGATAGGGAATATGTATGAGTTAAAGACTATGGGGTGGATTTACTAAAGGCAAATAGACTGCACTTTGTAAAGTGCAGTTGCTCCAGAGCTTAGTAAATGAGGTAATGCTTCAATTTGCAAAGAGTACCCAATCATATGCAAGGGAAATAAAAAAAAACAGCACTTTTGCCTGCACATAATTGGATGATGGAAGTCAACAGAGCTTATGCTCATTTATTAAGCTTTGGAGCAACTGCACTTTGAAAAGTGCACAGTCTATTTGCCTTTAGTAAATCAACCCTGTCATTTTGGCTTGTTAATGTAAAGAGGATGCTTTTCAACTGACCAACTATATAGAGGGGACACATTGCACTGACCACCAATGTACAGTATATCGGCTCTTCCTACTTACCTACAATGTACAGATATTTACACTGATCTCCAATGTAACTTGGAGTTCTACAATGACCTCTAATATAATAACAAGGGTATTTGCTCTGAACAACATTTAACATTGGCATTTAAATTGACCACTAATGTACATTTGTTAGGGAGTTCTTTCCACTGGCCATCTGGATTTTACTAGGAAAGGCTGTCCTTTGACCATCAAGAGATGAAAAAAAGGTGAATGCATAGACTATCATAGAGCACCAGAAATAGATATAAATAGGTGGCAATAAAGATCACTGGTCACCAGCGGTAAAGCTGCCTAACATCAGGGGTGCAAAATACCAAATACTGAAAAGATTTCGCTGGAAAAGTGAAGCATGAAGTAAGGTGGCATATAAACATTTTGATATAGGGCCCAATGATAAGTAATCTCAGTTTCAAATCAGTAAACAATTGCATGTCTATGTCCTATGTATGACGACAAGAAAGCAAGTGAGCAAACAAGCAAGCAAGCAAACAACAAGGGGGTGGGACTTTAGATGAAGCACATGGTTTGCAACTCGTTAAATTGGTGGATTAATAAAATGTTTATTAAATCATATACAGTGGATAATGTAAATAATGCAAATGTCAGTTTAAAGAACAATTAGACATGGTAATAACACTGGTAACATATAACATTACATGATAAAATTATATAGTCCTCTAATAACGTATGAATATATACATATTTTACAAGGTAATGCCTGCATGACCTATGGCCTCAAAGTTCCTATTTTTAGGGATAAACAATAATCTCCTTATGAGTGGCCCAGAGCCATGAAATACGTCAAGCTATCAGATGCCGTGTTTTATTTTTTTACCATTTTTTCATAGTTTATGGTTTATCTCTCACGACAAGAACATTGAGGCCATAGATCATGCAGGCATTACCTTGTAATTAATATATGTATATATTCATATGTTATTGGTGGACTATGTAATTTTATCATGCAATGTTATATGTTACCAGTGTTATTACCATGTCTAATTGTTCTTTAAACTGACATTAGCAATATGTACCTTATCCACTGTATATGATTTAATAAACATTTTATTAATCTGCCAATTTATTGATTTACACACCACGTGCTTCATCTAAACTTGTTGTTTGCTTGTTTGCTTGCTTGCTTTCTTGTCGTCATATTGATAGGGATGGAAATACACAGTCTTATCCGGCCGTGATTTCATTTAAAGTCCCAAAACCCCTCTTTCTCTCGTAATATGTCCTATGTATGACTAATTTTGGGGGAAAACAGATCATTCAGAATAGATTTTCCTGAATGACCATTGCTTTTCCAAGACCTTCTGGCATCAAAGGTATTTACACATCTAGTTGAAAAAGCTGGACCTTCAGCTCATGTCCAATGATAGCCTTTATTAACTCTTACTGAATCTGGGCCTTAAGATATGCTATGTTATAGGGTACATATTTGTGTTAAAGAAATGTTAACTTTGCTTAATCAGTATCATGAAGATTTACCATTTCTCTTGAATTCCTCTAGACATAGTGCTGTGCCTACAGCCTCATAGTTTGCATGTTTGCAGTGTGAAATCTAAGACACTGCTGCCTCTGACTGCTTGGTGTGAGAGATTTGGAGTGAACTTGGGTGATATCACTATTCTATATTTTTCTTACTGGAGGCTCTGACATATGGAAGAAAACCATGTATTAAATAAGATGGCCTCCTCCACACAGTGCAAAACAAGATATGGTAAGTCAAAGTGGGGGAATGATCAATTGCAGGAAGACCACAGGCAATACTAGTGACCTATTCTTTGTCCACTACCTGCCTTTTTTGGGACACAACTTTCAGATTTCAATTCCTCTTTAATTTATACAAACAATACAGTGATATTTGGTTTAGTTAGCTAAAAGGCTTTGAACCTATGAATTATTAATAGCTGTATTTTATTCTTCAAGATTTACCATAAAAATAGCTTTTACTATAATACAACCAAGTACTTCTAGGGCTTAACATATGTTTCAAAGAGAAAGTAAGACGCCAGAGTCTTTAGGTAAAAAATATGTATATCATATTAAATATGCATCAGGATATATTCTTTGAAAAGGAGGGTAGCGGTAGGGATTAAAGTAATTCTTAAAAGCTTATTGATGATTAACCAGTTGTAAGAAGTCTGTAAAATACCAGTGATGGGATTAGAGACCAATTAGAAGTCACCAGACAATCAGAAAATGCTGCATATAAAAAAAGATTATTTGCTAACCTGCGCTGTGAAGCTGTGAAGTATATGAATAAATAAAACTTCACTCAAAAACAACTTCAATCAAAACTTTTCATTTTGTGTTTAAATCCATTTTAAAGCAAACTTATGGTCCATGGATAGTAAAATAGAAAAAAAGATACTTATTTTGTGTTGAACCTGCTATAATATTTTTTTTCAAACTGTGCACTATAACGTGTGGCATGTGAGTTGTATTCTTTTATTTATTACAGGTACTTATATTGCGCTGTCAATTTATGCAGCACTTTACCTAAATATTTTACATTGACATCAATTCCTGCCCTCAAGGAACTTACAATCTAAGGTCCATATCTCACATACACATACTAGGGCCAATTTAGAGAGGAGCCGATTGACTTTGTAAGTCTTTGGAGTGCGGAAGGAAACCAGAGTGTCTGGAGGAAATCCACACCAGCACAGGGAGAACATGCAGATTCCAAGTGATACGATTTATCACAATTTCCATGCAGAAAATAAGTGAAGTGACTTTTTCGTGCTCCCCCTTAGGTTTATGCACTCACCAGAAACCCCTACCCCTGCAGGGGTAAAGAGCATGTAGTCAGATATTCCTCCGATCCTGGTGTTCCAATAATCAGTATGACCTCCTGCTCCGTGGCGTTGCTTGTGCAATAGGATATCAACATGGAATTAATAATCAAAGCGGGCACTCATAGCGTAAATCCGATAAAATCAAAATTTATTTGCCAAGAGTAAAAAGTTTTTCAATAAAAAGAAGGGGCTCCAATTACCCCAATTCATATGAGCATACAGACAATTTCCTGGGTCTGGGCAGCGTGCGTTCCACAGACCTTAGCTAGAAAACCGGAAGTTCCGGGAAAATTGCGATGATGTGTACCAAGTCTTGGCAAATAAATTTTGATCTTACGCTATAAGTGCCCGATTTTATGATTATTTCCATGTGGATATCCTATTGCACAAGCAACTCCACGGAGCAGGAGGTCATACTGATTATTGGAGCACCAGGATTGGAGGCATATCTGACTACATGCTCTTTACCCCTGCAGGGGTAGGGGTTTCTGGTGAGTGCCTAAACCTAAGGGGGAGCACGGAAAAGTCACTTCACTTATTTTCTGCATGGAAATTGTGATAAATCGCATCACTTGGAATCTGCACAAGTCACTTTTGGGAATATGGACTTTTATTGTGGATAATATTATATTTCAGACGTGGACTCAATATTGACTTAATTTATTACATTTTTTCCACATATACAGTATCTCACAAAAGTGAGTACACCCCTCACACTTTTTTAAATATTTTATTATACCTTTTCATGTGACAGCACTGAAGAAATGACACTTTCCTACAATGTAAAGTAGTGAGTGTACAGTTTGTATAACAGTGTACATTTGCTGTCCCCTCAAATGAAGTCAACACACAGCCATTAATGTCTAAACCACTGGGCAACAAAAGGGAGTACACCCCTAAGTGAAAATGTCCAAATTGGGCCCAAAGTGTCAATATTTTGTGTGGCCACCATTATTTTCCAGCACTGCCTTAACCCTCATGGGCATGGGAGCCCTTCCCCTAAATGTTTCATCCATTTATAAGGTGAGCCTTTGCTTTTGTTTTGATGTAGAAGAAAACTTGTTTTGAAGGGAAGGCATGTTGATGAACTATGTAGAAAACAGGCACATAGCTTAATAAGGGTGGTATCTCCTTGCCTGGGTTTCCCAAACTCAGTAAAAAAAAGCTTGACAAATTTGGGTCAGTCGGATCATGGGTGTCTAGAGTGTCTATAAGTGCTACTGTGGGTTTCCATGCTGTTAAGCCTTGGCACCCAACCTATGGCATGTTGGTTGTTGACTGCCCCTTAGCACTTATTGTGCGCCCTTCAAAACCTTTGCAGACAGTACTCTATGTTTTCCTTATGTGTTTATTCAAGTCAGTGGAGGAAAACTTTCTGGCTTTAAGTAGTTAAATGGTTTGGTTTACTTTTTCAGACTATCTCACTTTTTTGTGACATATATCACTTTTATATTTTCATGTTTTTCCCTCTGGCCTTTTAGAATGGATCTTGCTGTTATTCCGGTAATTTGAGCTGTGAGTAAGCTGTGGGGAGAACCAACGTGGAAGCTTGGATTTGTAAGGGGGTTCTCTCTAGCAGGCTCTAGGGGCTATCTTTGGCAGTCTTGTAATGTGTCTCCAGTCTCTGACCATCTCCAGTATGTATGTAGTCTTTGACCATCTCCTGTTGTATGTCTGGCAGTTTTCTGTAGCATTGCATTCTCTAAATAGTAGGCCCTTTGGCATAGCTCTCAACTTTCCTTCATTTTAAAGGACTGTCCTTCTTTTGAAAGTCCCTCTGTCCCTCTTTACTCCTCAGTATTCCCTCTTTTTAGTCTGATATATCGACCTCTATTAAAATAATGCATTATTTAACTACCAAACATGTTATACCACACTTAATCATTAATTATACCTCTAAATTATTACATTTGTTTTTTTAATAACAAAGTACAAAGGTAAATAGGGGGTGAAAAAAGTTATTGTGAATTTGACCAATCATTTTTTACGTATGAATTCTTTTTGTGCTCTTTGCCTAAAAAGTTTGTGGTATAAGGTGTCCCTCTCTCATTTCATAAAGTTGGAAGGTATGCCTTGGGTCAAGTTAAGGACCTTACTTAGGGCATCCTATAGCAACAAAGTAAATCATCAATTTAAAGTTTTGCTCTTATTGAGCCATGGGCATTAATTTGAAGTTGCCTCCTCATATAACAGCTTCCCTTTTTCTAGAAAAAAAAAAAAAAATTCAACAAGTTCTTGAATTGTGTCTGATGGAGTTTGTGACCATTCAGCAAAAAGAACATTTGTGAGGTCAGGTACTCGTGAAGGATTAGATGACCTGACGTGCAACCAGTGTTCAATATCATCCCAAGGGTGTTCAGCAGAGTTAAGGTCAGGGTTTGTGCAGGCTTTGTGCGCAGTCATCCTGGAACAGAAAAGAACGTTCCTCAAACTGTGGTAGCAAGGTGGGAAGGGCACAGTTGTCTAAAATACCAGTGATGCTGACTCCCTCCTTTCCTCTTCATGTGGGGGATGTTTCAGAATGGAGAGTGGTAGAAAGGGCTGGTAATTATGTAATTTACCAAACCCTTCCTTTTCTAAATGAACGCAGTGAACACACTCACTCACTGTGTTCATTCATAACTGAAGCATAGTAAACTGTTTACTGTGCTTCCGTTTGTGAATAGACAGGAAGCCGCTCAGAGCACTATCCTGTTAATTCTCTATCTCATGAAGCTGAGGCTGCAGAGAAAGGCATGTGTGTTTGAGCTTTGGGGTGCACATCCTAATGCAATAAGCTGCACACACCTATGCTTTGTACAGTATGCTATATCAGTAACACCTGAACTCTCATATGTAGTAGACACATTGTGAACTGTCAGTGCCCTATACTACAGTTTCACATTTTAGCACCTCCCTGCTTTTGTCCTTAAGGCTGCTTTCACACTGAAAGCGCTGGCCATTACCAGAAAAGCATTACTCGTTTTAGCAGCGCTTTACCGCTGTTTAAGCGGCACTTTTGCAATGCTTTTTGGCCGCTAGCGGGGTGCTTTTAACGCCAAAAAAGGGGTTAAAACTCTCGTGTTGCGGCTCTTCCAATTCACTTTTCAGGTGCTTCGGAAGCACTTGCTATTCATTGCAATGGGCAGGGGCGTTCTGGGAGCACTGTATACAGTGCACCCAAACCGCCCCAAAGGTGCTGCTTGCAGGACTTCTCTGAACATCCCGCAAGTGCACCGCCCGGGTGTGAAAGGACCCCTTGTAATGAATGGGAGGCAGTTTTCAGGCACTTTACAGGTGCTATTTCTAGCGCTAAAATGCCTGAAAAACGCCTCAGTGCCTAAAAGTAAATATATACATTGCGGGCTGGAAGAAAGGCATTTTTCAGTATTTCTATGACCAAGGTCTTCACACAACGGAATGGGAGCTATACTAGGGTCGTAATATAGTGTTAATGATTGTCAATATTTGTATATACTCTACTGAGTGCTGCATTATATCAATATGATATAAATTAAACTCTTGGCATGAACAATTATACCTGTAAATGATAGAGTTATAAAGACCAGTATGTCTAGTAGCAATCTACCAGAAAACATATTCTGTTCTCAGAAATTTGCGTATACCTAAGAAGAAATCAAATGGCTGCAAGAAGATTTGTGTTACAAATGGACCCTCCTAACTAAGGTATCTACAATGGAGCATAATTCAGTGGAACATTTCCAGTTTCAGCTGTAAAGGAGCCAAACGAATTGGAATGTCTGTATGGCTCAATAATAGTTGGCTCCAAGATGTAACGCTATTTATTAATGTATGTTAACAGTTTTTTTTTTAACGTGCTTCTATCAATATTTGTTAAATATGTATGTACATGTGGGTTAAAATATTAGCTTGTTATGTATACTATGAATGTTGTGCTTTCTTTCTCTTAATACAATGCTACAATTGCTGTGTTTTACTGTTACCCTTAAAGTGATTGTAAGGGTACGTTTTTTTTTTTTATTATTTAAAATAACAAACATATCATATGTACCTCCACTGTGCAGCTCGTTTTGCACAGAGTGGCCCCGAACCTGCTCTTCTGGGGTCCCCCGGCAGCTCTCGCGGCTCCTCCCTGCATGAGATAACCCCCTAAGGGAAGCACTTACCTGAGGGGGTTACCTTGCGGGCACGCTCCCGAGTTCAGCATTTGGCATCCATAGCCACCGAATGTATGACTCGGCCCTGCCCCCCTGGCGCCCGCGTAAATGGATTCGATTAACAGCAGCTGGAGCCAATGGCTGCACTGCTATCAATCTATCCAATCAGGACACGAGACACCGGCCGGAGCTGGTGTGCTTGTTTCCGTCATGCAAATTTCAGAGCTCAGGTAAGTATAAGGGGGGCTCAGGGGCACTACTGGATTGAAAAATGTTTTTCACCTTCTATGGATCACAGGAGTGCAATTCGTTTTCAGCAGAGAGCGGGCTGAAGTCCGCTCTCTGTTGAAGTCATGGATGTCACGGAAACCGCATAATTGCAACAATAAAGTCTGGATCCGCCAGGTGCCTGGACTGACACCCGGCTCAGCCTCTCAGCGAGCTGCTGAGAGCCTGAGCCTGCTGCCCCCTCTATAGCCCAGCACTCCAATGAGCGAGGAGGGGGCAGAGCAGAGAGCTGTGACTGACAGTTTACAGCTCTCTGTTCTCATGGAGCTCTGAAAAACAAGTAATCGGTGATGCTCGATCGCTCGGTTCTCAGTGCAGGAGCGTCGGGAGAAAGATGCAGCATCGGACCGATGCTGCATCCACCGAGGTAAGTATGATTCTAAAAAAAAATAATTCTTTACTTTTAAGTTAGTTTAACCACTTAAGGACCAGAAGGAATTTGCCCCCTTAATGACCAGGTCATTTTTTGCGATAAGGCACTGCGTCGCTTTAACTGACAATTGCGCGGTCGTGCGACATTGTACTCAAACAAAACTTAGGTCCTTTTTTCCCTCAAATAGAGCCTTCTTTTGGTGGTATTTGATCACCTCTGCGGTTTTTATTTTTTGCACTATAAACAAAAAAAAGCGACAATTTTGAAAAAAAAAACCAATATTTTTTACTTTTTGCCCTAATAAATATCCCCCCCCCCCCCCACCAAAAAAAAATATAAAAAAACGAATTTTTTTCCTCAGTTTAGGCCGATATATATTCTTCTCCATATGTTTGTTAAAAAAATATTACAATAAGCTATATTGATTGGTTTACGCAAAAGTTATAGCGCCTACAAAATAGGGAATAGGTTTATGATGGCATTTTTATAATTTTAATTTTTCTTTACTAGTAATGGTGGTGATCTGCGATTTTTTAGCGTGACTGCGACATTGCGGAGGACAGATCGGACACTTTTGACACTTTTTTGGGACCATTGACATTTACACAGTGATCAGAGCTAAAAATAGCCACTGATTACTGTATAAATGTCACTGGTAAGGGGTTAACACTAGGGGGCGATGAAGGGGTTAACTGTGTTACCTAGGGAGTGTTTCTAACTGTGGGGGGATGGGACTGCCTGGGGGAGGAGACCTATCTCTGCTCCTAAACAGTACGAACAGGAGATCTGTCTCTCCTCCTCTGACAGAACGGAGAAATTAGTAAAGATATACCAATATGCAAATCTTGCACCCCAAAAATTCTTATATCTGAAAGCTGTAAATAAAGAACCTGGATATTCAAGCATTAGAATGAAGTGTAACTCCCATTTGCGAAGTACAGCTCATTACAGCATGGCATCTGCCAAAAACAGGTTACGGAGCAGACCCTCCACCAGCAAACCACAACCCAGGGAGCCAGATTGTACCAAGTGAAGTGGATATTTTCTACCAAATGTGTTGATGAAGATTATCTGTAAAAATGAAATATACTGAGTACACACCTAGGCAATATGGTCAATATATGCTTGTCTATATGTATGTCTATATTTATATGATGTGTGCATATTTATAAAGGATTTTAATGTATTAATAAACAATTTTTGATATATTTTATAATCTCTAGTGGTGATTTTACCTCAATTGCTATAATATAAGTCCTAATATATACATTGGATTCTTTGCTTGTTTCAAACATAATAATAACATGTAAATAGACTTATACAAGATAGTTCATCATGGGGAAAATTATATGACTAACGTAACCCTGTTATAGGGGGGTCATATGAAGTTGCCCTCTCCACTCCGGCTATGGCGCTAACCTGCAGGTAACCAAATGAGCCAGAGCCTTCGCTAAAGGAAGAGTGGACTATGAATTTATAATTGGCAGTGGCTCCACCTAGAACAGGGCTCCAGTGTATGTAGAGATGATCCTTTTCTAGGACAATAACTAACTCACCCAAAATAACTGACAGCAGTAGTCCTAATCACCCCCTTCCTGCCCAGGCCAATTTTCAGCTTTCAGCGCTGTCACACTTTGAATGACAATTGCGCGGTCATACAACACTGTACCCAAATTACATTTTTAGCATTTTTTTTTTAGGCAGATAGAGCTTATTTTTGGTGGTATTTATTTACCACTGGGTTTTTTATCTTTTGCTAAGCAAACGAAAAAAGACAGAACATTTAGAAAAAAAATGTTTTTCTTAGTTTCTGTTATCTAGAATTTTGCAAATAAGTCATTTTTCTTCTTCACTGATGTGCACTGATGAGGTTGAAGTGATGGGCACTGATGAGGCTGCATTGTTAAGGCTGCACTGATGAGGCGGCATTGACGGACACTGATAAGCTGCACTGATAAGGAGGCACTGATAAGGCTGCACTCATGGGCACTGATAAGGCTGCAGTGATGGGCACTGATGAGGTTGCATTGACGAGGCTGCACTGATGAGGCGGCACTGATGGGCACTGATAAGCTGCACTGATAAGGCTGCATTGATGGGCACTGATAGGTGGCACTAGTGGGCACTGATAAGCTGCACTGATCTGCACTGATCATCAGGGCACTGATCATCAGTGCCCTGATGATCAGTGTAAACAATGTGCTGACAGCTTTCCTGTTTATTGGTTTTCCTTTCCTCACACAGAGACAGCGTGATTGGACACAGCTGATCACATGGTAAAGCGTCACTGTGATTGGCCCTTTACCACGATCTGTAATCAGCTGTGTCCCAAGGACACATCGGTCACAGAGCACACCCAAGCTGGGCTTTAGCTGTCTTTCAGCTATATCCTGCATGCTGCATTTTTGCCGCAAGTTTGGTGTGGTAAAAAACGCACCTCCCCATTGAAATGAATGTAAAATGCATCTAAAATGCACCTACAGTTGCGTTTTGGTGGGTTTCTTGAGTCACATGTTCATTTTTTTACAGGTGCAAAATCCACTAGAAACACAACAAACATTTAGCAAAAACACATATGCATTTTTACCGCATTTTTGCAACGAAGCAGTGTGAAAGTGGCCTATGCCTATTGTGCCTAACAGTAAATCCAGCCTCCTTTAAATGTGATATGTTCACAGTGACTGATAGAGTTCCTCCATAGTGTTTTTTTTTTTTTCATGATAAAAGATTTTCCTGGTTTTCATAGGAGATAAAACGCCATCCTCTTTAAATAGGAACTTTATTAGATTTAAAACACTAAAAATATCCCCTTAAACTGTTATTGTTCATCAAAGTGTACAGTTTTCTGCTTGACACACACTATATCATTAAATTCCCAGAGGTCATGCTCTATATTCAGTGTTTTGTTGAATAATATTCTTTAGGGGTAGAATGTTCTACATTTGATACAATGCATCATGTTTGAAGGTATAACACACTCTGGCAGTTTTCCTCGAGGTAACATTGACTTTGGCACAGTATGCTTAGCTTACTTCTTTTGCTGTTACATATTTATGCTGTTTATTGAAGCTGTTGCGGGACCAGAATACCATTTTTGCATTCTACATTTCAAATATTTGAGACTGTGGGGGTTATTTACGAAAGGCAAATCCACTTTGCACTACAAGTGCAAACTACAAATGCAAAATGCACCTGAAATTGCACTGAGAGTGTACTTGGAAGTGCAGTCGCTGTAAATCGGAGGGGTAGATCTGAAATGAGGGGAAGCTCTGCCGATTTTATCATCCAATCAAGTGCAAGCTAAAATGCTGTTTTTTATTCTCCTTGCATGTCCCCCTCAGATCTACAGCGACTGCACTTCCAAGTGGACTTTCAGTGCAATTTCAAGTGCACTGTGCACTTGTAGTGCAAAGTGGATTTGCCTTTAGTAAATAACTTCCTATGTGACATATGGTTTCTGGTAGTTATGGAAGATCAACCCATGGTAAACATCATTGATCAATGTTTCTGTGGGCAGTATTAGTCACAACTATGTAATTATGTGCTATGTAAGATTTAAATCATTATTATTTTTTACAATTGCATGTTAAAAATGTACATGACTGTTAAGAAGCATAGGTATAGAGCCATTAACACAAAATATGATGTATATAGCCATGCCCAAACATGACACAAAGACAGGCGAAGGAAGAACTAAACTCTAAAGCCCCATACACACTATCAGTTTTTCTGCTGATTTTTGTCTTCAGATTTACCAAAACCATGTAGTGCAAGGGCCTGCCTGATTGCATACAAATTGAAACTCCTAAGGTTTGACCTCATATTAAATGGTTTTGGTAAATCTGAAGGAAAAAATCAGCAGAAAATCTGATAGTGTGTAGTGTGTATTAAGACTGTGTCTGGGGAAAAAAAGCAGGCAGAAGGAAAAAAGGACTAGCCATCAGTATTATCTGTGATCACCCTGTAGGCAGGTGGAAGAGAGACAGTTGGAAGAGAGAGTCCCCTTTTAACCTCAGGACATCCCCTTTGTATGTGGGCTGGTAGCCATTGCCCTGCCCTCTACCTTTATATGTGGGTGCCCTGCTGGCCCACTCGAAATCTGCTCCGCAGCCTGGCAGCCTGTGCCCAGCTCTGGGTGCCTGCTCTTCTCTCTCTCTCTCCCATACACAGCCCACTCCTGGCTCTCCTTGTGGTATCAACCAGCTCTCCTTCCTCTCTCATTTCCCTGGCCGCTTTATTCCCAGTTACCTTTCTTCTCCAGGCTCATAGGTAGCTCTTCCTTCTTCCTCTATGCACTGGTGGTGGGGGTTAAAGCCCGGGATAATGATGCAACCAGTCTGCATCCTCATTCTTTCACTTTCCTCTGCTACTCTATCTAATCAAACAGCAGGTGGCAGAGGAATGAGCTAGGGCATGACCGTAAGAAGGGCCAGGCTCTGTGGCTACCACAGCTTGAAGTGGCTGTCAGCCAGGGCTATACACGTCTGAATCAAAATAAAGCTCATCTACTACTTTAGCTTTACTCCACCAGGCAAATGCTCCATTATATTGTTCTATTTATTACCTAGTCAAATTGTATCAAAGGATTACTGAACATTTGAGAAACAGCAAAATGTGACCGCTATAGAGAAATTACTCCCCCTGGGTAACCTCTGGATTATTTTAAAATGGATAAACAGAAAAGCATAAACAACATTTGTCATTCAATTGGCTGGAAAATTCTACCTATCAATTTCAGCTTTAAAACTGCAGTGAAAGATGATTTTTTTCAGTCTCCACTACTATTATGATTGACAAAAAAAATGATTTGTTGATAAAGTTTTCTAGTAAAAAAGACACATACTGTATGTATTGCAAAATGCACGTACTTGCATATTGCTAATGCACAATGCATATTGCTAATAAATCAATATTTGTACGTATCTTAGCACAGATATAATTATGTATTAGGTGTTAGGTCTGTTGTGCTATAATTCTTTTCCTATATCTTTAGGGGGCAACAAAGACATATCTTCTTTCAGATACACTTATCATCAAAGTGGATGGTTAAGTAAATTTACAGGTCTGCAATAATAAATTCCTGGCATATCACAATAAACAGCAAATGCATAATATTTTAGAAACGCTCAGCCTTGTATTATTAAGTATTCAAACAAGTGGTTACTGCCCCCACCTGTAACTGGTCACTGCAGCAAGGACCATTGGAAAGGCAACGCATATGAAAAAAACAAAGAGATTTCCAAGCTCAACTTACCGACCAGTCTGCAACCAACCAAATTGACCTGTCCAACAGTATGCGTTAAAAACAGGTTTTAGTTGCACACATTTGCAAATACATGTGTAAGCCACAGAGCCCCGGCAAGGCACCCCATTTTCTGTGAACCTCTTATTAAAATTAAAAAGCAATCCTTGACCACCAGTCACACAATAAAGGACTTTCTCTTCTGCTTTACATTTGATATTGCTTGGAGTATGAATGGTGTGTATTAGGAGTGGCATTTACAGTACTTGACCTGTGTTGTGCTACGTGAGATTAGCCGTATATGAACAAAGCACTCATTCTCCTTTGTACTAAATGTATGCCCCATACACACGATCGGATTTTCTGACAACAAATGTTGGATGTGAGCTTGTTGGCTGAATGTCTGACCGTGTGTATGCTCCATCAAACATTTGTTGTTGGACTTTTCTCAAATTTTCCACCAACAAAACTTTGTTGTCGGAATTTCCGATCGTGTGTATGGGGCATGAGAAGTCACATCTGTTCAGTGAGTTGGGCTCCATAGGAGGGCTGCCATCCTTTTAGGAGGTGGAGTGGATACACACCTTTTGAGTGAGGAGTGTTTATTTGTTTTACACACATTGGCGTAGACTGGCAGCATTAGAGTTGGTGTAAATTCAGGGGACTGTATTTATGATAGTTGATTATATTATTTGTACTTTTCACTTTCCGTTATCTATAAGATTGTTTTATATATATTGTTTTAATTTATTATTTTATAGCGCTATAGTTAATCATTTATTCTTGGTCATCTTTTGGGGTATATCTACAGCAGTGTAAATTCAGGGGACTGTATTGATTATAGTGGATTACTGTACAGGCAATCCCCGAGTTACGAACACCCGAGTTACGAACAACTCCTACTTACGACCGGCCTCAAATGCCCGCCACTTGTGCTCCACGCTGGTCCTGGATACCTCCGGACACATCCCATACTGCAGTACTACATGTACTGCATGGCCAAAAGAGCCCCAGATAACATAACAAACGCCCTGAACATCCCACATCCATGCACAGGCGGACATTACACTTACGAATGCAGTGTTCTGACCGGAAGTTACAGTTACAAATGCAGTGTTGTGACTTACGAACAACTTCAACTTACGAACAAATCTACAGTCCCTATTGTGTTCATAACTCGGGGACTTCCTGTATATTGTTTGACTTTGCAATTTATGTTATTTATAAGATTGTTTTTTTATATTTTTTAATGTTTATTTTGTAGCGCTATATTTATTAATTTATTCTCTGTCATCCTTTGGTGTATATCTACAGCAGACTTTGAATGGAGTATATACAATATATGGCACATAGTATTGCTCTGTAGTGTTGTGTGTATATATAGGGTTTGTATTGTCAGGAAAGTACAGTGATGTTTAGCATGCATGAACCTAACATGGAAAAATAAACTTGATGCTAGGTCCACTATAACTAGCGTAGTCAATTTTACAACATACAGATGGTTGGTATAAGTACAGTTACATCCCTCGGGTTATAAAACAAAAATCATTAACTATTAACCTAAATGTGGCAATATCATTGAAAAATGAATACTAGGCAATAAATTAATTGCTAATATAATCCAGGAAACTTTGCAGATCCGATAAAGTCAGGGAGTACCAGCAGACCTTTAATTTGAGTTTTATATAACCCAATGCTGCCAGAATTAACAGGATTTTCAAAACAGTTCTAGCTGGGGCCACAGTCTTTTCCTCAAGATTCAGTGCTGTGCAGCTTCTACCTCTGAGAGCTCCAGAGGGTGGTGTTTGGAACCCAGGGACTTGTGGTCTGCACTTTCATAGGCTCAAATTCAGGTTCTATCAGAAAAGAAACATGTAGCATACAGCATATGTAGGAATGATAGATGGGCAGCCAGAATCATACAAATGCTCAGCTAAAAGTTAGAGCAGCTCAGGAGTTAGGCCTAAACTTTACAAGAAAAATATGCTGTTGCCAAGGAATCCATTGTGAGATGCAGAATCTAGAGCAGGAGTATACAACCTTTAGCCTGGAACACACAATTTTTTTTTTCATTTAACCTAGTGGGCTGAACGAAAAAAAAAACTGACAGATTGCTGTACTAACATCCTCACCCAGGACACACTGGTCAGGCCGATTTTTGGCTTGTGTGTAGTACCCAGCATTAGAGAGGTGGAGATTCTACATGGACAACATGAAAGAGATCAATGATCGAAGCCTCTGACCAAGCACCCCCAGTATGTTTCCCTTTTCCCCCTTCCCTACTGAGTACCTCTTTTCCACATTTGCCTTTATTACTTTTTTGTTTACAACCTTTTTCCAGCAGTCTTTGGTCTGGTCAGAGGATGCCACATGTCACTATCCTCCAGTGAGGACCAGGTCCTGAATGCTGCAGCATTTTCCTGTGAGTTGAGTTAATGACATGCCCCAAATGGGGTTAATGATGCTGGCCATCATTCAATCTGAAAGAGGACCAGCACTGGATGTCAGAGCAGGTATGGTGTAGGTAAATTAGCAAAAGCTCTTTTTTTTTCTTAACTAGTCTAGGGAATTGCTTTAAAAATAAATATGATGGTGCTGGGCTTAACACCTTTTAGAGTGAAACACCTCAAGGCATTATCTGAAACCAGTTGATGTTTTTGTCTAACAATAAACACTCTGATTTCTGCATACGGGCCCACATGGACCATTTCTTCTCTTCCAACTTAAGAGGTAGGTCATGTTCCATGAGGTAGATTAAATGCCTTTTTCATCTTTAACTTTCGTGTACTTGATAAATTCAAGTGGAAATCAAGGTAATTGTTTTTATCTATACTCAATCAGCGCATCTTACCATTTACTTATCGCTCTACAGCTATCATTCTTGATATATCAGGCACTAAATCTCAGTTCTGATCAGGGTAACAATGCCTTTGGGCTGTGGAGGTGGCACTGCAATAAACTAGCAGTGATTCTGCCTCTTCTGCTCACAGTATACACCAGAGATAGAAACCTCCTGTGACATCAGAACTTCTCCTATAATTGATAGATGCTGACTAGATACTAGATGCTAAACTAAATCACATATTAAAGCAGTGGTGCCAAACAGAGGAGGGCCTCTTGACATGTGCTGCTCTGCTGAAAGTGGTCCTTTGGACCATTTTACAAGTTCACTTCAATCAATGAATGGGTCAGAGGAAGGGGAGAATCAGGTTGCATTGCCCAAGTTTATGTTAGGACTCAATCCAGCCCAATGCTAACCACAACGTTTCTTGACAAGTTTTGCCTTCACAAGATGTCTTTTAAGAACATTTTATTTACCACCAAACAACGATGCTTTTGCAATGTAATTTTTCAACATTACAATCGATTAACTCTTGCATTTAACTTTAATAATCATTCTGATTTGTGCATGTTAAAGAAAATCACTAAATAAAGCAATCCATTGACTTTACTGTCTCTTTTTATTCCCAGGGGAGCTTTCTCCATTGTCCGTAGATGCGTGAAAGTTTTATCTGGGCAAGAGTATGCAGCAAAAATCATTAACACCAAGAAGCTTTCAGCTCGAGGTGAGTGCAGGCTGACAACCTTTAT
Organism: Lithobates clamitans; assembly: GCA_037952925.1. Taxonomy (NCBI): domain Eukaryota; kingdom Metazoa; phylum Chordata; class Amphibia; order Anura; family Ranidae; genus Lithobates; species Lithobates clamitans. The sequence goes on along the minus strand of JBBGZY010000573.1, from coordinate 5,778,727 downwards.
TTCTTTCCAGCTGCCTTTGCCTGATAAGGTCACAGCTCCATATGGAATAAATCTAGATCTTATCTGTTTAAAAGAAATTAAAAACCTACTGTAGCTGTACTGGATAGAGAACGCCAGGGGTGTCATGGTGTTGTGTTAAATAAATAGTAAGAGGAAAAGACAATAGGAAAGGAAGGATAGTTATTAATACAAATAATAATAACATGTTATCTACTAAATAACATACAAAAAGGATCAGATTGGATGGGTCTTTTCAGATATCCCATATATTGACATAGATGACTATATAAAACACATTTTTATTTAAAACATATCGCACAAAAACTAATAAAAACACAATATAAAGCTGTACAAAATCTATTGGGTACAATTAGGACTAAAGAAAAACTGTTCTGACGTGTTTTTAGAATTGCTTTCTTTCTCAGGTGTGCTGAGAATATGTAGAGAAACCCCAATAGATCACATGACAGGAAGCTAAAAAAATCAAAGTTCAACCAATGTCTCCTTTAACAGGATCTATGGGTACCATTACAGATGTATAAGAAGTAGTCTCCCACTCACACAGACCATAGGTGCCAAGCTAGACACTAGAGCAGGCTTATCTCATTCAGAGTATGCACTGCCAGTAAGGGATCTACAAACAAAATTATATACCAGGTGCATCAGTCCAAAGGGACATTTTGGACTAATGTATTTTCTGTGCAGTGAATCCTACTCTCCCTGTTGGTGTTCTTACAATGCCTTTATTTTGCAGTGTGTATAGCTGATCCTCTTTGGTGAAGTTCTTGTCCTCTGTCTTCTTTGTAGCGTGTGTTTATCCTGTCCTCTTTGTTGGAGTTCTCCACATGTTTCTATTTTGCAGTGTGTGTATCCTATTCTCTTTGTTGGAGTTTTCATTCTGTCTCTTCTTTGCAGTGAGTGTGTATCCTATTCTCCCTGTTGGTTCTCTCGCTATGTTTCTACTTTACAATGTGTATATCCTATCTTCTTTGTTGGAGTTTTCCACATGTCTCTATTTTGTAGTGTATATATCCTATTCTCCTCGTTAAAGTTCCCTTCTTGTCTCTTTGTATAGAGTGTGTTTTCGACTTTCTAGTGTGTGTACTCTATTCTCCTTGTTGGCATTCTCCTCCAGTCTCTTCTTTGCAGTGTTTGTATCCTATTCTTCTTGTTGGTATTCTCCTCCTGTCTCTACAATGCCACATGTACGTAGGCAGCCCTGATTTGGCTATGCTGGCTAAGGGTACCCCTACCATCCTCTGGCAACATGAATGGGATAGGGTATGCACATACCTGTATAAGGGAGATACTGTGCCATTTTATGTCACTCACATTCTCCTGGGCTGAGGCCCTCCTCCAGAAATAAGGAAGGTTCACACATACAGCCTTTTATCATTCTTTACTGTGACAGAAGCATAATGCACAGTACTTTACATCACAGCCTTCATATCCACACTTTTAGTCCTGACATACATATTCTGCACAGTGCATCTCCAACTGCAGGTCACCCATAGGTGGGTTCTCCAAATGAGCTTGTACGGGCCTATCCTGAAGGGTTCTCTTCCTTAGGCTACAGGCTTACCTGTTAGTATACCAGGAGTAGCCTATATCCATCACACTCTGCACCAGGCTCTTCTGGCTCTAGTCTATATAGGGTGTACTCACTCCACCTACTATACACATCCATGGGAGGGACCACACTAAAAGGGGTACTAACCCCCTATTTAGTATTTACATGTGAGTATCCTCCTATTCTTGTTGAGTTCTACACCTGTCCTAGGGCTTATATTGCAGCCCTCCCCGAAAATCTCAATAGGTCTTATTTTCAGAGTAGGGGAAACACGGTAGCTTAATTTGATGTTTTTTCGTTTTTTTAGTATTTACTTCAACTGTGATCTTATGTATTTCAATTAAATTTAAATACGGTTATTTTAGTGCATTTAACACGATATATGGGGTTTATAGAATTGTGAAATTGTAACAGGCTTTGTGAAAGCTATTTGCATTAAGTTGTTCCCATTAAAATACATATCCTAAAAAAGGCCGTAAGAGGGGACAATCCAGAGAAACTATTAAGGAAGCTTTGGGTTCTTCTCAAAGTGTAATGACAAATAACACAGTTTTTCTTTAGTCCTAAAACCCAACCTAATCTCCAATACCTCTCACATTTTTTTAACTATTTCATGCAGGAATTAAATATAAAATAAGTTAAACATTAGGGATAAATCTCACACATGATTATTTTATTTCAACTTCTACAAGGCTGTGTGGTGACTAGACACATCTTCATGCCAGGAGTGTTATACAGTATAACACACTATTCTGAAGTCTAGCATTGAAGATTAAAGCACTTCAACTGAAGCATTTTGCTGATGAGAATATCTGATCCCTAAGAACATTCTGCTTTTTGCTTAAAGTTTTGACAAAATGAACAATTTTTATGCAGCTTGTCTGCAGATCTTCAGAGCCTCAGCACTAAGTAAACCAGCACAACACAGCTGATCATGGGCCAATCTGATATGGGGACCTCTTCATAAAAGTTTCCAGTAATTTTTCCTATGGCCTAAATTTGTGTTTGTGCATCTTTTTTTTTTCCTTTCACTGCATAAGCAATATAAAAAAAAAAATCAGCTGAACTTTAACCAGTGAAAGAACTACCTCCACAGTTCATCCTTATATGCATTTCCCAAAAGGCCTTCATGCACCACAGTGTGCTCAATATATAAAAATGCTGTGCTAAGTGCTCCAAGCAAGTGCCCACAAATGTCAGCTGCTGACACCATTGTCCTCCCCAATCTGTCCTGCAAATGGCAGGAAGAACCCAGCACTACATGCGTAGTATGTTCGCTCTTGTAGCTTGGTGTTTTTGCAAGTAATGTAATTGCAAGTGCAGGAGAGTGTAAAAGGAAGCTTTTGGATATCCAAAATGATTGCAATATCTGGGTGATAACATGGATATAACTAAAACCATAGGGTGTAATAGCAAAATCATTTTTGGCCCATTACTCAGTTCTTACGTTTTTTCAGTATATATTGTGGAGAGGCGACCCCGTGTAATGGTGTATATGAGCAGTGTAAGCCTAGATTTGTCAGGCATGCTAATTACACACCTGTGGGCTGGCTTCATATTTCTCCCAGGAAGAGAGTTCTGGGCTCAGACTTGGAGACAGCTCTGCCCGGCAGACAGGAGGTCTGGCCTAGGAGGTCAGGAGGGTCCCAGTAGGAGACGGCTCCAGGAGAAAGAGACAGGAGGTCTCGGAGTCCAAGGCTGCAGGTGGCAGCCTGTGTGTGCACATCTGTAGCAGGCAGATGTGACCCGTGACCGAACAGCACAAAGCTGACAGTGAGTAAGCCAGGAGGCTGAAGTGTGTGTTTATACTGTGATGGTGGAACCCCCTGTGAGGGAAGATTACTTTTTGTTTGAACTTTTTTGTTTCCTTTAAATAAAAGTAGGCTGCTATGCCCTTAAAAACGCAGTCTGGAGTGGCACATTTCTGTAAACTGCATGCACCACTTGAATCTAATCACCCCAAACATTTATAATATATACAGTATATATATATATATATATATATATATATATATATATATATATACAGTATCTCACAAAAGTGAGTACACCCCTCTCACATTTTTGTAAATATTTTATTATATCTTTTCATGTGACAACACTAAAGAAATGACACACATTGTTACAATGTAAAGTAGTGAGTGCATAGTTTGTGTGTAAATTTGCTGTCCCCTCAAAATAACTCAATGCCGCTGGCAACAAAAGTGAGTACACCTCTAAGTGAAAATGTCCAAATTGGGCCCTTAGTGTCAATATTTTGTGTGGCCACTAAAATTTTCAGCACTGCCTTAACCCTCCTGGGCATGGAGTTCACCAGAGCTTCACAGGTTACCAATGGAGTCCTCTTCCACTCCTCCATGATGACATCAGCTGGTAGATGTTAGAGACCTTGCGCTCCTCCACCTTCCATCTGAGGATGCCCCACAGAGGCTCAATAGGGTTTAGGTCTGGAGACATGCTTGGCCAGTCCATCACCTTTGCCCTCGCTTCTTTAGCAAGATAGTGGTCATCTTGGAGGTGTGTTTGGGGTGGTAATCATGTTGGAATACTGCCCCAGACCATGACACTCCCACCACCATGCTTGACTGTAGGCAAGAAACTCTTGTCTTTGTACTGCTCTCTTGGTTGCCGCCACACACGTTTGACACCATCTGAACCAAATAAGTTTATCTTGGTCTCATCAGACCACAGAATAGGGTTCCAGTAATACGTGGGGACGGAAAGTATTCAGACCCCATTACATTTTTCACTCTTTGTTATATTGCTAAAATCATTTAAGTTCATTTTTGTCCTCATTAATGTACACACAGCACCCCATATTGACAGAAAAACACAGAATTGTTGACATTTTTGCAGATTTATTAAAAAAGAAAAACTGAAATATCACATGGTCCTAAGTATTCAGACCCTTTGCTGTGACACTCATATATTTAACTCAGGTGCTGTCCATTACTTCTGATCATCCTTGAGATGGTTCTACACCTTAATTTGAGTCCAGCTGTGTTTGATTATACTGATTGGACTTGATTAGGAAAGCCACACACCTGTCTATATAAGACCTTACAGCTCACAGTGCATGTCAGAGCAAATGAGAATCATGAGGTCAAAGGAACTGCCTGAAGAGCTCAGAGACAGAATTGTGGCAAGACACAGATCTGGCAAAGGTTGCAAAAAAATTTCTGCTGCACTTAAGGTTCCTAAGAGCACAGTGGCCTCCATAATCCTTAAATGGAAGATGTTTGGGACGACCAGAACCCTTCCTAGAGCTGGCCGTCCGGCTAAACTGAGCTATCAGGGGAGAAGAGCCTTGGTGAGAGAGGTAAAGAAGAACCCAAAGATCACTGTGGCTGAGCTCCAGAGATGCAGTCGGGAGATGGGAGAAAGTTGTAGAAAGTCAACCATCACTGCAGCCCTCCACCAGTCGGGGCTCTATGGCAGAGTGGCCCGACGGAAGCCTCTCCTCAGTGCAAGACACATGAAAGCCCGCATAGAGTTTGCTAAAAAAAACACCTGAAGGACTCCAAGATGGTAAGAAATAAGATTCTTTGGTCTGATGAGACCAAGATAGAACTTTTTGGCCTTAATTCTAAGTGGTATGTGTGGAGAAAACCAGGCACTGCTCATCACCTGTCCAATACAGTCCCAACAGTGAAGCATGGTGGTGGCAGCATCATGCTGTGGGGGTTTTTTCAGTTGCAGGTCCAGGATGACTGGTTGCAATTGAGGGAAAGATGAATGCGGCCAAGTACAGGGATATCCTGGACAAAAACCTTGCTCAGGACCTCCTACTGGGCCACGGGTTTACCTTCCAACAAGACAATGACCCTAAACACACATCTAAAATAACGAAGGAGTGGCTTCACAACAACTCCGTGACTGTTCTTGAATGGCCCAGCCAGAGCCCTGACTTAATCCCAATTGAGCATCTCTGGAGAGACCTAAAAATGGCTGTCCACCAACGTTTACCATCCAATCTGACAGAACTGGAGAGGATCTGCAAGGAGGAATGGCAGAGGATTCCCAAATCCAGGTGTGAAAAACTTACTGCATCTTTCCCAAAAAGACTCATGGCTGTATTAGATCAAAAGGGTGCTTCTACTAAATACTGAGCAAAGGGTCTGAATACTTAGGACCATGTGATATTTCAGTTTTTCTTTTTTAATAAATCTGCAAAAATGTCAACAATTCTGTGTTTTTCTGTCAATATGGGGTGCTGTGTGTACATTAATGAGGAAAAAATGAAATTAAATGATTTTAGCAAATGGCTGCAATATAACAAAGAGTGAAAAGTTAAGGGGGTCTGAATACTTTCTATCCCCACTGTACATGTCCTTAGTCTGCTTGTCTTCAGCAAACTGTTTGCGGGCTTTCTTGTGCATCATCTTTAGAAGAGGCTTCCTTCTGGGATGACAGTCATGCAGACCAATTTGATGCAGTGTGAGGCGTATGGTCTGAGCACTGACAGGCTGACCCCTCACCCCTTCCACCTCTACAGCAATGCTGGCAGCACTCATACGTCTATTTCCCAAAGACAACCTCTGGATACGGCGCTGAGCCACGTGCACTCAACTTCTTTGGTCGACTATGGTAAGGCCTGTTCTGAGTGGAACCTGTCCGGTTAAACTGCTGTATGGTCTTGGCCACCGTGCTGCAGGTTAGTTTCAGGGTCTTGGCAATCTTCTTATAGCCTAGGCCATCTTTATGTAGAGCAACAATTCTTTTTTCAGATCCTCAGAGAGTTATTTGGTATGAGGTGCCATGTTGAACTTCCAGTGACCAGTATAAGAGAGTGAGAGCAATAACACTAAATTTAACACACCCGCTTCCCATTCACACCTGAGACCTCGTAACACTAATGAGTCACTTGACACCAGGGAGGGAAAATGGCTAATTGAGCCCAATTCAGATATTTTCACTTAGGGGTGTACTCACACTTTTGTTTCCAGCGGTTTAGACATTAATGGCTGTGTGTTGAGTTATTTTGAGGGGGCAGCAAATTTACACTGTTATACAAGCTGTACAATCACTACTTTACATTGCATATATATATATATATATATATATATATACGCAGTATACTAGTATACTTTATATAATCTACTTCACCATTCATACATTGATCATAAAGGGATTAAAATAGGACTCACAGTCAATGACACATGGTAGGCATTATATAGCTACATGCTGCCTGTTTAGACCTGCAATCACAGTAACTGGCAGGGGCATAACTTCCCTTGGAAGAAAGGGAAGCTGCCCTTATTCCCAGCAACTACTGCACGAGGCCGTTGTGTGATCTTTTAGTAATTTTTAGATGTGGTGGCATTGATGTTCTCCAACCTCTGAGGATGTCCCCACCCAGGGACGAACCACGTTCGGGGTCAGGCATAGGCGTGACATCATTAGGCACATCCACACAGTGGAATACTGAGCAGAGGCCGTTTTTGTCTCTGGTTTTATACTGATGGTTGAAGAAGTGGATCCAGTTGTATACATGATTTCTTTATGCCAGCTTTCAAGTTTTTATGTATATTTATGTACAGTATATGTTTATGAGTAATAAAGAATGTCACAGAGAGCATGATGTGGTGTTGCTGCTTTGAGGATTTCTCGCCACAAATTGGAGTGGATTGAGGGCATGCATGTGAGACTAAACTGTTGGGGAGCAGCTTGAGGTGACACTAAGCGTTATACCTTTGAAGCCATTAAACCTCTTATAATGTGGAGGTTTCTATGAAGGTGTTGGAAGTGGTACACACTGCAGTATAAGGAGCCCGTGTCTGCAAATACACTCTGAGAATTGGAATTTGTTTTTCTTCACTTCATGAACACTTTTTCACAGTGGACTTTGGTGGAAGATTGCTTGAAGACTGCCTTTATGTCCTCTTATCAGTTTTATTTTCACAGTATTATTATAATGCACATCTGTTGTATTCAACTGAATTGTTGTTAAGCGTTGCACTATTTATTTATTATTTTCTTTTTTCACCATTACCTGTGCATGATACACAGGAGAGTGCTGGCAAGCTTTCACGTATTGACATGTTTCATTACACTGACACATTTTTTGCTATATTATTATTATTATTATTATACAGGATTTATATAGCGCCAACAGTTTACGCAGCGCTTTACAATATAAAAGAGAGATATATGTAATTAAACACTATTATTAAAAACATACTGCTATAATTCTTAAATCATAGGTAAGTAATCAGTAAACAAACACAAAATACACAAATAAAATTATACAAAATTAAAGCAAAACAATAAAAAAAAAATTACATACAACATATGTTAAGAAAGTGCAAAAAAACATGCAACATAATTGGAGGAACTTTTAAATTAAGATGTGGGGGGAGGGATCAAAGCAAGGTATAAATGCAGTGAGCAAGGGTCAGAGTGTAAATATGGGAAAAAAGCTGGTGGTGGGGAAGGGGGTTTCAAACCAGATGATAGAGAAACTAAAGTTCTCAAGGCTAGGGAATCAAAAAGTGTTCAAGGATAAAATGTGTGTGTGTACAAAATTGAAAGGTATGTGAACAAATGTTAAAAGTCTGCTTAAATAAAGGAGGAAATAGAACTGATACATGAGGAGGATTTTGACTTTGTGGGAAGATCGTAAACCTGGTTTGACAGCTCACATGACAGCTTAGAAGACCAAGGACAGTATAGGAGGGGAGGGGTGTGCTTTTATGTAAAGCACAATTTGATAGTGAATATGAGGGATGACATTGCTAATGGGCATGGTGAGAAGATAGAATTTTTGTAACTAGAGCTTAAAAGGGACAAGACAAACAGTAAATTAATTGTGGGTGTATGCTATAGGCCCCCTAACATTAAGGTGGAGGAGGAGACCCAGCTAGGTTCACAGTTAGAGATAGTGGGGAGGCAGGGCACTGTATCTTGGGGGACTTCAACTATCTTGATACCGATTTGGCAGACAGAACTGCACACTCAAGGATGGGTTGTCACTTCTTGAATTTAATGCAGGACAATTTCTTGAGAGAGATCGTGGAAGCCCCAACTGGAGATAATGCTCTGCTGGACCTACTAATTACAAACAACACAGCGCTAACTACAGATGTAGAAGTAAGGGATACCCTAGGTAACAGTGATCACAGTGTGATTACATTTGCTGTAAATTATAGGAAAACGATACATGAGGGTGGGGCATGAACACTAAAATTTTAAAACAGCCAGCTTTAATAAGCTGCAATCCATATACTACATGACACTAAATGGGATCAAATTCTTGCAACAAAGAACACTGAAGAGAAGTTGTTCTTTAAAGGCATATTAAACAGTGTCCTTCGTAAGTTTATTCCACTGAATCCAAAAGTCCTTTAACAAATATAAGGTTGAAGGGTCCTCATAGGCTTTCCAAAACTAGAAAGAGTGCAATAAGAAATGCAAGTGCTATCAGGGCAGCTAAAAAAGATTACAAAATACAATTTATTAAGAAGAGTCTTCAGACCAATTTTGTTAAACTTGTTCATAAATTATATGGAGGTCGTTGGAATAAATAGTTCAATCTCAGTGTTTGCTGAGGATACACATCTAAGCAGGGCAATAACTTCACAACAAGATTAGCAACTTTAGAAGAAGCCCTAGTTAAAATAAAGGGGTAGGCAGCTATACGGCAGATAACATTAAATGTAGAAAAATGTAAAGTAATGCACTTGAGAGCTAATAAAATGCATGCACGTTATACGCTAGGGGGAGAACTGTTCTGTCTCAAGGAGCAGAAAGCTAAACCTTCTCATCCCAATAACTGTAGATACCATATTTCTTTGATCTCATTTTTATTAGAACAAGCCAGATGAAACTACAAAATTACAGAAATAGACCTCAATAAGTATAATATTACATACGATACAGCATAGATTGCATAAACAACGATATACAGTACAAGATGAGATAATAAAAACGTACTTTTTAAGTTCTGTAAGGGGTGATGGCGATAGATAGAGAAATACATGACTTGCTTCTTGCAATGTGTTGAAAAGAATGGTGGATGGTTGACTTCCTGTCTACACAAAATTCCCTGCTTGCTGATAACTTCCTATTGCACATACAACAATTAACAGAACTGCAGCAATACCAAAAAGGAACGCTAGATGGAGCCTGCGCACCACATATGATTGTCTTAAGTAAATTACACATTTGCATGTAAATTTAACAACACAGGTACAAATAACCAGTATAAAACATCAGCAAGATATCTGGTGGACAGAACAGTCCTAATATATGACAGACTTGGCAAAAGCATGCAATGCCCAGCTGCAGCAAGCAAAACCAGCAGATTATTTGCATAAATTCAAAAGGAGATACAATTATAATTCCACCACTTTACAAAACTCTGGTTCACCTGCATCCTGCGTATGCCTTCCAGTTCTGGTCACCAATCCTCAGGAAGGATGTGCTGGAACTGGGGAGTCCAGAGAAGGGTAAGAAAGCTAATAAGAAAGCGTTATAAGGAATGACTACAAACATTAAACTTATTCTCCCTGGAAAAGGTGACGCTTAATGGAATATGATAGCGATATACATCTTTCTAAAAGGAGACACTAGCATGGGGGGGGGGGGGTATTTTAATTTGAAAGTCTCTAAAGAAAGACAAACGGCCACACAATGAAGTTGGACCAAAAGGGTTCAATCTTAAACTGTGAAAGTGGTTCTTTACTGTAGAGTGGTAAGGATGTGGAACTCTGCTCCACAGTTGGTGGTATTAGCGGGAAGTTCAAATATGTTCAAAAAACTAGATGTACAGTATTTCTTATCAAACACAATGCACAGGGATAAGCAACACAGTAGTCACACACACTCACATACACACTCAGGTTGAATTGGATGGATTGGTATCTTATTTAACCTTACAACTATGTAACTATATTAACAACATTTACCTTGATCCTGACAATGCCCTAAATCCTGACGACTCAGTGAACCAGTATCTAAGACTTGTCCCTTAAATTAATCTGGATGAGTGTTTATGCCCATAAACACTTATGGCCATGGAGGCAACCTTCTCCCACCATGACCTACCAAATCACTTATCTTCTCTACTGCCATCTCTTCCAAATCTTCATCATTGTATTCCTCTGGTATTATCAGAAGCAACATAATACAACCTGCAGATACTAAACACAACTAAAAATCAGCATAACCCACCTTGTGGAAAATGAAACTTGTATCCCTTCTCTCAAAACGCCACACTTACAGCACCTAATTGGCATAAACCAAAACTAGAGAGGGTGAGTGGTACAGATTTCCCTTCCACCAAAATGGCAGCTTCCTGACGGATACTACTGGTTTTACCCTCCATGCTCTGACCCTCTAATTTAAACCCATGGCTGAATTAGCCTGAACATCTCCACCCTTACATTAACTAGCAAGGAGATAGACTCTCACCAGTTCTTAACCCTAGAAACAAAAAAATTAAAAGTCAGCAGCTATAAATACTGTAGCTACTGACTTTTAATAATAGAACACTTACTTGGCCAGGGATACAGCACGGTCCTCACCCGAGCCAGCTCTTTAGCCATCTTTGGGTCTAGGCACCAGCATGTTTATGTTGGGAAGCTGGCTGTGGCTGCTTGTGGCTTCACAGCTGGCTTCCCATTGTGCATGTGGGAGGCACACTCTGCCTTGTAAATGGTCCCGCAGGGACCTCTGATGTGTCCTAGAGGGCTACAGAGGAAGAAGGGGGGAAGAACTTTCACTTAGATTGCCACGGCAATCAAACTGGAAGTGGGAGCTGGTACCTGTCAAAACCAGGTACTCGCTCTCCCCACAAAAAATAATGTGCCAAAACTTAAAGAGGAGGTGTGGGGGTGAGGAGGCAGACAAGCGGAACTTTTTGGGTGGGTGCTAAGTTTAGGTAAATAGATTTATGCCACGTACACACGGTTGGACTTTCCGGCATACTTGGTCCAGCGGACCAGAGTGTGCCGGACAATCCGCCCGTGTGTAGGCGCCGGCGGACTTTTCCGGCGGACTTTTTCCCAAAAGCCCGCCGGACCTAGATTTGAAACATGTTTTAAATCTTTCCGTCGGACTTAGTTTCGGGCGGAAAGTCCGCTCGTCTGTGTGCCAGTCCGACGAAAAGCCCGCTCGTGTGTATGCTGGTCCAACGGACCAGATACGATGCGAGGGCAGGGTATTGCATTTCGTGCTCGCTGCAATAGGAAAAACAAATTTTCCTATTGCGGCGAGCGCGGGCATACCAGGCCCTTAGGTCTGGTATGGATTATAAAGGGGAACCCCCCTACGCCGAAAAAACGGCGTGGGGTCCCCCCTAAAATCCATACCAGACCCCGATCCGAGCACGCAGCCTGGCCGGTCAGGAAAGGGGGTGGGGACGAGCGAGCGCCCCCCCCCCCTCCTGAACCGTACCAGGCCGCATGCCCTCAACATGGGGGTTGGGTGCTTTGGGGGAGGGGGCGCCCTGCGGGGCCTCCCCACCCCAAAGCACCTTGTCCCCATGTTGATGAGGACAAGGGCCACTTCCCGACAACCCTGGCCTTTGGTTGTCGGGGTCTGCGGGCGGGGGGCTTATCGGAATCCGGGAGCCCCCTATAATAAAAGGGGCCCCCAGATCCCGGCCCCCCACCCTATGTGAATGAGTATGGGGTACATGGTACCCCTACCCATTCACCTAGGGAAAAAGTGTAAATAATAAAACACTACACAGGTTTTTAAAATATTTTATTAAACAGCTCGGGGGGGGATCTTCCTCCGACTTCGGGGGTCTTCTTCCGGCTTCGGGGGTCCCTCCGGTTCATCTTCTCCCGGCGTCCGGTTGGTTCTTCTCCGCTCTCTTCTCCCGGTGTTCCAGTTCTTCGGCCGGCTCCTCCTCTGTCTTCAGGTAGCTCTCTTGCCAGCAGAGGTCCGGACTTCTGGGCTTCTTGTCTTCTCTTCTCTTCTCCAGATGTTGACACGACGCTCTCTCCGGCTGGACTGCTCTCTGAGGGCTGCGTTGTGACTTATATAGGCGGAGACCCCGCCCCCTTATGATGTCACAGTCCCTGGGCATGCTGGGACTGTGACGTTTTAGGGGGCGTGGTCAACATCACCCGGTGACCACGCCCCCTAAAACATCACAGTCCCAGCATGCCCAGGGACTGTGACATCATAAGGGGGCGGGGTCTCCGCCTATATAAGTCACAACGCAGCCCTCAGAGAGCAGTCCAGCCGGAGAGAGCGTCGTGTCAACATCTGGAGAAGAGAAGACAAGAAGCCCAGAAGTCCGGACCTCTGCTGGCAAGAGAGCTACCTGAAAACAGCGGAGGAGCCGGCCGAAGAACTGGAACACCGGGAGAAGAGAGCAGAGAAGAACCAACCGGACGCCGGGAGAAGATGAACCGGAGGGACCCCCGAAGCCGGAAGAAGACCCCCGAAGTCGGAGGAAGATCCCCCCCGAGCTGTTTATTAAAATATTTTAAAAACCTGTGTAGTGTTTTATTATTTACACTTTTTCCCTAGGTGAATGGGTAGGGGTACCATGTACCCCATACACATTCACATAGGGTGGGGGGCTGGGATCTGGGGGCCCTCTTATTATAGGGGGCTCCCGGATTCCGATAAGCCCCCCGCCCGCAAACCCCGAAAACCAACGGCCAGGGTTGTCGGGAAGAGGCCCTTGTCCTCATCAACATGGGGACAAGGTGCTTTGGGGGGGGCCCCACAGGGCGCCCCCCTCCCCCAAAGCACCCACCCCCCATGTTGAGGGCATGTGGCCTGGTACGGTTCAGGGGGGGGGCGCTCGCTCGTCCCCACCCCCTTTCCTGACCGGCCAGGCTGCGTGCTCGGATCGGGGTCTGGTATGGATTTTAGGGGGGACCCACGCCGTTTTTTCGGCGTAGGGGGGTTCCCCTTTATAATCCATACCAGACCTAAGGGCCTGGTATGCCCCACGATGGGGCTCGCAAGGTGTCAATCTCGCCGATAAAAGCGGCAAGATTGACATCCTTTTCTAGTCCCGTCGCACCTGAGTCACGTTCAAAATGAACGGACTTGTCCGTGTGTGGGCAAGTCCGTTCATTCTTTTTTTTAATCAGAAAGGTTTTTATTTTGCATAAAAAAAAAAACAAATACAGATAGCATACAGATACTTGTACATAAGTCCGTTCATTCTGAAAGTCCGCAGTAACTCCGGCGAAAGTCCGTCGGAAAAACGGGCGGACTTAGCCCGCCGCAAAGTCCAGTCGTGTGTGGGCAAGTCCGTCCGTTTTAAAGTCCGGCGCACCTGGCGGACAAAGTCCGTCAGAAAGTGTGCCGGACCAAGTAGGACAGAAAGTCCGACCGTGTGTACGCGGCATTAGTGTTGGGTTCACACTGGTTTTTTTGGAGCTGCATTTTTGAAGGTAGATTTAGATTTTTTTTTTAAGGTAGATTTAGTTCCCTCACTGTAGTCAGTGAGGCTGTAACTGGTTTGGTAAGGTAAATTTAGTATGTCACTGCAATCAGTGCAGCTGCATTCTGCTAGTAAGGTCTGCTCAATGTGCTCAGCTGCTGCCAGTCTAATAGCTCTCTCTTCATCCAGAGAGCTTGAGAAGTTTCTGGATGATAGGTGTGGAGCTATGCAGATGGCAGTATGAAAATTGATACAGACCTGACCAATTCCAGAGAGACAGGCTCTAAAGGCAAGCTGGGAGACTGTATATATGCTGTGAACACACTGAGCTTAGGGTCTTTTCCTAGACAGGATTAGTCCAGCCTGGAGGGCACATGGCAATATCTGCTGTCCTGAGGCCTCAGGTGGGCAACCTGAGGTAGTGGTATTCTGAGACCCTGGAGCTAGAAAGAGAGCTGGGGCTGTCCGCTGAAGATCTAGTCTGGTATCAATGGAGTAAGGTGTCGTTTAAATTTGGAAAGAGGCAACCAGCTGTCCTTGTGCCTTGTGTGAGTACAGATGCTTCTAAGAGATCTTAGGGACCTGTGCGCTGTTGCCACTCTGGTGCTTGAGAGAGCCAGCTGTGGGTCTAGTTAACTGGTTCCCGACCGGCTCCTGTACTTTTACGTCGGCAGAATGGCACGGCTGCGCAAAGTAACATACCCGTACGTTACTTTGAATCCGCCGCCGTGTGCGCGCGCGCCTGCCGCGATCTCCATGAGTCGGGTCGCGGGTCCCGCGGACTCGATCGCCGCGGGCATACCCGTGATCGCCTCACAGAGAGGACGAACGGGGAGATGCTGTTATAAACAGCATCTCCCAGTTCTGCCTAGTGACAAATGTCACTCGATCTCTGCTCCCTGTCATCGGAGCAGAGATCAGTGACGTCACACACCAGCCCATCCCCCTGACAGTTAGAAATCACTCCCCTAGTACTGACTTAACCCCTCCCCGCCCCCTAGTGGTTAACCCCTTCACTGCCAGTGTCATTTATACAGGAACCAATGCATTTTTATAGCACTGATTGCTGTATAAATGACAATAGTCCCAAAAATGTGTCCGACATGTCCGCCATAATGTCGCAGTTACAATAAAAATCGCTGATCGCCGCCATTACTAGTAAAAAAAAAAATTATTAATAAAAATGCCATAAAACTATCCCTATTTTGTAAACGCTATAACTTTTGCGCAAACGATTTTTTTTACCAAAAATATTGCGATTTTTTTTACCAAAAATATGTAGAAGAATACGTATCGGCCTAAACTGAGGAAAAAAAATGTTTTTTTGTATATTTTTTGGGGATAATTATTATAGCAAAATGTAAAAAATAATGCGTTTTTTTCAAAATTGTCGCTCTTATTTTGTTTATGGCACAAAAAATAAAAATCACAGAGATGATCAAATACCACCAAAAGAAAGCTCTGTTTGTGGGAAAAAAAGTACGTCAATTTTTTTTCGGAGCCACGTCGCACGACCGCGCAATTGTCAGTTAAAGCGACGCAGTGCTGAATCGCAAAAAACGCTCTGGTCAGGAAGGGGGTAAATCCTTCCGGGGCTGAAGTGGTTAAAGGGGACACCGGGTGGTGTTCTGAAGAGCTTTGCCCATGTATTCTTCTGCTTAAAGGGACTCTGCTCTTGTGGTTCTAAGAACGAAGTTTACAGATAACCACTACTACTACTACTACCACCACATTAAAGCTGAAGTCTACTGTTTGCTACAAGCACGGACTTAATATAGCTTGTCCAGAAAGAAGACTTAAATCCTCAAGTTGCACTTATTTTCAGTTTTTTGTATTCCCCTCAATTCCTTCAACCCTATCCAAGTTCCCCAAAAATAAAACAACAAAAACAACACCCTTAGACAAGTCATTGCAGAAATGTGTGGATGAGCCTGTGTGCCTGGCTGCAGGGCAGAGTTTGTGGAGGAGACATGGACAGTATTCCTGCAGCTCCTATGGGAGTAGTGCTAGAAGTATAACAATTAAGACACCTACACTGCCCAATCCCATAAAGCCTCCCTTCTGCTCCTGGCTCCAGGGAGCTGCATTCAAATAAACAACAAGTCTCATCATGCTTTAGCATCCTTTACCTCTGATTGTCATGACATGCATTAATTGTTCCACATCAGCATAAAGCGGAGCTCCACCCTAAAGGTGAAGCTCCGCTTGTTCGCACCCTCCCTCCCCTCCACTGCCACATTTGGCACTTTTTGAGGGAGGGGCAGATACCTGGTTTTGACAGGTACCCACTCTCTCTTCCGTGTAAGATCAGCGATCTACGTGCATTTCTGGCCCCTCCTCCTTCCCCCGGCTGCCTTCTGGGGCATACATAGGTCCCAGAAGATAGCGGGACCATTCAGAAAGCACAGCGAGCGACTCACGCATTGAAACAGTAGGAAACCAGTTGTGAAGGCTTCACTGACAGTTTCCCTTACATAAAATGCCGGTTCCTGCACTCGAAGAGGATTGACGAATCAGCTCAGGGTGCCGACTTTGCAGGATTCCTGGACAGGTAAGTGTCCTTATAAATAAAGTTAGCAGCTACAGTATTTGTAGCTGCTGACTTTTAATTTTTTTTCCAGCCTGGAGCTCCTCTTAACTACAACATGTTACTTTCTTCTGCCTTAAACCATACATGTAGGTTTCAGGTGAGCTGCAGCTTTGCTAATTTCCAAGCTGGTGAAAAATTTAACAGTAGCAGTGAACCAGAGTGGAAGGAGACAGCAAGCTGAGCAAGATCTAAGCTGTCAGTGTAGGTTTAACAATGTATTCTTATCCTTGTGACACAGGACTTAGGAATTACAGCACATTTTGACAGCTTGTACATCACCAACCTACATCTTCTATCTATGTTCTAATCATAAACAGCCTCTTATATTATCAGAATCTTACTGCAGGTGTTACTCAAGGAACATAAGCATGAGTTACAATTGGAATGATCCGACTAAAAGACCAAGTCCAGTTAGCACAGTTTTTAAGGTAAAGTAGAAGTACTGTATATTGTAACAAATCATTTTTAGAGAAACTAAAACTCTTTCAAGCAAAAAATAAAGACCACAGGCTCATTCAAAAATCTAGATCAAACATTTTCTTTTTTTTTTTTAGTTTTCCACCCAATCACGTGTGTGGCAGAACAGAAGGTGAGGTAAAATTTCCCAAAAGGGGACACTGCAATACAATTTCTATTGATTTATGTGTTCCTGTTGAGGAACTTATTCCTCACTTCCTGTCCAGTTTACATGTGTCAGCAGAATAGAACTACAAGGGAATTCTTTCCAACATAAAAATATGGAAATCTAACAATGGTTATAATCCTTTCCCATTCTACTCAAAAGTAAAAAAAAATGTTTTGGTTGGAGTTGAGTAAACCCATGGCCAGGCTATGGATGTTCAACAATTCATATATTCTTAATAAGTAGAAAATTAGCTTTATAACAAGCCCCCCTCTTCCTCCCGATAGCTCTAGCCCCAGACACTATGGAGTAATTCATCCTCAAAGTTAATGTGGTTCTCTCAGCAGCTCAACTCTCTCTGCCTCACCCTCCCTGAGCTTCTACACTGCGTTTACAGTAGCTACTAAAAGGTTGGAAGGCTATATTCAATGACTGAATAGTGGTGTTGTTTAGCCACCTTCGAATCCAACAAACTATGCCCCCATGGCCACCCATGTGAATGTAGCCCTATTGCTGGGAGGGAGCAGCAAGGTACAATTGACCGCTAAGTCACTGCTGGGAGGGGAAAAGGATTAAGCAGAGCTGCCGAGTCAATGCTGGGAGGAGATAAGAGAGAAGACAGTGAGGTAAGGTGTTGGGTCACTGATGGGTTAATGCTACTGATAACTACTATACAGTGCTTGTTATTTGCTGAACTCTAGCAAAAGTAGAAGCTCTCCTTTGCAGTGGGACTGCGCTCGCACTGCATGGGTTAAATGCTTATTTATGATGTCTAGGGGAGGTGGAAGAGCAGTTTTACTTTTCCAGTCTGCCACTGGATAATAGGGAAGTGCCACCTACCAGAGAGTGGAGGATCAGGTCCCCTAGACATAAATGAACAGCTAGCTCTTGCAGCCCCCACAGCAAGGGAGGGTTTTTACTTTTAGTTGGGATTTAATAAGATAAATACTTGACTGTCCATAACCAATTGACAGATTCACTTTAGTGCCTTATTCATACAACCACTGGGTGCAGAAGCCCACCCAGGGCCAAAATGGCTTAGAAAAGGGTTGTATGTCTATCTTTGGAGCCTTTGGAATACCCCTTTGCATCAGATAACATAGAGTATTTTCTATAAAACAAATTTGTAACAACGTGTGTATAACCTTATACAGGATGAAGCCTGTGTATCCTTCCACACATAGGCGTTTACAAGCATTTAGAGGCAGAAGAGTTTAGAAGCTGAAAAAAAAAACACTTCAAAGAGGAGAGGAGCGTTCTGGCAGTAAAAAATGCAGAATGTACATAAATCCATGCAAACACATCTAAACCCAACCGCTAGGCTTGTTTAGTGCTTGAGCATTCATTCATTTAATTAATTAATTAAATTAAATTAATATTCTGACCAATTAGATGAATGAACACCTAAATGCGCTTGCAAAAATGCAGCTTTAGGTGTATTTTTATTCCTGCATTTCTTTTGGCAGGAGAAAAGGGATTCAGAAAAGCTGGGCAAGTCTGCATGAGGTCTTATAATAACTGCAAATAGTGTGTGGCTGTTGACTTTACAAGAAAGATAAATGACCTCTTCCGCCTGTAGGTATATGACTACTGTGAGGTCTATTGGTAAATCCAGATCTGAGTGAGTTGTGTTCCATATGGCTTTCAATAGTTTCCTGCTGGGTGGAACGGTTAAAGTCAGTGAGCCTACAGCCTCTGCAGACTTTAGAAATGCTAGCTGAGCAACCTCTGAATGATCAAGACAGAAATATTTTGATAATGTTACATTTTTTTTGAGCCTCTTCAGCTGGCTTCTGCTGCTCTCTGTTTGATGTATTATAAAAGTCTCCTGGTGTTTTATATCTCGCATCATCAGCAGTCCTGACATATGGACAAGATGGCACAATTAGGGGATTACTTGCCAAAAAACACTTGTTTCTCTTAGCCCACTGCATTTGAGCTTATTTCAAACTCCCAGGTATGTGCACCAAAAAATTTGTGATTACCACCAGGCAGCAACATGTGACCAAGTCTGAACTATATTTGAAAATTCAGTGGACTGTGTCAGTAGAGCAAAGATTGGTGTCAGTGGGGCAGTGGACGGTGTCAGTATTTTTTGATTTTTATTATTTATAAATTATTTTTTACAATATTATTTTTTTTATTGATTTTTTAAAATTTTTGTAGGAGTCCCATTATGGGGCTTTAGTGAAATTTCAAGGGTCTGAACAGCCTCTTGATGTCTCACTTTTGAGACAGAGAAAGAAACTGAGGACATTCCACAGTCCCTTTCTCTGCAGCCTGCAGTAAACATAGTTTACTATGCTTTAGTTAAGAATGAAGACAGGAGCAATCGGTGCAGATCACTGTGTTCATTTAGAAAAGAATGAACGGTTAATGAATTGTTTACCAGCCCCTTCAGTGCTCTTGAGAGAAGAGGAGGGAAGCTGGCAGCGTTGCAGGGGGGAGAGGGGAAGCAGGGGGAATCAGCACTGCACAGTGTGACACCCTGTGCGCACGCCTATGGCTGCATCCACTGACAGACATGCTCTCCATGTAAGGTGCCGTGCACACAAATGTTTGCAAGCATTTTAAATGCCCTAGTGTATAAATGGCTAGTGTCCACATTTGGGAAATAGTTGTACATGCTGATGCTTCTGTGCACACATGACTACAGCCAAGTACAGCCATTCAATTGCATGACAGTTGGTACAGGCCAGCTGCTGCTCCCCCAGGCATACTATAGGAATATACAAAGCCTGCAAACATCCATGTTCACGAGGCCTAAGTAAGGTTCCATTTGAATAAGGAGGGTTGTTTCCTTATGCATGACTTTAACAGAATAGGTAATCAATCAAATGATTAGAGAAAATGAAAGGGCTTGTGTGCTGCACATTAGCGCAATGCACTGATATGAAATGCCCCTATTGAAAAATAGATAAAATACACATCTAGTGTGAAGGGACCATAGCTGTAACTTGCAGTTGTCTAAATAGGTGCAAAATCAGATGAAATAATGCAAAACAGGTTCCGGATGGCAAGAAATACATGCATACACTGCAGAATAATGAAAGCTGTACAAACATGGACTCTTGAAAGCAATGTCTCTGTGACTCAGTTGGGCAAACATTAGGCTGCATAGATTAGTCTTTGTAAGACCCTACAGCAACATACAGTTTAGCTGAAAATGACTACTTCAATAAAACAATGGCAATCAGCTACTTACAATTATCTTCATAAACAGTGTCCCTCTTAGTGAAGCCCAGGATAGCTCTGGTTACATCAGTGAGAAGCCGCACGCTAAAGGTTTTTTTTACCTTCTTGCATAGACCTTCAACCTTTAGAACCACTTTAAAAGAAGGTTGAACTTTGAATTCATGCCCTGTGAGAGGACTGTGTATTCCCACATGGATGTCACATTGGGAGCCACTTCAAATATTCTATCAAGTCTAGGTAAAGGGGGGCCTCTCTCCCGTCTGCTGGTCACTTGTCCAGCTACCTGTGCTTCATCAGGTCTGGTGTCTCTGAGCCCCTGAGGTGTGTCCAGGAACCCCCAGAAGTTGTGGAAAAATGAGTTAAAGGGGCCTGAGCTTGTATCTGAGCATGGTGTGTAAATGGGCACTCCCCTACATGATCATCGCAAGATATGTTCTTTGACCAAAAAATGCAATAAAAGCTTTTTTAACCACTTCCCGCCCGCCCTATAGCGGATTGACGTCCGGGAAGTGGTTCTGTTATCCTGACTGGGCGTCATCGCGGCGATCGGTGGAGCGGTGTGTCAGTCTGAGGCGGAGGCTCTTTACCATGTGATCAGCCGTGTCCAATCACGGCTGATCACGCTGTCAATAGGAAGAGCCGTTGATCGGCTCTTCCTCACTCGCGTCTGACAGACGCAAGTAGAGGAGAGCCGATCGGCGGTTCTCCTGGCAGGGGGGGTCTGCGCTGATTGTTTATCAGCGCAGCCCCCCCGCAGATCACCCCACTGGACTACCAGGGATGCCACTAGGACCACCAGGGAAGGGGCAACGTGGATGGCCAGGTATGTACCCCATGGCCATCCACATGTGCCCAATCTGTGCCAATCAGTGCCCACAAATGGGCACTGATTGGCACTATTATGCCAATGATCTATTATGCCAATGCCCAGATCTGCCCAGCAATGCTATATCAGTGCCACCTGTCATTGCCCATCTGTGCCACCTGTCATTGCCCATCGGTGCCACCTGTCAGTGCCCATCTGTGCCCATCAGTGCCCACCTATCATTGCCCATCAGTGCCACACATCAGTGCCACACATAAGTACCCATCAGTGCCACCCATATATACCAATCAATGCCACCTATGAGTGCCCATCAGTGCCGCCTATGTGTGCCCATCGGTGCCACCTATGAGTGCCCATCAGTGCCGCATACCAGTGCCACCTATCAGTGCCCATCAGTGCCACCTATCAGTGCCCATCAGTGCCGCCTATCAGTGCCCATCATCAGTGCCCGTTAGTGCCACCTCATCAGTGCCACCTCATCGGTGCCCATCAGTGCCGCCGTATCAGTGCCCATCAGTGCAGCTATATCAGTGCCCATTATTGAAGAAGAAAGCGTTCTTATTTACAAAAAAATTTAACAGAAACAAAGAAAAACTTGTTTTTTTCGAAATTTTCGGTCTTTTTTTATTTGTTGCGCAAAAAATAAAAACTGCAGAGGTGATCAAATACCACCAAAAGAAAGCTCTATTTGTGGGAACAAAATGATAAAAAAACTGTTTGGGTACAGTGTAGCATGACCGCGCAATTGTCATTCAAATTGCAACAGCGCTGAAAGGTGAAAATTGGGCTGGGCGGGAAGGTGTCTAAGTGCCTGGTATTGAAGTGGTTAAAGATAGTTTGCTGGAAGGTGTTTCATGGTCATGCCACATTATTTTCTGACACAGTACAATTATCCTTCCTGCTGATGCAGCCATCTGATTGTGTGTTGCTGAATCCAATGAAAGTGAATTGAAAAGATAGATAAAGTATTTTGTCATTTAAAGTGTTTTAAAGGACATTTTTTATTTTTTGAATTTACAAACATGTCATACTTACCTGCTCTGTCTAATGGTTTTGCACAGCTCAGCCCTCTTCTCTTCCCAGTTCCTCTGCCAGAGCTTTGTGCCCTTCCCTCTTGCTGAGTGACCCCATAGAAAGTCACTAGCTTTGGGGGCACTCGTGCATGCTCACTCCCGAGACGGCGCTCTGTGTCCATAAAATACAGGCTGTGATTGACAGCAGCAGAAGCCAATAGCTCCTGTTTTTGCATCTCAGCCAATGAGGAGGGAGAGACCTGGGAGAACCACTGCTCTCATGCACATCGCTGGATTGAGATTGGGGGCATTGAATGCATGAAGGTAAAAAAACTTACAGCATTTAGAAACACTTTAAAAGAAGGTTGAACTTTGATGAATCCATGCCCTGTGTGAGACCCGCATGGATGTCACATTGGGAGCCACTTCAAATATCCTATCAGGTGCAGGTAAAGTTCCTGTTTTTTTAAAGTTTAAATGAACTCACCTGAAAATTTTGAAGTGAACATTGACAAACTTTGTCTCAGCTGAGCAAGCCCACTATTTTTTGGGAGGGCGTGGGTACACCATAGGGGCAACATGGAGGACACTGGACACAGAGAGGAGGCCAAATATAGCCCAACTGATATTAGGTAATTTTCTAATTTCTCGAGTATTGTACTTTTTCAGAAAGAGGACCAGAGTATATGGGTTTCTCGTCCTAATCTTCAGTCAGAACTCCCCTTAACTTCTGACTCTGGGGCTGCGTCATCCCAGATACACCATTCTTCTCGGTTTTCAGACGTTTGGCAGAACTGCCCTGGCCTCTTCCAGACTTTCTGTTGCAAAGCCCCATTTACCACACTTGCTCATGGTCTCTAGTAGGGATGAGCTTCGAGTTCAAGTCCAACCCATGTTCAACTCGAACATCGCACGTTCGACCAATCGTTGAATTTCGAACATTATGGGCCGTTTGCGCCAAATTCGAGTGGCGCGTCACGGCCCATAATTCCCTGAGGCATCGCAGTGCATTGCTGGATGATGATTGGCCAAGCATGCACTATGACCTGCATGCTTGTCCAATCACAGCACCATCTGTACAGAGAGCTGTAATTGGCCAGGGTGGCTCAGGGGGTTTAGTACACGCCCCACACTATATAAGGCCGCCTGCGTGTCGGTCTTGTGCAGTGTGTTGCGGCGGCAGCGGAGAGATAGACAGAGAGACAGTGTCATTTGATTTAAGTTAGATAGAGTAGGCAGGCAAGTCAATTAGCTGCACTTACAGTATATTGCGTATATATATGCATCCTAGGTGTTGTATGTATATATATATATATATATATATATATATATATACACTGTATTCAGTTTAGCTAGCTCCGTTCCTGTCATTCTCTTCCTACTGACAGGCAGGCAAATGTTTTTACAGTATTTACAGTACCTGAAGAAAATTGCTGGTGTTCTTCTGATCCTATTAGTCCTATTAGCTACAGTATTTACAGTTAGTGTAGTGCGTCCTCTTCACAGTGTGCACCTAAAGCTACCTGAAGAAAATTGGTGGTGTTCTTCTGATCCTATTAGTACCACAGGCAGTAGCAGTATTTAAAGTTAGTGTGGTGCGTCCTCTGCACAGTGTGCACCTAAAGCTACCTGAGGAAAATTGGTGGTGTTCTTCTGATCCTATTAGTACCGCAGGCAGCGGCAGTATTTACAGTTAGTGTAGTGCGTCCTCTGCACAGTGTGCACCTAAAGCTACCTGAAGACAATAGCTGTTGTTCTGATCCTATTAATACCACAGGCAGGCAGCTACAGTATTTACAGTTAGTATACTGTTTCCTCTGCACAGTGTGCACCTAAAGCTACCTGAAGACAATTGGTGGTGTTCTTCTGATCCTATTAGTACCGCAGGCAGCTGCAGTATTTACAGTTAGTGTAGTGCGTCCTCTGCACAGGGTGCACCCAAAGCTGCTGTCTCTGCACGTTATTCCAAAAGTTCTTTGGTGTGGGCCTTTTTTGAGACGAGTGCATCAGATCCCACCGCTGCTATTTGCAACATATGTCTCAAGTGTATCTCGCGTGGCCAAAACATCATGGGCACCACATGCTTGACCAGACATATGTCGACCTGCCATGCAGTTCGTTGGCAAGCATACCTAAAAGACCCACACCAAAGAACAAAGCGGATCTCTCCTTGCTCCTCATCAGCTGGGATCTCCAACCCCACTATACCTTCAGTCCTCTCTGAAACCTGCACTGAGAGGAATGAAGGTGTAGAATTAGGTGTGTCACAGCCAAGTACTTGCGGGCAATCTGCTATCAGTACACCGAAGTCAGATTGTACCAGGCAGATTTCCCTGCCCCAGCTGCTGCACTGCCGAAAGAAGTTCGCTCCCAGCCATCCACATGCCCGGCGGTTGAATGCTAGCTTGGTTAAATTGCTAGCACTTCAACTGCTGCCTTTTCAGTTGGTAGACTCTGCCTCCTTCTGTGAGTTTGTGGAATGTGCGGTTCCTCAGTGGCCTGTTCCCAAATGCCACTTTTTCTCACGGAAGGCGATTCTGGCTCTGTACCGGCATGTGGAAGGCAATGTCTTGGCATTGCTGGACAGGGCGGTCAGCGGTAAGGTGCATATTACTGCTTACTCATGGTCCAGCAGGCATGGACAGGGATGTTACCTATTTTTCACCGCGCACTGGGTGACTCTTCTGGCAGCTGGGAAGGATGCAGAACAG
The DNA here is from genome assembly GCA_037952925.1 of Lithobates clamitans. Classification (NCBI taxonomy): domain Eukaryota; kingdom Metazoa; phylum Chordata; class Amphibia; order Anura; family Ranidae; genus Lithobates; species Lithobates clamitans. The sequence goes on along the minus strand of JBBGZY010000573.1, from coordinate 5,753,845 downwards.
GGTGCAGTAGTGTTGGAGGTTGTTCTGCCAACACGCCTCCAAAATTCTACTAGTGGTGATTCTGCCACACCTCTCTCCTCCACCACCTCCTCTTCTTCTTCCTTCATGGCCTCTTCCTGTGCTGATTTGTACTCGGAACCAGCGGTGCTCCGTAGGCCTTCAAGGGGCTATGCAAGCACTCAGGCAAAAAGATACCATGCGGTGCTTGAGCTGGTGTGCTTGGGGGACAGGAGCCACACTGGGGCAGAGATTCTGTCAGCTCTGCAGGGGCAGGTTCAGAGGTGGTTGACGCCACGCCAGCTTAAGCCAATTATGGTGGTTTGCGACAATGGCACCAACCTCCTCTCCGTCCTCCGAGAGGGACAACTGAACCATGTGCCATGTTTGGCTCACGTCCTTAACTTGGTGGTGCAGCGGTTCTTGGGCAGGTACCCGGGCTTACAGAATGTCCTGAGGCAGGCCAGGAAAGTCTGTGTGCATTTCCGCAGGTCATATAATGCCAGTGCTCGACTGGATGACCTCCAAAAGGAATTTAACCTGCCCAAGAACCGCCTAATCTGTGACATGCCCACTAGGTGGAACTCAAGGTTGGCCACCAGGTGGAAATCAACGTTGGCCACCAGGTGGAACACAATGTTGGCCATGCTGCAGCAGCTGCACACGCAGAGGGCCATCAATGAGTATCTATGCGACTATGGTACCAGGACAGGGTCAGGGGACCTTGTTTTTTTTTTCCCACGCCAGTGGGCTATGATCAGGGATGCATGCACTGTCCTGTCACCATTTGAGGAGGCCACGAGGATGGTGAGCAGTGACAGTGCATGCATCAGTGACACTGTCCCTCTTGTCCACCTGTTGGAGCACTCGCTGCGTGGAATAATGGACAGGGCACTTGAGACAGAACAGAGGGAGGAAGAGGAGGACTTCCTTACCTCTCAATGCCCCCTTTATCCAGACAGCATTCCTGCGTGCCCGCCAATCACACAGGAAGAGGATGAGGAGGAGGATTGTGTCAGCATGGAGGTGGAGCCCGGAACTCAGCATCAGCAGCAGTCTTCAAGGGATAATTTACAGTCCGAAGAAACCCATGGACTTGTACATGGCTAGGAGTAGGTGGCTGCGGATCATGTCGTCCTTAGTGACCCAGAGGACTCTGGACCAAATGCCTCAGCAAACCTACGCTGCATGGCCTCCCTGATCCTGCAAAGCCTGCAGAAGGATCCTCGTATTTGTGGTATCAAGGGGAGGGATGATTACTGGCTGGCAACCCTCCTTGATCCACGTTACAAGGGTAAGGTTGGGACCTTATCTTGCCTTTGCAGAGGGAGCAGAGGATGAAACATCTTCGAGAGGCCTTGCAGAAAGGTTTGTGCAACGTGTTTCCAGTGCCTAGGAAGGAGGTTACAATTTCCTGGTCCTCCTGGACAACGTGTTGCTGAGGCTTCGGTCACTCACAGAAGGAGCGGTGGAGAAGGTGGCCATCTGACCCATGCGTTCAGGCAATTTTTTAGTCCGCAGCCCCAAGGTCTGATTGGTTCCAGCTACCATCGCCAGCGTCTGATTCACATGGTGCAGGATTACGTAGGGGCAAGATCAGACACCTTTCCCACTGAAAATCCTCTGGGTTACTGGGTCTTGAGGATGGATCACTGGCCAGAGCTTGCACAGTATGCAATTGAGCTACTGGCCTGTCCTGCATCCAGTGTTCTTTCGGAACGCACATTCAGTGCTGCTGGAGGCTTTGTAACCGATCACAGGGTGCGCCTGTCCACCGAATCGGTCGATGGGCTGACCTTCATAAAAATGAATCAGTCTTGGATCACCAGCTACCAAGCACCTGATGCTGATGTAACTGATTGATTTTTTTTTTAATGCGAGATCCCTTCAAGACTGCCTATGCTGATGCTGAGTAACTATCCTGTTATCCTATGTCGCAATCCTCTTCCTCCTCAATTTTCATGCTGATAGCTTGTAAGAACATTTTTGGTTCTGGGCACCGCCACCAGTGCCCAAGGCCCAATTTTTCAGCCCCTGTTTAACAGGGGCTTATAATTACAATTTTTGATGCAATACTTTGCAGCAGGGCTCATTCCTGCGCTCAAACTAGAGTATCTGTAAGGGGTTGCAGTGTTGTGGCACCAGCACCAGTGCCCAAGGACCAATTTTTCAGCCCCTGTTTAACAGGGGCATGTAATTACAATTTTTGATGCAATACTTTGTAGCAGGGCTCATTCCTGCACTCCAACTAGAGTATCTGTAAGGGGTTGCAGTGTTGTGGCACCAGTGCCTAGGCCCAATTTTTCTGCCCCTGTTCAACAGGGACATGTAATTACAATTCTTGATCTAATATTTCACAGCAGGGCCCATTCCTGCGCCCACCAAGAGTAACTGTGAGGGCTTACAGTGTTGTGGCAACACCACCACCAAAGGCCCTATTTTTCTACCACTGTTCAACAATGGCATGTAATTACAATTCTTGATCTAATATTTCACAGCAGTGTCCTGCGCCCACCAAGAGTAACTGTGAGGGCGTACAGTGTTGTGGCAACACCAACACCTAAGGTCCCAATTTCTGCAGAGTATATAGGGCAGGCCCCTACTTTCCAACATCCAACTTACAAACGACTCCTACTTGCAAACGGAAGGAGACAACAGGAAGTGAGATTAAATCTACCCCTAGGAAGTGAAATTCTCTCCTGTAAGAGTTAATATGGGAAACACGTGTCTCCTCTTCACTGATGCTTTATCACCAATCCTTGTTTCACTAAAAACCTCACATTTTCAAAAAACATTTGTCATTGAGACAGAAAGTGAGGTGAAATCTTCTGAAGAGGTGCACAGACAGCAAAACAAATGTTACAGGGGTGATAACCCTTCCCTATGTTTTCCAAAAAGCTTAAAAATAGATTTTTTGGCTGGAGCTACACTTTAAAAATGTACCAGTTCAAAATTACAAACAGATTCTACTTTACAACAAACCTACAGTCGCTGTCTTGTTTGCACCGCCTGTATACTGCTGTTCAGAGTATATAGGGCCAGGGGGCCCCACACCTTTCCTTTTTTTTAATTTGGGTGCAGGGTTCCCCTTAATATCCATACAAGACCCAAAGGACCTGGTAATGGACTGGGGGGTACCCATGCCCTTTGTCTCACTGATTTTCGTACATATTGCCGGGACCCGACATTACATTAAAGCTGCAAGCAGTTTTAAAATACTTTTATTCCTTTACAAATGTCATTTTGTGCAGGGACTGTTCTAAGCACAGGAAACACGCGCCACTTTACAGGCATACTATAGACACCCCCCAGGTACGATATTTAAAGGATTATTTCACTTTTTTTTCACTTTAAGCATCATTAAAATCACTGCTGCCCAAAAAAAACGGCCATTTTTAAAACCTTTTTTTGCATTGATACATGTCCCCTGGGGCAGGACCCGGGTCCCCAAACCATTTTTAGGACAATAACTTGTATATTAGCCTTTAAAATTAGCACTTTTCAAACTTTTCAAACGTTCGAGTCCTATATTCTTCAATAGGGTTCTAAAGTTCGCACGAACTTTTGGTCCATTTGCAGGTTCTGGTGCGAACCGAACCAGGGGGGTGTTCAGGTCATCCCTAGTCTCTAGTTTTAATGGCATGGCTGTTGAAGCCCAAGTCTTAAAGCTGTTGTAAACCTCAGGAATGAACAACGAACAAAGCATATCTCTCTATAGTTTTGTACTTGACTCAATTAATAACCCTAATGCCGCGTACACACGAGCGGACTTTACGGCAGACTTTGCCCGGCGGACTTACCCACGGACATTACGACGGACTTTCAGAATGAACGGACTTGACTACACACAATCCACCAAAGTCTGTCGAATTCGTACGTGATGACGTACAGACGAGCGGACTTTTCGACCGGACTCGATTTCGACGGATTGATTTAAAACATGTTTCAAATCTAAGTCCGTCCAACTTTTGAGAAAACAAAGTCCGCTGGAGCCCACACACGATCGAAATGTCTGACGAAATCCAGTCCGCCTGGGCAAAGTCTGCCGTAAAGTCCGCTCGTGTGTACGCGGCATAAGTGTGATTTTTGTCTGCTGCTTCCTTCCTCTGGTATCAGCATGAATGACTTGTGACATGTTTTCCTGACACCAAGAGAAAAAAGCAAAGTTCTTTCTTGTAATAAAAGAGGTATGGACTCCAGAGAGAGAGATAATTGTATCACTTTACAAATCATTAGTAAGACCTCATCTGGAACACAGTTCAGTTTTGGGCACCAGTTCTCAAAAAGGATATTGGGGAACTGGAGAAAGTGCAGAGAAGGGCAACCAAACTGATAAGAGGCATGGAGGAGCTCACCTATGAGGAAAGATTGGAGGAACTGGATTTATTCTCTCTTGAGAAGTGGAGATTAAGGGGGGAATATGATCAACATGTATAAATACATAAGGGGTCAATATAGTGAACTTAGTGTCTAGTTATTCACTTTAAGGTCATCACAGAGGACAAGGGGGTACTCTTTACGCCTAGAGGAAAAGAGATCTCATCTCCAAATACAGAAACGTTTCTTCACAGTAAGAGCTATGAAAATGTGAAATAGACTCCCTCCAGAGGTGGTTCTGGCCACCTCAGTAGATCGCTTTAAAAAATGCCTGAATTCTTTCCTAAATGTACATAATTTAACTGGGTAGTGTACAAACATTTATAGGTAAAGTTGATCCAGGGAAAATCCAATTGCCTCTTGGGGACCAGGAAGGAAACTTTTCCCCTGATTTAGCAAATCGGATCATGCTTTGCTGGTGTTTTTCATCTTCCTTTGGATCAACTGTAGGTATAGGATTGTGTATATGGGATAGTATGATTTTTTTTCTTCTTTTTTTATTGGTTGAACTAGATGGACTTGTGTCTTTTTTCAACCTGACTAACTATGTATCTGTTTCATCTCTATGTATAACCTGAGGTCAGACACTTCACTGGGTATATGTAAGGATTTACAACCATTTTAAGGGAAACAAGCATCTTGGAATCAGTAATTGCTGTGTTTCTTAAGGTAGCAAAGGTTACTCTCATAAGGTATATCATCATATCTGGAAGACACATTACCATTGCTGTAAACAAAACTATTTCCACCCTCGCCATTATTTTTTGGGTTGCTTGTTTACCTTTGTACAGTCAGGATCAAAAATATGAATGCCTTATGTTGGCAAAAGAACAGATCCAGAATGCCTCCCCCTTCTTGTCTGCTGTATAACCAAGCAATGTCCAGATGTGTCTGTCCCATTGCTAATATATATGGCTTACTAAATTGCTGAAGGCCCTTGTGTAGCTGCATGGTTGAACAAATTATATGTCTGCCCTTTAATCTGTTGTATTATTCCCTGGCCTAGAACAAGGGCGATACAAAAGGATGTCTGATATTTTCCAGCCTAGGTTTCCTGATGCACACTCTCCTCCTACCATCTCTATTTCATGCAGATTGACGAACTGCATGATGGTTGTCTCCAGTGACCTCATCATTAGAAATAAATCGGGATAGTGTTAAGTAGATTTACAAGCCAACAGGATGTTATATTTATAGTGCCACCCCCCAAAGGAGCTGCTTGATAATTGTGGGTTCTCTGGTTGCACCTCAACCCCAAGAACAACCTCAGCCCCTCAACACATGGTAAATAAAATTACTGCAAACACAAGAGCAAAGGACACCAAAAGGAATAATAGAGACTGTAAGATAATATTTTACTAAAGATTATTAAGGCGGTAGTAAATTGCATGTGGTTAGAAAAAAAAAATTCCCTGCAAGGCAATGTCATAATGTGCTAGTATGCATTGCATACTAGCACATTATGAGAGACTTACCTTAGAACGAAGCCCTCCAGCATCACAATATCACCGCTGAGAGGGCTGACATCTTCCCCCGGTCTTCCTTCTGAGTTTGCGGCCACCGGCTACATGAATGGCCGGGGGTTCGATGATGTCCCTCCCACGCATGTGCTGCCTGTAAGCCGGAACTTCAGAGCGTATGCGCCAGTCAAGTCATCAGCCGCATGCACTCTGAATATCTCTAAACTGTGCAAGTTTAGGAGATATTCACAGTACCTACAGGTAAGCCTTACCTGTAGGTACAAGTGGTGTAACAGAGTTTATTACCACTTTAAGTCAACAGGGGACAAAAATGTAAAATTGCAGCATTTAGCATTAACAGAGTCACAAAGATATGCAATAAAATGACCATAACAATAGACTGGATTGTAGGGCCAATGAACCTTAACGTAATTGTGAAGCCACTGTATCATAAACATCCCGTCCCCTTTGTTAGCTAACATTATGTGTTCCAGTGTCTGTGCTGAAAAAAAAAAGCAGATTTATACCTTGTATTAGAGCGTCTCCCGGCGCTCATGTGACTGCTTGGCTCTCTCCGCACCCCAGCTGACAGCTATAGTGGGAGGGACCGAGAACTCTCAATTACATCAGACAGGGAGGAGGGGAGGAGAGAGCCGAGCAGTCACGTGAGCGCCAGTAGACGCTCTGATATAAAGTATAAATCTGAATTATTTTTTTTCAGCACAGACACTAGGACACATAATGTTAGCTAACAGAGGGCATGGTATGTTTATGATACAGGTATTATAGCAGCAGGAAGGGAAGGGGCCAGGAGCAGAGTGGCACAGACTATCTGACAGACAGGGAGGGGTGAAGGGGTGAGAGGAGGACAGAAGAGAGCTGCGGATGACGGAGGCACGTAAACTGACCACGGTGTCAGGGCTCAGCAGCCCTGATAAACCGTGGTCAGTTTACAGGGGGGAGGGCAGAACCAGGTAGGATCAGCTAGGTTTTTTAAGTTAAACAAGGGGCCAAATTACACAGCACAAGCCTTTAAGGGAACAGGATCATTTTTTTTTGGAGTTACAAACACTTTAAGTGGACCTATGATTCCAGGAGCAAGAGGAGGAAGAAAATACCTTTTGTGTCAGTCAGCTCCCTCTAAGGCTTGATGCCACAGGTGAGAAGAAATAACAAACACAAAATGTGAAACCTGGGTGAGAGCTCCCCTTTATATTAACAGATACTTCACTTTGGACACTCTAATCAGTAACAGATTCTGTAGTTTAATTTATTTGGGTGGAGTCCTTGAAGGGAAGATGTCCAAGCTATTCAGCTAGCTATGACGGGGCCCAAAGATAATGCTGTGCAATGACAACCAAGTTGGCAGCAAAGGTAGATAGAGGGAAAAAAAGTTGTTTCCCAATGGATTAAATGAATAAAACTGAGCCGATTCCTCCATCCATACATTTGATCTGTTGTGTCATTGCATTCTGACATTGGGAGTCTCCTCTTGTGTCAGAATACATAGATCGGCAGTAGATCAACTTCCGTTCAACCACAGTGGCCAGACCCTGCTAAGCCAGCTGAATTTTTGATCCATACATGGCCAGCTTAACTAGCCAGATCACCAGATGAAAATAAAGGAAAGAAACCCTAAAAAAAAAAAAAAAAAAAAAAAACATTTTAAAAATTGGTAAGCAGCAATACAATAAATGTTTGCTTTTGGGTTTAATACCCATTTAAAGTTCATTTTGTAAGGGAGAAATGTAAAATTTAAGATGGGTTAGGGCGGAGGGTTCAACATAGGATGGCAGCACCTAGGATTTAGGCAATTGACTGGCAATATAATGAACTTTAAAAAACAGACCTTGCAAAACTTACCATGATTAAATTCTCTTCTGAAATCACCAATTATAGTTAAATACTAGTATTTGAAGAGAAAAATAACTATTTTCCTTAACAAAAACTGTAGCCCTTATCTTTGCTTATATGAAACATTTATTTCTGAGTATGACTTTTTTTCCAACTGGGAAGGACACCAAATTCTAGAACGAGACTGCTATGACTAAACAACTTTAACAAGAAAAACATGACATGTTCTGTTTAATGCAGACATATTTTTTTTACCTTACTTGCCACATCCTGCTGTTCATTGACTCAGCAAGAGAGGGATGATGAATAAAGTTTGTTCACAGATAACAAAGCCTGTTCTGAGCGTTCAAGCTTTTTAGGATCTAAGGGAATCCATGGTCTATTTATAAAGAAGTGAATGTGGTGCTGATCAAGCAGAAATTTTCCAATAGGACAATTGTACAGAAGTCAATCGGTAGATCAATTTTTTTTACAACCACCCTGTCCATACATTGATTGAAATGTAGCCAGTCCCTGCTGAACCTCCAGATTTTGATCCAAGTATGGCTGGCTTAAGCCCTCACTGCTGTGATAGATTGTAGAGGTCTCTAGGGCTGTATGGAGCACAAACTCTATGGTATGCACTATTTGGGGCGTGGTTAGGCATAGCAAGCTTGCACACTGGCACAAGTAGGTGTTCTGTCAACACAAAGTTACTTGCAATAAGACCAATCAGGTTGGCCTGTCCATTTTTCAGGTGGACCCGATCAGAGCCTCAATTTTCCTCTATGGGTAGTTGGATGTAAATTGACCTGTGTCCTTTTACACCTGGCTACCTCCAATCAGAACTGATCTGGCAAAAGGAAACTGAAGGGGATCAGTTCTTCTCTATCTGGCCAGATCGAAGGGCAGTCGGGTGTAAACAGATAGCCGGTCCGTTTACATCCGACTGCTCATAGTGCAGAGCAGGCTGTATCAGTGTCTGCTCCGCTTATGCAGACCTAGGCATTTGGAGATACAATCTAGAAGTGCATTTTGACAGGTCCTTTACTGTTGCTTGGGCAAAATTGCTGCTGTTCTATTAGATTTGCACACAGTTGAGGAGACTTGATGCATCCCCTTAATTCTTTCCTGATTACTAATGACCACAGTTAGAAGAGAGCTTATTGGAAACCATCTGAATGCACTCAATGCACTCAAATTTCCATTTCATTACAATTGGTGCAAGGATTTTTCTACATGGATACCAACCTAATATATTCAATTGTATTATGATAGGTAATTTAAATGTATTAGAACATTTCTACAGAATGATGTCTAGGCTTTTTTTTATATGCAAATTGAAAGACAGTACAAATCACAGCTAGATTTCAGTTGTGGCCCTAAGGAAGATATCTTTCTTCAAAGATAACTGAGCAAATTATACTATTTTAACAAAAAATGATAAAACAGTATTTTTAAGTCAAGTTAGTTAAACTGTGGTACATCATTTTCTATTTTTTTTTTTTGGTTGTATCTTCAGGTTTTTGGTTTTAGCTTCAAGTAGTGCTTTGCTGAACTACACATCCACCTTCCTCTAGCTTGCACCCTCAAACTATCCGTACTCTGTTCTATTGTCATTCTTCACTGTTCTAATGGAGAGCAGGGGGAGTAAAATAGTGTTCAATTTTGATATATGATGATGCTGATTTGCATTGGAAAATCCTTGAACGTGTATGCAGAATCTGACCATCTCATAAAGTCTTCTTAGCGATTTTCTTGACTAAATAGGTGCATTTTAGTTGCTGTTCCTGTTTAGGGCAATGAAGGAGTGGGAGCTGTGCACAGGCAGCTCCGCACTAAAGAAAACAACTTGCAATTGGACAAAGTTTTTTAAATGGCCTGAGAACTCTTGTTGGGGCTATCATGCACTGCTCCAGAGAAATGATATTGTTGTCTGATATGGCCAAAAAAAGAATAGAAATCTATCATAAAATTCCTAAGGGTTTTCCTAATCCCAACTCCAACTCAAACCTTTAAAACATTTTTGGATATAATTTGGAAAGGTACTATACATTGTTCTGTCAAGTTTATGTTGCCATATGGGAATCAGCTGGGGGAATTTCACCTAAGTTCCTGTCCCTTCAACAGCAGGGCAAGAAAAAAGGGGTATGACACAGGAATGCAAAGATAGTTATAGTAACCTGATGGAAGTGCCAACTGTTACCCAGTTTGCTGGAAAAAAAAGTATTTTATTGCTGTCTCTGCCCTCGCTTAAAAAATGTCTTACCATTTTCTGTTGCAATTGAAAGTGAAAGGAAAATTCCCCAATGGAGGACACATCCTTCATATAAAAACCTCTATCAAGCTCATCACTTCCCCATTCTGTCTGCAATTAAAGTGATATTAAAGGTTAAATTAAAAACAAACAAAAAAAAACAACCAACTTACCTGCTCTGTGCAATGATGATGCACAGAGCAACCCCAATCCTCCTCTTCTCAGGTGCCCTGCCAGTGCTCCTGGCTCCTCCTCTTCTTTGAGTGCCCCATAGCAAGCTGCTTGCTATAGAGGCACTCTTACGTGCTTGCTCCTAAGCCCTGCTCTGTGTGTCCATAAGACACACAGAATGGGGCTCAGCCCTGCCCCCACTCCCTGCTTACTGACTGTGATTGACAACAGCGGGAGCCAATGGCTTCCACTGCTGTCTCTCAGTGAGGAGGTAGAGACCCAGGAGAGCAGCAACTCTCGTGCAAGCCCCTGGATGGAAATTGGGCTTGGGTAAGTATTAGGCTGCGGGGGAAGCTGCATACTAACTAACTAATAATTAACTTCATGCTTAGAAATAATCTTCAACCTTTAGAGCCACTTTAAAAAAAGCAGAGGTTGGGCTTTAATTCCTCCCCTGCAATCTCTTGTGTAGAAGCTGAGGGGCAGTTTTGGTTGTTGGTACAACTATTAATAGTACTGTTTTATTATGAGATGTGTCCGGCTTTATTCTGCTAAGCAAGTGCTATATTTGACAAAACTCTCTGATATATTGCTTATAGTTCACAACTACAGGAATCAAAGAAAAGGCAATATTGTGACACTGGGTAGGGATGGAACTCCAACTGCTCTGATTTTTAAGTGTAACAATAAAGCATGAAAAGTACATATATTCTTTTACTGGCTGCATTATTCCTCTGGTTTAACACGTGCACCAGGTCCTATGCTTCCAGCTAGGTTGTCTTGTGGGTATTCCAGCTTTGCCAGTAGGCTCCCCTATTAGAAAAGGGACATCTCACTATAGTGCAAACCCTTAAAGTAGAAGTCTGGTCAAAAATCAACTAACCTTCAAACTATCCTACCCTCATTCTAAGCCCTATGCTAACTACTCTGTAAAGAAAAGATGTGTATACTTACCTAATCTATAGGTGATCTGGTCCTGTCATGTACTTGGGTTCCAGTGCCGACTTCAGTGTAAAGGAGGGACAGCGAACAATGGATGCCCCATAGTAAGTCTTTACAGTAAGTGACATCACCTCCCTCTCCTCCCCCCCTGAAGGAAGGGAACTCATGTGACCAGACTGGAGCTCTGTTAGATTAGGCAAATTTACACATCTGATCTTTACAAGGATAGTTAGCATAGAGCTTAGAATGGAGGTGGAAGCAGGTTTAAAGAGGTTATAATAGTTAAAAGTTTTTATTTACCTTAAAGTATTCTCTGCATTAAGGTAAAAAACCTTTTAATAGTAGCTCCCCCCTGCCCCCACTAAATATTCATCTGACCTTAATCTCAGTACAGCACTGTGCATGTCTGCAGCAGCTCTTTTACAGGCTTTGCTGAGAGCAGTGGGAGCCATTGGCTCCTGCTACTGTCAGTCAAAACCTGAGAACAGAGAGCAAGGGCGAGCCGAGCTATATGCCTGAATTGACACAAATAGACTGGCTCAGGATCAAGCAAGCATAAGTACCCCCATAGAAACCAGATTTATATGGGGGCACTGGTTGGGGGGGCAGGAGCTCCGGTGGGGGTACCTCAAAAGAGGAGGATTGGGGCTGATCTGTGCAAGACAATTGCACAGAGCAGGTAAGTATGTCATGTTTATTATTTTAATGAAACCAATTTTAAAACATAGCTGGGTTTTGACAGAGAAATAATAGTCATAGAGTAAATCACTGCTCGTCCTTACAATTGGAAACTTGATGAGAACTCTTGGTGGCAACTATATTAAACCGTTTTTTACTTATTATTCAGATGGAAAAAGCATCATTCATTCATTAGAGTCCTCCTGATAAGCCTTGAGAACCTGGGTTTGGTATATGCCTGTATGCTGGACACTTATTCTAAGTACTTCACCATTCTGATGGTAACATATTCCCACTATGGTGGTTAGTAATTTTATTTATTACATGCAACCAGTGTGAGTGTGTTTTGGTCCATGTCTTCTGAATATAATGATTTCTCATTTTCGAAACAATACTTTGAATATATTTTGTCCTACTTGGTGGTTCCTTCATTCTTAGCAATGGAAATTGCATGAGGTCCCTCATGCATTCTGTGATGGGCAACCCTAAGCTGGCTAGCGCCCACAGGACTGGCATTATCACACCTGTTTTTTAAAGAGCTCTGGCCCATGTTCAATGTGATATTATTCTCTATAAGTGGATTTCCATCTATATTTGAGAAATCCAATATTTATTATAGTGGATTGTTTCCCTTATAAGTCTTTACATTTTTATACATTTCTGATCATATAGAGACCTCATATCTTGCCCCTCAGGAAAATTTGGACTGAAGCAGTTGAAACACGTTGGGGCTTATTCTGGCAGAATTTATTATCTGAGAAATGTTATTGTAAACGTATTTAACTATTGCCTGTTGTACAAAGGGGCTTTAGCATGCAATATATTGGAACTGATTTTGCACCAGGTCTTGTGTACATTTTAGGAAGTGCTATGTTTTAACATGTTTTTGTATCAAAAAAGTTGTTGCTAAAAATGTTTTATATAATATGATGGTGGTATATACTTGTGTGACTGGATTAAAGTCTCAAGGAGAGAACAAATAGAACAGTTAGGTTTTGATGGGACTTATCCTTTAAGTTGGCTAAGCTGCATGCATTTAAATGCCTTTGCAATAACTATATGTCTTATCTTTTCCAGATCACCAGAAGCTAGAACGTGAAGCACGAATTTGTCGTCTCTTGAAGCATCCGAACATAGGTTAGTCACCATCAGTTGTTATATGTGCAGTACATATACTGTACACCAGGGGTAGGCAACCTCGGCCCTCCAGCTGTGTTGAAACTACAAATCCCATCATCCCTCTGCCTCTAGGAATCATGCCTGTGATTGTCAGGGTCTTGCAATATCTCATGGGACTTGTATTTTAAGAACAGATCGAAGGCTGAGGTTGCCTAACCCTGCTATACACTATCAAGACAATGTACACTTTTTTCATTTGAGAAAAATAGTTAACAGCATCAGCCAGTCCATAAGGGGCGCAGGGGCGCCGCCCCCCTAGTTTGCATGCGGTTTGCATGCGGGGAGCCAGATTCATAGCTTTCTATGAGTTTTTTTTTTTTTTTTCAAGCACAATTAGAGCCTGAGGCTCTAATTGGCTTAAAAATGGTTGTCTCAGGGCTCAGAGCACTGCGCCCCGAACCCAACTACTTGTGACACTAGCGAATCAATATTCGATATTGGTTTCCAGCTTCTCCTCTCGGCCAATCAGGGCTGGAGGTGGAACCGAAGAAGACTGGGTTGGCTGGGAGGAGAAGCCAGGAAAAGCGGACCGGGGTTGGGGGGTTGTTGTCAGCTGCAACTGATAGTTAATATTAAATGATCAACATAGCAGGTATTACAGAATTGTTGCACTGACCTAGGCTTAAAGTAACTATGAAAGTGGAAAATGTAGCACTAAAAATGAAACAGTATTAGTGAACTGTAAAAAACCCATGGGTGACCATGTATATAAATAAACAATGCCAAGTACCATGTATAAATAAACAGTACTAAAAAAAACCTATATAGGTGCATAGATACCAAAAAATGGTAAAATATAAACATAAATAAGTCCCAACAGAATAAAAAATAAATAAAAGGGCTACAACAGAGACCCAAATTAATCAGTCCCAAAAAACAAACAACAGATGTGCCACGAACACAGGGTCATTCATATGCAGAGGCCAGGGGCGGTTGAGTGTATATCTGGAAGAAATGACGTCAGTGGTGAAGTAAAGATGGGTACTCTTACCAGAGCCAGTGGACCTGGATGTCAGAGACACCAGGTCAAACAAGCATAGAAGCACACCAAGGCAGGAACGGTCCGAAAGGTCCAAAGGATCATTCGGTAAGTTCGGAATTGTCAGCAAAGCCTCCAACGGTTCAATGCTCTCTCGATGGGATTGTGATGATAAAAGGGGCCAGCAAGCATTGAAAAACTGGATGGAACAGTCAGACAAGCTCAAAGGCAAAGATTATGTAAAAACAAAAGGAGAGAGCTTTATTTTGCAGTATCCATCTCAAGTATGCCATCACATGACTAAAGTAACTTTAAAAGAGAAGTATGGGTTTCTTTTTTTTTTTAGATTCCTACTTACCTAGGTGGATGCAGCATTAGTCCGATGCTGCATCTGTCCCCCGGCGCCTCTGCACTGAAAACCGAGTGGTCGAACACCGCTGATCACTCGGTTTTCAGAGCTCCGTGAGCAGAGAGCTGTAGACTGTCAATCACAGCTCTCTGCTCATCTCCCTCCACGCTCATTGGAGCGCTGAGCTGTGGAGGAGCGGGGAGCAGCTGTCCCAGGCTCTCAGAGGCTGAGACAGGGGTCAGTCCAGGCACCTGGCAGATCCAGACTCCCATTGTCGGGATGACGCGGACTGATTGATGTACAGTCAGCAGAGAGCAGATTTCAGTCCGCTCTCTGCTGAAAACGGGTCACAGGAGTTCGTGTGAAACGGATCACAGGAGTGCAAAACGAACTGCACTCCTGTGATACATAGGAGAAGCCCAGCCAAACTTGCTGAGCTAGCTGAGCTTCTTCTTTACCCTTTCTGATAAATTTCATATTGTAAGACTCTAAAGGCAAGTAGACTTTGCACATGCAGTTGCACTCAGTTTCCCCAGAGCTTAGTGAATGTGGTGAACCTTCACTTTGTAAAGAATACCCAATCAGGGGCAAGGAAAATAAGAAAACATCATTTTTGCTACATGTTTGGATGATGGAAAACAGCAGAACTTCACTGCATTCACTAAGCTCTGGGAAAAATAAATGCAACTGAACTTACAAAGTGCACAATCTATTTGCCTTTAGTAAATCAACCCCTTTGTGTTTTGAATTTTGATGGTAGCCACAAAGCCATGGATAAACACTTGGTGGGTCTTCTGCAAAGAATTTAGATACCTGTAAGGTCCATTGGAATCAGGGCCACCAACTATAGCTTAATGTAAAAAAAAGTCCATAACCATCTAGAAATCTAGCCAAACATAGTAATGAACTATAGATGAGAACAATAGAATGTTTGAAAAGCAGCAAGTAATGCCATATTTGTATTTCATTACTTTCCCAGAGGTGTATTTCATCATTAATACATTTTAAAAACTAGCAAATCTGATTGGAATCCTCTCTATATACTGAAGCTTTGAACTTTAGTCCTTTGATCAAACGAGTTGAAAGAAGCAACTGTTCTTTTTGCTGATAGCAGTCAATCATTTTCTCACTTTAATATTTGCATTGACATTTGGGAAAAGAAAAAGCAGTATTTGATTGGCTGTGTGGGGTAATCTTGCGGTCCTGTGTGCTGAACTTCCTGATATGAGGACGGCTTAATGAGATCATTACTGTATCTCCATCCTTGAGCTCACTGACAGCTAAATGAGTTTAATGTGAATAAAAGAACAGGTGCATATGGGATAGAAATTTCATTTTATAAAAGCATAAGCTGGAGGGGTAGAGGTGACTGTGCTGTCATCACGTTTGCTGAGAAAAGGGACCTAATTACGGCAGAAGTGACATTAAACTACTTTTTAGTGGTAAAGCGATATTAAACCCAAAACTATGATTATATTGCAGCATTACGTCACGCCAACGTGACTTCATCAGGGGGCTCAATCAGTCTCAGTAGTCCCCTGATGAAGTCATGTGGGCGTGACATAACATGTAGGGCATCCAGGACCAGAAGTTATGTTTGGAGATCAAAGTATGCTGAGTATATGATACCAAAGGTGTTTTTTCTGCTTTTTTAATATAAGAATTATTCCTTTAATAAAAAAGTTTTATTGGGAATATTACATTATGGGAGGTCACTTTGTTTTTACCCTAACATATGGAGAAGCGCATGTGAGGGAGTCTTAAAGGGACCACCACCAGAGGATTTCCAAATCAACTGAAAAGGACTACACAATTGGGCTAGCATCGTTGGAGGATGATTGCTATATGTAATCAAAAGTGTATTTGATTACTCAATAAGGAGAGAATACTGGGAGCACTTAGGTGTCCTGATCGGGTGGAAGTACACCATTTATTTTTATGTTGTCACACTGAAGTTGCCTTCACTGAAGAAAGAGGACTGGGCACTTTATTTATTGTTGGATACGGACTATTATGTACTTTTAGCACATGTGCACTTTACTTTAAACTAATTACTGTAATGCACATTTTTGTGATTTTATCTTTTTGATGACTTGATATATATATATATATATATAGAAAAAAATATATATGGAAAAAAATATATATGGAAAAAAATATATATGGAAAAAAATATATATGGAAAAAAATATATATGGAAAAAAATATATATGGAAAAAAATGTTTTTGCCTTTAATTCTACTTTAACCACTTGCTCACTGGGCACTTTCACCCCCCTCCTGCCCAGGCAAATTTTCAGCTTTCAGAGCTGTTGCATTTCGAATGACAATTGAGCGTTCATGCAACAGTGTACCCATATTAAATTTTTTATAATTTTTCACACAAATAGAGCTTTCTTTTGGTGATATTTAATCACCACTGGGTTTTTTTATTTTTGCTAAACAAACAAAAAAAGAAGAATTTAGAATTTTTTTATAGTTTGTTATACAATTTTGCAAACAGGTAATTTTTTTCCTTCACTGATGGGCACTGATAGGCTGCACTGATCGGCACTGATGAGGCGGCACTGATGGGCATTGATAGGTGGCACTGATGGACACTGATCAGGAGGCACTGATTAGGCTGCACTGATGACTGCCACTGATAGGTTGCACTGATGGGCACTGATAGGCGGAACTGAAGGGCACTGAGAGTTGGCACTGATAGGCAGCACTGATGGGCACTGATAGGCACTGGTAGATGGCACTGATAGGCAGCACTGATAAGTGACACTGATGATTAGGCACTGATGGGCACTGGTAGGTGTCGTTGATTAGCGGCACTGGTGGGCACTGCTTAGCAGCACTGGTGGGCACTGAAGAGGACCGAAATCCCCGTAACAGAAGCCGGTTAACAGCTTTCTTCTTTTTTCCTCACACTGTCAGCGTAAAGAAGGAAAAAGCCGGTAACCAGCTTCCAGGGATGCTGTGACTGGCCCTTTACTCTGATCTTTGATCGGCCGAGTCCCAGGGATCCGACGATCACAAAGTGTGCCGCCCAGGCAGCGAGAGCACGGGAGGATGTCCATGGTCGCCGTCCCAACATTTTAAGCTGCGCTGTAGCTGTCTTTCAGCAATAGGCGGGAAGGGGTTAAAGTGTATGTAAAGTCAAAATGTTTTGTGTGTGTCTGTTTGTGTGTAAGAGTTAACACTAGGGATGAGCCGAACACCCTCTGGTTCGGTTCGCAGCAGAACATGTGAACAGGCAAAAAATTTGTCAGAACACACGAACACCATTAAAGCCTAGGGGACACGAACATGAATAATCAACAGTCCTAATTTTAAAGGCTTATATGCAAGTTATTGTCATAAAAAGTGTTTGGGGACCTGGGTCCTGCCCCAGGGGACATGTATCAATGCTAATTTTTTTTTTTTTAAACAGCCGTTTTTTCGGGAGCAGTGATTTTTTAATGCTTAAAGTGAAACAATAAAAATGAAATATTCCTTTAAATATCATGTCTGGGGGGTGTCTATAGTATGCCTGCAAAGTGGCGCATTTTTCCAATGTTTAGAACAATACCACAGCAAAACAGCATTTCTAAAGGAAAAATTGACATTTAAAACAGATTGCTGCTGTAATGAATTGTCGGGTCTCGGCAATATAAATAAAACTTGTTGAAAAAAACGGCATGGGGTCCCCCCAGTCCATTACCTGGCCCTTTAGGTCTCGTATGCATATTAAAGGGAACCCCGAACCAAAATTTAAAAAAAAAATTGCGTGGGGGTCCCCCTAAAATCCATACCAGGCCATTCATGTCTGATTTGGATTTTAAGGGGAACCCTTTGCCAAAATTAAAAAAAAATGGCGTAGGGGTCCCCCCCAAAATCCATACCAGACCCTTATCTGAGCATGCAACCTGGCAGGCTGCAGGAAAAGAGGGGGGATGATAGAGCGCCCCCCTCCTAAACCGTACCAGGCCACATGCCCTCAACATGGGGAGGATGCTTTGGGGTCTGACCCCAAAGCACCTTGTTCCCAAGTTGATGGGGAAAGGGCCTCATCTCCACAACCCTTGACCGTTCTTATATAACTGAGGGCGGGGCCACCTGTGGCGTAAACGGGTGACCCCGCCCCCCTCTGACACCACGTGGATGCCACGGCGAAGTCCCCGTGGCGTCAGAGGGGACTTGACCCCAGAACTAACAGGAAGGTCAAACGCACAGATTCTCTGCACCAGGAGAGAGACCTTTATTACAGGAAGCTCCTGCACAGAGGTTGCTGGTTGCCAAGCAGTCCCTGACTATTTTAAACAAAGTTCTTCTTTAAGCATATTTCTTGCATTGAAGCGGCTGCACAGTGCAAGAACCAGGAGGTTTGAGCAAGCCACTGCTAAGAGCATGACCAAAGAGTCACCTTCCCTCAACATCCTGTAGGATTTAACGCATACGGGTGGAGGAGCCATGTCTCATGATGTCACCGGCTACTATCCAAGATGACCTGAATGTACTGATCAGGCGTTCGGCACTCTACATGTAAATCTAAATTTTATGCTTGCAACAAGAGGAGGATCTTGTAAGTTTTACTCAATAAAGAGTGTGTTTTTAGATCTTACAGAGAGCACTTAGATTTTTTTTTTTATATGTGCTTGGCTATATGTTTAACCATTGGAGCTGCCGGAACCTCTTTGGATCTGCAATTCCTCGTCCCCGGGCAGTGGGAATCTAAACATTTGACCTTCCTGTTGGTTCAGGGGTCAACTAATTGAGGTAAGGGAGCAATCTGTGTGATGGCGGTGGGCTCATCCACGCAAGGGATTAAAGTTCCTGAAATTTCTCAGTCAAGGGATCCTTTTCTTCCAAGGACATTTCCTATTTCTGCAGGGGTCTGCTCTTCTCATTTGGCTATTTGACATTTATTGTTTAATTTGTATTGTTTTATTTGCGCTGCACTGTTTGTATCTCAATAGGTATTTATTGTTGTCTGTGTCCCCCTGGGGAGATTTATACTCACTATTGACCTTGGTGACCATTGTCTCCAGTACAGAAAGTGTAGGTAAATCTAACATTTGTTGTCACAGGAACAGGAGGTCAGAGGAAATCTTCCAACTGGAAATCTGTTTTGCTGACCACTTTCTACAAGAGGATACCTCTTTACTCAGGAGACAGTTCTTCTTACTTTCTACTGTGCCCTTGGGACAGAACATGAAGAGAACTTTCTCATATCGGACACAGAAACCAAAAAAAGCTGAGGGATGCTTGACCATTCCCTACGCTTTACAAAACTAGAAAAATTCCAGAGAGTACCTGGAAAGTTGTAAATTTGAGTATAGTGGGAGTGGTGTCATATCTCTATAAAAGTTCTCATTGAAAGTTTTCACACCATGGTATAACAAGTAGTAATTAATCTGTTGTGATAGTGATTTATCCCTTCCTGAGACCTCTATGCCTGGGCTGAATATAGCAGAGAAACTCAACATGGACAATGTTCATCAGATAGCTGAATTCACCAAACACTTGAAATATACAAATGTCTTTATTGCATGCTGAACACTGTGGCAATACTATAAAATGCAAAAAAGAGTAGTGGCTTTTCTAGTCCCAATGTGTGTCTTGCAAGGGAGGAAGGATTACAAAAGTCCACAGAGAGGAAAAGGAAATTACCTCACACAAAGGAGAAGGGAATACAAAAAATATCATGCAATCTAAAAAAATGGTTCCAAGCATAATTAAAAAAACCCCCAAAAAAACAACATAGGCTGGATACACAAATACAGCTGCATTTTCCATATACTGCAGAGGCAGCACACATATTTTACTTGACTTGTTCTGTATTGTTAAAGATATTTCACCAACTATCCAAATGGTTTGTTCAGTTCCTCTGTTTACTAAAATAATGGACTGGGGAATCTGTAAAGAGCTACAATTGCGGCAGATGACAGGCTTTTGGCTAAGCTACTGTACGCAGGGGATTTTTAACTGACGCTAAACAATATCCTTTTCCTCCAAAAATACTCCACATACATCCATTACTTAAAGGCACTGTCATTTATTTTTCATTAAATTGTTTCTTACTGTGCTTTTCTTCCTCCTTTTAACATCCTCCTTCTTTTCTGCTTCACTTCCTTTTGTTTGGAACAAGCAGTACACGTTAGTTGCAATCATGTGTAGCACCCTTGTGTTTAGGCAGGGTTACTCCTAAATTTACCTGCCTTGGCTATGTTGAGGATCAATTGATTTCACTCTTTCACTCACTCTTTTGCTGCTAGGTGGCCGGGTACTTGGTGGCATTAGATATGAAAAGGGCAAAGCAAAGTCAGGTTATGGGTATATGGGGTATCTCAGCTAATGGGCATGGGTTTTCTTAAATTCCTTGGCCTGCTGGGAGAACCTATATATTTGGGTGGAGTCAGGTGATCGGTGCTCTGTGCCACCTGGATGGCTGGGTGGATGTGTGTTGTATTGCCTGGGTGGCTAGGCTGGAGTTTGGGCCTATGCCAGGCACATCTGGCTGCTTGGCTGTCTGAGGGCCTATCCAGAAGCAAGAGAGCAGCAGGGTTGGGATTGCGGCTTGTAGTCCAACCAGAAGTGATTGTTCTGCCGGCCAGAGAACCTGTTGCGGTTGGAGGTAGAAGGGAAAGCTGTCGCCACTAAGGGACCGGCCACCTTATTACCAGGGACCACAGTGAGTAGCTGAAGCAAGTACCGGAGCAGTATTCTCACCAACCGAGGACGGTGAAGAATCTGGAAACTTCAGTGGGTATCAAGCCAGGGACCCAGCCAGCGGAGGTGACGCTAGTAGAGCAGCCTTGTGTGTCAAGCCAGGAACTGAGCAGGCCAGTGGGGTGAAGCTTGAGAAGTATCTCAAAGTGCCAAGCTAGGGACCCAGCAGAGAGGCAGGGGAGATACTAATGTGAAGATTGGAAGAGCTCAAGGGATTCAGTGGCAGTGAATCGCTTAGTCTAGTGAGAGACTGGGAGCTCAGTGGGCTGAAGAACTACAAGAAGTGATTGTGGTGGAAGTGAAGGAACTGTTACACTTTGTGTTAGGAACTGTTAAAGACTGTTGCCATAGTAGTCAGCACTCCTACACATGCAGATGTAGCGTCTTGCTGAATGCCTTTCCCTTCATGGCTGTCCTGTTGAAGTCTCTGAGTCTGCCAGTTAATCTTGCAACTACCTAAGGGTGTCCTGGCCCTAACCCTCTCTCCCAAAGATCTGTTAAGAGAAATAAAATCTCTTTTGCATGCAAGAAGTGTCCAGTGCCCAATCAATCTACCTTGCATTACACCCACTATGCCATGCAACACCCCATAAACATAAGAATGTCAGCTATCTCTGGCCCTGGAGGTTCTCATTAGACCCAAGGAGGCCTGGGACCTGGCTACACATGGGCACTGTTTTATGCACACTATAAACCCCATAGTCCCTAGTCCACCTTGGGAGCAAACAAAAGAAGATGGATACATTCCTACATACTATAGAATTTTTCATTTTTTTTTAAATAAAAAAAAAGTTTAGTGTCACTTTAATCTAATCTCATTAACCATATGCTAACAATCACCTCATTACAGTAAACTCATCTCTTCTGGCAGGCCTATCCTGCCTTCAGCTGAAAACCAAATCTTCTACTTTCCTCATCAATTTCATCCCTCACAGTTACTACCTTTTGTTTCCCCAGCCCCTCCCTCTTAGATTGCAAGCTCGCAGGAGCAGGGCCCTTCTAATTGAATTGTATTGTTGTTGTATTGTCTCCCTTTATATTGTAAAGTGCTGAGCAAAGTGTTGGTGCTATATAAATCCTGTATAAACGAATAATAATAATAATAATAATAGCAATAGACTGACACAAAAGATTTGGTATAGCTCAGAGATGACTGTGTTGTTGTTTCTCACAGGCCTCAGCTTGTATAAACACAATGTGAACAGCAATTTTTTACAAAGCATTTGCAGAGCTTTCAGCAAGCTGAACCTTTTTTAAAGTACCATTCAGCTCCAGTTTGAACACAGATCCTAACGGGAGTGTTGATTGCCACTTTAAGCAAGCTGCTAGCAGGCTTCAGCACTACTTGAAGCTTGCTGAAGTCTGCTAGCAGCTTGCCTAAAGTGACAATCAACAACACTTCCATTTAGGCTGGGTTCACACTATCTTCGCATGTGGCTCACAGCAGGGGTCCAGTGCGTCCCCGTTCACCCGTTCAGGTCTGATTTCAGCACAATTTTTGGCTGAATTCAGACATGCAATGGACCAAAAGATGCACAGGACCCATGTGCAAATTCGCACCGGAGCCACAGCGGAGATACGTGAACCTGCTCCATAGAGAGCGGGTCGAAATCTCCTGCTATTGCAAATTGGAACCCGTATCCAATTTGCAATAGTGTGAACCCAGCCTAAGATGTTGGTGCCATTTTTTTATATCAAGGAATTCCTAATCTAGTAATAATCTATACCTAAAAGAAAAAACAATTCTAAACAGGAGCTGAAGGGCACTTTGAAGGCGGACTTTTCAGCTACAAAAGTCCGACAGCCTGTCCGACAGACTTTCGACGGACTTTTAACGGACTTTCTAACGACCAGACTTGCCTACACACGATCACACCAAAGTCCAATGGATTCATACGTGATGACGTACACCAGACTAAAATAAGGAAGTTGATAGCCAGTAGCCAATAGCTGCCCTAGCGTCGTTTTTTGTCCGTCGGACTAGCATACAGACAAGCGGATTTCTGGGTCCGGCGAAGTTACGACGTAAAGATTTGAAGCATGTTCCAAATCTAAAGTCTGTCAGATTTGCGACTGGAAATGTTCGCTGAAGGTCTGGTGAAGCCCACACATGATCGGATTGTTCGCTGGATTTGGTCCGTCGGCGTCCGCCAGACCAGTCCGGTCGAAAAGTCTGACCGTGTGTACGCCCCATTAGAGAAAGCTGTTTGAAGCTTGCTGAAAGCCTGCTGAAGCCTGCTAGCAGCTTGCCTAAAGTGACAATCAGCACTTCTATTAAGATGTTGGTGACATTTTTTTATCAATGAATTCCTGATCCAGTATTAATCTATACCTAAAATAAAAAAATAAAAAAATCTAAATGGGCTGAAAGGAACTTTAATGGCTTAGAGAAAGCTGCTTAACGCTCAGAAAAACTTTGCGAAAGCTTGCCGAAAAAGTTCATAAAAGCTTGCTGTTCACAATGCTTTTTTACTAGCAGAAGCCCATGTGAAGCAGGCCTAAAATTGCTTGCAACTGATAGGGCATATGGCTTTTGTAAGCTACGCAAGCAGCATGCAGTAGCCATCAATCTTGCATAACTGCACAATTCTCCAATCATGTGCGACTGATCGTTGCAATATACTACCGCATACGACTTGTGTAGTTTACACTGCCAGGATCCATTTGTTTCGTCTATTCAGCGATCATTTACTACTCTCAGCAATTATTCACTACCAATGCCAATAATAGGGCTGAGCTATTCCAAGTCTCTTGTGTAGCTTAGCCTATCCTGTAGAGCAGTTGGCCAAACCTGAAAAACAGAGAGGTTATTTTATCAGGGAGAGACATCTTTAGGGACCAATCTCTTGGGACAGTCTCTTAAAACAGAATATAGCAGTATATCACACAGGTAAAAGTTATGCTAATATAAAAACAGAGAAAAATTGCTACGCTGAGCAATTTGAAGGCAACATCATTGTGTCAACTGCTGCAGCCATTTATATTTTTGTTTATTTCTTCTCATTTTCCCCCTTCATAATATTCTACATAAACACAAGCAATAAAAATATTTAATGCACATTAGGAACATGAGCACCTGACAGAGCGGCACAATTTTATGTGTACATTTCTGCTGCTGTGGCAATACTGCTGCACACATACTAGCACATACAGAACTGTGGTGCCAGGGATTTATTAATGTTTCATATCATTTATGAGCAGCCTGTCAGGTTCAATCTGTCTCCCCAACACCAGGCGAGAACCTCTCTCTCTCTCTCTCTCTCTCTCTCTCTCTCTCTTTATATGGGACAGGAGAACTGCCTTTTGCAGTGAGGTTTCCATGGCAACAGAATTCAGAAGCACACATGGAGATTCAAGAGTAGGAAGCGCTTATAAACCTACTAAATAAACCCATGCATATGACAATAAGAAAATAATTCAGAAAGACTATTTAGACCACAACGTGTGTAAATAGGAGTTTATGTGCTAATTAGAGCAAAAACTGCATTATAATAATCATTTCAGTCGATTTCAGTGTTGTATTTCGCACCAGTTTGATTGTAAGCTTACTGGTTTAATTTTAAACACAGCTATCGCTTAAACGTAAGAACAAAAATGTAATATGGCGCAGATTACCAGTCTTTAGATGTGGTGGCTGCTTTTGTTTTTGTTTTGTTTTTTCTTTCTTTTAACCACTTGATGCCCACACTATGGCTGAAAGTCGGACACAGCGCGGGCTTACTTTGCGGGAGGGCGTACATGGATGTCTTCCTGTACTTGCAGACTCCGCTGATCACAGATCGGAGTAAAGGGCCCATCACGGTCCTTTACCACGTGATCAGCTGTCAGCCAATGACAGATGATCACATGATGTAAACAGAAGCTGGTAATCTGCTTTTTTTTCCCTCACACTGACAGCGTGAGGAGAAAAAAATAAAGCCGATTGCCAGCTTCTGTAAAAGGGACTATACAGTCACCCCCAGTGCTGCTAACCAGTGCCCACCACTGCCACATACCAGTGCCCATCAGTACTGCTAACCAGTGCCCATCAGTGCCTCATCATCAGTGCTGCCTATCAGTGCCACCTACCAGTTCCTATCAGTGCCACCTATCAGTGCCACCTACCAGTGCCTATCAGTGCCCATTAGTGCCTCCCATCAGGGCCTATCAATGCCACCTATCAGTGCCACCTCTCAGTGCCCTTCAGTGCAGCTTATCAGTGCCTATCAGTGCAGCCTCATCAGTGCCTCCTGATCAGTGCCCACTGGTGCCACCACATCAGTGCCACTTATCAGTGCGGCCTTATCAGTGCAGCCCATCAGTGCCCATCAGTGAAGGATAAAAAATACCTGTTTGCAAAATTTGATAACAAACTATGAAAATGTTTGTTTTTATTCAAAATTTTCGGTCATTTTTTGTTTGTTTAGCAAAAAATAAAAAACCCAGTGGTGATTATATATCACCAAAAGAAAGCTCTATTTTTATGAAAAAAATTACAACAATTGGGTACAGTGTAGCATGACTGCGCAATAGCGTGACAGCGCTGAAAGCTGAAAATTGGCCTGGGCAAGAGGGAGATATATGAGCCCAGTAAGCAAATGGTTAAGCTCGAAACATTTTCAGCAAATACAGAAAATACCTGTTGATTCTGCCAAAAAAGCTGTGACCTTGTAGCATCTTGTGAGCCGCAACAAAAAATATCTTCCTCCCTATCTATCTAGCTAAAGCTACCAGGTGCTCAACTATCCGTGTAGTGGAGATTAATAGATCTGGACATGTTTGGGGTCTATAATAGTAAAGTAGACTAGAGTGACACCATGGCTTCCTCCATACAGTGGATGAGTGACATAGGGACAGTAGAAATTCGCAGAAATACTAAAAAAAACGTGAAAAAAGAAAACAAGTGCAGACACCACACCAAGCACTTTATTAGTCTGCAATATATTACATTTTTGATTTTGGGTTTAGAAACCCCTTAAAGTCAAATTTTTAGCAACAGACAACTATACAGTTCTAATACTTATTGTGTATGTGAACTGTTTTTCTGTTCAGCTCAAAACATTTTTAATTTTACTCCTGAGTTTTGTAATTTATATACTGCATCTTGCCACCTTGCAAAGCTCTGCAAATAACACTTTTTTTTGCAGCTTAGCTTACTAAATTACCTACAACCATAGGTGTGCGCAGCCTATTGCATTAGGGTGTGCACCCTTAAGCTCAAACACATATGCATATATATATGAACCCGGCACATTCATAATGAGCACAGCAGGGGTACAAACCCAGGAAGTCAGCACAGCACAGGGATGGTGGGAGCCCCTCATAATGAGCACAGCAGGGGTACAAACCCAGGAAGTCAGCACAGCACAGGGATGGTGGGAGCCCCTCATAATGAGCACAGCAGGGGTACAAACCCAGGAAGTCAGCACAGCACAGGGATGGTGGGAGCCCCTCATAATGAGCATAATGAGCCGACGACTACCATATTGAGAAAGGTATATTTTGCTTTTTAAATTCATCATAACGAACGTTCGTAATTGTTACGAAAAGTTAACGAACCTAACGAAAATTCGTATTTCGTACTAATCCAAATTTGATTTGGATTTGGATACGAATTACGAATTAACGGCTAATACGAAACGGAACAAAACTAAACTCATTTATTGACGGCGCACATGTCTAATAGTAAAACAGTAAGTGCAAATGCACTTATTATTAAAGTGTTACTAAACCCATAATAGTAAAATCAGCAAATGCAGTAAAGCGTACTTGTTATACTCACTGTGGAACATAAGGGGTTAATCCTTTGCATTGTGTAAAAAGGCTGTTTGATCCTGTTTTCTCTGATCCTGCCCTTCTTCCACTGTCCCCAATCCATCTCCTGATAAGAAAGAGCCTTTGGAGTCACTCTGCACATGCTCATTTTGGTGTGTATTACTAGAGAGTTTTTTTTTTCCTTGGGAGGATGTGATCAGCACAGGGTCAATCAGCTCTGTCCAGACAGAGGGTCTGGGGTCCTGCAGCCTCATAGGACAGTCAGAGTAAAATGAAAACTCCTCCCATGCGCTTTAATCGGACACTGATAGAAATCACAAGACTGCTATATACTGCTGTGGAAACAAGGTGTTTAGCAGTTTATATTTACTAAAATAATTGCATTTCCATGTTCTGTGTACTGTGGGAGACCAGATATAGTGAATGCAGGGTCCTGGGTTTAGGAACACTTTAAGTGCTGCAGCACATTCTTTTTTTAATAGGAAACTAAAATTCTATGTTAATAATAGTGTCAAAGGAAGAGTTAAAGTTCCTTAATTACCTTCCTGCTAATTGGACAATCAATCAGCATCATTGGCAAGTTATGTGTTGACAGATTAGTCACTCTAACAGGCAGCTAAAAAGTCAACTTTGCAAAGCAAAGAACAAAGCAACCAATAATGCAATAACCATTGGTTTAGGTTTACAGGAAAAATATGGTACTATATTTTTTCTATGAGCACATACTTTAGTTACTGTAAAGTAATTTGTGATGTGACTTTTTTACTTTCTTGGTTTTCTTTGTTTTTGTATTACATATAAATATCTTTTTTATTTTGCTGTTTAGGTTATAAGTTGTTTAACTGATGATTTATATTTTTACTGTATGTATAAAGTCTTTGTTTTAAAAATACAAAGGATTTTAGAGACATCACAGCAGTGGCTATCAGCCTTTGTGCTTGCTTTGTCCTACTAATATCGCATATGAAGGGATTCCCAATAATGGAAATGCAATAGTTTTAGTAAATATAAGCTGATACCGAAAATACCTTTTTTTCGTCAGCTGTATATAGCAGTTAGAGCAATCGTGTGACTTTTATCAGTGAGTGCTGATAGCTTTTAGGAGGAGTTTTCATTTCTCCCATGATTGTCCTATCAGGTTTCAAGACCCCTGACTCTCTGTCTGGACAGTGTTTGTTGGCCCTGTGTTGATCACATGCACCCTGCCAAGAAGAAAAAACGCTCTAGCAATACACACCAAACTGAGCAGCCTGACTCTATAGACTGTAAATATCAGGTTATTTTTTGGAGTCTGTGGAAGAAGGACATAATCATAGAAGACAGGATCAAACAGTCTTTTTACACAATGCAGAGGATTAACCCCTTAGGTTCCACACTAAGGGGTATAACAAGCATGCTTTACTGCATATACAGACTGATTTTACTGTTGTGGTTTTAGTAACACTTTAATCATTCACCTGGGGTGGCATCTGTATTGTTAACATAGTGTTCCATATTTCAATAAGCCCCCGCCCACAGACCACGTTGCCCACCATCACACATTTGTGGGGAAGAGACCCTTGTCCTCTCAACATTGGAATAAGCTGCTTTGTCAATGCAGGTGTTTGGAAGCTGGCAGTGGGTAATAGAGAGGATGATTATGACAGGGGTTAGGGTGTTAGCAAGGCGGCAGTGGGGTGCCAGGTGTGATGAGGATGAGGATGACAGGGGTTAGGGTGTTAACAAGTTGGGAGTGGGTTGCCAAGTGTGATGAAGATGAGGATGATAGGAGGTGGGGTGTTATCAAGGTATCAGTGGGGTGCCAGGTGTGATGAACATGGGGATGAGGATGACAGTGGGTGAGGTGTTAGAAAGGTTGCAGTGGGGTGCCAGGTGTGATGTGGATGACAGGGTGTGAGGTGTTAGCAAGGTTGCAGTGGGGTGCCAGGTGTGATGAACATGAGGATGACAGGGAGTGGGGTGTTAGCAAGCTATCAGTGGGTTGCCAGGTGTAATGAATATGAGGATGACGGTCAGGGGGGTGTTTGCAAGGTTGTAGTGGGCTGCCAAGTGTGAGGAACATGAGGATGACAGAGGGTGGGGTGTTAGCAAGGTTGCAGTGGGGTGCCAGGTGTGATGAAGATGAGGATGATAGGTGGTGGGGTGTTAGCAAGGTATTAGTTGGCTTCTAGGTGTGATGAACATGAGGATGAGGATGACAGGGGATGGGGTGTTAGCAAGGTTGCAGTGGGTTGCCAGGTGTGAAGAACATGAGGATGAGGATGACAGGGGTAGTGTGTTAGCAAGGTGGCAGTGGGGTGCCAGGTGGGATGAGGATGACAGGGGAGAGAGAGAGAGAAAAGGGGAAAGGCACAGAAAGAAAGAAAGAAGGATCACAAATATGAAAAAATAAAATAAAGCATAACACATTTTTGGCACAATCTGTAATAACTATGAATTTAGAAATTAGGATATACATGTATTTTTAAAAATTTAGAAATACCTATGACCTCAATATGCACGTCTGCAGGATGGAACTGATGCTGTTGAGAGGTCAAAAAACACTGCAAAAACATGTACAGTGGTGTTATCTTGTTTATGGGAATCACTGCCTTTTGAAATCCACTAAAGCCTGTGTCCTCATGCTTTTATGGGAGGCGGAGCATTCATCAATGAAGGTGTGACATCCCCCACACTGTGTTCTTTTTTTTAGTTACTGGGCATGGAGGAGAAGGGAGGGACTGGGCTGTCCTTTAGGATCTGTATACACCCCCAAATGTGTGATGTCAATATCATGTGACCTGAAAAGCTCATCTGAAACAGGAAATGTTCTCTCCAGCAATAGTGACCAAACTTAACATGTGCAGCAGGACTACCCTCACTGTGTATTATCTGGACATGTCCAGAGTGACCCTGCAGGAGGGGGGATCTGTGCATACAGCATCAAAGAGCCTTTTTGCACAATGCAGAGGATTAATCACTTAAAGTGTAAGTAAACCCCCTCATCGTTTTCAGCCATGGAAGCTGCCATCTTTGCCTCTGTTTATTCTACAAATGCCACAATGCTGCACATGTGATCAGTCATGACACCAGCCATTGGATAGTTCGACAGTTTGGTTGAGAGCACAACCAATGGGAGTGTTTCATTTCCGGCACGTGCCGGAAATGAAACTGTTTTATGGATGGGTTTACTTCCACTTTGAGTTCCACAGTGAGTATAACAAGCATGCTATTCTGCATATACAGACTGATTTTACTGTTGTGGGTTTAGTAACACTTAAAGCTACTGAGCCCTTTGAATGGCATAAGATATGGAGACAGAGGAAAGCATGTAAAAAGCCTAAAGATCCACCTGGATAGGAGAGTACATAGTACATAGAGGAGTACATAGAACAATGTTAACACTTACATGACAAAAGAATGCTTTTTACATTACATTTGTATTTTACTAGTCATGACTACTATAAAGAAAAAATATTTACAAAACTTTAATTTAAAGAGACTCTGTCACCTGGGGAAAGGGAACAAACTGCTGTATTATGAACTGGGGGCACCTAGAAGTGCAGATACCTGCAGCACCCTCCCAAACCCTCCTGTCACACCTGAATCTTGAGAAGTTCTGATAGTCCCATCCTGGTAGTGTTGGAGCTTACTGCTAAGCCCCGCACTTCTCATATTTCTC
Organism: Lithobates clamitans; assembly: GCA_037952925.1. Taxonomy (NCBI): domain Eukaryota; kingdom Metazoa; phylum Chordata; class Amphibia; order Anura; family Ranidae; genus Lithobates; species Lithobates clamitans. The sequence goes on along the minus strand of JBBGZY010000573.1, from coordinate 5,723,510 downwards.
TTGACCCATTACTATGATGGGCTGCCTTACAGGAATGGACATGAGATAGGAAGTTAAGAGGAACAACTCCCCACCCAGTTATACCCACTTTTTCTGTGTTCCCCCCCACTTCTCTTGATCTTTCTAAACCTTTTGATAAATGCCTGGTCCTTCTGAGTATGGAGGAGTATGTGTTAACAAACCCCCCCCCCCTGGTTGGTCGAGTCTGGAGCTCTTACCCCATCTATGGTGGGCAGCACGCTTCCCAGGCTTCACTGGTGGCTTCCCCTGCTCAGGGGTGGCTTCCCCTACCCCTGCTTTTCACGGGCATTGCAGCGGCTTCTGTTTCCTCCCTCTTCCTCGGCAGCCAATTGGTATTCTTTTTTTTTTCTGGCCAATCGGAAAACGGGTCTCAGACCCGCTTCTGATTGGCCTGATTGAGGATCAGTGTTTAAATAGTGAATATTCCTTCGCTGTTGTAACACCTGGGTGGGCTCGTAGCGCAATGCTCTGCGCAATGGGTCCACCCTCATTTGAAGCCTATTAGAGCCTCTGGCTCTAATCAGGTGCTTCAAAAAACACCCCTGCGGCTGTAATTCATGCGCCCGGCGTCCTGAAAGGGGCTGGACGCATAAATAGGGGGTGGGAGCCATGGATAGAGCATGAATAGGCGGCCGTGGATAGAGTATGAATAGGCGGCCGTGGATAGAGCATGAATAGGCTGCCGTGTACAGGCCGCCACTGATTGTTAACTCCTTTGATGATGCAGTGCTCAAGCCTAAACAGCCAATCTCCAGGCCAAAGCACTGTTATGTAAAGAGGAGAAAGTTAACCCTGTGTAACCTCTACAAGGAGCACATTCATTGCAAATCATGGCAAATGGGGTATCTGCAAATCTGTCATTTTCTTTTTGTTACTCATTTACAGTTACAACTGTGTTCTTATGAACGGCTGGGCCCTGGAGAACACAAGTTCCTGCTAATTCACAGAATTTTACACAAGTATTTTAAGCTGTGGACCCTTTTGCAGTAATGTTGACTCATGCATGCTATCAGTCATATTCAGTGTCATGTTAAAGCTGTTTTAACAGACCCCTTACTTTTTTGCAGTGCGTTATTCTGCTGTACACTCCTGTTGCAGCCAACAGGTCTCACTAGGCGGTATCTAATAGTATTTTACAAAGTGACTGAATTTATTCTGTGTCCTGTCAGGCAAATGATGGGGCTAAACAATGATACATCCATATATCCTAAAGCCTAATACACACTATCATTTTTTTTTTTTGTTCTAGCCAGCGGGTTAAACAAAAAAAAGCTCTGGAGGAGATCCTGTACTAACAATCCAATGTTAGTACAGCGATCTCTCCACTGAGCTATTATGTTCTGACAGGGGGACCGTCCCCCCCCCCCCAACCAGAACACACTGGTCAGTGCTCTCAGCCATTGACAGGGCTGCCTGGATGCTGATCGGCAGACATTTTTTGGTCATGCCCCTTCAACAGAAGCCGGACATTCAGCCAGCTTCTGACAGACCGGCTGCCGTACACAAGGGCCGAATGTCGGCTGGTTTCTTTTGAACTGACCAGAACCAGTGGATATTCGGCCCGTGTGTACGGGGCTTTACTTAAAACAAGTCTAGATCTTTCTACATACAGATAATAAGATTCTTATAGGATTTTTATCACCCTCCCATATACTGTTTCTAGCCTGAGAGCACTGAAGGAGCTGTCATTTTATGTTCTACTATGTGAATAATTAGTTACTGAGATGACACGAAAGGGAACAAAGGGAGGCGAAAGAATGAAGCTATGGGGGTAGAGCATCAGAAAAGACACATTGTATTGCTTCAGGGTGGAAGAAGCTCAAGGTCACTAATTATTGTGTGGAATAAACTCCCAAAAGATTTTAAATAAAACCTAAAAGAAACGCAAATCTCAGGCAGAAACGTTGTGGGAATTGAGTAAGTGTTACATACCTACAGTGGCGTCCCTGAGCTGTAAATATCAGTGTGCATCGAGGGCCCAGGTACACGGATGGCTTTGATGTGTCTCTAGATGCCTCATTCAGCTTGATGTCACAGCAGCAGAACTGCACTAGTAGTCACACATGTTGGATTATAGGATGTAAGGTTTACTTACTGAGCTTTATTGACAATAAAATATAGACACTAAAACGCATAATTCATGTTCTTCTCACTTCGGAAATGTTCTGTAATCCCAGTTGCCAATTTAATTTTTTATTGTTTTTAGATAACTGTACTCTTATGCCCCGTACATACGAGCGGATATTCCGTCAGAAAAAAATTTGGATGGTTTTTCCGATGGAATTTCGCTGAAGCTTGCCTTGCATACACACGGTCACACAAAAGTTCTCTGAACTTTCGACTGTCAAGAACGCGGTGACGTACAACACTACGACGAGCCGAGAAAATGAAGTTCAATGCTTCCGAGCATGCGTCGAATTGTTTCCGAGCATGTGTAGGAATTTTGCGCGTCAGAATTTGTACAGACGATCGCATTTTCGGATAGGAACTTTTCCCGACCGAAAAATAGAGAACATGCTCTCAATCTTTTGCTGGCTGGAATTCTGCCAGCAAAAGACCGATGGAGCATACATACAGTCGCATTTTCCAACAAAAAGCTCTCATCGGAGTTTTGCTGGCAGAATTTCCGATCGTGTGTACGGGGCATAAGAGTGACCTTGTCAGTCATTTAAAAATGTTAATGCCAGTTTCCCTTAATAGAAGAATATTTATGCTCACCTTTCTGGAAGCCCATGTCTCCTATAATCTCTCCTTCCCAGCGCTGCAGTCTCCATCAGACTCACACTACCATGGGAGCGTCAGATCCCTCTGCTTCCTCCATATGCTCTCATTTCTTCTGGTGACACTTGCCTCACTGCTGTGTCCTGGAGTGACATTAGGGGTCAGAGGGTTGAACCACAGCATATGGCAGAGAAATAAGGCATCCAACACTCCTGCAGGAGTGTGGGTCAGACGAAGGTTGTAACAGTGGAACAGAGCCGCCAGAGAGGTGAATATAAAAGTTCTTCTATTAAAGGGAATTGGCATTAAAGGACATGTATAAGTTCTTTTTTTTTAAACAAACCTGTCAGACTTACCTCCTCTGTGCAGTTGGTTTTGCACAGAGTGACCCGTTCCTCCTCTTCTGGGGTCCTTCAGTGGCACTCTTGGCTCCTCCTATTCTCGAGTGCCCCGTCGAAGAAGCACTCCCCCTTTAGGGCACCCATGCAGGCTCGCTCCCGTGTCCTGCTGTTGCATCCATTGACACAGACAGCAGGACTCAGCTTCGCCCCCGGCTCCCCCCGGCTCCCACGTCATTGGATTGGATTGACTGCACCAGAAGCCAATGGCTGCACTGCTATCAATCTTTCCAATCAGTACCCGAGACACCGGTTGGAGCGGGTGTGCTCATCCCCGGCGCAGGAACGATCGGGCTCAGGTAAGTAAAAGGGGGGCTCTGGGGGGCTGGTGCACTACAAGAGGTTTTTCACCTCAATGCATAGAATGCATTGAAGTGAAAAACCACGAGGGTTTACAACCCCTTTAAGATTTTTTTAAATGCACCATGTAAAGGTGGCATGCTGACCACCATGTAAGTGGGCACACTGAAAACCATGAAAGGGTGGAACACCAATCAACATGTAAGTGGGCACATTGATCACCATGTAATCGGGCACACTGATCACCATTTTACAAAGGAAAAAAAAGGATTTTTTTTAAATGACTGACAGGGTCACTTTAAAAGGAACTTGCAGCGCCAGATTTACTATTAGCCACAGAAGGCTTTCACCTATAAGCAACAGGCTAAAAGAAGTACAGTGTCTTGAAAAAGTATTCACACCCCTTGAAATTTTCCACATTTTGTCATGTTACAACCAAAAAAACGTAAATGTATTTTATTGGGATTTTATGTGATAAACCAACACAAAGTGGCACATAATTGTGAAGTGGAAAGAAAATGATAAATGGTTTTCAATTTTTTTTACAAATAAATATCTGAAAAGTGTTCCATGGATTTGTATTCAGTCCCCTTTACTCTGATACCCCTGACTAAAATCTAGTGGAACCAATTGCCTTCAGAAGTGACCTAATTAGTAAATATAGTCCACCTGTGTGTAATTTAATCTCAGTATAATACAGCTGTTCTGTGAATCCCTCAGAGGTTTGTTAGGGAACCTTAGTGAACAAACAGCATCATGAATGCCAAGGAACACACCAGTCAGGTCAGGGATAAAGTTTTGGAGAAGTTTAAAGTAGAGTTACGGTTTAAACAAATATCCAAAGCTTTGAACATCTCACAGAGCACTGTTCAATCCATCATCTGAAAACGGAAAGAGTATGGCACAACTGCAAACCTACCAAGACATGGCTGTCCACCTAAACTGACAGGCAGGGCAAGGAGAGCATTAATCAGAGAAACAGCCAAGAGGCCCATGGTAACTCTGGAGGAGCTGCAAAGATCCACAACTCAGGTGGGAGAATCTGTCTACAGGACAACTATTAGTTGTGCATGCAACAAATCTGTCCTTTATGGAAGAGTGGCAAGAAGAAAGCAATTTTTGATGGAAAACCATAAGAAGTCTTGTTTGCAGTTTGTGAGAAGCCATGAGGGGGACACAGCAAACACGTTGAAGAAGGTGCTCTGCTGAGATGAGACCAAAATGTAACTTTTTGGCCTAAAAGTAAAACGCTGTGTGACGGAAAACTAACACTGCACACACCCTGAACACACCATTCCCACCGTGAAACATGGTGGTGGCAGCATCACGTTATGTGGATGCTTTTCTTCAGCAGGGACAAGGAAGCTCGTCAGAATTGATGGGAGGATGGGTGGAGCCAAATACAGGGCAATCTTGGAGGAAAACCTGTTATGCCACGTACACACGGGCGGACTTTCCGACCGGACTGATCCGAAAAACTTTCCAGCGGACTTTCGACGGACTTTTGATGGACTTCTGACGGACTTTCTAACAAATGGACTTGCCTACACACGATCACACCAAAGTCCAACGGATTCGTACGTGATGACGTACACCGGACTAAAATAAGGAAGTTGATAGCCAGTAGCCAATAGCTGCCCTAGCGTCGGTTTTTGTCCATCGGACTAGCATACAGACGAGCGGATTTCTGGGTCCGGCGGAGTTACGATGTAAAGATTTGAAGCCTGTTCCAAATCTAAAGTCCATCAGATTTGCGACTGGAAAGGTCCGCTGAAGGTCCGGTGAAGCCCACACACGATCGGATTGTCCACCGGATTTGGTCCGTTGGCGTCCGTCAGACCAGTTCCGTCAAAGTCCGACCGTGTGTACGCCCCATAAGAGTCTGCAAAAGACTTGAGACTGGGGCGAAGGTTCACCTTCCAGCAATGCAATGACCCTAAACATACAGCCAGAGCTACAATGGAAGGGTTTAGATTAAAGCATATTCATGTGTTAGAAGGCCCAGTCAAAGTCCAGACCAAATCCAATCGAGAACCTGTGGCAAGACTTGAAAATTGCTCTTCACAGAGGCTTTCCATACAATGTGACAGAGCTTGAGCTATTTTGCAAAGAAGAATGGGCACATATTTTACTCTCTAGATGTGCAAAGCTGGTGGAGACATACCCAAAGAGACTTGCAGCTGTAATTGTAGCAAAAGGTGGTTCTACAAAGTATTGACTTGGGGGACTGAATACAAATGCACACCACACTTTTCACATATTTATTTGTTAAAAATGTTGAAAACCATTTATCATTTTCCTTCCACTTCACAACTATGTGCCACTTTGTGTTGGTCTATTACATATAATTCCAATAAAATACATAAAATAAGTTTTTGGCTGTAACATGACAAAATGTGGAAAATTCCAAGGGGTATGAATACTTTTTCAAGGCACTGTAAGTTTTCCCTGTACGGTTATCAGCCTCATATTTTCTCCCATGATAGGTAAAAATGTAATCTACTCAGAAAACTTTTCTTTCATATTATCATAGCATTCTAAACCAGGCTGCAGGCATAAAAACAAGAAAACGTGTGTAAAAAAGTTTATACTACCATTGTTGCCTTCCTAGACCAAACGATGTGTGCTTACAGGCAACTGTAAACAGGTACTTACACCGATCAGCCATAACTTTATGATCACTGACATGTTACGTGAATCACATTGATTGTCTTGTTACAATGGCATCTGAAATTCGGTGGGATATATTAGGCAGCAAGTAAACATGTTGCCTTGAAGTGTTGAAAGCAGAAAAAATGGACATTGCAGTTTGTTGTCCATAACAAGTACAAACCGGCAACTCGACAGCTTCTCCATAGAAAACTTTATTATAGCATTATAGCAGTAACATCATCCAAAATACTGATGCATTTCGGCCTAATGCCCAGTACACATGATCAGAAATTCCGCCAGCAAAAGTCGTATGTGAGCTTTTGGTCAGAAATTCCGACTGTATGTATGCTCCATTGGACTTTTGCTGGCAGAATTCCAGCCAGCAAAAGATTGAGAGCAGGTTCTCTATTTTTCGGTCGGAAAAAGTTCCCATCCGAAAATGCATTCGCATGTATGCAATTCAGATGTGCAAAAAATCACGCATGCTCGTAAACAATTCGACGCATGCTCGGAAGCATTGAACTTCATTTTCTTGGCTCGTCGTAGTGTTGTATGTCACCGCGTTCTTGACGGTCGAAAGTTCAGAGAACGCAAGCTTGAGCGGAATTCCGTCGGAAAAACCATCCAAGTTTTTTCTGACAGAATTTCTGATCGTGTGTATGAGGCATTAGCCTTCATCAAAGCATAAAAATATGGCATTAAAAACAGATATATATAAAGGAACAACCCTCCTGAAATGAGAGGGGCAGTATTAGCTTGATTAAAAAATCATCTTGTTAATTGGTTACAGATGGAGAGGATCAAAACCTGGATCAAATGATCACATGTGACAGGGGGTTTAAACAGGAAACACAACATGTTAACCGTTAAAGTCCCACTGATTGCAGTTTGTTGTGTATGGGGCTTTGTAGCCATAGACCGGTCAGGGTGCCCATGCTGACCTGTGTCCACAGCCAAAAGTGCCTACAATTGGCATGTGAGTGTCAGAACTGGACCACAGAGCAATGGAAGAAGGTGACAAAAACCTGCGCTAGGATGTGAATAAATAAATATTCAGTGACTACTGATACTAAGTGTCTTACACAAAGGACCGCGGCTGCTACAAAGGTTCTGTAACCTTAACAATCAGATGGATCCAAACTCACAGCGCTATGCTATTCATCCAAACTCAAAGTGCTCTGAATAAATGTATTACATAATATTCTAAGTGTCCAATAAAGTGTTCAAAGTCCAAAAAATCCCAATAAAGTCCTCAGTGTCCATATTGCACAGTCTCTCCAATAAAGTGCTTGTGCTCAAACCAAAATCTTGTACAGTCTTCCAAATTTACCATATAGCTGTTCAAAACCAGACGCATCAAACTCAGCACTGTGTCCCTCTCAAGTGTTCCCACACTCACCAGAGCTTGTGGACTCTGCTAAAGCATTGAGAGTCAAAAGTGTTTGTTAACAGGTTTTGCAGATATAAGGCTGGGTTCACACCTATGCAAAACCCGCATCCAATTCACATGACAGGAGATTGTGACCAGCTCTCTATGGAGCCAATTCACATATCTCTGTTGTGGCTGCGGAGCGCACTGCACAGAATGCTGTGCGTCTTTGCTCCATTTCAGGGTCGAATTCAAGAAAAAATTTGGCCCTGATTCGTCCCTGAAATGGAGAACAGGGACACACCGGACCCCTGCTGCGTGCCGCATCCATCAGAGGTGTGAACCCAGCCTAAAGGTGCTCTCTGCCCTGGCTTCTCTCTCCTCCCCATCTCTACCCACCCCTCTGGTGAAGTATATTATGCTCAATCTCACTCCTCACAAGATGTAATTCCCTTCATGTAAAAGGATAGAAAAGGAAAGCAGTGGTGGCCCCCTATATGTCATATCCTAAGTTGACAGCCACAGATGTAAGTACCAATGCACAATCTCACTCCTCACAAGATGTAATTCTTCTCATGTAAAAGGGCAAACAAGAGGGGGCTCTCCATAGCGTAACTCTGCTTTAATAAATAAACACACAATTGGGTAACACTCACATTAAAGGATGTATGGAAAATGAGAAGTGCTGGCGCTTTTCATTTTCCATACATCTTTTAATGTGAGCGTTACCTATTGTGTGTTTGTTTAATAACATGGAGTTACGATATGGAGGGACCCCTCTTGTTTGCCCTTTTACATGAAAAGAATTACATCTTGTGAGGAGTGGTATTGTGCATTGGTACTTACATCTGTGGCTGTCAACTTAGGATATGACATATAGGGGGCCACCACTGCTTTCCATGATATCATCACAGAGACTCAAATCATGTTCAGTATATGTATTTATTGCCTGAGAGGAATTGCAGAAACTGCAGAAATATTATAAGGAAATGATGGTCAGAGATCAGGGACATGTTACAGGTATGTTTGACGGCTGGAGACATGCTTTGGAAGACAGTGAGAGACTGGAAACATGTTACATGAGGCTAGTAGAGATAACTGCTATTACTCCTTTACTAATCAATGGTTCCACTCCCACTACAGACTGCTGAACTCCAAGGGCTGCACAACAAGCACCAAAAGGCCACATGTGGCACTCAGGCTGCAGGTTGGGCACCAGGGAATTACACTGTCTTGAAAGTCCAGGTCTCTGACCATCAAACTGATCCTGCTGTGAAGCCTCATATACACTTGCTTTGTTAAATGCCTCCCATGGCAGTGCGCAGCACCCTGAGGCCTTTTTTTGACAATAGTGTACGTATTGGTCTTGAAAATGGGCAGAATTTAGTATCAATGTAGACTTCAAAGCAATTCATTGTTAGGTTCAGGTTTTGCTCATTTTAAATGTGATTTGATGAACTCGTGAATTCAACCTTGGCAGATTCACCCTAATTCCATGCTTCCACCAGTCAAGAGTACGCTTTATCATGGCTCAAGGGCACAATTTTTCTAGTATTGGTAACATTCTGTCTGATGCTGGCAGTGTAGATAGGAGGGAAATGTAATCATTTTAATAGTACATGTGGCATTCAGACAATGCAGAGGTGATGTGATGGTGGGATATAGCTAAGCAAGAGGATGTGAAGGAACGATAGCAATACATATCTTGTTTAAAAGGGGTGCTCAAGCGCTGACGTGAATAAGTAACCAAAATATCTGTGATACTGAGAGATAACCAAATAATATAGCTGCAATTAATTGATATGTGATAAGTGCTAAATGATATGTGGGTGGATAATTGCGCTGATATTAACCTCTCATATGCAAGCCTAGGTGTATACCTATGTGTGTGACAACAAATCACATAAATAAATATATAAATATACTCTATATATATATACACCTATGACACAAAACTGTGAATTATGATACCACAATGATCCCGAAAAACCCAAAAACTGCATAAAACACTATGTGAATCACCAAATGTGTGTCCAAAAAATTTAAAAATTAAAATAGGAAACCTTGGTGCATTCAGTGCTAATACTTCTGCATATACTATAAAATAAAAAATATCTATTGTGCATCAACAATACGTAATCAATAAAAAATGTAAAAAAAATATAGTGAATTCAATGCGTAAGAACAAAATAAATAATCAATATGTAAAATAGTAGATTACAAAATTATAATTGTTTGAATAAAGTGAGTTCTGTGCATTGGAACATTATTATCATTGCATTTATTCACATCTTGCTGAGATCATTGCGCAATGGATCTGTCTCTCTTTATATTTTATATGGCATGGAAATGAGCGAAGAATCAGTTTAAACCTCACTGGGAACGGATCGGTGAAAGTGACAGTGAACTTGCTACTATTATCCATTATTGGAGTTTTGGGCACTTTACTTATATATTTGCAATCCAGGCATTTATATACTGACTATTTAATGTTCCAATGCACTGAACTCACTTTATTCAAACAATTATAATTTTGTAATCTACTATTTTACATATTGATTATTTATTTTGTTCTTACGCATTGAATTCACTATATTTTTTTACATTTTTTATTGATTACGTATTGTTGATGCACAATAGATATTTTTTATTTTATAGTATATGCAGAAGTATTAGCCCTGCATGCACCAAGGTTTCCTATTTTCATTTTTAAATTTTTGGACACACATTTGGTGATTCACATAGTGTTTTATGCAGTTTTTGGGTTTTTCGGGATCATTGTGGTATCATACTTCACAGTTTTGTGTCATAGGCGTATATATATATATATAGAGAGTATATTTAAATATTTATTTATGTGATTTGTTGTCACACACATAGGTATACACCTAGGCTTGCATATGAGAGGTTAATATCAGCGCAATTATCCACCCACATATAATACATATCTTGTAAATGAAGGTTGATGTTACATGACCATGGGCTCTGAGACAATTGTATGCAGTGTAATTTCCCTTGGGTCAACCTGGCACATGATATATTCCAGTCACACCTTTGTGAGATGCTGTCCACATTTCTGCATACATGGCTGTTAGATTTACCACTTCCAGATAAATGCACCTTGATTCTAGCGTGACCAGGCTATACACTGCAGCTGTTATCACACCTGCTCTGCTGGAAGTAGGTCAGGGCTCAGTATGTTTCTAGGGAGGAGGGTTTGAAAAGTTGAAGGCTAAGCTGCTCTGTCAGTTCTACGGGTTGCACACAGGCAGCTGCGCTGCACGCTGACAGCAACTTGGCGGGAAAGATCAGCATTGAAACTCATCCCTTTGGACAGTGAGATGTTTGTCACCAGAGGAACAACTCATGACGATCAGATTTCTGCAGTTCAAAGGTTCTTTCAATAGCCATGGATGCTTAGGGGGCACAGATGGGCTTCAGGAGTTCAAAACTGGTACAAAAATACACGTCCATCCAGAAAATAAAAAGAGCTGCCTATTGTTCTAAATTCTTGATGTCCTTTAAGGAAAGCCAAGTAGATGTTTAACAGAACCCCCACTGTAAACAGTAGCCTGGCAGACTGCAAAAAAAGCAGCAAACCGAAAAAAAAAACAGTAAAGAAAAGTTAAACGTGGCATACACATATAGCAAACCCTTTACAAACAGTTTAAAGAAAATCAGACTCATTTGAAAAATTGCATAATTTTGCCTCATACAATGAGTAAGATTTCATTTTGAATATGCAGTTTGGGCAAAAAAGGATTTCCTGCATATGGAGTCGGTAGAGTGAAAGGCTTTTAAAGCCCAACTGTTTCCTCAATTCAAGTCAGCTAAATACATTCTAGGTGCATAAAATAAACGACGATCAATGTCTCACAGTTGGTTTTCTTTCTGAAGAAGCCAAAACCTGAGTAAAAAAAGTCTGTCCCCTGTTAGCAGCTGTAGAGTAGGACTCCTAGTTTTTGTGGGGAAAGATTAGCCACGCTGCAGAGTTCTGGCAGAACCAACAGTTCTACAATCAGCAAAGCTTATGCTCAGGGCTGCTGTTAGAAAATACATTATTAGTGGACACAAACACAAAATAACTTCCTGCTAAATTTAAAAGATAAAACTGTATTGAGTTATTAACTAAAGCTTTGTGTGTGAATGAGGTCTTGGGCCTCATTTACAGTACCTCACAAAAGTGAGTACACCCCTCACATTTTTGTAAATATTTTATTATATCTTTTCATGTGATAACACTGAAGAAATGACACTTAGACAAGTAGTGAGTTTACAGCTTGTATAGGAGTTCCACTCCTCCATGACGACATCACGGAGCTGGTGGATGTTAGAGACCTTGCGCTCCTCCACCTTCCGTTTGAGGATGCCCCTCAGATGCTCAATGGGGTAGAGGTCTGGACTGGAGACATGCTTTGCCAGTCCATCACCTTTACCCTCAGCTTCTTTAGCAAGGCAGTGGTCATCTTGGAGGTGTGTTTGGGGTCATTATCATGTTTGAATACTGCCCTGCGGCCCAGTCTCTGAAGGGAGGGGATCATGCTCTGCTTCAGTATGTCACAGTACATGTTGGCATTCTTTTTTTTCTTTTTAAATCTTTATTTATTTATTTTGTTTCTAAACATATAGATAAACATAAAATAACACAACCACAGTTCTAATTCCAGGTAAACACTTTATCTTACCAACATACAAAAAAAAAAAAAAAAGAAGACAAAAACAAGCTTGACATCACTATCAGCACTTTGCACCGGCTGCTATTTAAAATCAGTAATATTGCCAGTTTCTAGCCGAAAATGCAAATGAGCATCAAACTGTAGTCTACTGCAACTCTAAATAAACAATCAAGTGTTTAAACGTGTCAGAGGATGTGAACTCGATCCATGGCACCCATTGATCATATTGGCATTCATGGTTTCCTCAACAAACTGTAGCTCCCCAGTGCCGGCAACATTCATGCAGCCACAGACCATGACACTCCCACCACCATGCTTGACTGTAGGCAAGACACACTTGTCCTTGTACTCCTCACCTGGTTGCCACCACACACGCTTGACACCATCTGAACCAAATACGTTTATATTGGTCTCATCAGACCACAGGACATGGTTCCAGTAATACATGTCCTTAGTGTGCTTGTCTTCAGCATACTGTTTGTGGGCTTTCTGGTGCATCATCTTTAGAAGATACTTCCTTCTGGGAAGACAGCCATGCAGACCAATTTGATGCAGTGTGCAGAGTATGATCTGAGCACTGACAAGCTGACCCCCCCACCCCTTTAACCTCTGCATCAATGCTGGCACAACTCATACATCTATTTCCCAAAGACAACTGCTGGATATGACTCTGAGCATGTGCACTCAACTTCTTTGGTCGACCATGGCAAGGCCTGCTCTGAGTGGAGCCTGTCCTGTTAAACCACTGGATGTTTTGGCCACCGTGCTGCAGCTCAGTTTCAGGGTCTTGGCAATCTTCTTATAGCCTAGGCCATCTTTATGTAGAGCAACAATTCTTTTTTTCAGATCCTCTGAGAGTTCTTTGCCTTGAGGTGCCATGTTGAACTTCCAGTGACCAGTATGAGAGAGTGAGAGCGATAACACCAAATTTAACACACCTGCTCCCCATTCACACCTAATACCTTGTAACACTAACGGGATGGGGAAAGGCTATTTGGGCCCAATTTGGACATTTTCACTTAGGGGTGTACTCACTTTTGTTGCCAATGGTTTAGACATTAATGGCTGTGTTGAGTTATTTTGAGGGCATAGCAAATTTACACTGTTATACAAGTTGTACACTCACTACTTTACATTGTAGCATAGTGTAATTTCTTCAGTATTGCCACATGAAAAGATATAATAAAATATTTGCAAAAATGTGAGGGGTGTACTCACTTTTGTGAGATATTGTACATGGGTGCTGTGTTTGGAACTGTGTGTAGGCAGATTATGTTATGCTATGGGGAAGCAGCAGTTGTATGAACACAGCCACAGGTCCTAATTTGGCATGTAGATGCAAGTGTATGGCCCTAAAAACAGACCGTGCGCATTTGGGGCCACTCACACACACCCGCACACCTGTCAAATTAGGACCTGTGGCTACATTTGTACAGCCACTGCTTCCTCATAGAGTAACAGGTGGCTCAGCCACACAAACAAACCAGTCATTCATACTCAGTGGTGGCTGGTGCAGCCTGGGGGGGGGGGTGGCAAAAAACGCCCGACCACCCGCATTCCCTGACCCCCCCCACCACCACCACAGGAGGTACTCATGCGGTTGGGCTCTCAATCAGTGCCGATACAGAGCACTAAGAGATCGGTCTGGGCGGCCATCTCCCGAGTCCCAGATCTTCCTGTACACCCCCCCCTGCAAGTTGATGTCATAATGTGCTGGGATGCACCTCATACTAGCACATTATGACAGAATCACCTGTAAAGTGGATCCCTCCAGCAGCACGCTGTCAATGCTGACAAGACTTCCCTCTTCACTTGGTCTTTCTTCTGGGTTCACATGCTCTAGCCATTTGAATATATGTTGGGCTTGTGACCCTAGATAGAGATAGTTCACCATTTAGACACTAATCATAAAGGGATTAAAATAGGACTCATAGTCAATGACACATGGCAAGCATTATATAGCTCCATGCTCTTTGGTGATCTGCAATCACAGCAACTGGCATGGGCATGTCTTCCAGCACAGATTTCTTTTGCTGGTTGATATGTCATGTAGCCAAATGCTGAGAGCTGCAAAGAAAACTAATGCTGAAAGATGTGAAAAGGCATGCCACAATAAACCATGTCCTCTACCCTCCTTTCACCATGCCCACCTAATAATGCAGCTCCAAAGCACACTTTACTTTAGCATAATTAAAATTTGTCCCAACTATGAGGTGTGCTGATTGGTTGTGTTTTCCCACAGGCCAAAGGTTTCCAGTCTGTCCCTTCCAAGAGTGATCCAACCATGTAAAATGCACTGTGCATGTGTTGAAGGCAGTTTACAGGAAAAAAAAATACGCATGGAAATGAGGAGGTTTTTGAAAGAAAAGACATACAAAGTCATTTCTTCCAAAAAAGTCTACCCACTTGAAATCAGGGTGCAGCGTGGTGTGTTGGCGAGCAGAGAAAACACAGAAGCCGAGATGAATAAGAAAAGTGCAGCGGCACTCACCAACCTCTCTGCCAGAAACCATGAAATCAGACCGAGACAGAAGTACAGTTAAATCACACTTGTTTAATGATAAAAGTAAAAAGAACAAACGTAGTCAAAACATAGCTAAAGTTCAGTAACCGGAACGGATAGTCAGCCAAGCCAGAAGTCAGGGATATATGTAGTAGAACAGCAAGCAGGATCTGGAGCCAGAAGGGATGTCAGAAAAGCAAGTCTTTAAACAGGAATGCAGGCGATAGTTTCTTGCGATGTTGACCGAGGCGAAGGCAGAGATCCACTGGGCTGAACGGCTTAAGTAGGCAGGACTGATATAATCAACAGCTGAGTAACTGTGGAGAGATAGGAGCTGGCAATTAGCCGACAGCTGAGCGGCCAGCTCTGAGAAGGAAGGGCTGAGCCCAGTCCTCCCACTCTGACAGAAAGATGTGCGACCCAAGAAACTTGGGGATTAGGGCCAAGGCCACTCCTAACAATGCCTGATGCTTTTTCTGCAGCAGCTATAAAGAGGGGCATATCCCTCTAACTTCACCAAGTGAAAGCAGGGTGCAGCAAGCAGAGAACACACAGAGGCCGAGGTGAATGAGAACAGTATATTAGGAAAGTCCTGGGGGGCATGACCAGGCCGGGCATGTCAGTGAAACAGCCTCACAGAGCTTCTGACTAATATCCTGCTACCAATCCTAAATCCGGCCATTGACAATATAGGTGTCAGCCTGGAGAAGGGACTGCCCTGGAGATCCAACATGGTGCTGCTGCTGCACTGCCCAGAGGAACACTACGAGGCAGCAAAGTGGGTAATCGTCTTAAAAAAGATGCCCCCCCAGAGACACGCTCTACTACCCAGATAGAAAGTAATTAAGCTGCAAGTTTGAAAATGACTTGTTAAGCTATTGCTAGACTTGCCAAGATTCACAAGTTTGTTGCACAATTGCAGCAAGTCTGCATTGCGTGACTCCAGATCAACTTTTTATGCAAACATTCTGCAAGTATGCTGGAGGTTCTGTTTCAGTTATGTTGTGCAATAGTCATCCCACCACAGGGGTCACTGTGACTTGTACAGCTTCTGCTGTAGATTCACCACTGCAACTTTGCTCTTGCTAGAGACTTGCCATGAAAATTTTCTACAAATTGGAAAATTGTCAACTAGAACTTGTGCATTAAGTGCTCTGCAAGTAGGGATGAGCCGAACACCCCCCTGTTCGGTTCGCACCAGAACATGCGAACAGGAAAAAAGTTTGTTCGAACACGTGAACACTGTTAAAGTCTATGGGACACGAACATGAATAATCAAAAGTGCTAATTTTAAAGGCTTGTATGCAAGTTATTGTCATAAAAAGTGTTTGGGGACCTGGGTCCTGCCCCAGGGGACATGGATCAATGCAAAAAAAAGTTTTTTCAGGAGCAGTGATTTTAATAATGCTTAAAGTCAAACAATAAAAGTGTAATATCCCTTTAAATTTCGTAGCTGGGGGGTGTCTATAGTATGCCTGTAAAGGGGCTCATGGTTTCCGTGTTTAAAACAGTCTGACAGCAAAATGACATTTCAAAGAAAAAAAGCCATTTAAAACTACTCGCCGGTTCGACAATACACATAAAAGTTCATTGATAAAAACGGCATGGGAATTCCCCACAGGGGAACCCCGAACCAAAATTTAAAAAAAAATGACGTGGGGGTCCCCCTAAATTCCATACAAGGCCCTTCAGGTCTGGTATGGGTATTAAGGAGAACCCCGGCCAAAATTTTTTTTAAAAAATGACGTGGGGGTCCCCCTAAATTCCATACCAGACCCTTCAGGTCTGGTATGGATTTTAAGGGGAACCCCGCGCCAAAATAAAAAAAAAAAACGGCGTGGGGTCCCCCCAAAGATCCATACCAGACCCTTATCCAAGCACGCAACCTGGCAAGCCGCAGGAAAAGAGGGGGGGATGAGAGTGCGCCCCCCTTCTGCACCGTACCAGGCCACATGCCCTCAACATTGGGAGGGTGCTTTGGGGTAGCCCCCCAACACACCTTGTCCCCATGTTGATGAGGACAAGGGCCTCATGCCCACAACCCTGGCTGGTGGTTGTGGGGGTCTGCGGGCGGGGGGCTTATCGGAATCTGGAAGCCCCCTTTAACAAGGGGACCCCCAGATCCCACCCCCCCTGTGTGAAATGGTAAGGGGGTACAAAAGTACCCCTACCATTTCACTAAAAAACTGTCAAAAATGTTAAAAATGACAAGAAACGGTTTTGGCAATTCTTTTATTTAAATGCTTCTTATTCTTCTTTCTTCTATCTTCCTTCATCTTCTTCTTCTGGCTCTTCTGGTTCTTCCTCCGGTGATCTAGTCCAGGATCTCCTCCACGGCGTCTTCTATCTTCTTCTCCTCGGGCCGCTCAGCACCCATGGCATGGAGGGAGGCTCCCGCTCTTCTCTTCATCTTCTTCTCTTCTTCATCTTCTTCTCGGGCCATTCCACATCCATGCTGGCATGGTGGGAGGCTCCCGCTGTGTGACGCGTCTCCTCTTCTGACGGTTCTTAAGTAACGGGGGGGGCTACCCAGTGACCCCACCCCCCTCTGACCTACGGTGACTTGACGGGACTTCCCTGTGACGTCACGGGGAATGCCACAGGGAAGTCCCGTCATGTCCCGTGCGTCGGAGGGGGCGGGGTCACCGGGTGGCCCCGTCCCCGTTATTTAAGAACCGTCAGAAGAGGAGACGCGTCACACAACGGGAGCCTTCCACCATGCCAGCATGGATGCGGAGCGGCCCGGAGAAGAAGATGAAGAAGAGAAGAAGATGAAGAAGAGAAGAAGATGAAGAAGAGAAGAAGATGAAGAGAAGAGCGGGAGCCTCCCCCCATGCCATGGGTGCGGAGCGGCCGAGGAGAAGAAGATAGAAGACGCCGCGGAGGAGATGCTGGACGAGAACACCGGAAGAAGAACCAGAAGAAGAAGAAGATGAAGGAAGATAAAAGAAAGAAGAAGCATTTAAATAAAGTAATTGTCAAAAACTGTCTCTTGTTATTTTTAACATTTTTGACAGTTTTTTAGTGAAATGGTAGGGGTACCTTTGTACCCTCTTACCATTTCACACAGGGGGGGGCGGGATCTGGGGGTCCCCTTGTTAAAGGGGGCTTCCAGATTCCGATAAGCCCCCCGCCCTCAGACCCCCACAACCACCGGCCAGGGTTGTGGGGATGAGGCCCTGGTCCTAATCAACATGGGGACAAGGTGTTTTGGGGAGCTACCCCAAAGCACCCTCCCAATGTTGAGGGCATGTGGCCCACATAATTTTTTTTTTTTAATTTTGGCCGGGGTTCCCCTTAATATTCATACCAGACCTGAAGGCCCTGGTATGGAATTTAGGGGGACCCCCACGTAATTTTTTTCTAAATTTTGGTTCGGGGTTCCCCTGTGGGGAATTCCCATGCCGTTTTTATCAATGAACTTTTATGTGTATTGTCGGACCGGCAATGCAATAGGTCGCGAGTAGTTTTAAATTACTTTTTTTCCTTTGAAATGTCATTTTGCTGTCAGACTGTTCTAAACATGGGAAACATGCGCCCCTTTACAGGCATACTATAGACACCCCCCAGCTACGAAATTTAAAGGGATATTACACTTTTATTGTTTGACTTGAAGCATTATTAAAATCACTGCTCCTGAAAAAACGTCCGTTTTTAAAACTTTTTTTGCATTGATCCATGTCCCCTGGGGCAGGACCCAGGTCCCCAAACACTTTTTATGACAATAACTTGCATATAAGCCTTTAAAATTAGCACTTTTGATTTCTCCCATAGACTTTTAAAGGGTATTCCGCGGCATTCGAATTTGCCGCGAACACCCCAAATTGTTTGCTGTTCGGCAAACTTGCGAACAGCCGATGTTCGAGTCGAACATGAGTTCGACTCGAACTCGAAGCTCATCCCTATCTGCAAGTGTACAATTTGCCAGTGAAAATGTGCAGCAAGTTAGCAAGACTTACAACTCAACACTGCCATAAATTTGTGGCAAGTTATCCTTGCTATCTAGGTATACACAAAAAATAACAGAGGTGCAGGGGCAAGGCTCATCTGCAGCCCAGGAGGAAGAAGCTGACCCATTCTAGTATAAAGAGACTGAGCATGGGACTGAGCTTGACACCATGTCTCTCCCTGACAGTGATCAGCAGGCAGGCACTGCAGATATGATAGAGGTAGAAGTACAAACTACCCTAAGTCAAATCTTACAAGCTGTACAGCATTGCACTGCTTCAGTTAACTCAAATAAGGAGCTCCTAGGGGGGCTGACAGAGGAGTTGTCGCTGCTGCGATAAGACCTCCAGAAGATGAGAGAACAAACAACTGCTGCTGAAGGCCGCATCAGTGATCTTGAGGACAAACTACCTCCACTGTTTGCTGAAACCTGCACAGCTGCCGGTATAGCCACTGCCACAGGTAACAAAATGGATAATATTGAAAATCGTCTTCGACAAAACAATGTTCGCATAGTGGGGCTGCCAGAAAAGGTGGAGGGTCGTGACCCCACAGAATTTATTGAGAAATGGCTGCTGGATCTATTCAGGAAAGAAGTCTTCACCCTCCCCGTTCGCTGTTGAAAGGGCGCATCGTGTTCCTGCTGAGGCTCTCTCAGGCAACGCACCTAGGCCAGTCCTGGTGCGGATGCTACACTACCATGACAAAGAGAAAATTTTAAGGCCAGCAAGAGAGAAATCCACCATACACTACAATGGCACCAGTGTCTCCTTTTATCCCAATTTCTCGGCTGAGGTGCAGGAGAATCGGGCCAAAATCCAGGATGTCAAGCAACGTCTCCAACGCCTTAATTTGCCATATGCAATGCTCTACCCTACACGGCTGTGGATTACAGCCAGAGGTAAGGCGCACTTCTTCAACTCAGCCAGGGAAGCTGACAGCTGACCGAGACAACACTGACACCTGAGACCGTTTCCTTGTTCTTCCTCTACAAATGGGCACATACCTTTGATTCGGTGGTTCTGAAAGACGCTGCACTCTTTTACCAGAGTCACTAAATTGTTGCTATGTTTACCGATAAGCTCAGGTGGAGGCACCCCTCATCAGGGATCATGAAAAGCTCTCTGCAAGATGCCTCTCCACCAAATGCGAACGCACCTGATAGGTGTTATCTGTTGAAAAGCTTTGCCTGAAAGGCACCACTAAAATTTATGGTTTCATTTCATTGATACCCATAGCTGGGAAGGCTGGGTTGTTTCTGGGCTAATCTTTGGTATTTTTCATGGGATTTGTTGTTTTCTGCACTTCCGGAGCTATCCTGTTCATCTACCATATCTAATAGGCCTAAGCAGGTACTCTAGTAGTATGAGATGCAGATGCATCTCACTTGCCACATTGCATAATATCTTATTATTATTATACGAGATTTATATAGCGCCAACAGTTTACGCAGCACTTTACAATGTATAAGGGGACAAGACAATTACAGTACAGTTCAATACAAAAGGTACAGGAGGGCCCTGCTCGTAGAGCTTACCTTGTAAAGGGAGGGGGTGGTGGTACAAAAGGTAATAGCTGCAAAGAATGATTTGATGGGGGTGGCTCAGGGACAGTTATGTGGGTGTGGGATAGGCTTCCCTGAATAAATGAGTTTTCAGGGATCTCCTAAAGGTGGACAGGGTATTAGTCACATGAAGGACATACCTCTGGTTACCTGGAACGTTAGGGGACTTTAACGAGGGTGATGGTGAGTATGCTCTTCCGTAAGTACCATCCTGCAATAATAGGCCTCTAGAAGACCCATCTCACACCAGAGACTCTTAGCTGTGTAAAGTATTCCTGGGCACAAATATAATATATAATGCCACGCATATCTCATACTCCAGAGGGGTGTGTGTCCTTGTACACAAATCTCTGGTTTTTAATGAACTAGCTGCAATATCTGATCCAGAGGGGCAATACGTATTTTTATACTGAAAATTGTTCTCTTTAATATGTATCATGTGGTATACATACCTCCACCCTTTTCCATTTCAGTGCTGCGGAACCTGCTGGTCTTCACTTTAGATAAGCCTGATATTCCAATCTTTGTCCTGGGTGATTTTAACTAAATCCTGCCCTAGGGAGACACCTCCCCCCCCCCCCCCCAATTTAGGTTCCTCACAACGAGGCACCCCACTGCTACGATTTATTATTTAAGAGGTGAAATGGGTGGATGTATGGAGAGAAAAGTACCATGTAACTGTCCAATTCTTCTCTTATTCTAAGACATATGGGTCACTGTCCCATATAGATCTTTGTCTCGGGTCAACTCGATCGATTGGGCTGGTCATGAAAATACAGTATGCTCCTAGAGGAGTGTCTGACCACTCGCCTTTGATATGCTGGATTACAGCTAGACCTATCCTGACCCTTACTAGAGCTGCATAGCCTCTAAACGCTTTTTGGCTAACACTGATATCTGAGAGCGCTAGGATAGGACAGAACATGGTTGTTTTTTGTTTTTTTTTAGGATAACGCGCTCTATACTGATAACCTACTGAAGTGGGACATTTTTAAATGCTATATATACGTGAAGTCTTCATATCTGCCATTGATAATATAAAGACAGAATCTAAAAAGCGCACAAAACTTCTCACTCAGCATGTCCAGGAAAGGGAGAGGGTGTATATTTCACAATCCACAAATGAGGCCCGGTTAGCTTGGCTCGCTGCACAGGATGCCCTGACACAATTGATTAACTCCAAATCCGAAAATTTTTATTTTTTTTTCCAAGGTAACCTTTTATGAAGAGGGGGAATATATTGGTCGTCTGCTTGCAAAAAATAGGTAATGTACGCCCAGCGGCTCCGGTGATTGGTGCCCTAAAGCTTCCTACAGGGGGCTATGCCAATTCCCTGGAATCGGTTATGGCAAAACTAGTGAAATTCTACTCAGATCTCTATGCCTCTACGGTCTCCTATACCCCTATCAAGTTTTTTATAGTCTATCAATATACCCACCCTATCAGACGCTCACAGATCAAGTCTGGATGTTCCTCTTACGTCAGAGGAGATCCAAGAGGCGACCAGCTCTTTTCCCAACTTCAAAACACCTGGGGATGATGGGCTGCCAATGGAGATATTCCAACAATACACTGATATCCTTTTACCTAAGGTGTTGAAAGTATTCAACGAGGTCCATGAGCATGGGCGAGGACCGCCTTCCGTGAACAGGGCTAGTATTATTTTGCTTTTGAAGCCTGATATGGAGCCTAATTCCTATTTAAAAGCTGACATAAAACATTTGGCTAAAGTACTGGCTCTGAGGCTTAAGTAATTAAAATAATTGCTGATATCGTTCATGCAGACTAAGCTGGCTTTATACCTAACAAATCCACTGCTATCAACCTCAGATGACTTTATGTAAATATGCAAACACTAGCTAATAATGGAGGGGCGAGAGCCCTTATGTCGCTGGACGTGAACAAAGGGTTTGATAGCATGGAGTGGTGCTATTTGTGGGCAGTGCTGGAAAGATTTGGCTTTGGAGAAAAATTCATTATATGGGTCAGTTTATTGTATCATAATCGCCAGGCTGCTCTCTGGAAGGGTGACAGAACCTCACAGGTATTTTCAGTGGGTAGGGGTACTGGGCAGGGGTGCCCACTCTCCCCCTCCTATTTACCCTTGCAATAAAACCCTTGGTGGCAAAAAATAGGACCAGCTTTCTGGTCGAGGGCTTTAAATATGGTGCACTCCATGAAAAGATCATGTTGTATGCAGACAATATGCTGCTTTTGATGGGAAACACAGGCCCCAATACAGGCGGTAATGGACATAATCACTGAAATTGGCACTTATTCAGACCTGGCTATTAACTGGACCAAGTCAGCCCTGTTGCCGCTGGATGGAGCTCTTGACCCCCAGTCATCTTCTTTCTGCCCAGTGCCTATAGTGGGGCAGTTCAGATATTTGGAGATCATAGTCTCGGCTGAGATTGTGGACTATTGTCATTTGAACATATTTCCCCTGCTGTCACGATTTCGTAATAAGGTGAAATTGTGGTCTAAACTACTGCTGTCAGTGGTGGGTAGAGCTAATTTAGCAAAAATTATCTTAATGCCCCAGCTGCTCTATTTCCTCCACAATACACCTGTGGTTATACCCCTTAAAATATTTTGAGCGGTAACTTCCATATTTCGCTCACTACTATGGAAGGAAATCGGGCCCTGCTAGAGTGAGGCTGGATGAACACTAGAGGTCCAAGGATAATGCTTTCCCAACCCCTGGCTGTACTACCTGGCAGCCCAGCTGCAGCAGCTGCTAAACTTCATGAATGGTGTATTGGCCGAGGGGGAAACACACGCTGATTCCACATTAGCTGTGGCGTTACACTGTGTGGAGGCTCAGATTCTCCCGGAAGCTCTTGAGGCTCAGCTCTTCTTAAAGTCCAACAAAAGGTTCCACACGTATAAGTTACTACATAAGATTTTGTTAAAAGCAAAACCACTACAAAGACTGTCAGGTTTTACTAGTCACACCCTTATTTGGAACCCGGTGGTGAGCATATGGTGTTACTCACCTCCGTCACATTTTAAGCAATGGCAGGTTGCTCCCATTTGCCCAGATGCAAGCCAGATATGGTTTGTCAAACAAAATGTACTTCCCCTACCTTTAATTGCAGCACACCATTAAAGCGCAAGCCTCTGTCAGACTTCCACGTACCTGACCGATGAGCCTGATGTAGCAGGGGAAGGTCTCCCTTACGTATCTGGTTCCTGGCCCCTGGTAGTATGGACAGGAGGCACGGGAGCACAGAATGGTATGAGGGCCTGGCGGGTCAGCAGCAGGAGGATCCCGGTGAAGGTGGTTTTGGAGATCACCAGACAACTAAAGCACAGGCAGCAGGTGCAGAGCAGGAGTGGAGCAGGCAGGTTGGGTCACAGGCAGGGTTGGCAACGGGCGGGCAGCGTGGTACAGAGAAGCAGGCAGATTCGTAGTCAAGACAGTCCGCGGTCAGTTGCAGGCAGAAGACAAGGGTAATCAAAAGGGCAAGCTGGGTAATCAGGAGATCAGACGTTCAAACAAGTAAGCAGGTGCAAGGATACAGGGAGCTGCAGATCAGACAGCACCGAGCCAAATGTGCTGACAGCCTAAATAGGCAGATTGGCGCCAAGCGATGCGCATGTGTGCACGCCGGTGCGTGCCCGCGCACGCGCCTGCACGCCGGCACCCACAGCGGCGCGCACGGGCACGCGCGTGCGCCAACGCGCCCCAACGCACACCGACGCACACCAGCACAGCGTCTGCTCTGGGGGACTCTCTGACAGCATCCTTAGAACAGGTGGTGCTATCTCCCACTCCTCTTTACAATATGATGCAACAATCCACATCCACTAAAGCAGTGATCATCAACCCTGTCCTCAGGGCCCACCAACAGGCCAGGTTTGCAAGATAACTGAAATACATAACAGGTGATATCATTTGCTGCTCAGTGATTGCAGTATTCTAGTCTGCATCTCCCCAAGGTAATACATAAAACCTGGCCCGTTAGTGGGCCTTGAGGACAGGGTTGATGACCACTGCACTAAAGGGTTCATCTCAAGGTGCCATGTGATGCTGCTGCCAGAGTACCTGGAGAATTTTACCAACACGGCTATGCAAAAATGGGTGGAGGATGTGGGTGATATAGATGGGGATAAGTGGTTGGAGGCCCTAGAATTGGTCCACGGGTGTTCTTTAAATGTAACCCAAAGACTGGCCCATCTATATATATATTTTTGTGGGTTCATCGTACCCCACTTACATTTTTGCTCTCGACTCCTCCCAGACCCATTGTGTGCTAGATGCAAGGGAGCTAATGGGGACCTGATATATCTCCTTTGGCGGTGCCCAAAGTTGCACCGCTTTTGGACTGGCATAGTAAACACCATCAACAATACTTTTCAAGTAATCGTTTCTCTTGACTCTAAACCATGCTTATTGGGTATACTGGGTGAGGTTATAATGGATAAATATGTCAGAGAGGCGGTGTCCAGAGCACTGTTCCAAGCTTGAAAGCTGATCTTGCAACATTGGATCTCTCAAACCTCTCCAAATTTAGAGATGTGGTTAGCCAATATTGGATTAACTTTGAGATATGAGCGCTTGCTACTGTATATCAGCATAAAGGTAGCCCGACACAGTTCAATAAGATCTGGAGGTGCTGGCTATCTACCCCTGGCTTGGCTCCGTTAGACCTAATTCTTGATAGGCTATTGACTTAACATGGGACCTCAGTGTGTCCTCACCCTTGGAGTGAGTTTAATTTAACCTACCAGCCACCGCAGTTATACTGCAGCAGGTTGGCTCCCCTGCGCGAATCATCGTAGCTGTACATTGGCTCTTTAAGATGTTTAAGCAGGCGTGCGCGCGCTCGCATCGTGTCTCCGGAGCTGATTCGCGTGCCCGGTGGGTGCGATTACCACCGGGCACCCGCGATCACTCGTCACAGAGCGAGAACCAGGATCTCCCTGGTTCTCTCAGGGGATTAGCGACAGATCGTGTGTTCCTACTACACTGACCTACATACACTGACTGCACTGACCTGCCTGACCTACATACACTGACCACTGACCTGCTTGACCTACATACACTGACCTGCCTGACCTACATACACTGACCTGCCTGACGTACATGCACTGACCACTGACCTGTCTGACCCACATGCACTGACCACTGACCTGCCTGACCTACATTCACTGACCACTGACGTGCCTGACCTACATACACTGACCACTGACTTGCCTGACCTACATACAATGACCACTGACCTGCCTGACCTACGTACACTGACCTGCCTGACTTGCATGCACTGACCTGCCTGACCTACATGCACTGACCACTGACCTGCCTGACCTACATACACTGACAACTGACCTGCCTGACCTACATACACTGACAATGACATACATACAGACACTGTGGGCCTGACCTACCTCAGCTCAGCCGTGGTGTGCGATCACAGCAGGCAGTCAGTCAGTCACTTGTCACCGTCAGAGAGGAGCCGAGCCGAGGAGGAGAGGAGAGCCGTCCGCCCGAGCGGGGATGTAACGTTCCCACCTTCTGGAGCCTGCAGGCTAAGATGGACATCACGTCACATGTCCTGCGGTCCTAGCATTGGCGCTGCAGGCTCCAGAAGGCGGGACCTGCGGCACTCGGCCACTTTCGGCCGTACTCAGCTGCTATGGCACTCGGCTACTTTCGGCCGCACTCGGCCACTTTTGGCCGCACTCGCAATCAGTTCAGTCCCGGCGGCCGGCGCTCGGGGATAACAATGGAATGCAGCATTCCATAGACTTGGGGCTTTTCGGGGTCACATTCGGGGCTTCAGCCCCCCTAGCCACCACCTCCCTACGCCCCTGCCGATCGGTCTCCTCCCCTAGTCAGTCCCATCCCCCCCACAGTTAGAACACGCCTAGAAAACACAGTTAACCCCTTGATCGCCCCCTAGTGTTAACCTTATCACAGTAATCAGTGGCTATTTTTAGCTCTAATAGCTGATTAAATGTCATTGGTCCCAAAAAAGTGTTAAAAGTGTCCAATCTGTCCGCCGCAATGTCACAGTCACAATAAAAATCGCTGCTCATTGCCATTACTAGTTAAAAAAAATTAAATAAATAAAAATGCCATAAATCTATCCCCTATTTTGTAGACGCTATAACTTTTGCGCAAACCAATCAATATACACTTGCAATTTTTACTAAAAAAAAATTTGTTTTTTTAAAACATTTTTTTGGGATATTTATTATAGCAAAAAGTACAAAATATTGTGGGTTTTTTTTTCCAAAATTGTCACTCTTTTTTTGTTTATAGCGCAAAAAATAAAAACCGCAGAGGTGATCAAATAACACCCAAAGAAAGCTCTTTTTGTGGGGAAAAAGGACATCAATTTTGTTTGGGTACAATGTTGCACGCCCGCATAATTGTCAGCGACGCAGTGCCGTATCGCAAAAAATGTCCTGGTCAGGAAGGGGGTAAATCCTTCCGGGGCTAAAGTGGTTAAAGTACTGGGGAAGCGATATGATGAGAATGTCTTCCTAAACCGTATCTACGGATGCATACACTGGTATATCACGACTAATAACATCTCAGGTTCAATCTGTTTTATAAACTTGCTTTAGCTATGTAGAAGAACATTTTTCTTCTTTGTATTCCGTGAAGGTATTGTATAAATGTAATACTTTGGAATGCACATTGTATATTGTACTGTTAAAAGTTGTTAATAAACTTTATTCTGATTAAAAAAAAAAAAAGAAAGTCCCAACAATGCACAATTAGGCCCGGTGGTTAGGCACAGTCGACTGGAGCCACTTACGAAACAGTAGCAGAGGAGCGTTATCTTGAGAAGATGACCACAGTTTCAGCAGCAAGGAGCAGGAATGTGGCCTGACCAGTCCACACCGAAATGGAATGCTTCCTGAGAGAAGAAGCATAGTCCCTGCATATTCCCTACTCCTCTAGAACCTCTCCCTGCCACTATGTACTGTCCCTGACAGACGGGAAACCTGTCCCTACACTAACCACTCACACAATGCATGCCAAATCAGGGGGCCAGGGCCTAAAATAGGATCTGCCTTCACCCGAGATGGCAGCAGAAGTCGCAAGGGGCTCCAGCATCCAATTGGACAGCTGTTCCCCCGATGACCGCAGGAAGTCATAGAGTTCCTCATGACTTCCATCCCTTTTCCGCTTTACGAGGAATTCAGTGTCATTATATAAATATAAACATATTTCCCACACAGAAATTTCACTACTGGAAGGGTGTTAACTTTAGAGTAGACCTTTCCTAAAATAATATGGGGTATACTATTGCTGATTTCATTCTAAAATTGCTAAATGCTTGTTATACAGAACCTTAGGATTCAATACTTGCTGAATCAAAACATAAAAAGGAAAAAGTAATGGGCAGAATTAATGATCTTTTTCTGAGGTCCCTCTTAAATGTTTCATTAACTGACTCCTAACAAATGGGCAGAATAGCAAAGTCAGAGTTCTCATCAGAATACTTGTACAGGGCTTGTGACTCAAATTATTGAAGCTAGGGGATGTATGAGAACCAGGCAACCAGAATTTTAGGAGAAGAAAACTGCAGGAGCCTCTACAATATATATTGCAGTGGGTTAGTGTGTTATACATTATTGTCCTTGGAGTTACTTTTTGAAGTAATTTTAAATTTTGTTATGGGTGCAGGCTGACTTACATTTCTGTTTTCAGATATTTTACACTTTGTGATAGAAATGTGACTTTCAAAAAGTAGGAACCAGGTGGTAAGGTGGTACAACATGTTCTTTTATGTGGATGTTCATTTCAGAAACCATGCTTTTTTCTTATTGTGGAGCAATTGCTCAGGAGCAATAACAGTCTTATTTGAAGACGCATTACATCAGGTTTTATTGCACTTTTCGTTGATTTTAGTGCTTCAGAAAGTGTGCTGTTCAATTATTTTTCAAATTAGAAATAACAAAAATATTAAAATCTTATGACCATAGCTGGCTAGGCACAAGGTTTGGGTACCAAAAGCATGCATACCCAGTCATCCTGTTACAGAACAAAAATTCCTTAGAAAATCGGTACATGTAAAGAAAAAGTATATACTTACCTCTGCTGCAGCCCATGTTGCCAAAAGCTATTCTGTTTAAGGAAAAATGCTGGTAAAGGCTTCTTCTAAAACTGACAATTCTTGGAATAGCAATCTCCCGTGTCCCCCATAGTACTCAATGATTCCTTCTACCTATCCCTACAATACTATTGTATTCTATAGTGTCATGGAGATCAATGAGATGAGCCACTGTATGCAGTGGCGTTCACTCCTGGAATTGTTGGTTGAACAAGCAGAGACTTCACCCAATGATTCCTCTTCACTTCAGTGGTGCAGCACAATAGAGGTGACATTTAACAGCTTAAATTCAAGACACCAGTTAAAAAGGCTCTTGGATAGTTCTTGGTCCCAGAAATCGATGGCAGGCAATCTGCAAAATAATAGACTGTACTTATCTATCTAGTGGGCAGCAAGGGAAATTCTTACTTTAAGAGTTCTGGGTGCCACTGCTGTCAGACACTTTTAGGTGTGTCGTATAGCATGTCCCTGCCAGCACTGAGGTTTCTTCCACCAACCTCTACACCAATATAGATCAAAGTAGGGAAATATAAAAACCACTTGCAAAAAAAGAGTGTCCATACTACCATGCCCTGCCATCCTTTCCTCTGATCTTCAATCTCTTCAAGAGTTAATAACACTCATGTTGCACACTGTAATTCTCTACAGGACATAGCAGACATATTGGGGCTTGTGAGAGGGGCCACTTGTCCTGCACGTGGGGGTGCCCAGAACCGGGTGGAGATTGCAGTCATGTGGAAGTCTAACATTAGGGCAGTTCCCCAACTTAGAGATGAGCCGTAACACTGTGTGTAGCAATAAAAATACAGAGTTCCTCTGAAAGTGCTGTCCTGAGTCACTACACACTGTAACTAGATGTATGTTTGCATTAGGAGAGACACTGCAGAGCTCCCACCCTCTCCACCAGTCCAGCATACCTCTGTTACCTCACTCCCAGTAATAGAATGGGGTCCCACCATGCAACTTGTGTAGATTTAATGCGTGCACTTTTTAAAGTGGTTGCAAAGGCACAACATTTTTGACCTTCATGCATATTATGCATGAAGGTAAAAAACCTTCTGTGTGCAGCAGCCCCCCCCCCCTGCTTACTCAAGCCCCCTCTCATTCCAGCAATGTCAACGAGAGCCTTGCCTCTCCAGGGACTCGCACTCCTCATCGGCTTTTTGCAGCATCGGGAGCCATTGGCTCCCGCTGCTGTCAATCACAGCCAGTGAGCCAATCAGGAGACAGAGGGGGAGGGGCCGAACTGTGGCTCTGTGAGTGAATGAACACACAGAGCTGCGGGTTGGGAGCCTGCCTGTTTGGGTGCCCAGAAAGCAAGCTGCTATCTGTGGGGGCACCCGGCAGGGAGGGATGAGTCAGGAGTGCCATTGCGGGACCTGAAAAGAGGCTGATCCAGGCTGCACAGAGCAGGTAAGTATAACATGTTTGTTATTTTAAAAAACAAAAAAACAAGACTTTACTATCACTTTAACTCCTTAACTCTTATACCCTGTGACCAGGTTGTGGATCTCCGTAATGAGGGTTTGGTTCCAGTTGCTATTGAAAACTGACCACTGGGGAGGGAGCCAGAACATCGACCCCCTCCCTAAGAGGACCTGTCACCTATACCAGGTACTACGCTTCACAAATGGCTACAACGTACCCTGCACTTATGCTTAGTTACCCATAGTAACTGCATTACTCTTCACGCTTGTCTTGTCGAGTAGACCTTTGTAGTAGCTGAGCTTTATACCCCAAGTGCATCCTATTGACCCAAGTTTTTTTTTATACACCAGGACCAACATGCACCCCTTTTAAGAACTTCAGACCAGGCTCAGAAGAGTTGATGCAACTTTACTTAAAAGTCTTCAGCATACAGTCCAAGATAAACATTAGCTTCAGAATATCCCTAACTATCTCTGGCTGGCTGCCCAGGTAGTAGTCCAGGTCTTGGTTAATTTCCAGATCCCTGGTGCCTCTGATGGACTGCAAGGTGCAACAATCCTCCACAGTACTCATGGCATGTCCTACTCGATGTGCTCTGAGAGCCTGAACCCAGCCCTCCCCCAAATTTATACCACCGGTGGGTAGGCTGGATCCATGAGCCCGGGATCCGTAGCACACACATAAATTCTCTCCTCCCAAGGCCTGGGCCAGCCACTAACTAAAACCAGCATTCCTGGATGAGAAGGCTGTAGATTTTAAGCAGAACAGAGATCAGAGGAATGGGTAGAAGGATAGCTGATTGTAAACACTTTTTAATTTTTTTTAGATGTTTTTAAATCTGCAACAGAGTTGCTTTAGCCACTTGCGCCCGCCGTAAGGCAAAATGATGGCGGCAAAGTAGTTTAGTTATCCTTATCGGACGTCATATGACGTGATCAGGATAACAGAGCCCGCGGGGGCATGCAGCGCGGTGATCGGAGGTGCTATGTGTCAGTCTGACACACCGTAACTCCGATCGTGGTATGAAGCCTCATACCATGTGATCAGCTGTGACCAATCACAGCTGATCATTGCGTGAACCAGGAAGTGCCGGTAAACGGCTTTCCTTGGTTCACGCTGACAGGGAGAGCCGATCAGCGGCTCTCCCTGTCAGAGGGGGGGCCTGTGCTGTTAATCAGCACATTGATTATCCGCACAGCCCCCATCAAAGGGTGCACATCGGCTGCCAATCAATGCCCATCACCTTCTAGCCTGTCCCCCTCTATAAAGCCTGTCAGTGCCTATGAAAGTACAGATCAGTGCCCACAACAGTGCCCAAAAGAGTGCCAATCAGTACCCCATCAGTGATGCCTGTCAGTGCCCCATCAAAGTGCCAATCAGTGCCACTCAGTAAAGCTTGTCACTAGCTCCTCATCAGTGCTGCCTATCCAGTGCCACCTATCAGTGCCGCCTATCAGTGGCCATCAGTGGCGCCTATCAGAGCCGTCAGTGCTGCCTATCACTGCCGCCTATCAGTGCCCATCAGGTTTTTTTTTCAAAATTGTCGCTCTTTTTTTGTTTATAGCGCAAAACTTAAAAAACGCAGAGGTGATCAAATACCACCAAAATAAAGCTCTATTTGTGGGAAGAAAATGATAAACATTTAGTTTGGGTACAGTGTTGCATGACCACGCAATTGTCATTCAAATTGTGACAGCGCTGAAAGCTAAAAATTGTCCTAGGCAGGAAGGGGGGAAAGTGCCTGGTATTGAAGTGGTTAAAGGACTGTGATTTGGGATCAGGATTGGGAGGCCGTATGACTGAAGTGCTTAATAAAGCTGAAGTCCATAGAGGATGTACTATTATTTTAGGCTGGTACATATCTGCTGGAACTGCCAGTGGTTGCAAATGTCACCAATACTATTTACAGAAATTGTCATCACGTAACATTTGCAGACGATTGTTTGCCACTCGCTGTTGATGCTAATAACTCCAAATAGGTGCACTTAAAGATAAGTGCAGAAAAATACATTGTAATACTAGACAGTTTACATCTTTCTCGTTAGGAATTACAGAACATTTTGTCCTGGCTATAAATGGCCTAACTATTGCAGCACGTTATTTTTAAAAGCATTATGAGCAATTCGGAAGAGGGCTAATTTATCTGTACATATCTGTACAGCAATTGATTCTAATAGGGTCAGTCTGATTCAGACCTTTCCCGTTTAATGATACAAATAAAATAAGACCTACACATTAATGTTTGTTTTTTGGGGTTTGGAGTAAATTCTAAACAACTTGAGGAAATGTTTAATCATGTGTTTATACTAGTTTAAGTACCACCCAGGGCTCATAAAATTTTAATACACTAGAGCAGTGGTTCTCAACCTGGGGGTCGGGACCCCCTCGGGGGTCAAATGAAGATTTGCCAGGGGTCACTGAATCCTGGGCTGTTCCTGTAGCCCACATCGCTCTCTCAGCGCTTTCACGGTCGTCCAACAGGGCTGTCCCTGGAGACCGCGTCCGCCCACTCAGCCTCTTCGCAGCCGCCCATTCAGTTCACGGCATGGCTGGGGGACAGAGACTAGAGGTCAGCTGACTGGTGAGGAATGTGAAGTGGGAGGGGCTGGAGGAGAGCCTAGCTCCTGATTTCGGCATAGGTGTCACTGCTATGAGACACCACAAAGTTCGGAGACACAGTAAGTAACACTACCTGTGATTATAGTTGCCATTAAAAGTCCCCACTACAGTTCTCAGATCAGCAGATGACCTTGATCAAGATAACCTAAGTTGGCTGATCAGAACTCCCCCCCAGCACTGCCACTGATCCCATTCCCCACCAGTGCTGCCACTCATCCCAACTCCCCGTCAGCACTGTCACTCATCCCATTCCCCCCACCAAGGAGTAAGAGAAGGAATAAAAATAGAGAATACATGGAAGGGAGAGAAAAAAAAAGGGGAGGAACAAAGGAGAGAAAGGATAAGAGAACAAGAAAAACGGCTAGAGAGAGGGATGGGGAGCAAGAAATTAGGAAAGAGAGAGATAAAAAGGAAAGAAAAAAGAACAAAGAGAAAGGTACATCCTAAAATGTACCATAAGGGGTTTTAATACTGTACGAGTGGAAGGAACTCAAGGAGAGTTAAATGTCCGTGGGTTAGGGGTGCAAATTAATTGTCTTCCTTGTGTGCTGACACCCCACGCTACAAAAATAATTTTAATGCTGGGGGTCCCCACAACTTGGGAAATGTTATCAAGGGGTCACGGCACTAGCAAGGTTGAGAACCACTGCACTAGAGCTTTATATAATCTGAAAGTCATTATGGCAATCCTAATTAGCTTACATGAAAAGGGCTTTTATAAAAGGTACAGCAGATAGCTTAGATGTCATTAATGGTGGTGCTAAGGCTAGAGTCATAACTGCATAATCACTTCAAAATCATGTGTTGCTACCTGGATGGAAAGGCTAGATGTGTACTATCAGTGCATACAGTCATTGGGGGTTATTTACTAAAGGCAAATCCAGTTTGCAAAGTGCACTTGAAATTGCACTGATAGTTCAGTCACTGTAAATCTGAGGGGTAGTTCTGAAATGAGGGGAAGCTCTGCTGATTTTATTATCCAATCATGTGCAAGCTAAAATGCTGTTTTTTATCTTCCTTGCATGTCCCCATCGGATCTACAGCGACTGCACTTCCAAATGCACTTTGCACTTGTAGTGTGCACTTGTTGTGCAAAGTGGATTTGCCTTTAGTAAATAACCCCATTGTGTATATGTGTAGATTTTTACACTCATAGCAATAAATGATTGCAAAACTGTCTGCAATCACCCCCGTATTGACTATCTTTAAGTGTTTTAAGTGTTGGATAGAAAGGCTCTGTTAATACGGAGTGGAGTCTGCTCTGCTCAGCAGGGGATCCATGAGCAGATCTCCAGCTGAATAGAAGCCAAACAGGACAGATGTCAGTTTTTTTACCTCTGTGCCCATTCAGGTTCTACCTGGCAGTTCCATGCTAGCTCTATGGGCAGCTGGGTGTAAACTGACTCTGCTGTTCGTTTATATCAGGCTATCCAATCCGTTTCATAAAAAAGGGAAAAAAAGGCGGAACTGGAGGTAGGCGGGTATAAATGGACACAAGTCCATGTACATCTGTCTGTCCATAGGGCTGCATGGATCTTCTAATAGGGTCTGCCTGAAAAAATGACACGTGGACTTGATCGAAATGCCAGTGTGAAAGAGCCCTAAGGGGTGTCAGTTTTTATTGCTTGCCTTGCCCTTGCTGGTGACATTTCTTATGGTACCGTAGTCAGGACTTTGTATAAATTAATATATAAAATAAAATACTCTAAACAACAGACTTGGATTAAATAAGGACGCAGTTTTATTATAGGCTTAATATAAAAAAAACATATATCCTTGAATATATATCATATATAAAACTCTATTTTATTCAACATTACTATTCATATTAATAAATAATAATAATAAATAATACTAATAACCTAGCTATCAAAGCTCAGATTAAAATAAATATCATCAAATATCATCTCCTCTCGAAGAGAGAGACACAATGCCTCATAAATTGAATTGCGTCTGACAGTTTGTGAAGCAATCAACATACTTATATACTCTCTAGCACGAGCTGAGTACCGTTTATATTAATATTATTATTATTATATTAATAAATAAATACTTTAAAATAGACCAATCAAAAATCTTTTATATTACCTATAAAATTCATTCTTTTATGCCTGACACGTTCTCATAGGTGGTTGTGGGGGACAGTTTTGCCCCACTTCCCACTTGTCATGGTACCGTAGTCAGGACTTTGTATAAATTAATAACATTTTTTCAGTACATAATTAAACTGAAATACAGTTAAAGGCAAAGAGGAAAGGTGTAAAAATAAATGTCCAGAAGAACTGTTCCAAATCGACAAAAATCGACTGAGCAGGGAAATAGCACATATAAGAGGGTTATCAATTCTACCCAATGTAACCCAATAACCTTTACCTAATTGATCCGTCTTGCTGCGCCTAAGTAAAATACATACAAAATCAGGACCTATTTATAAATCCTCTAATAATAAGCCCGCTGTATCCTCAACAGTACGAGGCACTAACTCCGACACCCTAAATGCTCCAAAAAAACAAAGGCTAAATGCAGCTTTGAACAAAGTGGATTCGTAATCAGAAAAAAATCGATTCAGTAGCTAAACACAGACGACCCAAAAGAGCAGAAGTAATAGGCAGTCTACAATCGGGCACAAAATTACTTTTTCGATAACCTTTTAATGATTGTTGAACAGAAAAAAAACTTTGACAAGAAGGAAAAACCCCTTAATTTCAGAAAAAAGGAAACACCACATAATGTTTTACGAGTATGAGAACAAGAGGAATTTCGAGACAAATAAAAAATGTAAAAATGCCAAAACTAAACTCTCCGAAAATTCCGCAGATAAACTATTAGACTGTCTCAAAAAACGAAACCACAGAGACCACACGGCTCCATAACTCGCCCACGTGCAGCGATAGAATTATGAACAGCCGAACTTATGAACCCTACATCAAGTTCCATAAGAATTCCGGGCATGGGGCACCATCCATGTCTGCTTCCGGCACCAGGGCATGAAACCGATCCAACTGTAAACGTGATAAAGCTTCAGCCACAGTGTTGAAATTACGCTTTCAACCATACATTTAGCGTTAAACATCTAAAAACTAAGTGACGTAACAAAGCAATCACAGGTAAAGACTTTAAAGACAAACAATTAATAGCGTACACAACGCCTTTATTGTCCGAATGAAGCAAAATGCGACGATTCCGAAAAGCCTCACCCCATAATTCCAAAGTCACGACCACATGGAAAAACTCCAATAAAACTACTATCTTCGTAAAACCCTTAACATGCCAAACCTCCGGCCAAGTATCTGCAGACCAATGTCCCTGCCAGTATGCACCATCAGTAAAGTAAATAAATTCAAAGCATCAGCCAAACAAAAGGGGGCCTGCCACACAGAACGACCATTAAACAAAGCTAAAAAACGTTTCCAAATAAACAAATCTTCTTTAATAGACACCGTCAAGCGAGCAAAATGCCACGGAGAATGAACTCCATCAATAGCCCGATACAATCTCTTAGAAAAAAACCCTACCCATAGGAATAACCCGAGACGTAAAAGCCAAAAGGCCCAATAAAGATTGTATCAATTTTCAAACGAACTTTAGTCCCGAGAGAACAAAATCTAATAAAAAACAAATTTTCTTCACTTTTGCCAAAGGGAGACGAAATTCCATCCGTATAGTGTCTATAGTGACACCCAAAAATTCTAAACAATGCGTAGGTGGCACCAATTTTTCAGGAGCCAACGGAACACCAAACCATTCGCAAATGATTTTGAATTCAGTAAATAAATATAAACATTCCATCGAGTCATCCTTACCATCAAACAAAAAAATCATCCAAATAATGAAGCATGTTAACTGAACCACACTGCGAACTGACCACCTACTCCAAAAAGGTTGAAAACATTTCAAAATATCTGCAGAACAATGAACAGCCCATTGGTAGGCACTTGTCAAAATAATATTTCCTCTGAAAATAAATACCCAATGAATTAAAGGCCGATGGATGAATCATCAATAATCGAAGGCTGATTTCACATCAGCTTTAGCCAAAAGAGGAGAACCGCCCACTCTCCTAATAATTTCCAATGCATCATCAAATGAAGAATAGGACACCGAACAAAATTCAAGATCTATTTCATCATTCAAAGAAATACCATTTGGGTATGATAAATTGTGAATTAGTCGAAAAGAATTTACTTCTTTCTTAGGAACAATTTCCAAGGGCGAAATACGAAAATTAACAAACGGTGGCTCAGAAAAAGGGCCCGCCATTCGTCCTGCAGAAGTTTCTTTACAGAGTTTATCAGAAACCACATCTTCGTAAATATCAACAGAAGATACATTATCATAAACTGAGCAACCAAAACCAGAAAACGAAGGCAATGGAAAACCTTCCAAAAAACCCTCAATTAGAAATGTTGCTGACACTTGATTTGGGTAACGAATAAGCCACGGCAGCATGTTTTCTAAGATGACGGGAGTCATTGCTTTTAAGGAAGGACTCCTTCGAAGGAGTATTATCACCAATAGCTAATTTTTTAAAACATCTAGCTGCTGAATGTGCACCCCAACAATGCGCACATTCATGCTTGTTTTTACAAGTGGCTGGCTGCTTACACTGACCATCATTAAAATTAAAACATAAACCTTTACGAAATCCAACAGGGTTTGCAACAACTGGCTTAGAAAACTGAGATCTTTGCGGCAATAGTAGGTTTAACCAAAGACCCACATCTTTCATTCCTCCATCTGTCGAAACGATTCATCATATAATACCAAGCTTGTCCATGAAAATATTTATAGGCCTCCAAAATAATCTCAACATGTAGGAAAGGCCCACTACAGCGATCAGGATATTTTTCACCCAGAACACTAGCAAAAATACAAAAAGATTGCAACCAATTATTAACCGATCTGGGAACTGAGGTATTTCTTTCAACATCAAATTTATCATCTCTTTTATGATAACGATGTTCCGTGGACAAAGGAAGCAAAGAAAAAATATTGATATATTCACCTCTCCAGATTTTTTCTTTATAAGCAGAACTAAGGTGAAAAACCCAAAGGCGAAATCTCGCATGACAATGCTTCTTTCAAACAACCTTCGGGAACTTGTGCAGAAGGTACATTTACAGACGACACAGACACAGAAGGAACAACGCAATTAGATGTAAGATTATTAGAATCTGTAGACTGAGTCAGCGTGGAATTAGCAGACTCAACTCTCCACGCTGACGCAACATTACTAAAATCAATAATAGGCAATTTCAATTTTTCAACAATCGTAGAAAATTGTTTTGCTAAGTCGCACAATATAGCAATGTCAGCAGACTCACCTGCGCAGCTGTACTAGTTGAAGGGACCGCCTGCAACGAAGGGTCAGTTAATGCCACTGCACAACTAGGCAGAGCTTGTGTTTCCATGGTAACAGCATCAACATCAGTAACACCAGTTACAGTCTCTTCAATCAAATGTCCAGATAATACAGGAGGCTCCACAGGTGTAATAATAACTTCCCCCCTTGGAGCAACACTCACTGCAGAATCAGGTTTTTTATTTTTTAAATTAAGTCTCATAGGAGCAGAACTCCTAGGAATCCTCACCTGCTCGGTCATCTTCTTTAACACTCTAGGTGGTGACCGTGATTCGAACCTGTGAGGCCGCTTAGTAGAACACCTAAGGTCAGGCCGCACTACTGCGCATGCGCCCGAATTCATCCTCGGCGATAGTTTCCGACTGCGTCTCGAAGCCTCTTGATTAACAGGCAGAGGAGGCGGGTGCGTAACCCGATCAGTCACGGAAGCTTGACCCGAAGGAGGAAGCAGTCCAGGGGAGCGGAACAAAGCTTCAGACCGAACATCCTCCATCACAGCTGTAAAAGCCTCAATTTCAGGGACAGAAGCCTGAGAACCAACAGGCAACGATAAACACCAACGCATCCATTCTTCTCCGCCTTCCGAACCGGCCCGTTCCATCAATTGTCACAGCCTAGTTTTTATCTTGTCCAGAAATGAACAGACTTCAATCCAAATCAAATGATCTTCTTCTGTTTCTCCACGTCGTCTGACAGTTTGTGATGCAATCAACATACTTATATACCCTCCAGCACGTGCTGAGTACCGTTTAAATTTAAATAAATACATTAAAATAGACCAATCAAAAATCTTTTATATTAACCTATAAAATTCATTCTTTTATGCCTGACACGTTCCCATAGGTGGTTGTGGGGGACAGTTTTGCCCCACTTCCCACTTGTCATTCTATTGTCAATCATTTCCTATTTTTATCAAAAATATGTGTTTTTACTTACAATTTAAAGCTGAACCCCAGGTATGGATTCCATTGCATAGTTGTACTGGTCCAACCTGGTGAGTATGCATTTGGTATACCTGCATAAAGATGAATACTTAACATAAATGATATGTTTTATCCTCAAAACATATCTTTTATTCTTAAAAAGGGGTAAGCAATATACTCACAAACCAACAGGTACATCAAAGCTTGTCATAATATAACATCTTCAAGTCCTCCATACATCACATCTCATAACGGAACAATGAAAATCCAACAGGCTAACGTGTTTCGAGGTACTTCCCTCTTCCTCAGAGCCCTGAGGAAGGGGGAAGCCCCTTGAAATGTGTTAGCCTGTTGGATTTTCATTGCCCCGTTATGAGATATGATGTATTGAGCACTTGAAGATGTTTTATTATGACAAGCTTTGATGTACCTGTTGGTTTGTGAGTATATTACTTAAGACTTTTTTAACAATAAAAGATATGTTTTAAGGATAATGCACTAGGCTGGTCCACCCTATGATTTGTTTTATAGTTACAATTACAAGCTAGCCTGCAAAAAAACAAAAAACAAGTTCACCCTGTATAACAATTTACTTTAAAAACATAGGTTTTAGTTGCACACATTTGCAAATATATATGGAAGCCGAGGTGCCTATGTCAAGGCTCCTTTGTGAACTGCGGTCCCAGCTCTATATTATTTAGAGTCTCCAAGTTGTGAATGTAGCAGAGATAAATTAAAGGAAGGTTTCCTGGAGGGAGCCTACTCCTTCTTAAAGACATAGGGACATTTTTTTAGACATTTTGGTGAATTGCCAGTGCATTCATTTGAAGGGGCTACTTTAACACTATGCACATTAGCCCATAAAAAAATGCATGTTAACACACATGCAATATCACAACACACAAAACACCAAGGTCTGACTGGACCTTTATATATATTTATTAAAGAAGAGTAAAAGTCACAGGCCATGTCTCCTTTCCACCACCACTCCAACTCCCCTAACACCCAATCTGCAAAAAAAAAAAAAAAAGATTTATTACATTATTATATAGTTATTGAATCCCATTCTAGGATAGAAGTAAAGAAATGTCATCGGCACACCAAGGATTCGTCAAAAGGGTCCAAAGCTTTATTTTCGTGGTCACATGGTAAACGTACATTTTGGAGCCACACAGGGCCTCATCACCAGGAAAGTTTCCACTCCAGCATAGGTCCCACTGAAGCTCCAAACTTTGGCTGCGGCCAGAAAGTTATGTTAATGGCCCTGTCATCATCTAGCAACTGTGTTCATACAAAGCCTTGGATAGGCTGGTTAGGCAGTGTCAGGCAGTTGGAGTCTCAACCTGAACACAGTTCGTTGATGATGTAAACACCCATATGACTTCCCAACTGAGATTAGACCCAAGGACTGAGCCTGAGCAGGTATTAGATGAAGACAATAAATATTTTATTTTCAGGTTGTTAGGGCAGCAAGGAGGTTAAAAAAATTGATGGAGTAGTGTTTTTAGAATTTTAGATCTGCTTCAACGTAGTACCTATACAAAAAATGTACACAGTATAAAGCAGTAGCACTGTTAATGTTGTCATTTGCATCTTAGAGCCAGCTATTATTTGAATGTCACTTTAGAATAATCATGTGTTTCAATTTATGTGCTGTTCTGCGTGTAAATTGTTGTGCTGAGCTGCCAGCATAATTGAAATAGATTAAAAGTGTTCTGGTTTCTTTGAACAGTAATTTTGAAAACCATTAAATATATTATTAAAGTTTTTTTTCACATGCTGTCATAAAATGTTGGTCTTTATTAAAGTAATAACAATGATGCCCCAAAGCACCCACCCCCCCATGTTGAGGACATGTGGCCTGGTATGGTTCAAGCATCCTGACCTCCAGGCTGCATGCTTGGATAGGGGTCTTGTATGGATTTTGTTAAAAAAAATTGGCGTGGAGTTCCCCTTAATATCTATACCAGACTTGAAGGCCCTGGTATAGACTGGGGGTGGGGGCCTGCACGGTTTTTTTCCTTGATTTTATCTATATTGCCCGGAGCTGGCAATATATTACAGCCGTGAGCAATTTTTAATTTTCTTTAGGCATGTCATTATTGCTGCGGCATGTTCTACACATCGCACAGATGCGCCACTTTTCAGGCAAACTAAGGGGACCCACCATACTTAACCACTTCCCGCCTGGCCTATAGCAGAATGATGGCCGGGCAGTGGTTCAGCTGGGCGTCATCGTGGCGTGCGGCGATCGGTGGTGCGGTGTGTCAGTCTGACAAACCGCTACACCAATCTCGGTAAAGAGCCAGTGATCGGCTTTTCCTCACTCGCGTCTGACAGACGCGAGTAGAGGATAGCCGATCGGCGGCTCTCCTGACAGGGAGGGTCTGCACTGATTGTTTATCAGCGCAGCCCCCCCCCCTCGAATGCCCACACTAGACCACCAGGGAAGCCTCTAGGACCACCAGGGAAGCTCCTAACAGGCCAGGTACACCCCCCATGGCCATCCACATGTGAAAATCAATGCCCAACATATTCCAATCAGTGCCCACAAATGGGCACTGACTGGCACCTCTATGGCACAATAAAAATTAGTGATGCCCAGCAATGCCACCCTTCAGTGTCATCAGTGCCACCCATCAGTGTCCATCAGTGCCACCTATCAGTGCCCATCCATGCCCATCAGTGCCCATCAGTGCCCATCTGTGCCACCTATCAGTGCCACCCATAAATACCCATCAGTGCCACTCATAAGTACCCATCAGTGCCGCCTATGAGTGTCCATCAGTGCCGCCTATGAGTGTCCATCAGTGCCGTATACCAGTGCCACCTATCAGTGCCCATCAGTGCCATCTATCAGTGCCCATCAGTGCCGCCTATCAGTGCCTATCAACAGTGCCCATCAGTGCCACCTCATCGGTGCCCATCGGTGCCGCCTTATCAGTGCCCATTAGTGCAGCCATATCAGTGCCCATCATTGAAGAGGAAAATGTACTTATTTACAAAACATTTTAACAGAAAACAAAGAAAAACTTTTTTTTTCAAAATTTTCTGGCTTTTTTTATTTGTTGCGCAAAAAATAAAAATCGCAGAGGTGAGCAACAAAAGAAAGCTCTATTTGTGGGAACAAAATGCTAAAAAATGTGTTTGGGTACAGTGTTGTCTGACCGCGCAATTATCATTCAATTTGCAAATTTTTATTGTTTCACTTTAAACATTATTAACATCACTGCTCCTGAAAAAAACAATCATTTTAAAAACTTTTTTTTTGCATTGATACATGTCTCCTGGGGCAGTACCTAGGTCCCCATACACTTTTTATGGCAATAACTTGCATATAAGCCTTTAAAATGTGCGGTATTGGTTTTTCATGTTCGTGTCCCATAGACTTTAACAGGGTTTTCATGTTCGCTTGAACTTTTTGCCTGTTCTGGTGCGAACAGAACTACGGGGTGTTCGGCCCATCCCTAATTTTAAGTAAGAAAGATGGACTTAGTGGCAGTGTAGGCGGTGTTGAAGTACTGGATTTG
The DNA here is from genome assembly GCA_037952925.1 of Lithobates clamitans. NCBI lineage: Eukaryota > Metazoa > Chordata > Amphibia > Anura > Ranidae > Lithobates > Lithobates clamitans. Next base: position 5,681,421 of record JBBGZY010000573.1, on the reverse strand, counting down.
AAGGGTACATGCTGTCTCTGGATCAAGAAGGGCATCAACACTGCTGAGAAGTATTACAGTTCAGTAGCCCATGCAATCCAAAAAATGCATGCCAGACTTGGCTTTGAAGAATGAACAAAAAAAATTACACCCCTATAGGGACAGAAGCACCAGTCCAGAATAAAACATCAAAATGGTGTCTTTAATTTTACCTTATACAGATAAGAAAAAGATCATGGCTCTAACCCCTAAAAATAAAATATTTCTCTAGCTGTTTTTGTTAGATATGTATAAGTAGGGAAGAGTCAAGTTTTTTTTTTTTTTTTTTTTTTATGATTTGATTCCATCCTGGGGAAATCAAATCTGTTTATCCTGGTGACCTTTGTAATGGGAAATCTGCAATAGGGTTTAAAGGAAAATCTTCAAATGGGAACACCTCTTCTGGAGACAAAGGATTTACCGTCACTTTCCCATTATGTGTTGTGTCTCTGGCACAGGAAGTGAGGGGAAATCTCCCAAACGGTATAGAGATAGCAAAACGAAAACAATTCTAAAAGAGGTTCTAAGCATTCAGTACTCACAACTTTGATTAGAGAGGCACATGAATATTCTGGAACCAGTCATCAGAATATTAATTTCAACATCAATCTTTCAATAAGATTATATGGGGGATCTTTTTCTATCCTGTTGCAAGGCAAAGCAATGCTAAACAGGAGCAGTGACATGCATTGTGAGGCAGATTTATTACAAGGTTACAGCCTCAGTCATAAATATTTTCCTTTTCTAAAGTGCCATTTGTGACTGAACAAATCCTGACCCAACCACTTCTTAAATTTGCATCTGTTTAGAGTGAAAATCTGTCTTATCTCTGGTATTAAATCTGTCACTGAAGTTTGCAAAGTGTTGCACTTGGCTGCCCAGGAATACAGAAACACAGATTAACCACTTCAGCCCCAAGCCTCTTTTTTACACTTGTTTACAAGTTAAAATCATCTTGTTTTTGCTATAAAATTACTTAGAACCCCCAAACACTATATACCGCATATACTCGAGTATAAGTCGAATTTTTCAGCACATTTTTTTGTGCTGAAAGTGCCCCCCTCGACTTATACTCGAGTCAAGCACTTTTCTGCAGCAAAAAATGTCATTTTCCGAACCGATTTTGGGGCCCGATATCTCAGGGCCACTTGGTGCTAGGAACCCCAAATTTTGTGTGCAAACCCAGTGGACGTGGTTCCAGAACATATCCAAAGCTGGGGTTCCTAGCACTAAGTGGCCCCGAGATACGGGGCCCCAAAATCGGTTCGGAAAATGTCATTCTCTGCTGCAGAAAAGTGCTTGACATTTTCTGAACCGACTTTGGGGCCCCATATCTCAGGGCCACTTGGTGCTAGGAACCCCAAATTTGGTGTGCAAACCCAGTGGACGTGGTTCCAGAACATATCCAAAGCTGGGGTTCCTAGCACTAAGTGGCCCCGAGATACGGGGCCCCAAAATCGGTTCGGAAAATGTCATTCTCTGCTGCAGAAAAGTGCTTGACATTTTCTGAACCGACTTTGGGGCCCCATATCTCAGGGCCACTTGGTGCTAGGAACCCCAAATTTGGTGTGCAAATCCAGTGGTACTGGTACCATAACATATCCAAAGCTGGGGTTCCTAGCACCAAGTGGCCCTGAGATACGGGGCCCCAAAACTGGTTCGGAAAATGTCATTCTCTGCTGCAGAAAAGTGCTTGACATTTTCTGAACTGATTTTTGGGGCCCTGTATCTCAGGGCCACTTGGTGCTAGAAACCCCAGCTTTGGAAATTTTATGGTGCTAGTTCCCCTGGGTTTGCAGACCAAATTTGGGGTTCTTAGCACTAAGTGGCCCCGAGATACGGGGCCCCAAATTTGGTCAACTGTGTCTATCTGCAGCAATGTCATTTCGGGACCCTTTGGGTTCAGAGACCCCAAATTTTGGCTGCAGCTAGGGGGCATCTAGGAACCCTTAACTACCGAGTTTGAAGTTCAGGGGACCTATGGCTGCAAATGGGCACAGTGAGGCTGCAAATGGGCATTGTTGACCCTCTTTTCCACTTACAGTAGCTGTGCATTTCTCACCCTCGTCTTATACTCGGGTCAATAAGTTTTTCCCATTTTTTTTTTGGTAAATTAGGGCCTCGACTTATACTCGGAATGACTTATACTCGAGTATATACGGTATATATTTTTTCTAACACCCTAGAGAATAAAATGGCGGTCGTTGCAATACTTTCTATTACACCGTATTTGCGAAGTGGTCTTACAAGCGCACTTTTTTGGGGAAAAATAAAAAAATTTGAATTAAAAAATAAGACAACAGTAAAGTTAGCGCATTTTTTTTATCATATTGTGAAAGATAGAGTTATTCTGAGTAAATTGATACCCAACATGTCACGCTTCAAAATTGCGCCCGCTCGTGGAATGGCGACAAACTTTTACCCTTAAAAATCTCCATAGGTTACCTGTTTTAAATTATAGAGAAGGTCTAGGGCTAGAATTTTTGCTCTCGCTCTAGCGATCATGGCAAAACCTCGCATGTGTGGTTTGAACACCGTTTTCATATGCGGAGCGCTACTCACGTATGCGTTCGCTTCTGCGCACGAGCTCGTCGGGACGGGGTGCTTTAAAAAATTATTTCTTTTTTTTCTTATTTATTTATTTTACTTTTAGTTTTTTAATTTGACACAGTTTTTCTTTTTAAAAAAAATTTGGGTCACTTTTATTCCTATTACAAGGAATGTAAACATCCCTTGTAATAGAAAAAATCATGATGGGACCGCTTAAATATGAGATCTGGGGTCAAAAATATGCCATGGAGCCGAGCAGGGGCCATCTTCCCCTCAGTCGGCAGCCATCATAGACAAGAGAGGACGTGATCGTCTCCACCACTAACGGTGGGTACGGTAAGCGGAGGAGACGACCGGAGCACGGCAGGAGGGGGGGCACCTCTCCCAACTCCAATAAAAGTGATCTTGCAGCAAATGCGCCACGGAGACCACTTTTCTTCTAAAAATAAACGCACGCCGTTCCCGATAATACTGGGGTTATGGCAGCTAGCTGCTGCCATAACCCTGATATTTAACGTCAAAGTATCGCTGTACGGGTACGGTGATTTGCGTGAAGTGGTTAACGAGCTGTCACTTAGCTTTGAGATATGCTTTAAATAGCTATTCTGGTGTTGGTAACCAAATGCCAAACTTAAAGAACTGAGTCAGCCAATGAGCTACTTTGCCTGTCCACTGATTCTCCTATTCCGCTAAAATCACATGACCAGTAGTACCTTGGTCTATAATCTTAGGTTCTAAAACTTGCTGAGTTGCACATTCATTTTTCATTTCTTTACTAGAACCTTCTACTGCCTTAGTCCACCTCAGAATAACAATAGAAATATACTGTAAAATGCATTTGTAAATTGGCATTAAAACGTATCCATCTCTATCTGTATATGAGAAAAAAAGAAGAGCTTGAAAAGAACTAGCGATAGGGTAGGCTTGAATCCTGGGATATTTGAAGGTAAGTTATACATAAATCATTAGCCCACCCTATAATTTAGCTTGCATTGCCTCACCCTGTCATGTTTTATTTGCTGTACACAAATGATATTCATTTTTACTTTATTATCCCACGTCTTCCCACAGCCTCCTTGACAAAGATGGTTTACTCATTAACGTACATGTTAAGTGGGAAAGAACTGCCACTGTGTTTCTGAAATGTTCAGTTCCAAGCACAGTTCTGTTCAGACCCATTTCATTACAGCAGCACAAAATAAAATAAAACATTATCTTCTACATTTTTGTAAATGTAGATGTTCAAACATAAACTTGGATGAAGGTTTCTAATAGTAAATACCTGTTGATCCTTCTAGATTTTAAGTGCCTATGGGACTTTTTTAATAGGGTGATAAAACTAACCCACTGGTTCCCAATGCCAAAGACAGCCAACACTGCAGCGCTTGCCTGTGAGTTCAGAAAAAAGTTTTGTACTCGCCCCCCTTTACAGCTCGCTCCAGGCATCGCTGATGTCATACATCAGTGCCACCTTGTACAACCAATCACAGCAAGAATCTGTTAGTCATTTCCTGTTCCACTGCACCGATTGACCAGTGTCTGGCAGGACTACCACCCAACATACTTTCCTATGTCACTCCCAACACTGAAGGAAAGCAGTGAGGATTGTTAGGGTTTCCTTTGGCACTAACAATAGGTTGTTATTTAAAAGTACTGTACTTATTATTGTTATCTTATAGTATTTCCTCCCCTGGCTTATTTGTCTAGAGCAATGGCACAATCATCCACCCATCCCCACATTTCAGCGTGCTAGGTGTTATCCTGGACTCTGAACTCTCCTTTCGGCCCCACATCCAATCACTTTTCAAAGCTTGCCGCCTCAACCTCCGCAACATCTATAAACTACGTCCCTTTCTAACCAATGAAACCACAAAGCTCCTGATTTACTCTCTGGTTATCTCTCACCTTGACTACTGCAATTCCCTCCTCATTGGCTTACCTTTAAATAGACTATCCCCCCTTCAGTCCATCATGAATGCTGCCACCAGACTCATCCACCTTACAAACCGCACAGTGTCTGCTACCCCTCTCTGCCAATCCCTCCATTGGCTGCCACTTGCCCAACAAATTAAATTCAAAATACTAACAATAAGTTACAAAGCCATCCACAACTGTGCACCCAGCTACATCACTAACCTAGTCTCAAAATAACAACCTAATTGCCCTCTTTGTTCCTTCCAAGACCTCCTGCTCTCTAGCTCCCTCATCACCTCCTCCCATATCCACCTCCAGGACTTCTCCCAAGCCTCGCCCATCCTCTGGGATTCCCTACCCCAATTTGTCAGACTGTCTCCAAATTTATCCACTTTTAGGCGATCCCTGAAAACTTTCCTCTTCAGAGAAGCCTATTCTGCCTCCATCTAACAACTGCACTATTTTCTCCATTAGCTCATCCCCCACAGCTATTACCCCTTTGTATAACTTGACCCTCCCTCCTAGATTGAAGCTCTAACGAGCAGGGCCCTCTGATTCCTCCTGTGTTGAATTGTATTGTAATTGTACTGTCTGCCCTAATGTTGTAAAGCGCTGCGTAAACTGTCGGCGCTATATAAATCCTGTATAACAATAATAATAATAATAATTGTTAGATTTAATGGTTTGTTGCAGGAAGCATATTTCCTGTATCTCGAGTGCCACCAGGAAGCACAAGAAATAGAACAATAAAGTCCAGCTCTAGCCAAAACTTTTTTTGTTGCTGTTGTGAATAACATGAGGAAAAGGTTTAAACCTCTATTGGGCTTATAATTGCTGTTGGTGTCCCAATTAGGGAGACTTCCTCTTAATTTCTGCTTCAGTGACAGGAGTCATAGCAACAAGCAGTGATGTGAAATCCTGAACCTCACTGAGGGTTTTGTTGCTGTGTGTGCCTTGCTCTCCCAATGACTTCCATTCCCCTCTTTTCTTGTCCTGTTGTAAAACAGACTGCCGGACTGGTAGACTGGTTGGCTTATTGGCTCGTCGACTGATTGGAGTATACAATCTCCTTGAAGCTACCATCAACTATACTGTATAGTGCAAGGATCTGCCTCGTTTGATACAAATTGAATGGATTGTTTTTAAGTGAATCCTGCAATTAAATAGTTTTAGTAAATCTAAAGAAGATTGTACAGAGATTGTACAATCAGATATGTCCAGCTTCACTGAGATACACAGTGAGGGGTAATCTCCCCAGTGGAGTTGCAGTCACCAGTACAAACCTGATAGAAGTTTTAACACTTCCCCACTCTGTTCAAAACTAGAAATACATTTTGGTTGGAGGCAGGCTTTATATAAGACGCCACTTTGCCCATTCAGGACAAAGTTACAGTTTGTACACCTAACTCACCTTCAGGGTCGTCTTTAAGGCAGGGCAAGAGGGGCAGCTGCCCTGCGCCCTGTCACTGTTGTGGGGCCCAAAACAGCTGCCTCATACTTGCCAACCATCCCAGTTTCAATTCCCTCGTCTCTTGAGGTTTTAGTCACGTGCTGTATCCTAATAACTCAGTGTGAAGTTCTGTTATTAATGCTGCCCAGCTCTGCCCTATTGTTGTGCACAGGTGACTCACCTGCAGACCCTGTGTTTACATGTAAATACCGGCATTGATATGTGAATAGCAGTGGCATTCATATGTAAATAGTGGCGGATCGGCAGCATTCTATGTAAACAGAGGTGGTATTCATATGTATATAATGCCCCCGAGGTCATATCCACCATCACCTATACTGAATGCTACCCACTGGGGAAATAAAGGGGCATGCTTGAAAGTCCTGCCTACAACTGTGGTCATTAAGCCTACTATCGGCCTGTTCTGCAAAGGTAAGAAAATTAGTGGGGGGGGGGTGTGTGCAGAGGTAGACAGAGAAGGAATTATAGTTTGGGGTGCACAGGTGAGCAAGGTCCTGTCCATAATGTGCAGGCAGTGAGGAGTAGACATGTGCACACTGAAATATTTTGTTTCGGAATTTTGTTTTTGTCTGAAAAATAAATTTATTTAGTTACTCCCGAAATTCGATTTTCTTTATTTAGTTTTTCGTTAAAAACTTGTATTTGTCCGAAAATCCAAATGAATTAAGGCCGAATCTGTCATTGAAGGCTTATGGTGTCTGTCGAATGTTCAAAGAAGATTTGACGGAGCAGCTAAACTGTATGATGCCGTATAGTTTAGCTGCTCAGTTGAATCTTCTTAGAACTTTCAACAGACACCATAATCGTAAATGAAAGTAAGTTGGCTGTATGTGTGTTAGTTCTAGCTATTTTACTGCCCCTCCTCTTTGGTTACAATCAGCCAATAACATTCATCATCATCATTATTTTTATTTTACTTCCCCCACTGTGTCAAATCTTTTCTCTCTACGTCAAATCTTTTCTCTCTACGTCGAATCTTTTCTCTCTACGTCGAATCTTTTCTCTCTACGTCGAATCTTTTCTCTCTATGTCAAATCTTTTCTCTCTATGTAGAATAAACTTGGACTAATAGAGTTAAGGTTAGGCACATTCGACCACAGGTTTGATGGACACAGATTGTTATTGTCAGCATCATGTCGAATCTCCTATCTATATCGAACTGTTGTAGCAACGAAAATGAAAATAAAGCATTTGTTTATGTCGAATCTTGCGTTTTTCGGATCCTGCACTTTCGTTATCGTTTGTTAAAACGATAACAAAAATACCTGAAATTCGGATGAAAATGCATTCGGATGAAAATGAATGCACATGTCTAGTGAGGAGATGATGTGCTGTAACCTCTAGCAACCAATCAGTAAGCAGTAATGATGTGCAGTAACCAATCAGTGAGTAGTATTGATGTACAGTAATCTCTAGCAACCAATCAACAAGCAGAAATCATGTGCTGTAACCTCTAGCAACTAATCAGTGAGCCAAAATGTTTGCTGTAACCTCTAGCAACCAGTCAGTGAGCGGTAATGATACACTGTAAACTCTGGCAACCAATCGCGATCACTGTCTGATCTGATTCAGTAAACTGATTTTGAGTCTAGCTGCTATTTATTGTATGTCTCAGAGCAGGTGGAGAGCTAAACTGCATGGGGGGGGCCTCCAAGAAAATTTTTGTCCGGGTCCAATCAATATTAAAGACGGCCCTGCTCACCCTCCCTGACATGTAAACATATTCAGCCACACTCCTTCACCCTCTCCCTGCTGCAGCATCCCTGCTCATGTAGCTAAAGGTGACCATACATACAGTATCTGATAAACCAGCTGAAATTTGCTCCATGGGTAGCCCTGTGGCACCCACTCGCCCAACAACCTTCAAATGAAAAACTGAAGTAGCTGGGGCGTAAAATTGTCAGCCGAACAGCACCTGTATCCAATCAAATGCATGCACTGTTCAGGTATTCTGACAGCAGGTTCCACCAGCTGTCAGAGTACAATAGCTGCAGCATGGATGGAGTAATCTGTTAAATGGCAAGCTGTAGACAAAAGGATGACATCATGGCAATGTGACATTTTTTGGGCTTGGTGATTGGCCACCCATGTCCAAGCTCTGTCACACACAGTGCTGCCTTTTAGCCAGAATCCCCACTTTGTAGGAATTGGCTCCATCAGTCAGGACAGGAGGGTCAAGGGAGCACAGCTAGGGTGATATGTGCATTATGTGCAGACATGTCTCCTTGCGATACACAGGCAAAAGTACAGTCTCTCTTTAAGCCTTCAATCCCTACTCCCCTATTTTTACACCATATTATTTAATATAAACCATACAGGTGCACTTTAAGGGGCAATGCTGTACTTTCCAGCAGTTACAGTAAGCATCCACGAAAAACCTTAATACTCTGGCACCGTGTCCTCAATCTCCCTCAGACTCCAAAATGCAAATGTTAGACATTATAAAGGGTAACAATCAGAATAAAGAAGGGTACAGCCCAGTGATTTGGAAAATGAATTGGAAATAGAAACACAATGGCAGTATGTTCCAAATTTCCGTGTGTGTGTTCAGGATGTGATGTTTTGGAGCTCTTTGTGGAGAGTATTTGGTGGCTCTTGCTGTGTAAGTGTAGTGTGGATGATGGGAGAATTAGGCTGCAATTAACACATCGAAAGCTAATTGCCAGGCTTAGAATGTGCACTTGTGTGTCAACGTACAGAAATAGACAAGTATTCCCTCGCTGCTCATTGTCTCCAATGCTACTATTAAGTTGTCGCTGTATGGTGTCCCCCCACCTAAACTGTCCTCCCACCACAGTGTGGGGTTTTCCAAAGCCGAGGGGGTTAAGGAAAAAACAATCAGAGCTGCAATTACGTAATCAGGAGTTCATGAACGCCTCTTGTGTGCCATCATTTTCCTTTAAAGAACAGCTCCAGCCTAATTAAAAAGAAAGGATTAAAAAGGGGACCTGCTTTAAAGAACTAATTAACACTTTCATTTAAGCTAATAGACTGTCCTATATATAAGGGAAAAATTGGTGATCAACCACAGAGAGATTTCCCAAAATGTCATTAATGCTCGATAATGTGCATGTCTAATGCTCTATAGCTAACACTATTATAGACAATGCTTGAATTTGCCACATTGCTTTAAGTATATCTAGTATTTTTTTTTTTAATAGAATGAAAAATGGTTACAAACTCTGAAAGTTGTTTTTTGGCCATCTGTGTCCCCATTGGAGAGATTTCCTTTCACTTGTCCTGTAGACGCAAGAAGAAGTAAGAGGTATTTTCCTAAAGTGAGGGAAATCCACTCTAACACAGTTATCAGTGTGGCAATTGTATATATTGGAATACTTTTTCCCTACTCCTGTTTTGGTAACAACTCAAACTTGGATTTCTCCTCAACTTCACTCCCAGTACCAGTCACCTACCAGGAGACAGCAAGAAAAACTTGACAGTTTCTACCTCCCTCACTGCTGTATCCAATACTAGAAAACATGTTTAGGTTATAGATATCAAAACAATAGTCTCCTGCACTCCAGTGTTTTGCTAGACACGGATGGTGTGATCCATTCTTTGGTATAAGACAAAGTCTATCATCTTGCAGCCCTCCTCAGAACAATGGGTATTCATACAACTAAAGAGAAAACAGAAAAAAAAGAGGGCGCACCGACCTAGTGCATTACTGATATAAAAGTTTTATTAAAAGTATATAAAATCAATGGTACTACTCACAAACGAGCGTATAGCTGTTCAGCCGTTTGGGGTGCCATTTTCTACCTCTTGTCCTCAGGTCCTGTCTGCAGGTGCCAAGGGATACAGTTTGACTGATAAGAAAAGCCTGTATTTACGCTCGTTTGTGAATAGTACCATTGCTTTTATATACTTTTATGAAAACTTTTATATCGGTAATGCACTAGGTCCGTGCACCCACCATTTTTTCTGTTTTCTCTTTAGGCTATAGATATACCCATTATAAGAGAAATACGGGGGCAGTCATTAGTCTAGAAATTATATTTGCTTAGCTGTCATGTTTTTTAACTGGCTTCATTACTTTCTGATGCCCTAACCTAGTAGACATTTTTAGACCATCAAGTCCAAAAAAAAGCAGACAATTCCAGCTCTGCTTTTCTGTTTTTGGGTCAGAGACTCTACATATTGAAGTAAGAAGATTAAAATGACGGGGCGTGGCCAAGACCGGCATGTGAGAAGAAGTGTTTCTCACAGCTCCTCTCCAGCACAGCTTACCGATCCTCTCCCATCAGTGATCCAGAGCTAAAAACCGGCTATCCAGCTGGCTACTGACCCACTCACCCTCCTGGATCAACCACCGGCTTTGTGTACCCGGGGGAAAGCAAAAAAAAAGGAGGAAGAAATGATCTCCGAAATCCAAGATGGCGCCGCCGCGGCCCTAGCACAGCGCACACCGCGAGGCACTGAGAAGTCCAGGGAGGCAGGTAATAAGAAGGCCCAGAAGCTACAGGGTAAGGAGTACTCGAGGGACATGTTATACTATGCCCAAAAACTGGGGGGGGCCCAGGATCAAAGCGCAGGGGGTTCTGCTGAACTGTCTCATGCAGAGGATCACAGGCCAGGAGAGCTGAGTTCACTGCACACTGACATGCATGGAGAGACAGACGCTGCTGCTGAGCGGCCCTCCTCACACCACATAGACACTGATACAGAAGACTCTGAACAGCCAACTTTAGCTGATATACTCAGGCCTGTGCATGTCTGCACAGCATCTGTGAACACTCTTAAAGAGCAATTTGGTGGGCTGAGAGAGGATGTATCCCTGTTGAGACAGGATCTGCAAAAGATTAGAGAAGGTACAACTGCAGTGGAAAGCAGGGGGAGTGACATTGAAGACAAACTCTCGCCAGTTGCTCGGGAGGCACATGCGGCCTATCAACTTGCTAAAGACACTAACAATAGAGCAGATGATATGGAAAATCGCTTGAGACGCAATAACATACGCATTATAGGTCTGCCAGAGAAAACGGAAGGAAGAGATGTTACAACATTTGTAGAAAACTGGCTAGTCAAGATATTTGGCAGAGAAATCTTTTCCCCATTCTTTACTGTGGAGAGGGCGCATCGCACACCAGGCCGCCCACTATAACCGGTAGCCCCCCCCAGCTCTATCTTAATATGCAGTCTGCGGCCGATAATGTGGGACAAAGGGCTTTGCTATCACTAGACGCTATGAAGGCCTTCAATAGCGTTGAGTGGGAGTACTTGTGAGGAGTCCTTAAAAGTTTCAGGTTTGGAGAAGTATTTATATTATGGGTGCACCTGTTGTACCACAACCCGCAAGCGGCTATCCGGGCGTCGGGGGGCTATGTCCCACACCTTTAATTTGGGGAGAGGCACGAGGCAGGGGTGTCCTTTGTCACCCCTGCTTTTTGCATTAGCCATAGAACCCTTGGCAATTAAAGTAAGAGCTAACCCTGATATTGTCGGATTTCGATACGGAGACAAGCAGGAAAAATTGATGCTATATGCTGACGATACCATGATCCTGCTTGGAGACGTAGACAAATCTCTTACAAAAGCCATGACCACCATAGTGGAGTTCGGCAGGTATTCGGGACTCCAGATTAACTGGACCAAATCCTCTCTGATGCTTATTGATGAAGGGGGGGCCCCCCCCCAACAATAATACGGTGCCCCTGACCACTTCATTCAGATACCTGGGGATCCAGGTGACGCCTAGGATCAGAGATTACGCTAGATTAAATATTTCCCCACTGCTACAAAAATTTAGAGAACGGATTAAAACATGGAATTCTCTCTGTCTGTCGGTTGCAGGCAGGGTGAATCTGATAAAAATGATTTTAATGCCCCAACTCTTATATGTACTTCATAATGCACCCATGGTAGTGACCCTAAAGACGTTCAGAATGATCAATTCCCTCTTTAGATTGCTCATATGGAAAGGCCGTGCACCCAGGATTAAACTCGACCATCTCCAGCGTCCCAAAGATGAGGGTGGGCTTGCCCTTCCCAATCCCTGGCTCTACTATATAGCTGCGCAGCTGCAGCAATTAATAGGTTTAATGCACACTGACACAGACAAGGAGAGAACTATGAGTAGTTCCTCTGAAATGGTGATGCTGCACACAGTAAAAAGAGACTCTGTCCCGATGGCCTTGGAGGCGTTGGATTTTGCTAAGTCAAACAAGCAATACCCGACCTATGACCTAATTCATAAAATCTGGTCCAAGACCAAATATTTACAGGGAGTGACAGGGTACACAGATTATAGTCCAATATGGTTCAATGCTACGTACGCAGAAATAGCCAAGCTACAACATGGGGCGATGTGGAGGAGATATGGGGTGCTATATATTAGACAGATTTTTCAGAATGGGAAAATGCACACATTTGAGGTTTTGCAGAGGCTCTTTGAGTTACCACAGTCTATGCAGTTTTACTACATGCAATTGAAACATGCTGTGGTAGCTCAGAGTAAATCCTCAGACTGGATCCCCTCCCCCACACCTTTGTTTTATCTGATTGCAGGGGTTACCAATACTAAGGGATTTATTTCTCAATGTTACAGTATGCTACTACAGAACTTTTTAAGTAAACACCCTTTAGGTATGCTGGCGAAATGGGAGAAGGATGTTGGCCCACTTGATGGAGAACAATGGGAGGAGGTGTTGCAGGCGGTACCTACCTGCTCTCTAAATGTTACGCAGAGATTGACGCAACTATACATCATCCTTAGAGTATACTATACCCCCCATAGACTGCATGTTATGGGCCTTCGGCCCACTCCACTCTGTACCAGATGCAAAAGGGAACATGGGGACCTGATCCACCTACTGTGGAGGTGCCCAAAGCTCCACCTCTATTGGAAGGGGGTAGTGGACACCGTTAACAGGGTATTTCAGGTTACGATGCCCACTGATCCAAAACACTGCCTGCTTAATATAATAGATGAGCTGGGATGGGAGGAAAATACTAGAGTGGCAATTACTAGAGTTATGTTTATGGCACAGAAACTAATAATGACACACTGGATTTCAGAAGAGCTTCCTGCTCATAGAATGGATTAATGCTATGGGGGAACTGTTACGGAAGGAAAAAATAATTTACCAATACAGAGGCTGCCCACAGAAGTTTGAGAAAATATGGGGACCTTGGCTAAATGTCCCTGGGCTTGCCCCGGTGGATTTGGTTGTGGGCAGATTGCTGGGTATGGGTATGTGAGGTAACACATGTCATATAGTTGGAAGCTTTTCTTTCTGTTATTTATGCCCTTATTTAATTTGCTTTCTTCTCATATTCATTGTGAGACGCTGGGGGAAATTAACTAATTAATTAATTTAAAAAATAATAATAATAATAGAAGGGGGTTATACTGTGTTCACAAGCCAAGTAGATAGGTTAATCAATGACTCAGGAAATGCTAGATTACTTATATAATCTGCGGTGCATGTAATTATGATGTTACTCAAGGTAAATTTTTGTATTGAATATAATTGTAATGTCGGTATGTTTTTTATATGCTTTTTCTCCAAAAAAACTTGTTTTTGGATAAAAAAAAAAGAAGATTAAAATGACAGTTAGCAGTTTCAGAAAGAGGAATCATCTATGGAAGCCTCTATTTTTCTCCCATTACAAGCTTCTTTTAATTGTACTGGGCAGTGTTTGAAGACTGTTAGCTTGTGCCTAAGGCTGGGTACACACAAGCGGAATATCAGCTGTATTGGCCAGTTCAACAGAAACCAGCCGACATTCGGTCTGTGTGTACAGCTATCTTTCCTTCAGAAGCCGGACTAACGACCAGCTTTTGTCGAAGGGACATGCTGGTACACCAGCATCCGATCAGCGCTCACAGCCGATGGCTAATCAGTGTGTTCTGGTGGGGGGCAGTCCCCCTAGCAGAATACAAAGGCTCAGTGGGGAAGATTGCTGCACTAACATCATGGGTGTTAGTACGGCGATCTGTCAGTTTTTTTTTCTTCAGCTTGCTGGGTTGAACAAAAAAAACTTTATGTGTGTACAAGGCTTAAACCATTTTAGAATAAATATAAAATGGATCTATGGTAAAAAAAACACCCCCTTCCTATCCATTATAAGCCACTGATTGGCCAGTTCTTCCTGGACATCTCTCCCGATAGCCTTGCAGCTGAGTTTTGGTAACCAAATGCCAAATAATCCTGCGTTTGGTCACTACAGGAGCATTGTCTTTGGACAAGATAAGTATAATTTTAAGCTTCTCAATTTATCTCAGATTTTTTTTGTTCTCTGTATACCCACTGGGTAGATTCACCCACTCTATTTGTTGTGGTGACAAATTATTACTAAAAGTAGGGGAAAATACTGCATTTTGAGTTGTCACTAGAACAGTAATAAAGGTTAAATGTTCCAATGGGGACACTTATCCTGGTGAGAACTATCTAAAGGAAAGACCCCTCACTTTGGCAAGACTACCTCCCACTCCCCATTGTGTATGTGAGATTAGAAGTGAAAAAAAGATATATATATATATATATATATATATATATATATATATATATATATATATATACTCACACCATTTATTTTATTATAAAAATCAGGATGATAAAAAGGGGGATAGGGTACTACAAGTGTATTTAATTTTTAAAAAAAGTGTATTTAGAAAAAGTCTACTGTTTTCGCTCCTCTCAGTTTAATTTTGCATCCATATAATACAATGACAACTATTATACATTTGTGTTTTTCAGAATTAATGACAGCTGAATAATTTGTATAAATTGATATTTACTCTCTTCTTTTTTGCAGTAAGGTTGCATGACAGTATTTCAGAAGAAGGACACCACTACCTTATATTTGATCTGTAAGTAGCTTATACAGTAAATGTTATAAATATACTGTATAAATGTGTTATAGTTATTCATCCCCATGTTGCAATGTTACATTTTTATGGGAAATTGGGTAAGCTTATTTTTGTTCTGATAATGCAATACTTGGGTTGTTCTGCCAACATTTTTACATTCCGATTTTTATTCTTGCAATTTGTATAAAATATAAAGTTATGACCAAGAGAGATTTACTAGCTGTATACAACCCCCGAAAAAGAAATCTATTGAAAAATAAAGTTTATACAAATTACATTTAAAAAAATAATTAGCCTGGACTGGGAGGCATGGGTGTTGCGACCATGCCTCCCAGGTGAGCTGGGAGCTTGAAATCCCACAAGAATGCTTACTTACAAGGGGCTGAAGCACACTTTCGGGGGAAAGATCCTTGCCCAGCATTTTGGGGAGGCACAGTCACAACAAGAAAGCCTTCTAAAAGCATTGGAAGCCCAGCCAAGGTAAATACATACATTTGTATGTATATTTGGACAAGGCAATAGCTACAGATTGTGCTACATTACTGAGATTTGCCTTTTCATTTTTTTTTCAAAAAATGTATGATGCTCAAATGCTCTTCTGAATTGAGATCTGTTGGTCCTTCTAAGGATACTTGGTTATAGATGATAACTTATTAAAGTGTGATCCCCCGTGCTACTAAGTGAATAGAAAACAATCCTGACTGCAAATGCAGAAGTGTTGAAATCGCTGCTAAATCTAAAATGTACACTGAACACAAAAATAATAAACGGTAATGAAAATGATCTGCGCAGATTTCAGATTAGACTCTAACACGTGAGTGATGTGGTGAGGTAATCCAAATACGTGTATATAAATAAACACAATAGTGCTAAATCCAAAATAAAGTGAATAAATTAAAATGAATATATATATATATATATATATATATATATATATATATATATATATATATATATATATATAGTGAAATCCAACTAGTTCAAGATCTGGACTAGCAAATGATGTAAACAATAACAATAATGAATGTCCATAAATGTTCTTAAATGTAGGTCTTCGTGACTAAACAGCCATGTAATGATCACAGAGCTCTTACCTCCATAAGGAGAAAAATAAGCCTCAAAGCAGTATCCTGTGATTACAGGATATCGCTTTGAGGCTTATTGTTCTCCTTATGGAGGTAAAAGCTCTGTGAGCATTATGTGGCTGTTTAGTCATGAAGACCTACATTTAAGAGCATTTATAGACATTCATTATTGTTATTGGTTACATCATTTGCTAGTCCAGATCTTGAACTAGAGGCCGCTCTGGCCCTTCCTATAGAGCACCTCAGTGTTCTTGCTCCAGTATTGCTTATTATCTATGTGCACCCCCAGATACATGTTGTAACGAGCCCCTTGCTCGCTAGGTTCCACTCTCCCGACACTCCTCTGCTGCTATAGAATCAGATTGCAGATCGCAACATCTGATTGCTTGGTCATCCAATGCTCCGGGATTAGAACTACAGCTATGTGCCGTTCTAACCCAGTTGTGATAGCTCAGAACAAACACCAGGCAGGCTGTATGTAAGTTCAACCAGGAAACTCCTTTATTGCAAAATACAGGCTTTTTATACACTAAAAGTGGAGGTGCAGACCTCCTGCTTATATTACTCTAACAATACAGCTGTAACCTAATTAACCTAATTAACATGTGCTAATACATTAATCTCTTTAGACAGCCTAGATGACTCAGACATGACCTTTAGACCAGACTGGCCGTCTTGTAGTTCAGACAATCCAATCAACATTATCACAATAGCAGAGTTAATTAAACACAAACAACAATGGGGATCTAATGACTCTTAGATCCCATACTAGAGACTTGTTTACAATACACATTTTAGTAGACAACAGACAGGTAGCTGGAATTGATGACATTAGCATTTAACAGTAGGAGTCCCAACGGTATGAATCAGTCACTATTCCAATTTTGGCAAATCCAGGGTCCCCAGAGTCTGTGTGTCCTGGGGGACCAGGACCCGAATCCACAGTAATACCGCCTCAAGGGTCCCCAGGCATACAACTCACAAAGAGCACCGTTCCCCCAAATGCCAGGGCCCACAATCGATCGGCAAGAGGCTAGCATACAGTCCCCTTCAAAAGTCTCTCTCCCGGCTAGGTCTGTCACATTTTTCCCCTTTCGGCAGGAGACTAACACTGGAGGAGACCCCAGACGTGTTGACTCCGAAGTTAGTCAGTAGTTCCAGTCCTCTAATGCCTGTACCCACACAGTACCCCAAAGAAATTGTTCCAAACAAAGCATTACTCACCCAGCCAACCTCTGCCTTTCTCAGAGAACATATCTGGAGCTGGGGAGAGGCCTGGACTGGCCCTTCTCCATGGAGTCCTTTCTGCTGCAGGAGAGAAGACAGGGTGTCTGGGCTCACTCCGTCATGCTGTTGGGGATCTGGGCCGACTGCCCAGCATCCCTGGGGTATACAGGTGGAGACTGAAGTCCCATCCACCTTCACAAGAAATCCATCCTCTGTTAGTTGAGGGCAGAGGCCAGCAGTACTCGGCCCTGTTGCCAACCCTTCTGCTGGAAACCCCACACCATCTGCTCCGGCTAACTGTTGGGGAGGGACAACACACACCTACTCTCCCTTCTCCCCCTGTATCTGCTGCTGGTAAAGTGATTGCCACCTTCTCACCCTGAGCCTCCGAAACTGCCACAGGTGTGGGGCAGAGGTCTTGTACCCTCTTTGCCTGGTTGCCAGTGCTTCAGCTGGGGAAGTTCCTTGTAACTTCACAGATACTTCTGTTGGTGCTGGGCAGAGCACAGTGAAGTTTGGCCCTAATAACAGCTCCTCTTCTGCTGGAGGCTCACCAGGTTGTTCTTCCTCAGCAGAAAAGTCTATCAAATCCCCTGTCTCTGCAACTGGTGTCTGGGGATAAAGGTTCACCATCTGCTCTCCATGGAACCCAGAAGATGCTATCAGTGCTGGGCAGAGCACAGTAAAGTTTGGCCCTAAAAACAGCTCTTCTTCTGCTGGAGGCTCATCAGGTTGTTCTTCCTCAGCAGAAAAGTCTATCAAATCCGATGTCTCTGCAACTGGTGTCTGGGGATAAAGGTTCACCATCTCCTGTCCCTGGAACCCAGAAGATGCTATCAGTGCTGGGCAGAGGTTAGCAGAGCTCTGCCCTGTTGTCAGCACTTCAGGTTTGGGGATGGCAATCTTTAGATTTTCCACTGCCGATTCTCTGGCATTCTGCTGGACAGGAACATTCCTCCATCCAAGATCATCCAATGCAGAAAGAGGTTCATCAAGGTCAGTCAGCACTTGCTGCATCCGCCATAAGACCTCCGCCTCCATAGCTGCGGGGCCAGGTTGGCAAAGCACACTGTTACTCTGCCACATTGTCAACTCTTCAGCCAGGATTTCAGAGTTGTCAACTGGTATTTCCTGATAGTCCCAGGCAAAGGGAGCACCACCCTGCTTCTGAGCAGAGTCTAACAGCTGTTTGTAGGCATTCTCCAGCTCCCATTCCTGAACAACCAGAAACTCCAAATCTTACTGTGTCCTGTGCACTTCTGAGACATTCAGTCTCCGCTCTCTGTGCTCCATTATTTCCTCCAAACGCCACTCCCGATCACTCCCAAAGTCAGGATCCCTGGACAGCCTCCAGTATAACAATCCCAGGCCATCGTAGTCAAAGCCTTCCGTGGGGCTGTCATCCGCTGTCCATGGGCACACTTGGGCTACATACCACTGGAGGGCTCTGCAGCTCCCGTCCAACCGCATTTCTGCCTGGATCAGCCTGCTTAACTTGGCTGTCCACTCTTGGTTCGGCTGTTCCCCCAAAAACAGCCTTCGCACTTCATACTGTGACCAGTACCTCACATGGATGGAGGGGAGAACTTTTCCCTGGTGTCGCTGCTCATGGGCTAGCGCTTCCTTCCAGAGTTCACAGTGGATAGAATCAAACCATCCTAGCAGGACCTGCTCTGATACTGGTCCTCTGTGCTGTATCTGCTTCTCTCGCAACCTCCTTCTGAATTCCTCATCCATGGTGGCTGGTATCTCTCCTCTCCTGCTATCTGGACCTTGGATCCAGGTAATGGTTTGGATGTGTTCACGGCAAGGAAGCACGATCCCACCACTCCCTCCACGGCTCTCAAGTAAGTCTTTCAGCGTGGCTCTCCTGCAGGCTGGTTTGGAGTGTCCCAGTAACTGGAGAGCAAATCCCACTGCTGCCAACCAATGTAACAAGCCCCTTGCCTGCTAGGTTACACTCTCCCGACACTCCTATGCTGCTATAGAATTAGATTGCAGATCGCAACATCTGATTGCTCGGTCATCCAATGCTCCGGGATTAGAACTACAGCTATGTGCCGTTCTAACCCAGTTGTGATAGCTCAGAACAAACACCAGGCTGTATGTAAGTTCAACCAGGAAACTCCTTTATTGCAAAATACAGGCTTTTTATACAGTGGAGTGGAGTGGAGGTGCAGACCTCCTGCTCATATTACTCTAACAATACAGCTGTAACCTAATTAACCTAATTAACATGCGCTAATACACTAATCCCTTTAGACAGCCTAGATGACTCAGACATGACCTTTAGGCCAGACTGGCCGTCTTGTAGTTCAGACAATCCAATCAACATTATCACAATAGCAGAGTTAATTAAACACAAACAACAATGGGGATCTAATGACTCTTAGATCCCATACTAGAGACTTATTTACAATACACATTTTAGTAGACAACAGACAGGTAGCTGGAATTGATGACATTAGCATTTAACAGTAGGAGTCCCAATGGTATGAATCAGTCACTATTCCAATATGGCAAATCCAGGGTCCCCAGAGTCTGTGTGTCTTGGGGGACCAGGACCTGAATCCACAGTAATCCCGCCTTAAGGGTCCCCAGGCATACAGCTCACAAAGAGCACCGTTCCCCCAAATGCCAGGGCCCATGATCGATCGGCAAGAGGCTAGCATACAGTCCCCTCCAAAAGTCTCTCTCCCGGCTAGGTCTGTCACACATGTAACTCTCTACTACATCTACATCCACTCCACGGATGGAGATGGGGGTCACTGGTGCCTTTCTCCTTCTTAAATCCACAACCAGCTCCTTTGTCTTTGTCACATTTACATACAGATGATTATGCTCATACCATGTGCAAAGTTCTCCACACGTACTTTCTGTCAGGTAGTCTGCAATCCATGACACAAGGGTAACATCAACTTGTATCGCTGCTAGTTTCTCGCCCTGATAGTATCAAAAGGACTTTAAGAAGTCAAAAAATATGACCCTCGGTGCTTGCAGGCTTATCCAGGTGTGCATACATGTGATTTACCATATATACATATACCACTGAAATATCATGTGATTTCTCTGCACACCTGAAGACACACCTCTCTCACTCAGCACTTACTGACACACCTTGAGGTATTTTAACCGCTTCCCACCCAGCCACTGTACATAAACGGCTGGGAGCTTACTCATTCTGAGTGGATGTACCCGTACACCGCTCACATTGGAGTTTGCCTGTGAGCGGCCGCGGGGCTGCACAGTGGCGCGATCCTGTGATGGCTGTGATCTTCTGATACAGCCCATCACAGATTGGGACTTGGGTGCTGTGATTGGCCCTCCTGATTACGTGATGGCTGTGTTCAAACACAGCATTTACAGTGTAAACAGAGTCTGGTGTCTCTGTGTCAGCTCTCCCCACTGAGCTCAGTGAGAGCTCATTTTGGGTGGGGAACAGGGGATGCTGCAGCCTGTGCTGACAGCTCTCTGTGTAAGTGATGATCTTACACAGAAAGCTGTCACAGATCACACAGACTGCGGCCATCCCCACAAAGTACACCAAGCACCACTGTCACCACTGTCCCTGTCCCATGAACATCTGTCCAAGTGTTCCCATGAACAAATGTGCAGTGCACAAAACATCTGTCACAGTGTCCCAGTGTCCCATCAACATCTGTACCAGTGCACTAGTGCACAAAAACATCTGCAATAGTGTTCCACTGCAACATCAACATGTGTCAGTGTCCAACGGTGGACGATCAACATCTGTCATTGTGTACAAAGTGCATAAAAACATCTTTCAGTGTACAAGTGCACAAAAACATCTGTCAGTGTACCAGTGTCCCACCAATAAATAAATGAGAAATGTAAACCGCCCCGTCCCCCCATGCTTGCATCCAAAAGCACATGTCGGTCCGGTACTTTTACATAGACAAATTATTCTTTAAAGCCTAAATTAACCTTTTTAATTCATTATGGAAAAAAAAGACATTCATATTTATTACTGTATCTGCAGTCATATACAATAATACACATGCTTGTCTTTTTAGATTTATTTTGCTACAAAGGGCTGCAGCAAAGGGTTAAAATACCCTGTGCTGAAAGGACCCCTGCTCTCACACACAGCGCTGTAACCTGTGTCTTTAACAGTTGAACTCCCCCATCAACCTATCACCTTCCTTTAATTAAAAGAGCTCATGTGGTTGGAATAGTGTGCAGAAGGAATATGTTGGACCAAAGGATACTCAGGTTGCTGTATTCTATGTGAGAGCAAAAGTCCAGCTCTCTAGCATGCTGCCATCACAGGGTGTTTAAACCCTCGCTACACCATTTTGAAAAAAAAAAAAACGAAAACAATAAAGACAATCATATGTATTACTGTATATGCAGCCAATCTGCATTACAATATTAGCTAAAGGTTCATTTGGGCTCTAGGAGTGGGGAAACAGGTACAGTAATTCATCTCACAGTACTGCTGTGGGTGACACTGGGGCAGGAAGAGAGAGGAAATTTCCCCATTGGTGACACAGATGACAATAAAAACCCAACCAAGAATCTCACTTCTCTCTCCCTCAACCAAGAATCACACAGAAGGTTCTTCTTTCATGTACTTGTATATATATGGGTCTAGTGTGTCTACCCAACACAATGTGTAATCATGGCTGACCTCACATGCACTGTCTCTGTCTGCAGGGTCACTGGAGGAGAACTGTTCGAGGATATCGTTGCCAGGGAATATTACAGTGAAGCAGATGCCAGGTCAGTACACTCTACAAATAGCAAAGGTCAGCACTTATATTATTATTTATTTTTTCTTGAAAGGAGCAGTCTGACTCAGCAGCGTAAGTGTCATGCTTCTTTGAAACAAAGCCTAAATTGAATAGTACTCCCAGCGCAAAAGCCAATTTGCCAGCTACATTTATTAATATATACAGTGTCATAAGTGAGAAAACAGATCTGCAGTTCTGCCCTTTGTTCAAATTGTAATTCTTTAAAGGTTTCCAGGGTTAAAAACTAGACAACATGCATTAGCTGAATTCAAAGATAAATTAGACACTTGATTTGTCTTACTTTTTAGTTTTTATTTATTTATTTATTTATGTTTTTTCCAGTTATTTTAATGTGTTAATATAATTAAAATGATGTGATATTTAAAATATTACTAATAAGGATGATTTTATGCAGCTTTTTCTGAAGAAGTATGGTGTGCTACTGACAGGGATTTTTAACCTTTTTACAATTACAAACCCCCATTGGATTGCTAAAATGATCCTCACCTTTTCCAAACTGTTAAAATCATAATCATGTATAAACAGTCCTAATGTGTACCAGTATGAGTTTAAAGCCGGGTTTACATATGTGCAGCCGCGGTTCCCAGCATGGGATCCAGTGCGACCCGGTTCACCAGTTCAGGGGCGAATCAGGTCCGAACTTTTGCCTGAATTCACACCTGAACTGGGCCCAAAGATGCACAGGACTCTTTTGAAATGCGGACCACATCTGCCCCGGACCTGTGTGAACCGAATTGGATGCGGTTTCCCCGCATCCAATTTGCACATATATGAACCCAGCCTAAAAGTTGTCAATAGCTTGATTTTACTGTGCATATGAATAGCTAGGATAAGAACAGCTAAAAGATAATCATCAAGTGATCAAGGATTATGTATACCCCCAGTTAAGACTACATGGTCAACATCATCCACTTTGTCACTACTACACCAACTGAATAAAGAAGGTCCATTGACTGTATGGTGTGTGATTGGAATCATGGGATTGGTTTCATAAATCAATTAGTTAACTGCATAAAGTTTAAAGGGGCTTTTGATAGAAATAACGTTGCACGTCATTGTATGACAATGCACCTGCAATAAAAAAAAGCTGAAAAATTCAGTTGTGTAGGTATGAAATCAGCTTTATCCTTAAAGTGGGAGTCCGGAGACCAATCTTTTTTTTTTTTTTTAGGTCATTGAGACACTTTGCTAATCCCAAAATAATACTCACTGTTTGGGTGTAATATTTCCGCCTCTGTCTGTTTTCCTACTGAAGAATAACTTTAAAAATGTGATGCTGGCTGTTTCCATCTTACTTGTGGGCATGTGAAGCCCACAAGCATTGATTTCCTGGATGCGGTGAATGCTGTTCATTCACAGCTTGTTCGCAAGCATGATCATTGTTCCCGCACTGAATCTTGGGAAGCCTGACACTAAGCTCCCAGGAGACAGTGCGGCGCCGGGGAAAGGCAATAAACACGCCTACTCCCATGGGAGGTGAGACAGGAAGTGCCACAATAAAGTACAATATAAAGGTAATTACAGCAATAAAAAAAAATTTCGTGCGGCATTTGAACATCTATGCAATTAACTGAAGGGGGTAAGATTAAGTTAAAAATTTGAGTGGAACCCTGCTTGAATTCTTTTTGAGTTAAAGGTTTAGGTGAGTCAGAAAAAAGTCAAAAGCCCTTATCTGCTTGTTTGTTTTGGGTCAATGACTGTATTGACCCAAGAGAGTCAACAAGATAGTCAAGCAGCCCAAATTTTAGGAAACCTCATCAGTGCCAGTCTTCACCATTCTTTGTGTGTACAGGTGTACTTTTGTACAAAAAAAATGTCCCTTCAAGATACACTAGGTTCCGTTTAAGAAAGGTCCAATGAACTAGAATAGAGTTATTTTCAAAATGCTTGCTGTGTACAGTATATATTATTATTATTATTATACAGGATTTATATAGCGTCAATAGTTTGCGCAGCGCTTAACAAAATAAAGGCAGACATTACAGTTACATTACAATTTGACAAAAAAGGAATCAAGAGGGCTTACTAAAAAGGAAGGGTCAATTGACGCAAAAGGTAATAGTGTGGGGGATGAGCTGATGGAGGAAGCAAAACAGTGTATTAGTTAGAAGCAGGATAGGCTTCTTTAAAGAGAAGGGTTTTCAGGGATCGTCTAAAGATGGGTAGATTAGGGGACAGTTGGACAGATTTGGGTAGGGAGTTCCAAAGGATAGGAGAAGTTTTGGAGAAATCCTGAAGGCGAGCATGAGAGGAGGTGACAAGGGAACTAGAGAGCAGGAGCTCTTGGGAGGACCGAAGACAGTGGCTTGCTTGGTATTTTGGGTTAGTGATGTAGCTGGGGGCAGAGTTATGGATGGCTTTGTAAATTATTGTTAGTATTTTGAATTGTATTCGTTGGGTGAGTGGAAGCCAGTGCAGGGATTGGCAGAGAGGGGTGGAGGACACTGAATGGTTGGTAAGGTGGATGAACCTTGCAGTGGCATTCATTATGGACTGAAGGGGGGTAGTCTATGTAAAGGTAATCCAATGTTGAGGGAGTTGCAGTAGTCGAGGTGAGAGATAACCAGGGAGTGAATTAGAAGTTTGGTGGTGTCATTAGTTAAAAAGGGTCATATTCTGGAAATGTTGCGGAGGCTAAGGCTGCATGATTTGGACAGGGATTGGATGTGGGCCTGAAAGGACAGTTCAGAGACTAAGGTTACCGCTAGCACCCTGGCATGTGGGGATGGACTGATAGATGTGCCATTGATCTTGACAGAGAGGTCAGGGGAAGGGGCACGTGGGGGAGGAAATATTAAGAGAGAATGCAGCAATGGAGACCAAGCCATTGGGTATATACTTATACAAAGGTACAAGTTTCTTGTTTCTAGATATTTTTTACTATTGTTTTTTTGTAAGCATGTTTTTTTTTTCCTTTTCAGTCACTGTATTCAACAGATCCTAGAGGCAGTACTTCATTGTCACCAGATGGGGGTGGTACACAGGGACCTGAAGGTGAGAAAAGAAAATATGGAGTATGGAGTTGAAGGCTAAAGCTATATGGTCAAGCTCAGCCATGCTACTAAAAATCACTAGTGATTATTCCTTAGAGAAAGCAACTGATAACAAAACAAATTAAACATATGGCCCCCTATGGTGTAAGTTTAATTAATTGCAACTACATGTAGCTTGTAGTAGCAATGAATTGGTTTACCACATGCTACTACATACTTGTGCAGCTTACCCCATTGGAAGCCATTTTGATTCAGATGTTTAGAAAGAAGTCACTACTCTTAGCCATTAATGACTAGTGACTTCATTAGTAAGATTGGATTACTAGAAATCACCATGTAGCTCTAGCCTTAGAGCAAACTTTTATTTTGCTGATCTATAGTTTTTTTACAGGGTTGCTATGCTGTGGAGCTGTGGAGCTGTGTATTGATCACAGACTTTTGAAAGCACCAAGTGGGGCATTTAATGGAGGGAATAGCAACAGTAAACGGTATGCTTCCAGCTAGCTAGGGCAGCAAATTAAAAGCTTCCCTGTCAGACAACCGATCAACCAGCTCAGGAGTTGTGGGGAGTCATCATTACTAATTGGCACATTTATAAAAAATCTTCTGCTGTTTGTTGAATTCAAGACCTTATTAATACCACTGTCACTTTCTTTTTTTGAGAATATCTGTGAATTCTAGTTTCAAAGGACTACAGAGATTGCCAACTAATGTTCTAAGACCCCTTTCACAATGGGGCGCTTTGCAGGTGCTACAGCGATACAAATAGCGCCGAGGGCTTTCACACTGGAGCAGTGCGCTAGCAGCAGCTTTGGAGCAGTGAAGGAGCGGTGTGTATACCGCTCCTTCACCGCTCCTTCACCGCTCCTGCCCATTAAAATCAATGGCGCACCGCGGCTAAACTGCCGGCAAAGTGCCTCTGCAGAGGCGCTTTGCTGTGGTTTTTAACCCTTTCTCGGCCGCTAGCGGGGGGTAAAAGCGCCCCCGCTGGCGGCCGAATATCACCGCTAAAACGACGGTAAAGCGCCACTAAAAATAGCGGCGCTTTACCGCTGACGCGCCTTCCGCCCCAGTGTGAAAGGGGCCTTACTTAAAAAATATCTAAAGCCAACATTTTTTTGTTTATTGGTTTTGGACAGAGTAGGGAATGGTTGAAACCTCTTTTTTCCATGTATTTCTCACTGTCTATGTCTTCTAGTGAGATTTCCCTTTACTTTCTGTCCCAGGAACTTAACAGGAAGTGAGAAGAGAAAACTGTCCAAAATAACGGGAAATCCCCTGTAAGAGAGCTGTTACTGGAGCAGGTGTACCGATTGGGTTTATAGTTTCAAGTGTTTCATAGGTGTGCACAGCCAAAGCTCAAACACCTGTGTGTGCGTGTATATGTGTATGTAAACACACGCAGACATTATTTTTAGAATTTTCTTTTATTTTTATTATTTTACAATTTTTTAGGAGCCCCTTTGGAGGGCTTTGGTAAAATGCCAGGGGTCTAAACAGATACCTGCTGTCTCACTTTTGAGACAGAGAGAGGGACTGAGGACAGACATTCCCCAGTCCCTTTCTCTGCAGCCTCAGCTGCACTGGTGAATGAATGGGAAGTGTCCTGTGCTGAGCAGCTTCCTGTTCATTCACAAACCAAAGCATAATAAACACAGTTGACTGTGGTTCAGTTGTGAATGAACACAGTGAGTGATTGGTACCGGGTTCGGCAGTAAGGATAGTGATCTGCCAATTACCTGCCTGCAATTGACAGGTAGATCACGATTGACAGGTTGCTGGCCCCCGGATTAGGTTGTGCCCAGGTAAATCTATCACACCATGTGTGTACGCCTATGAGGTGTTTGCTGAATAGCATTATCTGATTACTGTTCCCACTGGTTTCACTTATTGCCTTGATGCTCTTAAAGAGGATCTGCAGTCTGCTCACATAATTTGTAATAAAAACATCTTTGCCATTCTGAAGCTTCCCTCCAACCACCCTGCATATTATTTTATATATACTGTGATTCTGTACTTGCCAAATATGCTGCAGAAATCTCCCTCCACTAAGTCTGGCTGAAAGCATTTTAACTGTGGGCAGCTGAAAGTGCTGCCTGTTCACTTCCTGGATTTATACAGACACACAAAGGCACACCTCCAGCTCTGCAGCTCTCATTGGCCCTCTTATGACTCATCCCACCTCCCTTTGTGGCAAACTCTCACAAGAGTGAGAGAGAGGGCTGTGCATGATGTCATAAGCCTAGGCATTTTTTCCAGACAAGAAACAGGAAGTGGGCTGTATAAGGTATTTACTGACAGAAAAAAATTACTATCCAAAGTTAAAACAACAAGGGCAGGAGATTTAATAGATGGAAAAATGAAAAAATGACTGAAGTTCTGCTTTAGGTGGTAAATGAGAGTTTTAGCTTAAGTGACAGAGGACTAAAAATACATACAAGATAGAATACAACTTAAAGGGCTGTGTGTAAGTACGTTGGTTACAATCTACAGCTGTAGTTTACATTTTATTTGTTACCAAATTATAGAGTATGTATAGCCCTGACATTTTGTTTCCAGTTTTAGTTTGGGGAAGAATAGGAATTCCTGTCAAGTTTTTATTGCTATCTGTGTCCCCCCTGCAGATTTTCACTTCCTCATTTGTCATGGTGACCACTATCACCAGAAGAGAAAGTGTTGAGAAAATGTTGAGAATTCCAAAAGAGGTGAGAGGATATCTTCTCCCCTGACCTTTGTTCCAGTGACAACTGGATTTCACCTCACTTTGTAGAAGTTTTCTCTCACAATGACATCCTGTTGCATCTTCAGGACAGACAATGAGAGTAAATACTCTTAGTGGGATACAGACAGCAAAAAAAATAAACTTACTAGTTATAACCATTCCATCCTCTATCTAAAACTAAAAAAAAAAAGTTTTTTCTATATGTAGCACTCTCTAGCAGGTGTAAAGAGGTTTAATTGATAGTACGAAAATATGGCTTGGCCGAGAGCCAGGTCTGGGATTTGAACCTGGGTCAGGGATTAGTGACTCAAGGGCTGGATGGCTCATCCTGACAGCTCTTCTGGTTCTCTGGAACATTGGAGAATGTTCTAGACATAGTGAGTGTAAGCTAGGAGGGGCTGTTAGTAATAATTATGAGGTCCTCATCTAATCCCCAGTAAAGGGCTGGCAGGGGCCAGGCCACCTCATAAATACTCATAAGTCATGCCACCAGGGGCAGTCGGGTGGAAGATGCAGATGGAGTACTGAGGAGGCTGTCGGTGGTCGTTGAGAGTGCCTTATAGTTTGGGGGGGGGTGACCTCGGGCCTGGGGCTCGGCTCCTGAAGATTTCCCCAACAACACACAGAGGAAACCCTTCCTGGAGGCACAGGAGCAAGTAGAGAAGACAGCGGGAGCAGGTCAGCATGTCTGGGAGATCTCCTGAGAGTCAGTCAGTTGGGCTGGTGAGTGTCAGTCTGGAGGACTGTGGAGAACCAGCCTGGAGGGCTAGTGAGAGGGGCAGCTGCAGCCAGGTGGGCTGGCAAGGCCTGAAGAGGTGGTGCTGGGATCAGTGACCACAGAGAGGAAGTGCTGGGAAAGTGAGAGCTGTGTCACCTTATCTGTTTTTCAAGTATAGGAGCTGCGAGTCCTTGCCTGTAATGGGCCTTTGCTACAAAATGACTACAGGGGGACATAGCAGGGTTCTGCAAGCAAGCGTGTGCTGGAAGAAGAGGAGCTGTATATAGAGACTGTATATAGGAAGAGTTGTCCCTGGAGTTTGTTTGAAGTCAAATGGGCATCTCATAATCTCCTATCCCTATCCAAGTTACTGTATATCCCTCAATAAACAAAAAAAAAACAAAGTCACGGACTGTTCTCTGACTCTGAAGTGACTGGAAATTCGGCATGCACAGTGGGGGATCCCAGTTACTTGCAGCTTTTAGGGGTTGTGCTACATATACATATAGTTTGGCATCTTCACCTTGCATGCCACAGGACCGTGTCCTGGCACTGGTTTCAGCAGTAATGTGTTGGTTTACTTTTAAAAATCAAGTGATGTATTTAAGAATTGATCAAGTTCAGCTGCTTGTACTGTGTGTAACTCTGTTATGTTAAATTATGGGGTAGTCTACCTAGTCATAAAAGGCTATTTTTCAGTTCAATTTTTCCAGCAAATGAAACACAAAAGGCACCAGAGATACAAAGTAAGAATAATTAACGTGCAGGAGCACTGTGTTCTAGCAGAACAATAAAGTAACACATTTTCTTCAATCAGAAAGATTATATCCAGTTACACAAGAAACTGCTTTCACACTCCTCCATTGTAAAGGAAGTGAAAGAACTCTGTATTAATAGCTTGTCTCCTGCCAGGCTTTTCAGTGTATTGTTGTATGACGCTGGCATTAGCGGCACAATCTGTACCAATGACACAGCGGCCTGACATACAAAAAAAAAAGAAGTTTCTAAATGGCAATTTTAAAACTATGTGCTGACAGCAAGCTGTTTTCTGCCATGCTTTACTAAATGGAACGCATTCCATTGTGGTCTTCTACCAATGTGAAGCAGTGGGAGGTTGTACTGAGCCAAAAAGAATTAGGACCTTTGTGTGGCCACTCTTCCTAGGTCATTGCATTGGCATTCAGACTTTAACCTGACAGGGCCAAGGGCATGCGTTCTTTTTAAGTTCAGCTGACAGCCATGAAGAAGTGGAAGTCTAGACAGACACAGACTGGAAATGGACTTACATCATTTTCAGAGGTAGGGAAAGGCACAAATTTTGTTAGTTGAGTAGCGAGGTGAAAGGCACAACTTTGTGTGCGCCCAGCAGCGATCACCTCAGATATTCGCTGGCTGCTGGCGACCTGTCATTATAGTGAATGATACCCATGCTGAGCGAGCCACCCCTTGGGTTCACTATGCAGTAGCTTGGCACAGGTCCCGGGAAGCTAGCAACAATCACTGTAGTAGTGGTATTTTCACCTTCAACAGGGATCAGCCAGGAACATACATACCGGTAATTACATTGGTCCAAACTGGACCAATGCAACTATGCAAAAGAAAGCCATGGCTAAATTCAGTTTGATGATAACAAAGTTAGGGATATATATATATATATATATATATATATATGAAAAAGTCCAGAGGATCACTGCACTTAAAATTTCTTTATTGAACCTTACATTACACATTATGTTATTTCTTATATTTTGGTCAGTGGGATGACCAAATCGCACTGCACTAATTGAAGACTGGGTGCAGCTTTCCTCTACTTCAAAAAAAAAAAAATATATATATATATATTAGGATTTTCTTTTGATGGTATTGTCTTGCAAAATTGATTTTATTCTTTTTACAATCAGTAGACAAAAAAAATTGAAGAAAGCATACTTTTTTCTACTTCGATCAGGGATAGTTTCAAAAAAAATAAATGACTAGAATTATGATTATGGTGCAAATGAAACAGTCTTTTTATTTTTTTATTTTTTTTGTATGCAAAAAAAGAATAGAAAAAAAAACATTAATGTTGCAAAAATAAAGATGAAAAAATTCAGCAGGAAAATAATACGTAAGGGGATAAAGAAAGAGTCAATTAGAGGTGATTAGGGTAAATTAAATGTTAATAAGGAAACAAGCAATTATCTCTTGTCAGTGCTACAGGTGGAAGGACTCTCAGTGCTGTAGGTACAAATAGTGTCCCAGAGGCAGCTCCTCCTCTCTCTTGTGCAACCAAATGTAAGACAATCAGCACAGGAGGCCAGGACAACATCTCAGCCTAGGTTTCCCCAGATCAGGGAAAATCAAACTGAAAAAAAAAAAAGCAAAAAGAAGGGGGCGCGCCAGCCTAGTACATCATTACCATAAGACCTTTTATTTATAAATAAAACAAATTCCAATATACTCACAAAGGTACAGTATAAAATGCACAATCCAGTCCAGTCCCAGCGCTGTAGATGTGTTCATCCACAGGGGCGTAACTTACGTGTTTCAAGGGCTGTAGCATCTTTCTCAGAGCTAACCAGACCCACCACACTGTCATCTATAAATATTGAGACATGGAATACATAGTTACATAGTTAGTCAGGTTTAAAAAAGACACAAGTCCATCTAGTTCACTGTGGAATTGCCCAAAGTACAACAAGGTCCACCCCTACAAAGGCGGGGGAGGGGTAATGTGGGTACAACCCACTCGATAAACATTAACTCCTGCAGGGACAATAACACCAACCACAGCAACCACAGTTACAATTTAAATATAAATGAAAATAAAAGTAAAATGACAAAGAGGCCTATAAACAAGCAGTGTGCACAAACTGCTATTTTATATGCCTCTTTGTATTTTTTTATTTTTTATTTACCAGCTTCTGTGGATTGGTCCTGCTGGAAAACCAGCATTATATCAGCGTGTGCAGCCAATGGCTGCAGCGGTGATCAAAGTATTCTGAAGGGAGGGAGTCTCTACTGTCAGAGTACAGTATCACAGCAGGGTAGATCCCTGCATCACTTTTGTGGATGCAGGAATCTGTGAAAAAAAGTGTGTATACCAAACTTAACACTTTAAACATTCTTACAGGAGAGTAGACCACACAGTTGGCCTCATCAGACTGCTGCTGCTCCTTCTAGGTCCCATCACAGGTTAGGAAGAATCTATAACAGGCTGTATTGATACATTTTCAGTGCAGTCTGAAAGAAGGTCCCAGACCTGGCAGCGTCATCTAGGAGGAATGTGCAGATCATGAAAATTAAAATGAAAACTTCTTTATCTGGGGTTAACACATATGTATTTGAAATATTTATTTAGCTGTATACTTGAAGTACATTTTTAAAGTTTCTTCTGGTTCACACAATGCTAACAATCAGCCACTTTTGGAGAATAAATGAATCGCTAGATGGTACTGTTTTGTTGCTGTTTTTAGATGACATTTTAAGTTACCTCACAAGCTCTCATTGATATTCATAAAAGCAAGTATGCAAAAATATATGGACTCGGCACAGAATAATTTATCACCATATGTTTTATTGAACATTTATAGAGCAATAAACACTGGCTATAGATAGAGCACCATTTCCTCATCAACCCTTAAAAATATCTGGTAATATATTCTGTCTATTTAAAGGTAGCCAAATCTTGTTTTTTACTGCATGTGGGATGTTCCACAGTGTGTAAGAAATAAGCAGCACCAGATTGGTATTGTATTTACTGGTTTGCTCTTTGGGACCTTTTAGCTCCAGATTTCTTGGCTTCCTTCCAGCATCACTATATGAATGGAGTGTTTATGCTGCCCCGTGCTTGTACATGTTTTCTCAAATAGCTCTGAACATGTTCTCTAATGCCCCGTACACACGATCGGATTTTCCGACAACAAAACCGTGGATTTTTTTCCGAAGCATGTTGGCTCAAATTTGTCTTGCATACACACGGTCACACAAATGTTGTCGGAAAGTCCGATCGTGTGTACGCGGCATAAAACCTTCAATACCTAAAAATGATATTGTTAGGTTCATTTGCTTCCGCACAAAATTGACAATGATGTTTGCAATACTGGGATTAAACCTCCTTCAGGAATATAGACTGACATCAATGTAGTTGTAAACCCTCACATATACCTAGTGAGGTGACTAGCCTCAGGTGATACACAGAGTAAATAAATCCTCCTTTATAAACTTTACCTGTTTATCTGCACCGCCTCTCACCTCTACAGCCTTTCAAAACACACAGATCAAAGACTATTTCTGAGCTGCAGAAGACAATGGGCAGAGGTCAGAGGTTACACAAGACATAGTACAGAGCAGGGAGCTGAGTGTGATCTGAGAACTGAGTGGAGGAATTAGACATCCCCCCTCCCCTACACAGTCTCTTAGGAAAACATTCACAGCTAAGGCTGTCAAGCACATGCTGTGTGCTGGAGAGGGGGTGGGCCAGGACCATCTCCTGGGATTCTGTGGTGTCAGTATAACCTGTCAGAAGTGCCTCATGCAGATAGCAGAGAGAAGATAGAATGCGCAGAAATCACCATAGTTGCTTTGGATTGAGGCAAGTAGACACTATTATATAGAAGAAAAACTGTGCTTAATTAAATCAGTAAATAAATTAAACGATATAGGACAGTTGTGAATCTAATATGAACCACATAAGCAGCATTTGTTCTATACAAAAGTACACACCATAGATGGATATGCTCCGTTCATTTTTAATTTCAGAGGTTTACAACTACTTTAATGCTGTGAACAGGTCAGTCCATCCAAATGTATTTTAATTAAAAGTGGAGTCTACTGTGCTAGTTCATCCACTGTGATGCTGTCATGACTAGCTCTCTATCAGTCCTCATTAGAGGTTTGGATAATTTTTCTCACTATGGGGTCCTCTATATTATAAAGACAAATGGGTAACAGTGGAACTGTCCAAAAAGGAAATAAAAGCTGTGGGTGGACTGACCCTTAATCCCTACGGTAGGGATGTGTTACATGGTTTGTGTTGCTATCTTTGTCCCCGCTGGGTAGATTAACCCTCTCATTTTGTCTCTGACAGAGAATAATTAGAAATCCAAGATTTTACAGTTCACCAGAACAGGTGATGAGTGGTGATTAGTGTTGGGTGAATGGTTTGGGCAGAGCAAAAGTTCAGCCCGAACATCGCCTGTTCACCTGCTCGGCGAAAACCTGAATTTGGGGGGGGGGGCTCAGCACAGTGAATTCTAGAGCCATAATTGGATGAAATTTTTGCCAATTAGGGCACAGAGCTGATTACTTTGTCCAATCACAGCTGAGTGCTTATAGTCCCACCCCACACTATAAAAGATTCCTTCCCATAGGAACCTTTTGTAGAGTGTTCTAAAGTGGAGATAGATAGAGCAGGGTTCAGTTTGCTACTAGCGAAATAGTGTGTTCACTTTTAGTGTTAGTATAGTGTGAGTATAGTGTGTCAGTATAGTGTGTCAGTACAGTGTAGTGTCAGTGTAGTGTGTTAGTGTAGTGCAGTGTTTAACACAACATTACATAACATTTAGTGCTGTATACTTTTTTTTTGGTTGCTGAGTATTTTTTTTGGGGGGGAGGGGTTGTTTTTTTTTTTTTCCCCAGCCTGCCCCCTTTTTTCTGACTGCGATGCTGGTGTTCCCCCTTTTTTGATTTTTCTATAGTTTTTACATTTCTGTCAGCATCGGTCCTCAATTTAAAGTGCACCAAACACCACTTTTCATTCAATAAAGTGCATCCAATTACACATTTTCCAATTTCTATTAAATTTAGGTAATAAGCCCCCACCCCCATCATGTCTGGGAGGCCAATAAGGAGAGGCAGATGTTTCCATGTCACTATGAGGGGGCCAGCAGCATTTGTGTCCACAGGCAAAGGTAGACGTGACAGGGAACATTTGTCTCTGTTTAGTGATGTTGCCCGTGCTATCTAGCCACAGCATGCAGAGGAGGTGGTGGACTGGCTTACTAAACCATCCTCATCCTCCTCATCCTCTATGACAAAAGCTGACTCTAGTGAGTAATTCACCGCAACTACCAGAGTGGCTTATTCTGCCTCCTTGTCCACAGTTACTCTTGCCATAGCCCCAGCATCATGCATGGAGGAGTCAGCTGAATTATTTGAACACAGCGTCAGCCACTTGCTTCTTGAGGATGCACAGACATTACTTGATTTTGATGCTGGTTCTGAGGTAGAGGAAGGGAGTAACATTAGCCTACAGAGAGGGAAGAACACTGATAAAGAACAAATTGGCAGTCATGTTCCCCCAGCCGCAGCGTATTGCCTAGTTGGCTCCAGTGATGATGAGGATGGAGGCGAGGATGATGATGAGGTCACTGATGCAACTTGGCTGCCGGCAGAGGAGGAATGTGAAGGAGAGAAACAAGGAGGCAGGGTGTCCTCCAGAGGCAACCATCATGGAAGAGCAGAGAGCAGCCATCCTATTCCATCAGATTGTGGAGCTTTTATCTTCTAGCCCATTTCCCACAGCTCAGCTGTGTGGGCTTTTCTAGCACATGTGCAACTGATCGCACTTTTGCAATTTGCAGTCTTTGCTGCAAGCAGATTAAGCGTGGCAAAAACACCAGCAATTTGGGTACCACATGCTTGACAAGGCATTTAACCTCCCACCACTCAGCCGATTGGCAAGAGTATCTGAAAGCCACACGCAAGGGGCACATTTCTTCTCCCCCGCACTCCTCACCTTTCATGTCTACCCCCGCTATATCTCATGACCTCTCAGTAGCCTCCACTGACAGGGATGATGGTATAGCAAAGGGTGTTACAGGTCCTTGCAACACGTCTGCTAGCGGCACACCATCAGCCATAGAGTATAGCAGGCAAATTTCTCTGCCTCAGCTGCTGCATCGAAAACAAAAAATACACTCCCTGCCACCCACATGCCCACCATCTAAATTTTAGCTTGTTCACATTGCTAGCTTTACAACTCTTGCCTTTCCATCTGGTGGATTCTGCCCCCTTCAGTGAATTTGCAGAATGTGCTGAACCACAATGGCAGGTTCCCAGTCACTATTTCTTTGCACGTAAGGCCATTCCAGCTCTGTACCATCATCTGGAAGGTAATGTTGTGGCATCGTTGGGCAAGGCAGTCATCCGCAAGGTCACATTACTGGTGTGACCACTGCTGACACCTGGTCCAGAGAGCATGGTCAGGGATGATATATTTTGTTCACAGCACACTGGGTAACTCTGCTTGCAACTAGTAAGGATGCAGGACAAGGCCCAGTGATGAAGCTTGTTTTACCGCCATGTCTCCATACAGCTGGTGATGATAATGCAAGATCTGTCAGCTCCACCCCCTCCTCCACCATGCCCTCCTCTGCTGAATTATCCTATGAACCATCAGTACCCCCTAAGCGTTCAAGGGACCATTAAACCAGTCAGGCTAAAAAGTGCCATGCAGTGCTTCAGCTGGTCTGTCTAGGGGACAGGAGCCACACCAGAGCAGAGATTTTTTCATCTCTGTAGGGGCAGGCCCAGGGGTGGTTCATGCGGTGGAAGCTTAAGCCAGGAATGGAGGTGTGCGTTAATGGCACTAACCTTCTGTCCGCCCTTCAACAGGGAAAGTTGACACATGTGCCATGCCTGGCATATGTCCTCAATTTGGTGGTGCAGCGTTTCTTAAACAGGTACCCAGGTTTGCAAAATCTTCTAAGGCAGGCCAGAATAGTCTGTAGCCATTTCAGGTGGTCATACAAAGCCAGTGTTCGCTTGTCTGAAATTCTGTGGGAATTCCACCTGCCTGTAAACCGCCTGATTTGGGACATGCCCACCAGGTGGAACTTAACTTTGGCAATGCTGCAGCGGTTGCACATGCAGCAGAGGGCTGTTAACGAGTACCTGTGTGAGTATGGCACAAGGAAAGGCTCAGGGCAGCTTGGCTTTTTTCCCACGCCAATGGTGGCTGATAAATGATGCATGTACTGTACTGTCACCATTTGAAGAGGCGACGAGGATGGTGAGCCGTGACAATACATGCATCAGTGACACAATACCTTTTGTGTTCCTGCTGGAGCAGACTCTGCATGACATTTTTGACAGGGCACTCAAGACAAAGCAGCAGGAGGAAGAAAAGGACTTCCATTCATCTCAAAGCCCGCTTTATGCAGACACAATTCTTGCGACGACACAGAATACACAAGTGGAGAGGGAGGAGGAGGAGGATTCTGGCAGTTTTGAAGGCATAGAAGCAGAGGAAGACATACAGTACCTCAAACCTTAAGAGGTGGATTTCAGGCCCCAGAAAACCTGGGGGTAGTACGTGGCTAGGAGGAGGCAGTTTCAGATACTGTAAGTCTCAGTGACCCTCGAGGACTCTGCTTCTCATGCCTCCGTAAACTTGCAGTGCATGGGCTCCCTTATTCTTCAAAACCTGTGAAAGGACCCGAGAATTTGTGGCATCAAGGAGAAGGATCATTATTTGTCGGCAACCCTCCTTGACCACAGTTACAAGGGGAAGGTCTTGGAACTCATCCAGGCTAAGTTACAGTCTCATGAAAAAGCTAGTTTTGAGGCCTCTGTTGGTCAAAAGAGGAACGGTGAAGAGGGGGGCCGCCTCAGCGTATTTCAAAATTTTTTTGTCCTTGGGACCCAGGGCTGTCAACTTCGAGATCCCATCGGCAGTGTCTGCATTATATGGTGGAAAATTATCTAGGGGCAAAAACAGAGATGGAGAGCTTTCCAGTCGGCGATCCACTGGGTTACTGGGTCATGAGAATAGACCACTGGCCAGAACTTGCCCAGTATGCAATTGAGCTGCTGGGCTGCCCTGCATCCAGCGTGCTTTCTGAATGGGCATTCAGTGCTGCCGTAGGTTTTGTGACAGATAAAAGAGTGCGTCTGTCCACAGACACCACTAACAGGCTAACATTTGTCAAAATGAATCAGTCCTGGATTAGCAGCAGCTATCAAGCGCCTGATGCCAATGTCACTGATTAAGTGTTATTGGAAACTCGAATCTGTGCAAGACTGTCTAGGCTGCTTTTGAGGGTGTTGATTTTATGTTGAAGTAATTCTTTAGTATAGGTTTCATGGGCACAATTAACACCCAAGGACCAATTTTTCCACACCTGTTTGACAGGGGCATCAAATTTCAATTTTCTACAGCAAGGCCAATTCTTGCTTTCATCAAGAGTACCTCTAGAAGGTTACAGGGTGAAGGCACCACTAACACCCAAAGACCAATTTTTCCACAACTGTGTGACGGGGGCATCAAATTTCTGTTTTTTACAGCAAGGTCAATTCTTGCCTTCATCAAGTGTACCTCTATAGGGTTATGGGGTGAAGGCACCACCAACACCCAAAGACCAATTTTTTCGCATCTGTTACTTCAATCTAAAGTCCGCGAAAGAGACAGCAGACTGTTTCTAAAAAAAATGTTTATCTTGGCCTGAGTGTACTATAATTTGACTACTTCACATAAGGCTTGCTCACTGTGGTGAAAAAAATGTGTTTTTAAAAGATTTTTTGCATGTGTACATGTCCCCCAGGGCAGTAGCCAGGCCCCCATACCCTTTTTATGGCCAATAACTTGCATATAAGCCTTCAAAATGGGGACTTTTGATTTTTCAAGTTTGGGTCCCATAGACTTCAAAGGGGTTCGCGGTTCAGGTCCGAACTTTTGCGGTGGTCGCGAGTTCTGGCGGTCAGCTTAGTGCTTGAACAAATATCCACACTTGTCAAAAAGTATCAAAATGACAAAACATAACATTATTAACATCCGTGAAAGAGAAAGCACCATCTTAAAATTTTCAGAGTCGTATAATCCACAGAGCATGCAGAAAATGAGAGTAATCTTATCATTCACTTACTCATTTCTCACTAGCTATACAATGTCCCTTGAGTAAGAAAACACATACCTACCGCTCCCACAAAGTTTGACTGATTCATTTTTGCATATATATTCAATTAAAGTTTACACATTCATCCATAACGTGACATTTCACAGATATGAAATGACTGCAAAAATACAATTAAAATATAAAATAGGTAGGAAAAAAAGGAAAAAAAAATAAGAAAAAAATCTGTTTATTAAAAATAAAGAAATTTCTAAAGATCCCTTGTGTGTGTGTATCTATGTGTGTGTGTGTATATATATATATATATATATATATATATATATATAGTGCCTTGAAAAGTATAAAAGTATTCATACCCCTTGACATTTTCCACATTTTGTCATGTTACAGCCAAAAACGTAAATGTATTTTATTATGATTTTATGTTGTGAAGTGGAAGAAAAATGATAAATGTTTGTTTTTCAACATTTTTTACAAATAAATATCTGAAAAGTGTGGTGTGCATTTCTATTCAGCCTCCTTTACTCTGATACCCCTAACTAAAATCTAGTGGAACCAATTGCCTTCAGAAGTCACCTAATTAATAAATAGAGTCCA
Organism: Lithobates clamitans; assembly: GCA_037952925.1. Classification (NCBI taxonomy): domain Eukaryota; kingdom Metazoa; phylum Chordata; class Amphibia; order Anura; family Ranidae; genus Lithobates; species Lithobates clamitans. Next base: position 5,642,703 of record JBBGZY010000573.1, on the reverse strand, counting down.
CCTGTGTGTAATTTCATCTCAGTATATATACAGCTGTTCTGTGAAGCCCTCAAAGGTTTGTTAGAGAACACACCAGACAGGTCAGGGATTAAGTTGTGGAGAAGTTTAAAGCAGAGTTATGTTTTAAAAAAATATCATAAGCTTTGAACATCTCACGGAGCACTGTTCAATCCATCATCCAAAAATGGAAAGAGTATGGCACAACTGCAAACCTACCAAGACATGGTCGTCCACCTAAACTGACAGGCTGGGCAAGGAGAGCATTAATCAGAGAAGCAGCCAAGAGGCCCATGGTAACTGGAGAAGCTACAGAGATCCACAGCTCAGGTGGGAGAATCTGTCCACAGGACAACTATTAGTGGTGCACTCCACAAACCTGGGCTTTATGGAAAAGTGGCAAGAAGAAAGCCATTGTTGAAAGAAAGCCATAAGAAGTCCCATTTGCAGTTTACGAAAAGCCATGTGGGGGTCACAGCAAACATGGTAGAAGGTGCTTGGTCAGATGAGACCAAAATTGAACTTTTTGGCCTAACAGCAAAACGCTATGTGTGGCGGAAACTAACACTGCACATCACCCCAAACACACCACCCCCACTGTGAAACATAGTGGTGGCAGCATAATGTTGTGGGGATGCTTTTCTTCAGCAGGGACAGGGAATCTGGTCAAAGTTGATGGGAAGATGGATTGATTCAAAAACAGGGCAATCTTGGAAAAAATCCTGTTAGAGTCTGCAAAAGACTTGAGACTGGAGCTGAGGTTCACCTTGCAGAAGGACAATGACCCTAAACATACAGCCAGAGCTACAATGGAATGGTTTAGATCAAAGCATAATCATGTGTTAGAATGGCCCAATCAAAGTCCAGACCTAAATCCAATTGAGAATCTGTGGCAAGACTTGAAAATTGCTGTTCACAGACGCTCGCCATCCAATCTGACAGAGCTATTTTGCAAAGAAGAATGGTCAAAAAATTCACGCTCTAGATGTCCAAAGCTGGTAGAGACATACCCAAAAAGACTTGCAGCTGTAATTGCAGGGAAAGGTGGTTCTACAAAGTATTGACTCAGGGGGGCTGAATACAAATGTACACCACACTTTTCAGATATTTATTTGTAAAAAATTTTAAAAACCATTTATCATTTTCCTACCATTTCACAATTATGTGCCACTTTGTGTTGGTCTATCACATAAAATCCCAACAAAATACATTTACGTTTTTGGTTGTAAAATGACAAAATGTGTAAAATGTCAAGGGGTATGAATACTTTATCAAGGCACTGTATACGTATATACATTCACAGCAAGCTTTAATAGTGTCTCAGAAAACTGTAAAAATTGTAATTAAATTGATTAATTAAAAGCTAACAGCTCAATGTTATCGTTGAGGCCTGCAGAGGTACCAACGTATCTAATTCAAAAGCCCACTTGTCGCCTCTTCAGTCTCTCTTAATACTTTCGATTTTCCCAGAAGGATGTTCCTTTCAGACTCTGACTGTAATGCTGTTTAAAGTGTTTCAAAAGGGGGTGCTTGCCTTTTAACATACTGCAGAAGTGTTCTTTTTTTTTAAATTCTCAATTCTCGTTTTGTTCTTACAACATATAGCTTATTGCAAAAGACACTTATTGCAAAATTACACCTTTAACATTGCAAGTTAAGAATGTGTTGATCTTATATTTTTTTTGTGCCTGAGGGGACACAAACAACTTCAGTTTTCTCACTTTCATGATGTTTTACATGCAATACAGGTGTGACATCTTACTAATCTTTTTAGATTTTCTGGATGTTTCTATGTCATCAGGCTCTTTCTGTTCTGAGCTGTTGGAGCTTTCTCTAGACCAATGTTTTTGGCTTTTTTTTTAATGTAAATTGAAGCTTAGTTGTTAATGAGGACACTCTTAGAATGTCCCACTGTCTGGAAATGATTCTCCTCACAAGTGGTAATTGTGGTGTGGTATTTCAACAGGATAGCAAAATCCATCTCATTACCTCTCCCGTAACCTTGTTTCTCTAGACATCTCCCCCACCTTTTCGGCCTCAAGTACTAATTCTGACATCTCATAACCCTGTTCTTGAAATTGCGTTATTAGTAATACTGCAACTTTTTTGTAGACCACAATTTGACTACAATTCCATCATAGACAGCTATACTGTCTCTTAGGGACATGTACTGTAATAGCCATTTAGTCAGGGGCAACTCGTTTTCAAAATGTACCTATTACAATTCACCTTCTATCTATAAGTTTTAATCAGAATAGAATCTTCTTCGACAAAAATGTCAAGATCAAGAAAATTGACTCTCTCATCACTAATCGACAGAGTGAACTTCAGATTGTAATTGTAATCATTATAATTCAGCGTATGAAGATCAAGCTCCTCATGTGACCCCTTCCATATAAATATTATGTCATCAATAAATCCATAGAACAAAGCCTGCACCTAGCACATTTTTTAAATGGTGTCAATAGTTGAACATGTCTAGGCAATGTGCCTCAGCACAGATGCTTATAGTTTCTTTTAGGGGTGCATGTGACAGGGAGATTTACAGGCAGGAGATTGTGGGAGACAGGGGCAGGCCACCGTCACCCATTAACACAAAGTACCCAAGTAAGAACCTTAACATCAGTATCACCAGCAGTGAATTTCTTCAAACATAGTGATTAAAATAAAAATAGACTGCCCAAGTAATATTAACATTGTCAAAGCCTATTGTTACCTTTATATTTTCCCTTTTTTTTAGATTATGACATTTAGCTTGGGTGATTAGAGCACATAAGGCAGTTGTTGCTTACAGTCCTTTCAAGAGCTGCCTTTTTATCGCAGCAGCTCTGTATCCTTTGAAAAAATGGTAAAAGTACTGTGCACCCAAAACACCATACACCCTCACCCTTTTGCAACCACCTCTAATACCCATATGCCTAATAGTACCAAAATATCAGAGTTATAGCAGGGTTTGGTAAAAATCAGCCAGCACCAATACAGTACGCGAATGTGACCAGGTAGAATAGGCTAAGATATGGACACTTACACAAGGCCAGTGTATTGATACACTGGAAATTCAAGAGTATCAACTCAGAGACCCTTAAAGTGGATGTAAACCCAACATTTTTTTAAATTAAGGCTTGCACCTTGTACAGTATAGGATTTCATGTCATCTGTGCCTAGTCTTGCCAGAAAGCGTTAATCCAGCTCTGAGCAGTCCTCTTATCTTTTTTCAGTGAGATAAAAACGGACAGACAGTCCGTTTTTATCTCACTGAGAAGTAGGAGTCCATTTCTCCTCCTGGCTGTGAGTGACAGTGATGTACATATCTCATGCACAAGGCTGAGAAAGACATTCAGTGTACTTCAGATCCACTCCTCCTTTCTTCTCCAGCTCTCCAAGGATTGGCTGCTCCACACGTCAGCATGATTGGGCATGCTGAAGTCATGTGGTGACTTTTCTTGGTTTTGCTTGGATCTTAGTGATCATAGCAGAAGTTCAGTGTAAAAAATACACAGGAGAAAATGCATGTTGACAAGGGGCGTGTAGAGGTGGGCGGGGAGTCTACTGACATCACGACTCCACCCACGAGCTCCGGACAGCAGACCCACCCACAGAATCTGCAGTTTTTCGGGTCTCATAACAGACAGAGGGGAGACATTTGACAGGTAAGGATACATGCAGGAGGCATGTATATCCTAATAGATAAAGCGGCTCTCTCCCTCCTCACTGGACATGGAAGCAGCAGCAGGAGCCATTGACTCCTGCTGCTGCCAGTCATAGCCTGTGCAGAGAGAGCATGGGTCGTGCTGACGTCATCGCAACACACGAGGCCCCAGAAGCGCGGGCGTTTTGATTCCAATAACGGCCGGTATTTTACTCTTTTAATGGAGATGTTCTCCTTCTTTTTAAAATAAGTGTATTACTCTTAATAAAAAAGTATTGGATCTTAGGCTATATGAAGCATCCTCCTTTTTTCTGAGTGGGACATCCCTGAGCAGGCCCGGATTTACTTCCTTTGCCGCCCCAAGGCCGGGTCCTTCATTGCCGCCCCCCCCCACGAGGATTTTTCGCAGGCAATTTTTTAGGGCAATGGCTGGTGTTAGTGCTTCAATCATCTCAGGCACCATGGTTGGTATGGTGTCAGGATGATTGAAACGCATTATTTCTATCATTACATTGTAATATAAAATGAAATAGTTCAACTCACTATAATGCAGAATCATTGGGAGCCCTGAGCGTGTCACTTGCCACCATCGCTTGTCACTTGCCACGCTGCCTGCCACCAGATGGGGTTGTCACTTGCCACGCTGCCTACTACCAGTTGGAAATGTCACTTGCCACTATGCCTGCCACCAGATGGAGATGTCACTTTCCACGCTGCCTGCCACCAGATGGGGATGTCACTTGCCACGCTGCCTGCTACCAGATGGAGATGTCACTTGCCACGCTGCCTGCCACCAGATGGAGATGTCACTTGCCACGCTGCCTGCCACCAGATGGAGATGTCACTTGACACTATGCCTGCCACCAGATGGAGATGTCACTTGCCACTCTGCCTGGCTGCCACCAGATGGAGGAGGGCAGAACAGTGGTGCGGGCAATGAGAGATGTCATCTCTCTCCCCCGCCGCCGCCCCGCTGACATTACTGGTCTCCTCCACGGCCCGGCAGCAAAGACGCCGTGGCACATGGGTTGGAGACCTATCTTTTAAAAAATGTGCTACTGCGCATGCGCCGCCCGGCCGAGCACGTACGCGCTTTATCGAGCCCGGCTGGCTTCGGAACGGCGCATGCGCAGTAGTGGGTGGCTCGCGGCTATCTTTTCTACGGGCACCGGTGCCCCTAATGGACATTAAAGGCCAGCCTGAAAGGGGGGGCGGCCGCGAAGTCGCCGCAGGAGTGGCGCCACCCCTGCACCACTGCCTCCCCGAGGCCTGGCCTCGGTTGCCTTGTGGCAAATCCGGCCCTGCCCGCAAGTGAGGGCAAGAGAGAGAGTGATTGCTGGATCCTGGTGTGCCGAGTGGAACTGCAGTTTAAAGGCCCTGGCAGGGTAATCAGCCACAAGCAATTTGACCTTTTTACAGGTCGAATCCTTCTGGTAAGCAGGCATTTCTCCCTGGTGATGGTCACATGCGGTGTAGATAACATATTGAATATTTGGAATGCTTCTATGAACTGTGATTGGGAATTCAGGAGTGTGACATCTTTTCACTACCTCAAGCTCTGCACTTCCTTTTTTCTATCACATAAGACTGTGTAATATTGGAGATATATATTTTTTTATTATTTTTTATTTTTTATGATTTTTTCCTTGAATAAGGACTTTTTATTGCATCAATATTTTGTTGACATTCTTATGATTAGTATGTCATGTTAAATGTTAAGCGCAACTTCGCTCTTGGTTATGCTGTCAGTCATAGCCTGTGCAGAGAAAGCTTGGGGAAGGGCCGAGCTGCGCTATGGAAGTCAATGGGCACACACAAAGCCCAGCTCAGGATCTTGCCCACACAAGTGCCCCCATAGCAAGCAGCCTGGTATGGGGGCACTCAGAAGGGGAAAGCCAGTGCGGGACCCCAGAAGAGGAAGATTGGGGCTGCTCTGTGCAAAACCATTGAACAGAGCAGGTAATTATAACATGTTTATTTTTTATTTTTTAAATGTACCTTTACAATCACTTTAACAAAACCAGCAGCAGGGCAATTTTGTGAGCAGATTGAGGAGGGAAATGGTTTAGACATAAGGCAGGTGCTTTGTTACACTAAACATAAAAGTGTGTTGTCCCAAAGACACTTCAGAAAAAAAAATACCAACAGGAGAGGGTCAGTCTTTTGAGAAAAAAATGAAAAATAAATGTAATAAAAAAAGTAAAAAAATAAAGGAAAATAATGATTAACAAGAAAAAACATTAAAAGATGGCAGGTAGGAAAATATTAGCGTGGTACTGCCCAGGCCATGAACTAGAGAAAGGGGGCTGTTTTCCCATATCCCATTTGGTATGGTAGATGTTGAAATGCCAAGATGACATACAGGCACTAACTCTGTGGTGGCACTTTTTATCTTCAGCTCCAGCTGAAACCTGGTATGTGAACGTTGTTAATGGAGCTGGTAGGGTGGATGTTGCAGAGTGCAGCTTTGAGCTTCATGGCTTGTCTCTGGGAAAGGGTGGGAAGCCTATGGCCATAGGGTTATATGCTTAATTTTTGTTGATGTCTGTCCTTCCCCTCTTGTCCCTAGAGAATGAGTCACAGGAAAAGGCCACTAAAGGGGAATGAAATAAGGGCCACACAAAATCCAGTTGGGTTCCTCTTGCAGAATGCTTCCTGTTTGTCAATTTTTCTACCCAGTTTGTATTGCTGTCCCTGCCTGTCCTTGCTTGACCAGGGCAGGGACAGTCTTACAGGGAAACAAACATAGATAAAGAAATACTAATTATTTAAAAAAGAAATTTGTAATTATTTGTTACAAAAAGTATTATACATAATCATATTGTGTAAAAGAAGGAGGAGGAGAAAGAGTTGGAAGAGGTGAATGTGGAAAAGGGGAAGGAGGAAAAAGGTGAGGAGGCATCATTGAATGATCAGTAGAGGGAGAAGGTGGAGGAGGAGGAGAATAAAATAGCAACAATGCTTGGCTTGGCACATACTACCTAAATGTGACAGCACCTCTACCTCTCTCTTTAGGCTGGTCCTGCTTTGTGAAAGGGTGGGCAGGCTATGGCTGCAGGTTTTTCCCCCTGCAGCTGGGCCTCCAGTGCCCTGGCTATAATTTAAAAAAAAATATTAAAAAAATACAACTGGCCGCTGAATGCCTGGAAGGAGAAAGATAATACTTGCAAAGTAGACAAATTGCAATTCATTTCTTTGTTTAGAAATCTTCTTGGTGATGCTAGAGCCTGTGTAGTAACTGCCCATATATTTAAATGGGCTGTGCCTGTACGATTTGTTCAGGAAACACAGAGAAGGTTTCTGAACCAAGGAAGTAGTCGGAAAAAAGGAAAACATTTCTACATATGCACCATTAGAAATTGTTTAGAAATGGCAATTAAAACCTTTAAATACATCAAGGGGATTGCCGTGGTTCAGGAGGGCAGCATATAGAAATTGATGCTTGGAATAGACTTCCAGCAGAGGTAATGAAACAATTAACAGTAAATGGATTCAAACATGCTTAGGACAAACATAGATCTGCATACATACAAAAACTCTAAAAAGAAAAACTGAAAATAAATATTTTATATATACAGTGGGGACGGAAAGTATTCAGACCCCTTTAAATTTTTCACTCTTTGTTATATTGCAGCCATTTGCTAAAATCATTTAAGTTCATTTTTTTCCTCATTAATGTACACACAGCACCCCATATTGACAGAAAAACACAGAATTGTTGACATTTTTGCAGATTTATTAAAAAAGAAAAACTGATATATCACATGGTCTTAAGTATTCAGACCCTTTGCTCAGTATTTAGTAGAAGCACCCTTTTGATCTAATACAGCCATGAGTCTTTTTGGGAAAGATGCAACAAGTTTTTCACACCTGGATTTGGGGATCCTCTGCCATTCCTCCTTGCAGATCCTCTCCATTTCTGTCAGGTTGGATGGTAAACGTTGGTGGACAGCCATTTTTAGGTCTCTCCAGAGATGCTTAATTGGGTTTAAGTCAGTGCTCTGGCTGGGCCATTCAAAAACAGTCACGGAGTTGTTGTGAAGCCACTCCTTCGTTATTTTAACTGTGTGCTTAGGGTCATTGTCTTGTTGTAGGTAAACCTTCGGCCCAGTCTGAGGTCCTGAGCACTCTGGAGAAGGTTTCGTCCAGGATATCCCTGTACTTGGCCGCATTCATCTTTCCGTCGATTGCAACCAGTCGTCCTGTCCCTGCAGCTGAAAAACACCCCCACAGCATGATGCTGCCACCACCATGCTTCACTGTTGGGACTATATTGGACAGGTGATGAGCAGTGCCTGGTTTTCTCCACACATACCGCTTAGAATTGAGGCCAAAAAGTTCTATCTTGGTCTCATCAGACAAGAGAATCTTATTTCTCACCATCTTGGAGTCCTTCAGGTGTTTCTTAAAAAACCTCATGCAGGCATTCATGTGTCTTGCACTGAGGAGAGGCTTCTGTCGGGCCACTCTGCCATAAAGCCCCGACTGGTGGAGGGCTGCAGTGATGGTTGACTTTCTACAACTTTCTCTCATCTCCCGACTGCATCTCTGGAGCTCAGCCACAGTGATCTTTGGGTTCTTCTTTACCTCTCTCACCAAGGCTCTTCTCCCCCGATAGCTCTAGCAAGGGTTCTGGTCGTCCAAAACGTCTTCCATTTAAGGATTATGGAGGCCACTGTGCTCTTAGGAACCTTAAGTGCAGAATTTTTTTTGTAACCTTGGCCAGATCTGTGCCTTGCCACAATTCTGTCTCTGAGCTCTTCAGGCAGTTCCTTTGACCTTATGATTCTCATTTGCTCTGACAAGCACTGTGAGCTGTAAGGTCTTATATAGACAGGTGTGTGGCTTTCCTAATCAAGTCCAATCAGTATAATCAAACACGGCTGGACTCAAATGAAGGTGTAGAACCATCTTAAGGATGACCAGAAGAAATGTACAGCACCTGAGTTAAATATATGAGTGTCACAGCAAAGGGTCTGAATACTTAGGACCATGTGATATTTCAGTTTTTCCATTTTAATAAATCTGCAAAAATGTCAACAATTCTGTGTTTTTCTGTCAATATGGGGTGCTGTGTGTACATTAATGAGGAAAAAAATGAACTTAAATGATTTTATCAAATGGCTGCAATATATCAAAGAGTGAAAAATTTAAGGGGGTCTGAATACTTTCCGTCCCCACTGTATATACCTCCCAAAAAACATATATATACTGTATATATATTTAGTATATTTTATATTTAGTATCTATATTTATTAGAGTTGATGGACCATTTAGTCTTTTTTCTGACATCACTATGCCATGTTTCAATGTTTTTAATCTACAATAGGTACTTATAAATAATTACAGGCTTTTTATTCTTTGCATATCTTATTTTTCTATTGCTCCCTATTCTTTTCATGGTGGCCATTTTCACTAGGGGCACTAGGGGCAGATGAATGCATCTCCCTTTAATTCCTAAAATTCTGCTTAGGACTCTGGATTTGCGTCCTGGAACATGTGAAAGGAACTCCCAGAATGTAGCTGTATGGCCCTGGTTACATCACCAGTGCCCCCAAAAAAGAGGAGGTGGAAAAACAGTAATTGTAAGTAAAAGCATAAATGTTTGTTTAACTAATGAATGTAAGATGATTTCAAATCAGCATGTGGAGCCATATGCTGATGTGATTTTTACTACAAGGGGGAACGCTTCGACCTTATACATACGGTATAAAACAAGATAATTCTTCCACCAAGTCTTAAACAACATTCAAGTGATATATTTCAAATCGAAACATTTAACATATCTGCTTGTCCTCAAAAGCTGAAAATAAGATCAACAAATAAATAAAGAATGTATAAAAAAACACATCATATTCTCCTGAAAGTGTGTGATGAGCATTAATACATGTAACACAGCACTAAAAAAATAATCCATCATGTGATTTCTAATTTTACATTGTTAGATGCCTTTCTCCATTATCTAGGTGACAGAGATCTCACGGGTCCTAATAATTGCCCATTACATATGTATACCCAGTGGTATTTTGCATCCTATAGCCAACATCTGTGTTTTCTTGCCCATGGGATAACAATATCCTCTGCTCATTTTTCTTTTATGTGATTTCCAAATAAGCATTGCCTTTCAATCATCTAAGAATTTTATGAACACTCACATTTCCTGCTGGGATTCTATGCCCTAAATTGTACCAGCTCTGCAATTTACAATCCACATTCCTGCATGTGGTCATCATCAGGACATACTGATTTTCTGCAGATCAGTAAACAGGGAGAGCATAAGATGAAAAAAAAAAAAAACAGTCACACCCACAAAAGGCAAATTAGCATTAATCTCTAGTGTTAATACCAGAATTTGAAAGGGATGGAATTTGGATTAAATGTCATAAGTTTGGATGTCCCAGGTCAAGTTTGAACTTCAGTGTTTTTGTTATTCAGCTTTCAAGGCAGCTTCAGCTACTTTTGCTTTATATGTGCTTCAGGAACTGCTACTGGTTTTCCTGGTTTCTACAGATTGCATACAAGTTTTTTTTCTTTTTTGGCCTTGCCATACCATTATTTAGGGTTGCCAGGAGCTTATCGAACCATTCTGCACAATTTTGCAGCACCTGCTGCTTTGTTATACACCTTCATTGACGCTTGGTTTTGATTCACATTGACTTCAAGGGGTTTCCCATTCATTAAATGACAAATGTCTAGAGTTTTTCAAAAAGGTGTATCTGAGCCACAATGTATCAAACTTTTCAGAAGTTTGCTCGTTTCTACTAATATATGTTCCCATGGTTTCACCCCTTTCTTGACAATCATTCTGAGGAAGGAGCGGAGAAATTCAGGAGATGCCAGTGCTGGCCACATGCATGAGGCACTTACAGAAATGGAATTCCAGAAACAAATTCTGAACATAATCAATGATCTTTTTGCTTCTTTGCATTAGTACATGTCCTCAGGTTTTGTAAAATAACACTATTTTTATGCATAGTGTCCTGGTATACCTGTGTGTTTGGAGCATACATGGTTATTTGTAGACCTCATAAATTTTTTATTATCCAACACTGGGCTGACATCTACCACCCTTTCAGCATTATTAAGATTTAAAGTAAAAGTTGAAGCATGAAGGTTTCTATTGCTGATCAATCCTTCTGAAGATGCCTGGCTGCCATGTTGAGTGAGTAACCCAGAGCAAGCATACAAATTTGTACTTTTTTCTGACATTCCTCATCTTTTTTTTGAGTCAATGTCTCACAAAAGTATTGAAGCCAGTAGAGCAGCACTAACATTTTTAGAAGGTAAAAAAGCTTCTGTATTTATCTTGCAACAGATTTATTTTAAACACTACATAATGTATGGCTTGACTAAGAATCCGGTAGCTAGAGGCTAGAAAAGTATTGGTTTGTCTTGTCAACCAGCAGCCTTTATCCTCTTCAACAGTTGAAAGGTGCTGTTAATGTATATTAATTCTGATGAAGCCTCTCCATCATTGTTATCTGCAGCCAGAAAACCTGTTGTTGGCTTCAAAGCTAAAAGGGGCAGCTGTGAAACTGGCAGACTTTGGTTTGGCTATCGAAGTGGAAGGCGAGCAACAGGCATGGTTTGGTAAGTCTTTTGGATTAAAATGTCTTCAAGTGCCCAAGCTTGTCTTTTTTTTTTACAAAAAATTGTGTTTATCTGCCACACTGTAATAATGCTATAATAAATTAAAAACAAGAGAACTAAGTACTGTTAAGAAAGTCTATTTCAGTACCTCATCATCTAAAGGTCGACTCTGTGTGTTTTCAACTGCGGTTTTCTCAGAAAAACATATAACATGAAATAATCACTAAATGCAAAAGGTAAAAATATATTTTCCACCGTTTCAGAGTTCAGACTTAGATAAACATCTAAAATCACATTTGTCATATGTATGTGTATACTGTTACCTTCCAAAAGATTAGGAATGCTTTTCAACCAGTCTTGGAATCCAAACTTTACAGCAAAATCAGGTCTCTGACCTCAGTTTTCTTCCCATTAGGTAAATAGTACAGCTTGGTCAACCACCTTCCCCAGCAGGTGCTTGACCACCAGCATAACATTTTTAGCTTATCCCTGAGGTCTGTAAACAAGTTCCCTGTGTTAGGTTAACATCAATGTGCAATAAAGTAATCTGCAATTGTCTATATTACTTTGACCTCCCCTGTCAGTCTTTCTATGCAAAGCACTGTGGCAGGGTAATTTTAAATTAAATGAAAGACTGTGTCATTTTTACTATGTATTTAAATATACATTTTAAAGCTACATTGGCTACAGAGTAATAAACCACCATCCCAAGATAACTATTAGTTCATACCATCTTCAACAAATCTCTCTAATGCCGCGTACACATGATCTGACATTCCGACATCAAAATCCTGGATTTATTTCCAACGGATGTTGGCTCAAACTTGTCTTCCATACACACGGTCGTACAAATGTTGTTGGAAATTCCGAACGTCAAGAACGCGGTGACGTACAACACATACAACGAGCCGAGAAAAATGAAGTTCAATAGCCAGTGCGGCTCTTCTGCTTGATTCCGAGCATGCGTGGAATTTTGTGCGTCGGAATTGTGTACACACGATTGGAATTTATGACAACGGATTTTGTTGGCGGAAAATTTGAGAACCAGCTCTCAGATTTTTGTTGTCAGAAATTCCGACAACAAATGTCCGATGGAGCCTACACACGGTCGGAATTTTCGACAACAAGCTCACATGGAACATTTGTTCGGACCGCGTGTACGTGGCATTAGTCTAGCCTATACTGAACTTTGAGAAGGCTTATAATCAAGGATACACAAAATAAGACAACATGTATGATGTTCACACACTGATTTTATTTCTATTTTAGAACATATTTTTATTTTATAACATGTTACATTATTATGCCCAATATATATATATATATATATATATATATATATATATATATATATATATATATACATACATATATATATATATATATATATATATATATATATATATATATATATACATATATATATATATATATATATACATATATATAGTTAAAGTAGTCCCTAGTTTCCTATCGCAGCATATATCCTAAACAAGTGCTATTTTTTAAGTAAAATACTCCTACAGTCACTTTGCAGCCACTTTCTCTCTACAAACATTTCGGTTGTGGCTTTTCTCAGGGCAAGTTTTCTGATAATGACAACAGTGGACCATGCCTACATAATGTGTTGAAATATACAAGTCTCCAATGGAAACTTTTGAATTGCTTTTGAATTTACATTACATTAACATACCAAAGTGTTTTTTGTTTTTTTTGGAAACATCACAATAGTTATATGTAATAGTGTATATCCCATTACCCACATGTAGGCGGATGACTCAATCACCTAAATGTACTCCACCAGTCCAGGGACCATACCAAGGCTTATTCAGGCATTACACCAGCCATACTCACAGTCCATAGACCTCTAAGCACTCCACTTCACTCACACACTTGCATGTGCAGTGTGCCTAAGACATTGTGTGCTCTATGCACACACTAGCCATACTCCTGTTCACTTCTGTCAGCACTGCTCCTCTGGCTGGGAACATTGGGCCTAATGTCTTGCATGTGTTTCTAGGATAGAGCTCCTACACCCCTGTCCTGTTGCACACAGTTGGCTTCACTGGGATCCTTTTTTCTCCATGTGGACACCTCATGAGATGCACAGTCTAGCATAAGCTTAAAAGGGCACTATCTCATTTTACAGCAGCAAAAGTACTGAGGACCCACTTCAGACACATAAAACAGCCACAAGCTCGGTCCAACTCAATTTTATTGTCACAGTTCTCAGCACAAGTTCATAAATTATTAACCCTTCTATTTCTCATTAATCAGTTCCATTTTGGGTGCCAGTCTCCCTTTGTGTGCCCTTTAGCAGGTGGGCCCATCCCAGTGGTGGCACAGAATAAAGATGTTGTTCCTAATGTTATCTCTCTATCTCCTGGCTCTTCTCATCCCATCAGCCAGCCTGGTCTGCTCTAGCTAAGCTCCACCCCAAGCTTATACAGGTATATGATTCTGCCAGGAAGAAAATTAAATCACCCCCCTTCCTGTAAAGATTTTAAAGAGGAATCCTTTTTAAAGGGGCATCCAAGTGACCCTGGCCTCCACACAGGCAGCTGCTTCTGCTAAAAATCTTCCCTGCAGTGCCTCATCAGAGCTGCTACATGCTGTCCTAAGCGGCTGTCTTCTGGCACTGGCAGGTAAAGATATAAAAAAACCCCACAAAGGATTGAATCCTGGGAATGGTATTTGAACTGGCCACTATACCCAAAATCAAAATACCGCACCTACTAAGGCTGCCAATCCAAAAATGAATACATTTATTGAACATTCACATATATAAAGAAAAAAATGTGTGACATAGGCAAACCCCCCACCACCACTTGGGGTACTTCTGCACTGCCCAGGCCGCCCCAATACCCATCCTATTGGGGTAGCCTGGGCGGTGGGGGAGTACCCCAAGTGGTGGTGGAGGGGAGATTTTGCCTATGCCCCACATTTTTATCTTCATATATGTCCAATAAATGTATTAATTTTTGAATTGGTAGCCTTAGTAGGTGTGCGGTTTCCTTACTGGCAGGTTAAGAGTAGTCGCTACTACTTGGAAAAGTTGTATCACTTACCCGCCCCCTTCTGTCATCTCCACCATTCACTGAACTCCTACTATTATTGTTCCACAGTGCCAGAAGACAGCTGCTTAGCATGGTAGCCAGCAGCTCTAAGGAGTCACTGAGAGGAAGATTTTTTTTGTATCCAGGTGCAGGTGATAGAATACACACAACCCCCCCCCCCCCCACACACACACACACACACACACACAAAATACTAAACTTCAACTTTAAATTTTATATGACATTTAGTCATTAGGTTTACATATGCTTTTTAGAAAGGTTTTTTTTAGCAAATATATGGTTTTTATGGTTTTTTATATCTGCCTACAGTTTGGCTTTAAATAAAGATGCAAATGCAATAAAATGTAGTATAACACAATAATAGAAGCCTTTGCAATAAAAATATGTTATATTAATATGTAGAAAATTTGGAAAGAGTGCGCTAGAGCTCTTGGCTGCCTCTTATCATACATGATTTATATAAAGTGGTTCGTAGAGCATTGCATGGCAGAATATGTCATGCATATTGGAATGACATTAAAATAATACAGACATAAGTCTCCGGATTGAATTATTACATAAAACATGAGGTGCCAGTATAGAGTGCAACAAGGTAGCTTTCAGCCTAAAACAAAAGCATAAATATACTGTACAGCCAAATGGAGAATGTTCCCTGATCAGATTACTGTAATTTGTCCAGGGAAAAAATTAAAGAATGGCAGGTAAATTGTACTGTGTAAGATATTTTTATACTTGATTCCATATCCTAATTATTTAGATTCCATCAGTTATTGGAGAGAGTAAATGTAGTTATTTTGCATGATTGCAGCTTTGGTATCAACAAACCAAAGAACAAAATGCAATATATTGCAGCTTACCAGTCTTTCGATGTGGTTGCTGCGTCAATTTTTTCTTTTCAGGCATTTTCAGCAAGTACCTGCTGATCTTAAGAGTTAGGCAGCGTCCTTGACACCTCCAGAGAGCTGAACTAAAAGCATAGATAATGTTATCTTTCCTAAGTAATCTGAGAGAGGGTAAAAAGGGGGAGGGGTATGTCTATATATCAAGAATAATGTACAAGTGAATGTTACAGATGACATCACTAAGGGGGCTAGGGAGGAGGTGGAATCCTTATGGGTAGAGCTCCAAAGGAAGCTAAGGGGAAAATATTACTGGGAGTATGCTCCAGGCCCCCTAACCTAAGGGAGGAGGGGGAGATGGATCTCCTGTCACAAGTTGGATTAGCAGCAAGGATGGGAAGTGTTATCATAATGGGGGATTTTAATTATCCAGACATAGACTGGGCGGAGGGAACCACGCATTTGTATGCCGCGTACACACGGTCGGATTTTCCGATGGGAAATGTTCCATGTGAGCTTGGAAAGTCCGACCATGTGTATGCTCCATCGAACATTTGCTGTCGGACTTTCCACCAACAAATGTTTGATAGCAGGTTTTCAAATTTTCCGCCAACAAAACTTTATTGTCGGAAAGTCTGATCGTGTGTACACAAGTCTGACACACAAAAGTTCACGCATGCTCGGATTCAAGCAGAAGGAGCCACACTGGCTATTGAACTTCCTTTTTTTCGGCTTGTCGTACATCTTGTACGTCACCACGTTCCCCTGTTCGTAATTGTTGGCCAACATTTGTGTGACCATGTGTATGTAAGACAAGTTCGAGCCAACATCCTTCGAACAAAAATCCATGATTTTGTTGTCGGAAAGTCCGATCGTGTGTACGGGGCATAAGGCTCGCCAGTTCCTAAATGTCTTGCAGGACAATTTCATGGTTCAGATGGTAGACGCACCAACTAGAAATAAAGCGTTACTGGATTTACTGATTACCAACAATACAGACCTGATCATGGATGTGGAAATGCGGGGCAATTTAGGAAACAGCAATCACAGGTCAATTGGCTTCAGTATAAATCACACAAAAGGAAACATAAGGGGAATACAAAGACAGTGAATTTCAAAAGAGCCAACTTCCCTAAACTATGAACCTTGTTAGAAGGCATGGATTGGGATAAACTCTTAGGAACAAAGAACATGGAGGAGTGATGGGTTTGCTTTAAGAGCATATTAAACATTAGCCAATGCATATAAAAGGAAAGGAGAAGGCATTCAGACTTTATAAAGAATGCAACAAGAAATGTAAGGGTGCAATTAGGGCGGCTAAGATAAAACACGAAAGACATATAGAAGAGGAGAGCGAAAAAAATCCCAAGAAATTCTTTAAGTATGTAAACAGTAAAAAAGGGAGGACAGACCATATTGGCCCCATAAAGAATGAGGAAGGACATCTGGTTACAAAGGATGGGGAGATGGCGAAGGTATTGAATTTACTCTTCTTCTCAGTCTTCACGAGGGAATCAGGGGGCTTCAGTAACCAAAACTGCAGTGTTTATCCTTATGACACTTCACAGGAAGCACCTCTGGAAAACTTAACATTAATAAATCACCGGGACCAGATGGCTTGCATTCAAGGGTACTTATTGAACTCAGTCAAGTAATTGCCAGACCATTGTTCCTAATTTTTACTAACAGTCTATTGACTGGAATGGTACCAGGTGATTGGGGAAAAGCCAATGTAGCACCAATATTTAAAAAGGGCCCAAAATACATCCCTGGGAATTACAGACCAG
Organism: Lithobates clamitans; assembly: GCA_037952925.1. NCBI lineage: Eukaryota > Metazoa > Chordata > Amphibia > Anura > Ranidae > Lithobates > Lithobates clamitans. The sequence goes on along the minus strand of JBBGZY010000573.1, from coordinate 5,625,764 downwards.
TTAGCCTAACATCAATAGTATCCAAACTCTTGGAGGGGATGATAAGGGACTATATACAAGATTTTAGTAACGAGAACGGTATCATTAGTAGTAATCAGCATGGATTCATAAAGAATCGTTCTTGCCAAACCAATCTATTAACCTTCTATGAGAAGGTGAGTTGCAAACTATAGATAAAGGAAGGCCTGTAGATGTGGTGTATTTGGATTTTGCAAAAGCATTTGATACAGTTCCCCATAAACGTTTACTGTACAAAATAAGGTCCGTTGGCATGGACCATAGGGTGAGTACATGGATTGAAAACTGGCTTTAAGGACGAGTTCAGAAGGTGGTGATAAATGGGGAGTACTCGGAATGGTCCGAGGTGAGTAGTGGGGTCCCCCAGGGTTCTGTGCTGGGACCAATCCTATTTATTTTGCTCATAAACGACCTGGAGGATGGGGTAATTAGTTCAATCTCTGTATTTGCGGACGATACTAAACTAAGCAGGGCAATAACTTCTCTACAGGATGTGGAAATCTTGCAAAAAGATCTGAACAAATTAATGGGGTGGGCAACTACATGGCAAATGAGGTTTAATGTAGAAAAATGTAAAATAATGCATTTGGGTGGCAAAAATATGCATGCAATCTATACACTGAGGGGAGAACCTCTGGGGGACTTTAGGATGGAAAAGGACCTGGGTGTCCTAGTAGATGATAGGCTCAGCATTGGCATGCAATGCCAAGCTGTTGCTAACAAAGCAAACAGAATATTGGCATGCATTAAAAAGGGGATCAACTCCAGAGATAAAACGATAATTCTCCCACTCTACAAGGCTCTACAAGACGCACCTGGAGTATGCTGTCCAGTTCTGAGCACCAGTCCTCAGGAAGGATGTACTGGAAATGGAGCGAGTACAAAGAAGGGCAACTAAGCTAATAAAAGGTCTGGAGGATATTAGTTATGAGGAAAGGTTGCGAGCACTGAACTTATTCTTTCTGGAGAAGAGACGCTTGAGAGGGGATATGATTTCAATTTATAAAATGCCATACTGGTGATCCCACAATAGGGATAAAACTTTTTCGCAGAAGGGAGTTTAACCACTTGCTTACTGGGCACTTAAACCCCCCTCCTATCCAGACCAATTTTCAGCTTTCATCGCTGATGCACTTTGAATGACAATTGCGCGGTCATACAACACTGTACCCAAATGAAATTTTTATCATTTTTTCCCACAAATAGAGATTTCTTTTCGTGGTATTTGATCACCTCTGCGGTTTTTATTTTTTGTTAAAAAAATTTAAAAAGACCGAATTTGCAAAAAAAAATTTAATATTTTGTTATAAAATTTTGCAAACAGGTAATTTTTCTCCTTCATTGATGTACGCTGATGAGGCAGCACTGATGGGCACTGATAGGTGGCAGTGATGGGCACTGATGGGTGGCAATAATGGGCACTGATCGGTTACACTGATAGGCAGCACTGATAGGCACTGATTGGCACCACTGGTGGGCATTGATAGGTGGAACTCATGGGCATTGATAGGTGGCACTGGTGGGCACTGGCAGGTGATAATGCCAGGTGCCACTGGCAGGGGTACTGGTCGGCACAGATGAGGCATAATTGCCTCTTCCTCTTCAGGACCGATGTCTCTTGCAGATAAGCCAGTGATCGGCTTTTTTTTCTCCTCACGCTGTCTCCTTGGCTGATCACGTGGTAAGGGGCCGGGGCTGGCCCCTTACTCGGATCTGTGATCACCCAAGTCTCAGTGACTTGGTGATCACAGAGCGCGCTATGATGGCCTCCCGGAAATTCAGGTCCGCACTGTGGCCATCATTCGGCTATAGCGTGGACGGCAAGTAGTTAACAAAACACGTGGCCACTCATTAAAATTAGAAGAAAAGAGGGTTAACCTTAAACTACGTAGAGGGTTCTTTACTGTAAGAGCGGCAAAAATGTGGAATTCCCTTCCACTGGCGGTGGTCTCAGCGGGGAGCATCAATAGTTTCAAAAAACTATTAGATAAACACCTAAATGACCACAACATACAGGAATTAACAATGTAATACTGACATATAATCACACACATAAGTTGGACTTGATGGGCTCACCTGCTATGATAATCCCCCACCGCCATGTAATGAATAAAGGTAGACATGTTTATATTCCAGCCTGGGTGACAACAATGGCTCCCTCTATAGATACAGTGGAGGAGTGAACATCGCCACAATTATTATTATTATTATTCACTTATCTGAGAAGTTCCTATGTTCTTTCAAAATATACATTTATTGTACATTCTTGACATAAAGTTGTCAATGTGTTAGATTGGATCACCCAGCCCACCTAATATTAACCACTTCACTCCAGCTATACGCATATATGCAGCCTCTCGGTGGGTGGGCCTTAATGCTGAATGGCCGCATATATGTGGCCTTGTGTAAACAACTTACCATGCTGAGAGTGCACTCCCTGAAGGGGTTAAAATGTATATAAGGCCAACAACTTTTTTTGTTTTTGATAAAGCAGGAAATGGCTAAGACTATTGTCAGTTTTCTTTTTCTTACTGTGCCCATCTGAGCTATTTCTTTTACCGTATTTATTGGCGTATAACATGCACTTTTTCCCCCTGAAAATCAGGGGAAAATCACAGGTGCGTGTTATACGCTGATCCCCTGCGATCCCGAGCTGTAAATTCTTCAAAATCGCCGACCGCGATTTGAAAATGGCGCCGCCGGCGCCGAAATACACAGAGCCGGTCCTCGGCTCTTTCCGGCGGCTCTCGTTCACTTTCGGCTCCACTCGTAGTCCTGAGCGGAGCTATCCGAACCTACTCGGCTAGGTTCGGATAGCTCCGCTCGGAACTACGAGTGGAGCCGAAAGTGAACGAGAGCCGCCGGGAAGAGCCGAGGACCGGCTCTGTGTATTTCGGCGCCGGCGGCGCCATTTTCAAATCGCGGTCGGCGATTTTGAAGCCCAGGTTAGCTGGGATAGAGGTTTGAAGGCTGCACCGGGGCAAGACTGCACTGGGGAAGGCTGCACTGACAAGGCTGCATGGGGAAGGCTGCACTGACAAGGCTGCACTGGGGAAGGCTGCACTGACAAGGCTGCACTGGGGAAGGCTGCACTGACAAGGCTGCACTGACAAGGCTGCACTGGGGAAGGCTGCACTGACAAGGCTGCACTGACAAGGCTGCACTGGGGAAGGCTGCACTGACAAGGCTGCACTGGGGAAGGCTGCAATGACATGGCTGCACTGACATGGCTGCACTGGGGCAAGGCTGCACTGAGAAGGCTGCAATGATGGGCATTTAAATGTAAGTTTTTTTCCCTTCAACTTCCCTCCTAAAAGTTTTTTTCCCTTAAAATTCCCTCCTAAATTGGGGTGCGTGTTATACGCCGGTGCGTGTTATACGCCGATAAATACGGTAATTCCCTTAGACACAGCAGGAAGTAACAGGCGATCTCCTCTCTAGGATATCACAAGCACCGGTTTACCCAATGGAAAATCTCCCATCGTTGCCGATTTTCCTTTTCCTGTGACAACTCAAAAGTGATACATTTCCCACTTTGTGTATCAGAGACCAGGCAGGGTTTCTAGCCTTTCCACATTCTATGCAAAACTGTAAAAAAAGTTTTGGCTTTACATAAATTTGAATCCCTACCATCCACTGTATCAGTCCTGTTTATAACACCCTTTGTTTGCCAAAACTACCATTTAAGATGCCAAGGCAGACTAACAGATTGAGCCTGTTTATAGTCACCACAGGAATATACAACCCAAAAAACATTTACACTTTAATCGCAGAACAAGAAATTAGAACATGTTTGTTTATTTGGGATTTTATGTTCCCGTTGCAGCTATTAAGAGGCATGATCTGCTTTTCCTCTCTCTTACCTCATTCTAAGAATACCAGTTTTCTGGCAGATTCTAACTTTTTGAGCCACTGACAACAAGTATGCAGAATAAAAAGTCAGACTGATGTTTATCAATTAGACAACTGGAGTCTCATAATTCTTTCAGTATAGACTTGCTTTAAATTAACCCTAAATTCTGGATAATCATTAAACACCTTCCCCCCGGCCTATAGTAATAAAATTGTCAGGCGGGAACACTGCTATTCTGGGTGGGCAGCATATGTCCTTGTGTGCTTCATGCGCACCCTGGGGGCAAGCAGAGGCATGATCTGTGACTTGCTGTGTTCACCGGACAGTGGAACAAAGATCAGTGTACCAAGCCGCTGTGCGTGGTTCTGATTCCATGTGATCACTGTGACCAATCACAAAAAAAAACCGTGCGAGCTAAAAAGTTGTAACGACCACCATTGTATTCTCTAGGATCTTTGCTAAAAAAAAACATATGTAATGTTTGGGGTTCTATGTAATTTTCTAGCAAAAAAATGATGAATTTTACATGTAGGAGAGAAATGTCAGAATTGGCCTGGATGGCAAGTGGTTAAAGTCCAGAGTCGGTGCATGGAATGCAAGGTGCTGCACTTAACTACTTCTGTAATTTTACACACACATCAACACCTTAGACAGTTGAGTGAACTTGTGGTTTATTAATAGCTACTTCTACTCGAAAACCTAGATAAATATTGGAAAGCCACCATAGGAATTAGCCATGGTTAACAAGCACCAGCTTCAAAACTAGCAATAGCAATTTTCACAACCAGTTCAGTGCTATGCATTACTCAGGGGTTATTTACGAAAGGCTAATCCACTTTGTACTACAAGTGCAAACTACATGTGCAAAGTGCACTTGAAATTGCACTGAAAGTGCAGTCACTGTAGATCCGAGGGGGACATGCAAGGAAAATTAAAAAACAGCATTTTAGCTTGCACATGATTGGATGCTAAAATCAGCAGAGCTTCCCCTCATTTCAGATCTACCCCTCAGATCTACAGCGACTGCACTTCCAAGTGCACTTTGAGTGCAATTTCAAGTGCACTTTGCACTTGTAGTTTGCACTTGTAGTGCAAAGTGGATTTGCCTTTCGTAAATAACCCCCTCAGTGTCTTACTACTAGTACTTACCACCTGCACAACATAAATGTCTGGGTTTATTTACTTGGCACCAATACATTCTGCAGTACGAAGCTGTCATATAGAAGTACACAGTAGGGAAATGCTGCCAGAAAGTTGATTTAAAATATGTTTTTTTGGGGGGGAAAAGCATGCACATCTCTCCAGGATTATGTCTACAAACTTGCAGAAATATCTAACCTTGGTGGGAAATTAACTCCTGCAAGTCAAGAGTGATAATGATTTCAATATTGTACAGCTTCAATGAAATTCAATGCAGCACTTGATGAGAGTGATAAATGATGGGGAAACCTGTTATTAGTAGACACTGTTGTTTTCCACTCTTTAGAAAATTTACAACCTTTTTTTTTTTTATCAAAGGATTTGCTGGAACGCCGGGCTACCTCTCCCCAGAAGTGCTAAGAAAAGATCCATATGGAAAGGCTGTTGATTTATGGGCCTGCGGTAATATATAAATAAGCTTTGTGGGCTAGCTATCTATCTATCTATCTATCTATCTATCTATCTATCTATCTATCTATCTATCTATCTATCTATCTATCTATCTATCTATCTATCTATCTATCTATCTATCTATCTATTTAATCTATCTTAAGAGTCTTTGTAAATTATCTATTTATTTATTCTACCCTTTTCTCTACGAATGTCAGTTCTTTAATAGTGGAAGGACTATGAGCTTAATGATTCCATATTATCTTTTTTTGTAGTATCTTCTGTTGTTATAGCCAATAATGAACCATTGTACCATGCTAACTGTCTGACTGGCTTTCTCTCTATTTAAAATGTACAATTTGAAAGTAACAAGCAGCCCTGGCATACAAAGCATATCAACCTTCATTTGTGAATGTGGCCATACTTTTTTTTAAATAATTATGAGATATCACCAAGACTATCACATTGGGCTGAGCTGCCAAAGAATAGCCAGATTGCACTCCAGATCTGTCTGAATATCACCTTTTTTTACAGTCAATGTTATACTCTTGTTATATCTTTTCTATTAGGGGTTATTCTATACATCTTACTTGTTGGCTACCCACCTTTCTGGGATGAAGATCAGCACAGGCTGTATCAGCAGATCAAAGCAGGAGCATATGATGTAAGTAAATCTAGTGGAAAAATTCCAGTTCATCTTACTGCACCCTGTTGTTGACACACATGGGCTAAAAATATGGGAATCCTTTAAAAAAAGGTATTGGATACGAACACAGGATTATTGAAAGGTAATTTTAAGATTTTATTCTGATGTATCTGTTTGATTTTTTATACAAAAACAGTCAGTAAAAAATCACTATGCAGAATCGGTGGTCTGTATGGACAAATGCTTTTGATAACAGTTAGAAAAGATATCTGGGAGAACAGATCTTAGTCACTCAATTAGATCTACAGGAAAGCAGGGAACAGGCAAAAAAGTGCAAATTTAGGATCAATTTAGGCAGAATTAACTCAGAAAAATTATAGCATTTGGTAGAAATCTTAAAAGTCCACATTTCTACAGATAACCAGCCCTGAAAACCCATCTTATTGTATGTAAGGCAATAAGGGGTGCTTGTGATCTTTAGTAACTGTCTTAGTGTCCTTACTATTAACTGGACAAGGACAGGAACAAGTTAAGTTTGGCGGTGAATATATGGTATGGAGGCTTGCTTGATATAACTTATCTTGCCTGGAAAAAGATAGCAAATCCAAAGCAGAGAAAGATGTGGTCCACTCGCAATAATAGATAAAATGTCTCAATTTGGGTTTCCTTGTATGCTAAGGCAGAAGAAATTATACAATAAAAATTGTGTATATATATATATATATATATATATATATATATATATATATATATATATATATATATATAATGCCTTTCCCCTGCTATTGGAGATATTTTTAAGCTATGCTGGTCCAGCCACTGTATGTTATCCAACTTATTGTAAGTATAAGACATACAAGAAAGTCGCAATCTGGTCAGTCAGGTTCATAACCACCAGATAAAGCAATGGGACAACAACTACAACAAAAGCAGAAAATATCCACAGCATCATATCAAACCACTTAGCAAGACTACAGTAATTATGTAAAATATGCACCTAAAATCAGGATGATATTAGGTGCTTAGTTTACATAATTACTGTACTGTAAATCAGGATGATACCACTTCATTAACATTCACAGAGGAGGATATAGAGGGGTATCTGGAGGAGCTAAGGCATCCTTAGAGAAAATGCAAAATTAATGGATGGGATGATTATGGAGGAATAAGTGAGGGAGGTGATCTCCTTGCTAGCTAGTGGTAAATCCCCAGGACCAGATGGCATACCTTTGGAAGTGTAAAGTCGATATGTAGACTTGGTGGCCCCAATATTGACCAGGGTATACAGAGAGGCCTTTACTAGGGGGGAACTTCCATACTCAATGTATGAGGCAACAGTAATTTGAATTCCAAAACCTGATAAGGACCCATATGAATGTACTTCATATAGGACAATATCCTTGTTAAATTGTGACTATAAAATTTTGGCTAGGATATTGGCCAGGAGATTAAACACGGTAATACCATCTATAATCCATACAGACCAGACAGGTTTCATACCAGGTAAATAAACATTGATAAATATATAGGCAGAATGCAATTAGTGGCATGAATGTGGGACTATATTCCAGAGACAGGGTCCCTGGCATCTCTTGATACAGCTAGAGCCTTCGACTCTGTAGTGGAGATTTCTGCAGGCAACATTGGGTAAATTTGGTTTTGGTAATGGATTTAAACATTGGGTTAAAATACTATATGCAAACCCACAATCAAAGTTATTGATTAATGGAATACTAACCCCGTCAATAAATTTATTTAGGGGCATGAGGCAGGAATCCCCAATATCCCCTCTTTTAATTGCTATTACAATAGAGTTGTTGGCCCTACGGTTTCGGAAAACTGAAGAATACCAGGGGATAGAGTTGGATGATAGCATAGAACATATTGGACTTTACGCTGACGATATTATATTGCATATGCGGGATATACAGAGCACACTGGGAAAGGCAATGAGTATAATAGACACATTTGGTCAGTACTCAGGGCTTAAGATTAACTGGCAGAAGTCCTTTCTTATGCCATTGCAGCAAGAATCAGAAACGGAGGAAAGGATAGATGCCCCACTTAAAATAGTGGACTCCTTTAAATACGTAGGGATCTACATAACAAGACAACCCTCGGATGCATTGGTGGCCAATGTAAACCCATTGATGGAACATATTAAATGTAAGCTGAGGATCTGGAGTAAGTTGCCATTGTTAGTGGTGGGCAGAATAAACTTAACTAAATTGATTTTATTACCAAAGTGTTTATATATTTTTTCACACTCCGCTGTGGTATTGCCTAAAAAGATTTTTAAAAGCTTGAACTCTCAATTTACTAAGTTTATATGGGCTAATGGCAGATGCAAAGTAAAGCTTACAATATTAAAGTGGCCAAAATCAGAGGCAGGAATGGCTCTGCCAGATATGTACCTGTACTACCTTGCGGGCAAATTAAGACATCTGCGTACTTGGTTGATACAGGAACAAAGCCTGGGAGTGGAGAAGTATCTCTTAAGGATTGTCCAGGCCAAGAATCTATTGATAGGGCTTGAGGCACGACATATACAATTACCAAGGGTAAAGATTACCATGCTCTCTTTGGCACAATCGGTATGGCAGGAGGTTAAAAAGCTAACAGGATTTAGGGACATCCCATCCGAGCTACCCATGTGGAATAATCCCTTATTTGAGCAATTAAGTACACTGCAATATAATATATTTTGACGCAAAAAGGAATAGTACTACTGGATCAGGTTTATGAAAGTGGAAATATATACTCATTTGATTCTTTAAAAACACAATATAAGCTAGCAGATAGACATTTTTACAGATTCCTACAATTAAGGCATGCACTACAGGCTCAATTTGGTAGTTATAATGTCAGAATATCAAAGTTCCCTCTTGTTGGAATATTAAGAACCCAGTAACCAAGGAGATTAGTATCTAAATTATATACATAGTTAATGCAGGCCAACATACGGGAAGTGGAAGTGACAAATAGTCTGTACATCTATGACAGATAAGAAATGGAAGGAAGCATGTAAATCACATTTGGGAGTATCACCTGCAAGTAACAATAGATTGATACAGCTGTATATAATACATCACGCCAATCTCACACCACGTAAATTAAACTTAATGGGAGGAACGGCATCCGCGGACTGTGGGAGGTGTCATCAACCAGGGGCTGGTTTTGTGCATTTAATGTGGGCTTGCCCAGGTATTAGTAGATACTGGAGACAGGTCTTGGATATATTATAGAAAGTACTGGGGGACCACATTCCATTCACTCTAGAGGTCTGCCTGTTAGGACTGGTCGAGAACCAGAAGTGGAGTGTATATACCAAGACCTGCCTACAGGAAACCCTATTCATGGCATGTAAGCAAATTGTGCTTAAGTGGATGCAACAAATACCCCCCTCAAGGGATCAATGGCTTAAAGCGGTAAACCAAATACTTCCATATGAGAAATGAATGTATGAGCATAGAGGAACACCTCAGAAAGCTTATAGAATTTGGGATGGATGGTTGAACTCACCATTAACTCTTAGTGGAAATAAATAATGTATAAGAGGGGCACAGATAGAAGAGGACTTGGATAGATGGAAGTCAGAAAAGTAGGGGAGGAGGGCACTGCAACCAGGGTATTTAGCTGATTTTTTTCCTTATATTCAGGGTGGAAATATAATGCGTATTGTAATGCAATTTTATGAAATAAAAAGTATTTAAAAAAATATATATAAATCAAGATGTTAGGACTCATTTGAGTTCAATTTAAATAATATGTCAATATGTATTGCTTTTGTAAGTGATTGTACTGTAGCCTATGGGAGTTCTATTCTCATTCATAAGAGCAACTTACGTAGGAAATAAAAATGGCAAAAAAACTAAAATGTTACCATCTTAAGCAATGACAATGTTACACCCTGTGTTTACATATAGGAAAGGAAAATTGGGCCTCATTTGCCATTAAACCTATAGTATATATTCTCCCACGTCAAGCAGTACTAAAAGAGCTCAAGTCAAGAAACATTATTTGACTGCTCCTGCATTGGAGGTCTTGGGGAATATTTTAATAATTACTCAGTTTTTTTTTTTTTTTACAATTGTATTGTAAACAGTAACAAAGGTTGTTCTTTTCTCCTTTCGTCAATCAGTTTCCTTCCCCTGAGTGGGACACTGTAACTCCAGAAGCAAAGGACCTCATTAACAAGATGTTAACCATAAACCCCGCAAAAAGAATCACGGCTGCGGAAGCCCTGAAGCACCCATGGATTTCAGTGAGTGGATAATTCTTTCGCCACTCGAACACTTATGTAATCCTTCATATATTTATCATCTGTGTGTAGATACTGAATTTGCTCATTCCTCCTTCAGCACCGTTCTACAGTGGCTTCCTGTATGCACAGACAGGAGACGGTCGACTGCCTGAAGAAGTTCAATGCCAGGAGGAAGCTGAAGGTACATATTGAACTATAATTCAAGAAAGAGATATTCAGTCATCTTTGAAGTGCAGATTATTAAGTTATTTTACCCCTTCCTAGGGTTATACTTGCCATAAGACGATCATGGGTCAGTGTCTGGGGGGGAAGGTTTAGAGGGGAAACACAATCTCAAAAAATTGTGGTCGCTTTACTCCTGCATATTCTCCCATGTTTAGCTGCCTCTGGGAATATGTGTGAAAATACAGCAAAAAAACAGTAGGAGAAAGGTGGAATTACAAAACTCTGAAGCTCATTTTTTTCAATGTTTTATTTAAAAAAAATGAATTACAGTGATAATAATGTAAGAGAAATACACCATTACATCACAGTAGCTGGACAGAATCCGTGTATAATACACGATAGGCAATCGATATCCAAGAGCAATTCTGGACACTACTAGTCTTTGTCGTTCCACTTTACGTTTTCCAGTTAGAAGCTCAGACAATTTTAACTCTAATTCCTAGTCTCTTGTTTAGTAGTTCCACACACTTAAAGCAACTCAATGGTACCTGCACATCTCCTCACTTTCCATTCAGAACACTCTGGCTGATACTCAAGTTGTGGAGTTCCGATATTCCCCAAAAAAACTTCCCAATATGCAGCTGGCACTCTCCTCATCTTTGTTCACTTCCCTGAGCTATTCATTCACTTGATGCACAACCTTATTATGAGACAGGATGAGGCAAGATGCACAGCCAAACGTAAACTTCCTAGGAGACTTCAATATTTGTATGATAGAGTAAAACTTTTTTAAGGGCTTATGGGTTGTATTGCATGGGTTGAAGGAATGAATAAGTTGCTGCCTGTTCAAAAACAAAAATATGAGTACAAAGTTGCTTTAAATAATATCTTTTCACATTATAAACACACCATGCTGGCTCCAGTAGTTTTTAAAATGGTAATAAGGGGTGGATGCTGTACATAAACAAACTTGTTTATGTGTGCCTTGGGCAACAGCATTTCTCAAAACAACCCCGCCCCTTTATGTTTACACCCCCTTGGTCACCCCTTTTCTGTTAGCCCCCCAGATGACAATATAGCCTATGCCTATCTCTGCACAAGGAAACAAAAAAAAAAAACTTTGTGATGTTTATTATAATCTGCAATCATTTTTCCGCTGTGACATTTAGAGAAATCCCACACAAGTATTGTCAGGAATCCTTTCTTTGTAAGGAACGTTCTAATTATGAAGCTGTAAATACAGAATTATTGTACATTTGTAGATTTGGCAGAGCATTAGAGAACATTGCACAGCGATTCTCTATTTACCCTGGATCACTTTCAACAATGTGGGGTATTAGCAGATAATTAACACTATCACTTTATTCATAGGAGTCTGTAAATCATTCTGTAGGCTGAAGTGATGAAATGTGCCAAGTTGAATGTTGTCTAAGCCACAATGTAAAGCTTTATTTGTATTAAAGGAAGTACGTGGTCAGTATATGATCCTATCATATTACACTGTATAGTTCTCTGGCATGCATAACTGCTTGTTGTATGTTTGCAGTACATTTTTTTTTCCTTTAAAGATTATGTTATATACAAAGATTTGTTGATTGAAAAAAAAATAAGCTAAAATAAGTGTCCTGTTTATTAAAATGAAGATTTCATAAAAATAATTAAAACCAAAATAACAGAACAAGTAGGCAGCTTGCACAAATACAACAGTACTAAACGTGGAGTATCTAAATATCCAAAGCCAATAAGTTTTTTACAATTTTGGGTAGACTTGGAAATGGTTCCCATATTGTGATGGAGCAGAAGCCAGCAAAATACCCAGGTCAAATTTAAGACACATGTCTCTTCTCAATATAGATTTAGAAATATTCACAAAGATCTTTAATTGGGGTGCCTACTACTACAAACTGGTGATGATATTCACAAAAACTTTACTCACCTTACCCAAAAATGCTCACAAGAAATGTTCCTGCTGTCCGCTGATATGAAAAAAACCTTTGACATGATCCTCTAGCTATATAATGTATATTGGTGGGGTTCAAGGAAAACTTCCTTCACTGGCTGTTGGCTATTTACATGACCATGAGAACCATGGCAAGATACTATTTTTTTTTTTTACTTTAAATATTTTTTTATTGATTTCAAGTACAAAACATACATTTAAGCCTTACAACTTACGTACCCCCACCAGTGTTACATTCACCTTTACTTACATAACATCTCCACCTTTTGTCCCACCACCCACCCCGTCCCGCACACCCTCACCATGGATATTTATACAAATGTCAATCATCTTTTGTAATTCGAACATATTTACCTACTTTTACTTTTTTATATTTATGCTACCACCGTGAGCTCCCTTCCCAATCACTCAGGGGAGGGAAATCCATTTTACACAGCCAGGGCTTCCACATCTTTACAAACTTATTAAAATTGCTGCGTCTAGTAAATGCAACTTTTTCCTTCCACACTGTCATATTTATTCTCAGTGATTGCCAGTTTTGTGCAATCAATTTTCTTGCTTGGTATAAAGACCTCAGAGCCACTGTTATAGTGCTTGCTGACTCTCTACCTTTGTCCATATATCCCAGCATGCACACTCTAGCTTCTAATGCTAGTGTGGTCCCAAACGTTGTGTTTATGATATTAAGTATCTCTGCCCAATACCGAAACAGTTTTGGGCATCTCCACATCATGTGTATGAGATCCCCTGTCTCCTGACACCTGGGGCACTTATGCCCTGTACAAACGATAGGATTTTCCGATGGAAAATGTGTGATAGGACCTTGTTGTTGGAAATTCCGGCTGTGTGTGGGCTCCATCACACATTTTCCATAGGAATTTCCGACACACAAAGTTTGAGAGCTTGCTATAAAATTTTCCGACAACAAAATCCGTTGTCGGAAATTCCGATCGTGTGTACACAAATCCGACGCACAAAGTGCCACGCATGCTCAGAATAAATTAAGAGACGAAAGCTATTGGCTACTGCCCCGTTTATAGTCCCGACGTACGTGTTTTACATCACCCCCTGAATGATCTGATACTCCTCTTGGTTAGTACGCTATGTTTTTCACTAGCCGCTGTGCTTTCCTATTTTCTAGAGCCGTGTCTATTCAGGAGAGGGTAGAATATGAACCCAAAAAGCAGAAATACTGCCGGCCCCCTGGATTCCGAGATCTCTAGATGTCACACCATCCGACCTCCTCCAAAAATTGACACAAGCGGCCCTCCGATGCCCTATCCCCCCTTACCCCTGGTGGGAATCCTCATTAAAATCCCCCACCACTATTACCGGAATGCCTGCCTTATCCTCCACAAATTCCAATAATCTGTACAGGATCTCAAGTTTAAATGGGGGCGGTATATACACATTTGCCAGCACATACGGTGTGTTCTCTATTAAACAGAACAAAAAAATGTAACAGCCTAACTCTCCTATAATGATCTCCCTGCAGGAGAAAGACACCCCACTCCTTACCATTATACTCACCCCCCATCACCGCGTTCAGAACGATCTGATTTTCCGACAACTTTGTGTGACCGTGTGTATGCAAGACAAGTTTGAGCCAACATCCGTCATAAAAAATCCATGGATTTTGTTGTCGGAATGTCTGATCAATGTCCGACCGTGTGTACAGGGCATTAGTGTCTGATCTCCGATCAAACATAAACAGTTTCTTAGGGGTGTAATAAGCTCTATGCAACAGAAATAGATGTGATACTTTTTGTGATGGGGAAACTGACACCAATGGCCCCAGTTCCAAAATCCTCCTCCACTGCTCTGGAGTTATTACCCCTACACCCTCTTCCCATCTTTCCTTATTTTTAGAAGACACTACCACAGTAAGAGTTCTCCTAATTATCTGCGCATATACCTCTGAAATTAGTCCTTTAGAAGTGCCTGACTTAATTTTCCTTTGGAGGAGGGGGATCTTGCTTCATTCTACTTTTTAACTATTAAACTGGGTACTCAGGGCATGCCTGTTCTGTAAATAACTGAAAAATGAATAATTTGGTATCCCAAACTCTTTCCTCAGTTCTGCAAATGACTTTAGAATGTTACCTTTATATAGCTGAATCAATCGACGTATACCCTGCTTTTCCCATTTATTAATCCTCCCCATAACCAATAGTTCTTGTAAATTTTTGTTATGCCAGAGAGGGGAGTATTCTGTTACCCCCTTATAACCCATCAGTCTCTTAACTGACTGCCATACTTTAGTGATCATCTTCAGTGTTGGACACTCAAGAACAGAGGAATCCGCTTCCAGCACTTCCACTACTGTGTTATGCGGAGCAACCTGTAACATCATTCTATCACTGGCATTCCCTCCTCCCGGCGGGATGCATCCCCCCAACTGCTGCAGTTGGGCTGCTAAAAAATAATTGCAAGGATGTGGAACGGCCACTCCACCCTCGCTTATTGGCAGCTGCAATTTTTGTAAACTAATCCTGGCCGGGCCCTTCTTCCAAATTAGTTCCCTAAAAAGGCACTCTATTTTTTTAAACCATTTTTTAGCTATCCGGACATGAGGATTATCCAGCAGGTACAGCAATTGTGGCATCCAGATCATTTTAACCAAATTACTTCGTCCCACCACTGACAGAGGGAGCCGGTTCCAAATGTCACTTTTCTGCTTGAATTTTAGCAAAAGTGGGATCAAGTTATCACTGATGTACTGATTGGGGTCACTCGTCAGCATTATTCCAAGGTATTTTATTGTCTCCACTACTTTAAGCTGAGGGATTCCAGACAAAATATGATTTCTAAGTGGGTCAACAGGTAACAAAGCTGGCTTCTCCCAATTTATAGCTAGACCCGAAAATCGTCCAAACTCCTCCACTGTATGCAATACCGTGAGCAAAGATGACTCTGTGTTGCCTAAAAAAAATAAAACGTCATCTGTATATAGTGCAATCATATCTTCCCCTGACTTCCTTTGAAACCCTTGCATGCCAGTTGCTGATCTTATCGCAATTGCCAATGGCTCCATCGCAAGGGCAAAAGCAGGGGTGACAAAGGACATCCCTGTCTCGTCCAAGCTCTCTCTCTCAAGCTGAATCCTCTCTGAATATTCGTTATTGATTTTAATTTTAGTGGTTGGGGCATTGTAAAGTGTTTTCAACCATCCTTTGAAGACAGGGCCAAATCCGAATCCTTCCAGAACCCACCAGAGATACCTCCACTCCAGGCTATCAAAAGCCTTGGCTGTATCCAAGGACAAAATAGCCCTTGAACCCATATTCTCTGTCGGGGTCTGCATGTTCAGATACACTCTTCTTATATTATACTAATAGATCTGTTGGGGATGAACCCCGACTGATCTGGATGTATATGTTTTGAGATGTATTTATTTAGTCTGGTTACCAACACCTTTGCCACTATTTTGAGATTGGAACACAATAATGATATTGGTCTATAAGAAGATGCTTCGAGCTGATCCTTCCCCTCTTTCTGCAATACTATTATGGTAGCCTCTGACATTGAGGAGGGCAGCCTCCCCTCTACTGCTGCCCAACTCAATGTCTTTAAAAGCTCTGGGAGAAACACCTCCCCATAACATTTGTAAATCTCCATCGGGATGCCGTCTGGCCCAGGAGATTTTTGAGTGGCCATCCCAGCTGCCGCTTGTTGCAGTCCTTCTAAAGTTATGGGGGTCTCCATATTGCCCCATCCCTCTCCAAGAGCGCCGGTATTTCCAAACCCCCCAGAAACCTTTCCATTCCACTCTCCCCTTCCCCCTGCCGTGACCTGTACAAATTTTTATAGAAGTCAGCAAATGTTTCCACAATCACAGACGACTCGGAAGAGATCTCTCCCCTTGTCGTCCTGATCACAGAAGTAGTGTGGGGGGGGGTGTTGGTTTTGGCCAAGAGGGCCAACATACGGCCCACTTTTTCCCCTTCTCCAAAGGAATACTTATTCTCCGCTTTCCTTGTAATAGCTATTTTATATTCTTTTGCTTACTTAGCAATTTCCCTTTTTTCTCTAGGGTTGGATCTTCCACGTACTGTCTCTCTGTCCCCAGAACCTCTTTCCTAATGTTCTCCTCCAACTCCCTTGATTTTCTCTTGATCTCTACCACCTGTTGGATCAGTAACCTCCGGAAGTATGCTTTTAGAGCGTCCCACACCATCCCTACCGGTGCTGTGCCTGTATTGAATATTACAAACTCTTTTAATTTTACTGTTACTTCATCGGATTTCTCCATTAATTCCAAGCATAGCGGATCTATTTTACACATTCTTGGGGAGCCCCCCCCCCGGATATACCGTCAGCACCAGTGGTGAATGATCTAACACTCCTCTTGGTTAGTACGCTATGTTTTTCAGTAGCCACTGTGCTTTCCCATTTCCTAGAGACATGTCTATTCAGGAGAGGGTAGAATATGAACCCAAAAAGCAGAAATACTGCCGGCCCCCTGGATTCCGAGATCTCCAGATGTCACACAATCCGACCTCCTCCAAAAATTGACACAAGCGGCCCTCCGATGCCCTATCCGCCCTTACCCCTGGTGGGAACCTTCTATCAAGGACCTCATTAAAATCCCCCACCACTATTACCGGAATGCCTGCCTTATCCTCCACAAATTCCAATAATCTGTACAGGATCTCAAGTTTAAATGGGGGCGGTATATACACATTTGTTTCTGTTAAACAGAACAAAAACATGTAACAGCCTAACTCGCCTATACTGATCTCCCTGCAGGAGAAAGACACCCCACTCCTTACCATTATACTCACCCCCCTAGAATAGGAGGAGTAGACTGAGTGATATTGGTTTTGAAATTTCTTACTCCGAAATTGTGTCATAGTGTCTTTTGACAAATGTGTCTCCTGCAGGCAGAGCAGTCCCACTCCATGTGTCTCCAATACAGAAAAAACTGTGGCTTTTTTAATTGGGTCCCCCATTGACCATACCCCTCCTCAAGTGCATTTGGTTTGATTGTGTTACATTTCCACACTTTTTTCCCTCCCCCCCTCCCACCCCCACCAGATCTACCAAAAATACATTCCTAACCAAAATCATCCATGCATACATTATTATCTACCTCCTAACTACAACCCCCCCCCCCCCACTCCATCCCCTATACAAAGAATGCCTTTAACTAAAAACAAAACAAAACAAATAATTGTTTTCCAATTTAACTGTATACTATAACCGCTGGAAACTATAGATCTATAAGTTCCTCTTGTTATCTTTTAGCCATTGTACAGCTCCACCTGGAGAGTAAAAAAAATGGGTTCCCCCTAAAGCCGTTACACGTAATAGTGCTGGGTACAACAAAGTGTACATAACTTTATACTTTTGTAGGCTGCGTTTGATTTCTGTGAATTCCGCTCTGTGCTTCTGTAAATCCGGTGAAAAATCGGGATATAGCGAAATCCTGACTCCATTGTAGAAGATGTTCCCCATCCCTCTGGCTTTTTGCAATAAGATCACTTTATCATTATAGTTGCGCAATTTCATAAAAAGCGGCCTAGGGTAACCTCCTGGTGGCGGGGCTCTAAAGGGAACTCTATGAGCTCTTTCTATCAGAAAAAGTTGTGAAAAAGTGTCTTTCCCAAAAGTTTCCTTGAACCATTCCTCCAGGAACTCTGTGGGGTGGGGGCCCTCACTCTGCTCTGGGAGGCCCACCACCCGCACGTTGTTCCTGCGCAGACCTATTTTCCATTACGTCCATCTTTGATATAGACAGGCCCATTTGATTTCTCATTTTATTAATCTCCTTGTTTAATGGAAATATGTTATCCTCAACCTGGCTTAGCCTCTCCTCCAGGGTAGTTGTCCTCTCCATCGTCTTTTGTAATTCATGGCTCATTAAAAGTAATTCTTCCTTAACCTCCCTGGCGGTATGATTATTTCTGATTTTAGGTGCTGAAAGCGGTACAATTATTTTGCACAGAAATTTGGCGTTTTATATTGTAGGTCTGTAATTCTTAGGAATAGTTCACTTAAATCTGTCCAAACAAGAGTCTAGTAGACATCCCGGGTATGATAAAGTTTGAAAAACGAAATAAAAAATTATAATATAATAAATAACTATAAATAATTATAATAAATAATAATATAATAATAATAAAAATTATATAATAATGTAATCAAATCAAAAACACTGAAATTTGCTCAGTTGCAGAATTGTCGCTTTTGTTACTTTTAGTGTTTGATGACGGATCTCCTCACAAATCACTATCGCTCAATTCTGCGAGTGATTCTAATTTATTATCGCTTTTTTCTAGCTGCTCTAAAACCACTTTTGATGTAAAGGGACAGTTTTGGTTGCTATGGGCAATCTCCAGTTTCCTGGCAGAAAGAACAGTTTTATATATATATAAAACTGCATGCAGGACACTGGGCAAACCACTAGGGACAAAGGGGATGTGTAGTTATTTGATACAGTACTGTAATCTGTAAGATTACAGTATGCTGTATCTATACTGTGTGTTTCACTTTTGAATTTACCGCCGAACTCCGTCCCCGTGCGTCGCAACGCTCGCAGGGAACGGAGCTCGGCACTGTGAATCGAGAG
This sequence comes from Lithobates clamitans, assembly GCA_037952925.1. Classification (NCBI taxonomy): domain Eukaryota; kingdom Metazoa; phylum Chordata; class Amphibia; order Anura; family Ranidae; genus Lithobates; species Lithobates clamitans. Next base: position 5,606,697 of record JBBGZY010000573.1, on the reverse strand, counting down.
AGACACGGCGGCTCGCCGATCACAGCGGGGAGACATCGCAGGATCCAGGGGACAAGGTAAGTAAACTCTTCCTGGATCCTGCGATGCAAGCCCGAGTCTGGCTCGGGGATGCCGCTTTTGGTATAAAAAATCCAACCCGAGCCAGACTCGGGAATACCGCCAGGGGGGTTAATACCCTTTAACTGGTCACACAAGCTGCTCAGTGAGCCTTTTCAGGCATTAACTGTGTATAGTACATCCTTCAATGTTGGTTCTGCCTCTAATGATAAGCCTAATGCCGCGTACACATGGTCTGACTTTTCGGCTACAAAAGTCCGACAGCCCGTCCGACGGACTTTCGATGGACTTTTGGCAGACTTGCGGCAGACTTTCTAACGAACGGACTTGCCTACATACGATCACACAAAAGTCCGATGGATTCGTACGTGATGACGTACACCGGACTAAAATAAGGAAGTTGATAGCCAGTAGCAAATAGCTGCCCTAGCGTGGGTTTTTGTCCGTCGGACTAGCATACAGACAAGCGGATTTCTGGGTCCGGCGTAGTTACGACGTAAAGATTTGAAGCATGTTTCAAATCTAAAGTCCGTCAGATTTGCGGCTGGAAAAGTCCGCTGAAAGTCCGGGGAAGCCCACACACAATCGGATTGTCAGCCGGCTTTATTCCGTCGGCGTCCGTCGGACTTTTGTAGACGAAAAGTCCGACCGTGTGTACGCGGCATTAGTCATGAGTTATTTCAGACATATTTCCAGGGATTTCTCCCTCTGAGCCCTTCTTACTTACAGTTTTTGTGCCAGATACTGTTGTCATTTGGCCATGGCTCTTTCTGTCCGCAGGTGCTCCTCGTTGAGTTTTCACTTGGGCTTGCTGGTTACCTTTGACTGGCGACTGTACAGGGGTATGTGTAAACCTCTCCAGCTTAGCTGCTGCTGCTGCTTGATTCCCCTTCTCCTTTACAGAGCGTGTAGTTTGAGAGCCAGCATTCTCCTGGTGTGGCTGCTCCTCTCCTTTCTTTCTCATCATAGCCGGCCTCCTAAAACTGCCCAGCCAGGGCAGTTCCTCAAACACAGGAGTGCTCACACAATAATCCCCCCATCACCCACCAGTCTCTGGCCAGCACAATATGCTGCTCCAATAAGCTCCAGCTGGCTCCCGCAGGCTGGAGCTTATTGGGGCAAATAGTTGATGATATTGTCTTACTTAATCGTATGTCTCACTCCCCTGCCAACTCCATTCCCTGGACAAATTTGCTGCAGTCTTAGGACTAAATCCGAAGCCATAAACATCTCACTGAAACCAAAAACCCTCCAGTCAGCACAACAAAATAGTACCTTCAGTTGGACCAGTCATCTCCCTTATTTAGGCATTCACCTTACCCTGACATGTGATACATGATACAGGGAAAACTTTCCTCCACTGGTCTGCATACTTAATACATTGTTGGAGACCTGTAACCACTACCACATATCTTGATAGGCAGATTAAATGCCATAAACTTGACTTACCATCCTACTTTACGTTACTCTGTTGGGTGCTATAGCGGTTCTTAACTTTGTTCTTTGCTCTTTCCAAAACAAATGAATGCACTGTACATAGGGACCCACAAGACCCAGAACCAATAGAACCACTTCATATCCTCATAAACATAAGACTCAGGGTTCCTTATACTAGCAAACTATTTTAAGCAGCACACAAAGCCCCCTTGCCTTGTTACCCATGAAAACAGACGGTAGCAATCTTCTCACTAATCTGGTTACCCCTCCCCCCCAACCTATAACTGACCTAACTGTGCCCACCCTAAAAGTAATCTTTAGTAATCTAGGGGCTCAACTAAATACTCTGGAAAAGTCATCTCACTGCACTTGCCCCAGGTTGGAATAATCAGTTGTCCTCTCTTGCCACCACAAATGCAATTGTGGGAATACGTAAAGGCTGGTGGATATGCAAAGATTTCTTGGGTATCTATTCTTTTCTAACATTTGCCAATATAAAAACCTTACAATACTTCTGGAAAACTCATGAAGCACCCAACACAATTGCCTTTCGGTATAGATAATATCAGCATCTCAATAGCATGACTCAATACCCATTTTCACAAACTTTTGAAAATAGATACCACATGGCATGGGTATACATATCCCAGGCCTGATTTTAGCCATGGGTAATGAATCAGGGGCCATAATTTATTAATTCAGTATATAATTACAACATAACAAAAAAGGACCCTGTTTAATGCCTGCTAAACAGACCAAAGCTTACCTTTTCTTAACTTCATATTTAGTGGAACTAAGCAAACTATCATCCACTCATGGAAATTCCCCACACTGAACTCCTCAGAAATCAAAATGATCTAAATGGCATTAAGACAAAAGAGCGACTCACTGCAACTGGTCAAAGCATGGTCAAACTGAGTGAGGCATCCCTACATACACAATCATTATCTATGCAACCCCCCAGTTTGAGGGATGGTAACCCCATAATTCTTTTCTCCTTCTTACTCCTTTAACAACCCATCCCAACATCTCCTACCCTCACAAGTCGTGCCCCCCCCCCCCCCGTTGTTCATTTTCTTTTTACCACTCCCATAATTCCCGCCTCTTTTTTCCCCTCCCACCACTCTTGAGCCTTCCAATCTTAGTAACTCTACAGTGCCCTCTAACTTCTTTCTCTCTCTGGACCTCTCCATAACACTCAGCCTCACCTCACACACACCATGACACCTTACACGCTAGTGCCCTCTTACTTGAGATTTGAGACATAACTTCAGACCTCAGATCCCTTTGGACAAGACTTTCCAAGGACCTGACACCAAATATGTGCAATATTGAGAATGGCACAACCAACACACAGCCTTCCAGGCTGTTACCTTTTTTTTTTAAATGGCATCTCTTGGATCTGATGCAACTAGTTTCAGTTGTAAGTCATGCAGATTGTCAATATTAGTCTCCATGATCCCATGCCAGAGAGACTTTTCATCACCAGCTGTATATTTGTCATACTATTACCTTTGTAAAAAATACAAATATTGTTTTTCTGTACTTCCTTGCCTCAGCGACCCAGGGACACAACAAAACGTCAGGGGGAATCCCTAGTTAGACCACTTAACTGTTCTTACTATAAAGAGTGCTTTCTTACACTAATAAGCTCTCATTTCCTCCAAATCCAATGAATATCTTCTTGTCCTTTGCACAGTCCTTTGGATTAAAGTGTATGTAAACCCATAATGCATGAATGTTTGACATCATGTCTCACAGGGGTTGACATACTAAAACTGGAGAGTGCAAAATCTGGTGCAGCTTTGCATGGTAGCCAATCAGCTTCTAACTTAAGCTTGTTCAATTACGCTTTGACAAAAAAAAAAAAACTGGAAGCTGATTGGTTTCTATGCAGAGCTGCACCAGATTTTGCCCTCTCCGTTTTAGTAAATAAACCCCACTGTATTTTGTGAATATGTTGCAAAATTTCATACTGGATATCTTGCCTTTAACAGCACTTCATGTTGACTGATAACCTGACAATAATAAAATAACTTACAATTAGCAGCACCGCATTCACCCTGCTGTGCGAGCACCTTTAGTTGGCTCTTATGACAATCCTATAGACCTATAGACCTGATAGGAAACCCAATGGCCAACTGAAGGTGTGCACATGACAATTCTGCTGCAAGCGGCTTAGCCTTACCAGTCTGCAACAGGAATTGCTGTTACTGGCAGGATTTCTAGATAAGAAACTTTGCAATAGAATGATTTGCTTGTGAAATCCAATAAAGAAAAGCATGCAGTTAACATACTGAAAAATGGATTTAGACTTTAAATAATCTTCATCTGTATTTTCTGTTGCCAATTTAGGGTGCTATCCTGACCACAATGCTAGCAACCCGGAATTTCTCTGGTAAGTGATACCACTTTTTTATGTATTATAGTATGTTGTACCTTTTTCACTGCAGAGAATACAGACAGGTCAGGGAACACTGTGTAAAGATGGCAATGGGTGTTATATGGAAGCCAACAAACAGATGTGATCTGGCCTCCACATGTTTGTCTTTAAGCATATCATGTGTAGGAGAATTTGCAGGCACCCCCTGTGCAAAATGACTGTCACCTGACTTAGCTGATGTCAATTAAGCAGACAATTATCTTATGCCGATATGAGCTTAAGATGAAAATTGACCATTTTCCATCATCCCACTCCAACGTCCATAATCATTTTACTGTACTCTTTAGTCCTCTCATATGTGTGCAACAGGCCATTATGTGCCTGCCTGGTTAGAAGCATTTGTATCTGCCACAACAAGGAACCTTGTCTTTTAAATGCAATATCAATGTAGTATAGAAGCAATTAACAAGATCATTGTGGATAACCATCCTTTCAAACAAATTCTACTCTATGCACTCAGGGAGTGCCTGCTATACATGTGGTACTAACTACAACATAGCAATGACATATAATAAAATGCTAGAACAATATCAGTGCTCCCATTGGTTTAGTGAATTGCAGGTTTTAAACCACAAAATGTCTACTTTTTATGAATCTGTCCCAACTCACTGCCTTACTCAGTATAAAACATACTAAAACATAACATTTTCAGTACATTGTATGGCCAACTTGTAACCTGCATGGGAATAAAGAGAATATTTTAGTGATATGGATCAATTCAGGTTCCCTTGGGTATTTGAACAGAAGAGAAAGGAAGGCTATATTCAGACTTTGATGGTACCGTATAATTAACTGATATTAGACAGTCAGAAATAAAATTATTCAAGAAATTTTATTACAGAGAAGAGTACAATAGCTCATATTACAAAGATAGATAAAAACAATTCATGGCAATCAGGAAAATCGTATCCTATCTTTAACAGCTAGAATATCAAAAACCATCTATAAACTAGTTACTCTACATGTTTCACTGACTTGGCTGCTTCTTCAGGAGCTTTGTATAGTTAGATGGTATAAAGGAGTGATTGCCATACAACTAGGGAAATAAAGACAATATACATATTATTTACAGAATACTAAAATCAACTTTTGCCTAGCCGAGTGGTGCCGATAGGGCCAGCCACACAACAAAATCCAGCCGATTAAGCAGGAATCAGCCAAAATTTGATCTGTGTATGGCCAGTTTGAGGCTGTAAGTTGTTCCAGTTAACATTAGAAAACAAAAGAAATAACCTGATATGGCTGCTATGGTCAGTATAGGTTGTTTAAATAAAGAAAAGCATAGGGGAAACCATTGATTGGCTCTCTTCTGGTTCCCAGGTTCATCAAATCTGCATCTAAAGTATTGATGCACCTGGATCAGCGTGATAAATAGGCAACTAGCTTTCTCAGAAGGGGAGGTCTGTAATGACAACAGCTATATTTCTCCCAGCACAGGTTTTGTTTATTTTAATTCCAGTTTTAAAATAATCTACTATATTCTGGAGTATTACAAATCATTTTTTTCTTGTGTTCACTTGAACTCATTATATATAGATGGTTAAAGTGGGTGTTAGCAAGATATTTCCTGCTTCCAAAGTCTTCCGTTGACTGCACTCCTCTCCCCGTTTGGAATGTCTGTTGGAAGCCATCCACAGGACATTCTGGGTCACACTTAAGGACTGAAAGAGGGAGTGAGAGATATAGAAGGACAACTGTTTATCATATACTTGTGCAGCTGTCTTTGCGGGATACTAGCTTCAAATGACCAGAGCATTAAAGGACTATTATTAGAGAGGTGAGCAGCGAGGGCTTGGCGTACACAGACTGGAAATAAAGATACAACTCAGTGGATGGGTGGAAAAGGAGAGATGTGCCTCAGTGTCTTCAGCAGGGCAAGTCAAACTGATACAAGAGTACCAGACACCAGGAGTGAAGGGACTGGCTATAGAATGAACAAGTGCTTCACTCTGGTGGTAGAGGCTCATGGTTAAGGACATACATGCAAAAAATGGAGATTATTGAAGAAAGTCTATTGGTCTAGTGAAAGTGAACTGCAAACTAATGATTGAACAGGATCCCAACTGATGTATATAATTGGACAACAGAAAGTGGAATTTGTATGGATAAAAATGCAGCTTGTTTAGGAATGTTTGTCATTTGAGCCTACCCCAGCTTAATGTCAGGATCATTGAAGACAAAGAACTGGTCAATATGCTTCTTATAATCTTGGGTATCCTATTGGTTCCTGGATTGGCTGTTCTCACTGCCTGCTTTCTTTTCCTAGGAGGCAAGAGTGGCAGCAACAAGAAGAATGACGGGGTTAAGGTAAGGGAATATTTGATTATGCTACAAAGAGATGGTGGTAGCTGTGACTCCAAAAAATTTCTAACCATGACTTTATTTCAGTGACGTGTCTTGCATTGCTGCTTTCCAATGTCTTGATGTTGGAGTCAGGAATCTCTTATCTCACAATTACCAGGGTCTGCAAAAAGCGAACAAGACTGATTTTGTATTGGTTGATAAAAATGTAATGAAGCAATGATGCAGGGGTTAAACAACAGTCATGACAACCAATGTAGCCCCTTTGTGCTCCACAAGCATTGGGGACCCATTTGCTCTCTTGATCTATGGCCTTTAGAATGTACTGTAGTTGCCTAGGATCTTTGTAATTGTGCCCAAAAACTAATAATTCGGTCAGTCAGCATGTGCTTGACATTTAATGGTCCCGAAAATGTTCTATTTAAAGGCATTTTTAGTTTCATTTTGGATACAGTATAGGTAGGTTGTAACCTCTGTCAGGTTTCTTTTGCCTTCTGTGTCCCTTTGGCAAGATTTATATTTATGTCCTGTCCCACAGTTGAAACAGGAAGTGAGTTGTTGTCACCAGCGTTACCAAAATTAGGGTCCCTTTGGAAGATTCCTGTTCTGGTGATGGCCCAAAATGTGGGATTTTCTTTCACTTTTATTTTCGGTGATCACTGTAAACAGGACAAATAGAGAAGGTGTAACCCTCTACTGGGGGCACAGGCGCTAATAAAAAAACCTGACAGGCTTTCCAATCTATCTCCATTCTATCCAAAACAAAACAAAAAGTTTTGTTTCTATACTTTAAAGCTGGCTGCGCATGGTAAGATACAATTGAAAAACAACAAAGTTGTTATAATAGATGCTAATTTAAGGAGGACCTCTTAGCATTACCACTATCCAATCAGATGCAGTCGCTTTTCAGGTATTTTCACACCTGACAGAATATAATAGTTGCAGCAGGAGATTCTTTCATCCGTGATGTATAGTGTGGATGGAGGAATCTGTTAGTTTCAGGCCAAACACAATATATAAGAGTAAATGGCCAGGTTTAGAGCAATTGACTGCCTGTGTTTACTTCTCTTGCTTTAATTCTCTTGACAACTAAGTAAAATTGAGATGCATAACTTCTTTCTCGTTGTCAGTTTCCCTGACTCCTCTCATTCTGCTTTGGCTAAAGAAGAGGCTTATGTCAGTCCATGCATGCTTAGGCTGGCCATAAATGGGCTGAACAAGAGACATCACTCAAATCCCCTGTTAAACAGTGTGGATGGGCCAATCTGCAGTCCTGGATCTTGTTTTTTGACAGTCGGCACTCTCGGCTGTCAGAATACATGAACACTGCCTCCATCTGATCACATTCAGCTGCTGTTCGATCAAGAGTTTTCTGCCCGGCTCCTTTGACAAAAGTCAATTGAAAAAATTCAATCCATGCATGGAGAGCTTTAGACATCTGGGGGAAAAAACGTTTTCATTTTTTCCTTGCCCTCATTATTTACCTGGCCTTCCTATTTTATTGTTTAATGACAGAGTAGTATCCCAACCCCTTTAACTAGTCCTAAAGATTTGTTACATTGCTCTTCACCTGTGAACAAGCATGCTAGCTGCTGCCCAATTCTGGCTATAATATGTGTGACCTTTTTAGGTATTTGATGAATCTTCCAATCTCTCTGTTAACTTTTTCTTGGCAGCATTGGCAAAATCATTTGTTTTTATTTCTGTATTAATATTCTAAAACAGCAAAGTATTGTCAAGTATTACAAGTCATACTTTACACTGGATTCGCTTTACTTGCAATAATTCTTGCTTATCATTTTGCCAAGATTCCCATTCTCAAGTAAATAACCGATGACAGAATTTCATATACTGTGTTGTGTTACTGTATAAATGGAACTGTAATCATCGCTGGTCACAGATGAATTTACCATCTTAACATGCTGACTGAATCAGCCAATACCATAAATCTGGATAATGACAGATTCCAGCGTGTTATGCATTAGGCATGGTGAAGCGCCATCTGGTGATTGCTTGCAAAAATTACATTTAATGCTTGGCACAAAGAGCAGTGAAGTGCAATAACACATAGCATTCAATGTTATCTTTTATAAGATCACAGCAATTAGAACAATGAAAGATGGCTGTAACAATGAAGTTCCTTATTATGCAGCTTGCTTTTTGCCTTGGGAGCTTTCTATTAGAAATAATCTCTTTAGCCAAAAACTTTAGTAAAAGTACAAGTGCAGCCAAAATCTGATATCAGTTCTTGCGACTCTGGCGTCAACCAGGGATTTCTCTCACTTTGGATGGATTTCTTCTCACTTCCTGTTTTGGCTATGAGACAGGAAGTGAAGGGAAATCTCCCCAATGGGACACAGATGATGAACAATTGACAGAGGCTGTAACCCTCCCTCTAAAATAAAAAAAAATAAAAAATTTGGACTTTAGTTCTACTTCAACTGCTATTTAAAAAGAGGTTTGCAGTCAGTTCAAAATAATGAACTCTGAGATAACATCTTGGACAGTATCTTATAATTCTGACTTAAAATTTCAGGGATCTGGCACTATATCTCAATATTCCAAGAATTCCGAGCTAATACGTCAAACCTCTTGGACAGTATCTCAGGATTCTGAGCTAACATATCAACGCCCTAGGACAGTGTCTTAGAATTCTGAACTACTATGTCAAAACTCTGGCACAGTATCTCAGAATTCTGAGCTATTATGTCAGACCTCTTGGACAGTATTGCAGAATTTTAAGCTAAGATATCAAAACTCTTGAACAGCATCCCAGAATTTTGAGTGAAAATATTAGACCTTTAAACCAGTAATTCAGAATTTCAAGCTCAACTGTCAGAGTTCTGGGACAATATCTCAGAATTCTTAGCTCATACAGTAACTTTAAGCTTGAAAAAATAGGGCATATTTACTAAAGGGGTACAGAATTTCAAAAGAGAATTGCGAGAATAAAAAAATACAATCATAATCACAATCATAATCATAATCATCTGTCTCCTGCCGCCTCTAAGACTGAGAACTGAGCGTTCAAAGACCACTGATCGCTCAGTTCTCAGTCTTCGGGGAGCAGAGAGCTAGTGTGACTGTCAATCACTGGCTCTCTGCTCTGCCCCTACAGCACTCACTGGAGCACTGGGTTGTGGAGAGGGCGGCAATGGCTGGCTCTGGCTCTCAGTGGCATGCTGACAGGCTGAGCCAGCTGCTGGTAAGGCATCTGTCAGAGTCTGAACTGGCTGAGGTAGGTCAGCCGACAGTGGATTTTAGCCCGCTGACGGCTGAATATGGGAGACAGGAGTGCAGAGCTTAAAGTGGTGGTAAACCCTTACAGACCACTTTTCACTACAGGTAAGCCTATATTAAGGCTTACCTGTAGCTACCGTGGATATCTCCTAAACCTACACGGTTTAGGAGATATCCACTGTATCAGCATATGCCGTCGTCACATGCGCAGTGAAGCAATGGCTCGTTTGTGCCGTTGCTTCAGCTGATGTGCCATTACCGGTGGCTCCCGCATGCATGCGTGGGAGTGACGTCATCGCGGCTTTGGCCAATCACAGCTCCGGAGCCCGCGATACCCGGAAATAACTCCGGCAGACATGTCGCCGGGCAGAGCAGTGTGCCAGAACCGCTGCAGTGGCTTCGATCTAAGGTGAGTATTTCATAATGAGCTAGTATGCTATGCATACTAGCTCATTATGCCTTTGCCTTGCACTTTAAGTGCACCCCTGTGATTCCCAGGAGAAGTAAGGCCAAAAGAGCTGTGGCCTTCTTTAACTTTACAGATATTCACTAAGTTTACTGAATAATGCAAATCTTTGTTGACTTCATTTATTTGTCACATGAAAATAGCAACACCTGTTAAACTAAGCTGGATATACACTACGAAAAATCCTTAAAAAATTATTGGGAAAATTTGTACAAAATTTGTACAAAATGTCGGATGAAAGCAGTTTGAAAATGAATGGACTTTACTGAGCAAAAGCCACATACACTGTTAAACATGTTTCCACCCTGCCCCTTCCAAATTTCTCATCACTGTGGTAAAAAAAGAATCTCGATTTAATTTCAATAATTATTAGCAAAACCAACAAACCAACAACAAAAAACGCCAGTTTAAATTCCACCATTGTATTCCCATTGTCTATCAACCTCTGCTGCCAAATTGGGATAGCACCTAATTTATATTTGTTACATGTTACCATTCACATAGCATAAAACATATTTAAAATATACTGCTTACCTTTTTATTTGCTGCAAAATCCTACAAATCATATATAAAAATCTCTGCTTGGCTTTCCACTTCTATGCAATGTTAAAGAAGGGGCTGGGAAGTTTAATGTTTAATTTAATGAAGGTGGTTCTAAAGCCTTGGTGTTCTTTACCTTAATGCATTCCCTGCATTAAGATAACAAACACAGCACCAACTATTTCCCTCTCTAAACACCTACCTGAGTGATCCAGCGCTGTGCCTGGTTGCAGTCTCCCCCTCTTCCTCTTTACACAGGGACTCTGGCTACACACAGTGCCATTGGCTCCTGCTGCTGTCAGTCAAATCCTGTGAGCAGAGATAGAGGGCGGAGCCAGCAGTACTGTGTGTATCTACAGAATCGCTTCGGCTTTCTTTGGCTCAGCCTACTGGCTGAATGAAAGAAGGACCCATCTATGGCAAGATTAAGTGACTGAGATGAAGTTGCTGTGGCCACTTCAATTATTTGGTATTCAAGAAAACATACAAAGCAAAGTGAAGTTTCTTTATTCCTTCAGTTTATCAAACCAGTTATCTCAGAGTTCATTTTTTTGTATAAAAATAAACCCTTTATCCAGTTGTGGGGACTGCCTTCCTCTGACAGCAGGTCCCGGGGGATTTTGCTTTTTTTAGCATATTACTCTGATTGGTCATACTGGACAATAGACTCAAAGGGGAAGAAAAGTTTAGAAACCAGCCATCTGCCCCATTGAAATCTGCAGTCATTGGCTTGGGAAAGGGGATTTTTTGGGGGGTACAGATGTAGGACATTAATCAGTCAGTAAAGTGAATTTTGTGTGGGCACTGTGCCCCTTCTTGTAGAGGCTCAAACACCCACTTAGTGCCACCTCTGACTGCAGAGAAATCTTGCCACTGAAATCTCTGAAATAAATTAAAAGCCAAGAGGTTATTCTATCAATATACTGGTATATATATATATACATATGCCCACTCAGAACTGAAATGCTAGTTTTAGGGAGAGTTGGCCTTTAATATCACTTGTTGACTGATTGCTGTTTTTAGATTTGTTTAAACATTGTGACATATGTAAATGCTGCATAGGTATTGACAAATATCTTCCCGAAAGAGACGGATGTTCCAATTACAGTATGTAATAATTTAATTGTAATTACAGTTATGCGCCTTTCACTGCTGGTTATATTGTAATCTGCAGCCTTAATTAGGGCTTTGAATGTAGAACTAGAGTTCAGTGCTGAACGCCATCTGTTACTCTTTTCTTTTCCTCGACAAGACCAAGAACATGCTGATAAATAAGTGTGCTTAAAGGGGAAAGCCCAGCCTTCAAATGATCCAGATTTACCATGCCCCATTCCTTTATTCATATTCCTTTGTGATTTATATAGTTAAAAAAAATGTCTTTATCTTTCTTATGATAAATATCAAAAGTTCCAAAATTATCCCGCAAACAGAAGCCATTTTTTTCCTTGTAGACATCAGTTAGTATTTTCAAAAATATCCTGTTACCAATTATATATTTTTTCCTCTATCCCTATGTTTAAGAGCAGCTTTACACAAAACACGATTCTCTATTAATGTGATCCCTCATTGTTTCTCCAATGATATCTTTAAGCTCAGGCATATGGCCTGGAGCTTACCCCATTACAATCATGACTTGCTGTAAGTTTAGCAGAGAGCTAAACTGTGGCTGTCATCAGTTCCCCTATAGGCGCAGGGAAAAACCACTACAGGGCATAGAAATTCTACAATGGGCACCCTCCTGTCGGTTCTTTAGTGAAATATAGGGACAAGTCACAGTACGGTCACACTAGTAGCATTTGCATGTCACAACTCTCAGGAATTATACGTGCTTGACCCTTAGGATACTGATTACCCACAAATATATGTGGTTGAACTGTTCTGTACACCCTATAGAGAGAAAGTGACAGGTTCTCCTATAAGAACAACTCACTGATACTCTACCATCCTGTATATCCCAACCACTCCATTCCCTCATCAGATCGGGGAGTCCTACCCTTGTATAATCTCCATGTTGGTCGATGTTGGAGATTACACAGGGTTAACTTCCTTCTCTTGCTCATGTGATAATGTTTAGTCTAGTGATTGGCTGCTCAGGCCCAAGCAACGCATCCACAGAGGACGTTAAATGCATCGCCATACCCGGATGGACCTGGTGTCTACTGAGGTCTCCAATGAAGTAATGGAATAGCAGGGAACTTTAGCAAAGGCAAGTGTGTGCATGGGAGGCCTGTTCTTAAAAGAGAATGTTCTTCCTTTCTATGGTCCCTTACAAATTGAAGACCTGTTAGGGACTGAATCCAGCCCATTCCACACAAAACTGAGAACTCTTTTCTGGAGTTGCTTTTACCCTTTGAAAATTTTACCCCAAAATGATCCCAATTAATTAATACCATCTATAATAATTTAAAGACAATTTACAGAATATTTTAAATATTTTGTTTTTTTATTATGCTCAGCACTAAAAAAAAAATAAATCATTTTTAAAATGTCTTTTTAATCAGGTAATTTTGAAGCATTACATTTAACTATTTCATATTTACCACTTCACAAGGTGGCACTTTAGGTTAATCTAGATTTGTATGTTGATTAAGATTAACTTACAATCAGCCTGCCATAGATGGTTGGAATCTTAGCCAGTCCCTGCTGAACCTGCAGAGATCCGAACCATCTTTGGCCGGCTTAAGTGTGCTAATCAAGACTAATTATGGTCCTCCGCTTAATGGCTAGTTACTAATTTAAAAATTAATTGTAAACACATTTTATTTAGACATGCCCTTTAAAAATTCTGCCCTTAAAATCATCCTGGCAAAACTGATTTTTGTGTTATAGTGGGCATCCCCTTTAAGCATTACTAGGGTCCTATCAGTCAACTGATAAAATGAGAGGTGGACATCCCCTTTAAGCGTTATAATTCTAGAATTGTCTCTTGTTTTTGGTTAAAAAAACATGTACAGAAAGTGCTTAGATTGCAGACATTTCTTGCAGGGTGGGTATTGAATTAGGATTGTCTTCAAGGATCTTTTATGTTTTGATTTTCACTGCATTAAACTGCAGGAACCTAAAATAAACTGTGGAATAACACCTGTTGATATCACAAAATCCCCAAGGACAGGTGACCAAAAGGACCCACAAAACAGTTTCCTGTCATCAGCTGCGCTCCTGCTGCACACTGTGTCATCTGATGCTTTACTACACTGCACACTCTACAAGCTGCTGCTGTACTGCACTGCGCACTGTATGACATGCTGCTTTACTGCACTGCATATTGATTCCGATGTTGCTTTATTGCACTGCACTATGTATCAGAGATGATTCATTGTTTTGTACTGCTCTAGACAGACTGCTAGATACTTTTGTCATAATGAATGTTATAGTGGATAAATCAGTTCCATGTTGCTGCTTTAACACATTGCTTCATTTCCCGAGTCATTGCACTGGCTTATATATCAAACTGCTGTGTGCACTGCAAAGCCTTAAAGGGAAAGTGTATTGGCATTTTAAGAGGTATGCCACATAGTATTAAATAGAAAAAAGCAGGCCACCGAGGTTAATACCAAGCACAAAATCACCCCTTATTAAGAGCAGCACACTTATGCCGCGTACACACGACCGGTTTTGCCGCCGGAATAAACTCCGACTGAATTCCATTCAAGCGGTCTTGCCTACACATGGTCAAACCAAAGTCCGACCAAAGTCCAACCGTCCAGAACGTGGTGACGTACAGCACGTACGACGGGACTAGAAAAAGGAAGTTCAATAGCCAGTAGCCAATAGCTTCCGTCTCGTATTTGCTTCAGATCATGCGTCGTTTTTGATCCGTGGGAACAGCATACAGATGAGCGGGTTTCCCGATAGGAATTGGTTCCATCGGAAATATTTAGAACATTTTCTATTTCTAGGTCTGTCAGAATTTTCGAAAGAAAAAAGTCAGATGAGGCACACACATGATTGGAATAGACGATGAAAAGCTTCTGTCGGACATTACGCTCGTGTGTACGCGGCTTTACATGTCAGAAATCACCAATCCACCAGTGGATAGTAACACAGCAGGTTGTGAAACCAGAGCTGATCAGCTGAAGATACACAGAGGCAATGCATGGCATGCCACCTAGTATTATGATTTGTTCTCCTGAAAATTGTAAAGACTCAAGTCATAGTAATAAATGGTAAATAAATAGCTTGCTTTCCATGCTACTCAAGGACTTTAGCAGTAAGATCGCGCAGCCGGAGCTCCTGAGTGGGCCTGACCCACCATGGGGTCTCCTGACACAGCTTCAAAAGTCTCATTTGTCCTGGTGATTTTTGCACCATTTAAATAAGTTTTAGACACTAAAAATTAAAAACTTACAGGGACCCCAACACCCCCTGATCTCTAAACAAATTCATAGCCTGACCCTAACACCTAACCTTACCAAAACCCAAGCCTTAAAACATACAGTATTACTGAAAGGTAAAACTTTTCCAGATTTGGATGGAGTGGCGAGGGCTTTCCGGTGGAATTCCGCTCAAGCTTGACTTGCATACACACGGTCACACAAAAGTTCTCTGAAATTTCGACCGTCAAGAACGTGGTGACATACAACACTACGACGAGCTGAGAAAATGAAGTTCAATGCTTCCGAGCATGCGTAGGAATTTTGCACATCGGAATTGGTACAGATGATCGGAATTTTCGATCGGAACTTTTTCCGACTGAAAAATAGAGGACCTGCTCTCAATCTTTTGCTGGTGGGAATTCCGCCAGCAAAAGTCCAATGGAGCATACACACAGTTGGAATTTCCGACCAAAAGTTCACATTGGACTTTTGCTGGGGGAATATCCGATCGTGTGTACGGGGCATTAGAATCCTTGCAAGGCTTCTATAGCTGTCTATGTCTTCATAAGGGTAATTCATTCTCTCTAATTATCCTGGTTACCAATGTCACTGTGAATGAAAGTAAGTGTAGAGCCAAAATTTTGAGTTGACACAGAACAGTAAAACTGGGGAAATCTTGTAAAATGGACACTTGTTCCTGTGACAATTTCTCAAACAGACACACATTTTAACCCTCTCCGACTATAAATAAAAAAAAGTTTTGACTTTAGATATACTTTATTGTGTATCTAAAGTCAAAACATTTTTCTTTATAGCTTTGTATAAAGGATTGGAACCTCTGTTAAATTTATGTTGCTGTCTATGTACAGTGACGGAAAAAAGCATTTGATCCCCTGCTGATTTTGTAAGTTTGCCCACTGACAAAGAAATGACCAGTCTATAATTTTAATGGTAGGTTTATTTCAACAGTGAGAGACAGAATAACAACAAAAATATCCAGAAAAACACATTTCCAAAAAGATATAAATTGATTTGCATTTTAATGAGTGAAATAGGTATTTGATCCTCTATTAATCAGCAAGATTTCTCACTCACAGGTGTCCTCTATACAGGTAACAAGCTGAGATTAGGAGTGCTCCCTTAAAGGTAGCGCTCCTACTGTAATCTCAACTTGTTACCTGAATAAAAGACACCTGTCCACAGAAGCAATCAATCAGATTCCAATCTTTTCACCATGGCCAAGACCGAAGAGCTGTCAAAGAATGTAAGGGACAAGATTGTAGACCTACACATAGCTGGAATGGGCTACAAGACCATCATCAAGCAGCTTGGTGAGAGCGTGACAACAGTCAGTTCAATTATTAGCCAATGGAAGAAACACAAATTAATTTTTAAAGTGGGGTTCCACCCCAAAAAACAAAAATACCTAAAAAATTCTAAAAAAACAAAAAATTTGGATATTTTTTTTTTTACTTACCTCTAAATGCCTGTTGCTAGGTGGTCCCTCGTAGTCTGCCTCTTCCTTTGCCTGGGCTGGTGACATCACTTCCCCCTCGGCACAGGAAGGGCTCGGCTCTGCTCCCTCCCTCCTGTCAATCATCTGGGACCCATTACAGGTCCCAGGTGATTGAGCGGCCAATCAGGGTGCATGGCGCCGCTCGCGCATGTGCAGTGGGTGGCAGGCTGTGAAGGGGGGGACGAGCAGGGCTTCAATCCCCCGCATCGCTGGACCCAGGGACAGGTAAGTGTCCAATTAAAAGTCAGCAGCTGCAGTATTTGTAGCTGCTGACTTTTAATTTTTTTTTTTTTTAATGGACCCCCTGGGTGGAACTCCTCTTTAATCTCCCTCAGTCTGGGGCTCCATGCAAGATCCCAGCTCGTGGAGTTTCAATGATCATGAGAACGGTGAGGAATCAGTTCACAACTACACAGGAGAATCTTGTCAATGATCTCAAGGCAGCTGGCACCATAGTCACCAAGAAAACAATTGATAACACTCTATGACGTGAAGAACTGAAACCCTGCAGTGCCCGCAAGGTCCTCCTGCTCAAGAAAGCACATGTACAGGCCCATAATAAACATCTAAATGATTCAGAGGAGAACTGGGTGAAAGTGTTCTGGTCAGATGAGACCAAAATCAAGCTCCTTGGCATCAACTCAACTCGTCGTGTTTGGAGGAGGAGGAATGCTGCCTATGACCCCAAGAACACCATCCCCGCCATCAAACATGCAGGTGGAAACATTATGCATTGGGAGGTTTTTTTCTGCTAAGGGGACAGGACAACTTCAACGCATCAAAGGGACGATGGATGGGGCCATGCACCACCAAATCTTGGGTAAGAACCTCCTTCCCGCAGCCAGGTCATTGAAAATGGGTCGTGGATGGGTATTCCAGCATGACAATGACCCAAAATACATGGACAAGGCAACAAAAGGAGTGGTTCAAGAAAAAGCACATTAGGGTCCTGGAGTGGTCTAGCCAGTCTCCAGACCTTAATCTCATAGAAAATATGTAGAGGAAGCTGAAGGTTCAAGTTACCAAACACCAGCTTCAAAACCTTAAAAACTTGGAGAGGATCTGCAAAGAGGAGTGAGACAAAATCCCTCCTGAGATGTGTGCAATCCTGGTGGCCAACTACAAGAAACATCTAACCTCTGTGATTGCCAACAAGGGTTTTGCCACCAAGTACTAAGCTATGTTTTGTGAAGGGGTCAAATTCTTATTTCACTCATTAAAATGAAAATCAATTTTTTTTTTTTTCAATGCGTTTTTCTGGATATTTTTATTGTTATTCTGTCTCTCACTGTTAAAATAAACCTACCATTAAAATTATAGACTGATCATTTCCTTGTGAGTGGGCAAATGTACAAAATCAGCAGGGGATCAAATACTTCTTTCCCTCACTATATTCTTTATATGTCCTGGTGACAATTGTCATGAAGACTCAAAGTAAGAAAAAAATATGAATTTTTTATTTGTTATCGGACCAAGAATAGATGGGAAATCTTCCAATGGGAACCCAACTTTCTCAGAGAATATTTCCTTTATTTTGGAGTGATTTCTTTTTACTTCCTATTGTGCCTATAGGAGACAAAGTGAGCATGATTCCCTCCAATGAGATAAAGATAGCAAAAAAAAACTGTTAACCATATCCTAGTCTATCGAAGATTTTAAAAAAGTTTTGGCTTCAGATATATTTTAAGTTATTTCCAAAATTATGCTTACCACTTAACCTCATTGTAACTTTAACTCTAACCTTAAAAAAAATTAACCCTTACAATTACCCTTAACCCTAGAATGTAGCCTAACACTCCTTACCTAACCTTCTGAAATATAACTTAAACATTAACTGTTAATAGCCATGGTTCTAGGGGTTCACCACTCTAAATGAGACCAAAAAGACCCTCCTGCTGCATGTTTATTCCCCTCATGGTGGTGAATTAGGGATTTCCAGAATTTATGCAGTAGGGAAAGCCTAGCCATGATCAGCAGGGGCAAGGACTTCTAGCATAGTCCTCTTCTTCTTGCCAGTAAACTAATTCATTAACTGTGACCTTGTGAGTCATACTGTTCTCCTTATCACCTTATCACTACAACCTCCATTTATTTCAACTCTTAAAGTGAAACTAAACCCAATGACTTAATTCCTCATTTACATCGAAGTTTACTGACAGCTGCAGCAAGAATGCAGCGTATTCCTTGCTTTCTGGGAAGATCATCTGTCCCCATTAGTACCATATGTGATTTTATCCAAAAACCCCCCAGATAGCTGCGGCCTCACTAAAGCTGTCATTGCTTTGTACAGGCTGAGCGCCTGCAACTATTCAAACCCGTCTGCAGAAATACGCTAGACTACGTTGCAGTCGAATCCAGTGTGAATGAGGCCTTAATGTTTCCCAAGCTTTGCTACATTCAAGGCATGCCTCTGGTGATAACGGTTACAGTTGCCAGTGTGCTTATGTCAACTCTCAAGCAAACTTTCAAGCCCTGAAATGACTGATTATCTCACGGTGGACAACGGAACAGTCTCATGAGTCACATGGGCAGGCTGTAGAGGTCTCCCGTCAAGAGCCTCAATGACAAGTGGAGTGTCACGCAGCTGCAGCGAAATCGAGTGCTTCGATACAAAGGCAGCATCAATGAACAGGCCTGCAGCCCCAGAGTCAATTAGAGCCTGTATCTCGATGGACGAATCAGCCCAATAAAGAGTAATCAAAACCAGGGGCTTCTGGATAACTGGGAATGAAACAACGCCATCCAAGGTGTGTCCATGACAGGACCTCAATGTTTGGGCGTTCCCTGGACGGGTAGGACAACACTTCAAAAAGTGACCTGCCTGGCCACAATAAAGGCACAATCTCTCCCTCCTCCTAAAGGTTCTCTCATCCGCAGAGAGACGCGTGAAGCCCAAGTGCATGGGTTCACCTTCACTGACCGACTCTGTACCAGGAGGCATAAGAGGTGAGAGAGGCAAGGGTGGGACTGCAAAGCTCGAAGACAAACGTACAGGAGGCTTCCACAATCGCTCCTTAAAAGAGAGTCTTTCTCTGAGTCTGGAGTCAATGAGGATGGCAATTAGCCAACAGCTGAGCGACCAGCTCAGAGAAAGGAAGGGCTGAGCCCAGCCCTGACAGTTCTAGAACTTCGAAAAGAAGACAGGAACGGCCAAAACCCCCAGAAAGACCATAAAAGATGATGAGAAAGGATTGTGGGAAGAGTTCACAGTTGGAGTATCAAAAACATATTAGAAGCCAGGGATTGACTCAGCTCACCAGGCTTCACCTATTGCTAGAATATACCTTTTGGGCAAACTGAACCTTTAAACTATAACATTTTTACAGAGTTTGTTTTGCCCCTTAGCATGTACTAAACGACATATGTCACGATTGAGATGAATTAGAAAAGAATACATAAGAACACAAAACCTATTTAATAGGCTGAGAGCAGGGATGTGTTAGTATATATACAGGTTCCCTTTAATGCAGAAAACTATTGCTTCATTCAGGCTCTGCTTGCTGGTTCCATTCTCTTTCCTGATTCAATTTTGGTCACTGTGTTCTGTCCTGAGCCTTGGCCTTGTACTTCTCTTACCTTTGTCACTCACTTTTGTGCAGGTTGACATTCTGGTGACATGTTAGGATGCCTCTTTTTAATGTATGTCTCCCGCTGTGCTCCCTTCTCTACCCTCTGATTGTGCTTTTGCTTCTATATGCTTCTGCAGCACACCGTGTAAGAAACACTCAGGCCTTAACCTGCTTTCATATCTTGTGCTACTTTGCTGCTTGCTATAACACCAGCAATCCATAATTCTCAGCTTCCTCCTTTTATTTCAGCTTCAATTTTGCATCCGATGTGTTATATGGCTGCCCCTGCTTTGTTGTCCTTTTGTGTTCCTATTGTATATCTTCATGCTTTTGGCACCATGTTTTTTTTCCAGTGCTTCTGCTATTGCTTGCAGTCAGTGTGTTGTCTTTTGTGCTTCCCTCTGTGGTCACTGTGCTGCTGGCTGTGTGTCTCACTATCCTTCCTATCTGTTCTCCTTGTTTTTCCAGAAAAGAAAGTCCAGTTCCAGTGTCCAGTTGATGGTGAGTCTATGTTTTGTCTTATTCAGTGCTGGTTCCTCTGAGTCCCTGTAAGGAGCTCTGCAGTTCCCTGTAAACAGAACAGTCTGGAAAAGGGGTAATAAATTTACAGATACTGAACAATACATTTTCAGTGCAGCTGGAACATTTGTTGAAGGCCTAAAAGGCTTGAAACTTCAGACTGCTCAATTTACAAGGAGTTTTGGTCTACTCAGAATGGCACAGAACACATCAGGTTATAGCTACAAAAACATATTGTTTAGTAGACAGGTCCAGTTGTGTACACTGACCGCATGCTTGGGGATGATCTGGTGGAATCATTACACATAGTGGAATTTTACAGAAGTACGCTGCATCACTCCCATCCATGGCAGAAGTCAGCTACCGAAGACAATTCTTATATTCATACGTAGATCCCACTAGAGAATGGAATAATAAAGCATAAGGGCCTGTGTTGATGTGCTTCAGAGTTTGTGTGGATGGCGGAATGGATCAGTTTGAAGTGCTTACCTGTTCCATCTAGTTTCCTTCACAGGTGCAGTTGACCTTCATCTGTCCTTCCAAGGTGCACCAACCTGCTTCTAGCTGCTTTTGCATTCCCATAGACTTGTATGGGACGAGAAGCACTTCTGATGTGAACAAAAGCTTGTCGACACAGACCCTTAGACTTAGAATGCCCTAAACACTGTAGCAAATTCTCATTAAGAATACACTGAAAATACCCTTTTACATGGGTCTCCAGAAGAAAGAGAAGATAATATATTTGTGTGAAATCACCCAAAGCTGAGGCTTAAGAGTATTGTTGGTGGAGTTTTTTTAAAGTGGACTTAATAAATGTAACTCCATATTTGTTATAAACTCATATAAAATATATAGCTACTAGCTTTTAGTTGGTTGATTTAGTAAGGCAGCGCAAAAAGCAGCTGTGATGTGCCAAATCCAGTAACTCTCTCAATGCATTTAGGAATCTTCTTTTAAAGTATATCTATTGTGAGAAAAATGGGGTGTCATTATTGTCCTCCTTCTTAAAATACTAGTTGCTTGGCTGTTATGCTGACATGTTTTCTTTAACTGAGATGAGTTCTCAGACCTGATTGCCTGGTTTTAAGGGTATAATACAGTTTGCACATCATAGTCATCATTTTTGCATTGCTTTATGAAATTAGTTATGTTTATGGACATTCTGTACAATTAAATTACAAACTGTGCCAGTCCGAGCAGCCTACTTTTTTTGCCCACTGTACAGCACATGCTCTTTGCTATGCACAAGAAGGCAATGGACTATTACAAAGGCATTCTGTAATAAATTGTCCAGTACCTTTTTTGCCCAGCAGACGGCGATGTCATCCTCACTATGGGGCTCACAGAGGAATGAGCAGCTGTGTTTGTAGCCACAGCTCTGTGTGCAGTCAGTTGGTGCAGCTGGTATTGGGATATGTGGGAGCTGTAATTGCCTCCTAGACATGAAGACTGCACATAATGTTGGGATATAAAATAGTTTTATGTTCTCAGCAAAAGAATACAGTGAGCTGCTTTTGATAAAAGAACTATAAAAAAAAGTACAGGATTTTATCACTATAACCCATTTTTCTTGGTCAGTGGTGACATCTAGTGGCCAATATTTAGAAAGCAGGGGAACTTCGCCTCAACTTCTGAACAGGACATATTGCGATGCACAGCAAGAACCTCCTCACCATGGGGTGCTTTTCTGGTGCCCAAAACACATAATATGCTGTTTCACCTGAAATAACACAATTCTTCCCTCCTTTCTGGCTTTTATTCAGGAATCATCAGAAAGTACAAATACAACTATTGAAGACGAAGATACCAAAGGTATGTGGTCCACTTCATTTGCACCCAGACACAAATGTAGGACTTGCACATATTTTTAACACTATTGGGTGCAGGTATGTTTGTCTGAATGTAACTAATTCCTTGCACCAGGTGTGCACAAAAATAAATTCAGAGATCATGTATTTCTATGTTAAAACCTACCACAACCTATCTGGCCTTGCCACTAGGGGAGCCACCATGGTTACAGTTAGTAAGTGTCCTGGGAACTGGGGGCTATCCCACAGGTTACAGGACACCCTGAAGAGCAGCAGTAGGTGCCTTGTGCTGGGATGCTCTGTATCCCAGCACCAGGCACTGCTCTAACTGGCCTCAGAAATCAATGCCTTACCAGATGCAAAGGAGCATAGCTTTACACAGAACTCCTTTCAGAACAAGCACCCCAGGAAGAGAAGTGCCATTGTTCCTTTCTCCCTTATGCATGAAACCAGAATAGGGGAAGTTTCACCTTTTGCTGGGTGTCTGTTCTGAGGGGAGGTTTGAAAAGTAAGTGCAGGCTGGGGGGACGCATCTCTGCACACAACCCCCTGCAGGCCCCCACCACCACCTCCTCAGCCCCCTAGCTCCCTGCAGTGCCCCCAAAATCTCCTACTGTTCCCCCCAGCTCCCACAAGTACCACCTAGACCCCTCAGGTATCTCCCATTACTCTTCATTGCCCCTTGCCGATTCCTCCAATCTCATGCACGGCACCCTAGCTGCCAGCCTTTTACATATCTGCAACCTTCTCAAGTACTCTGAACATTTTCCATTGTCATTCCAGGTCACCCTAGCCCCCTTGAGCATCTTCTAGTCCTCTGGAGTACCTCCACCCGTATGTAGTGCCCCCCAGCCTTCTTGGGTGCATCTAGCACTCTGCAGTGCCCCTATGCCTATGAGCTTCTCGTAGTCTCCCCAATATACCCAGCCCACCTCACCTTCCTCCAGAACCGCTCAGGTGTTTGTGTGGACAGGAGCACATGGTAGCTGGCCTAGGAAAGAAAAAAAAATGGAGTTGAGTTTACACCAATATTAAAACAACTATAGATTGCAGCTGCTTAATTGTGTAGGAGGCTAAATGTGACTCAGGCTAACACCCTTGTGACCTAATGTAAAGCTGGCACATACCTAATCAACTTAAATTGTGCAAATGCTAAATAAAAGTGCAAACGTAGAGGTTGTCTTCAGCAAAAGCTGTGTGTTAAAACAATCTGATCCAGAAAGATAGGAAATATGAAATTATACGTAGATTTCACCTTTTCCTGTAAAGGTTGTGCTAGGGCCTGCTCCCTCGTGTACTTTAGTGTGAACTTGTAGCCAGGCTATGAACACTAAAGTTATTGCATAATCACTTTAAAACAAGCCCTCATTCATCTCTATAGATTTAGGAATAGTGGAGAAATGTGTCTTTAAATTTGCAACAGAAACAAAGAAATCTTATACACACAGCAGGTGATATTAAGCTGCTAGACACCACCAAAAACATTACTTTATTGTTATCTTTGAGAAATAATAACTTTACATTTCAATTAGCATTTCAAATTTCAATTAGGCATGGTTTGTTTTAAAGATTTTACTGCGTGTTAAGAATATGTAACTAATTAAATGCCCATAGCTTGGGCACAAGTGCACTTTAATTCTATATGCTGGTGTGTATGGCAACCCATTATTTTCAGTGACTGATAGGAAGGCTCATGGAGTAAAATGATTGGGACCAAGCATAATTTTTACAGGAAATGTGAGATGTGCATAGATAAATACAATTTTGCAGTAATGCACTTTAACATGTAGATTTTAGTGATGGTGACCTGCGTTTTTCATCACACACTATTTGAATTGTCTAGTTAGTAAGTATAAAATTATAGTTGGATATTTTATTACTGTGCTTATAGAAGCCTCTGTGCAATCATAGGATCATTGTCATTGCACTGCTCCTACAATTACATTGCCAGGCTCATTTTTCAAAGACATTGCTCATGCATCAAAGACTATATGAAAAGTATCACAACACATTTGAAAAAAGCAGTACATGCCCCCCCCCCCCCCCCCCAACCCCTGCACTGCAAAGGTTAATGGCTTGTTTCAACACAAATGATAACTCTACACCATGAACACATCACCTAAAAACCCTAAACACAGCTACTCCAGCAATATATATAAAAAGAAAAACCTGACAGAAATTAGAGAAATAAAGCAGCACCCAATAAACTAATAGTGAAAAAAGTAATCAAATATGGAAAAATTGCAGTAATTATAACATTATCAATACATGTCTATGCAATTATACAGTGCCTTGAAAAAAGTATTCATACCCCTTGACATTTTTCACATTTTGTCATGTTACAACCAAAAACGTAAATGTATTTTATTGAGATTTTATGTGATAGACCAACACAAAGTGGCACATAATTGTGAAGTGAAAGGAAAATGATAAATGGTTTTCAAATTTTTTTACAAATAAATATGTGAAAAGTGTGGCGTGCATTTGTATTCAGCCCCCCTGAGTTAATACTTTGAAGAACCACCTTTTGCTGCAATTACAGCTGCAAGTCTTTTTGGGTATGTCTTTACCAGCTTTGCACATCTAGAGAGTGACATTTTTACCCATTCTTCTTTGAAAAATAGCTCAAGCTCTGTTAGATGGATGGAGAGCGTCTATGAACAGCAATTTTCAAGTCTTGCCACAGATTCTCAATTGGATTTAGGTCTGGACTTTGACTGGGCCATTCTAACACATGAATATGCTTTGATCTAAACCATTCCATTGTAGCTCTAGCTGTATGTTTAAGGTCATTGTCCTGCTGGAAGGTGAACCTCTGCCCAAGTCTTTTGCAGACTCGAATGCCACGTACACACGATCGGTTTTCTCATCGGAAAAAGATATGACGGCTTTTCCGACGGAATTTCGCTCAAGTTTGCTTTGCATACACACGGTCACGCAAAAGTTTGCTGAAATTACGACCGTCAAGAACGCAGTGACGTACAACACTACGACGAACCGAGAAAATGACGTTCAATGCTTCCGAGCATATGTCGAATTGTTTCCGAGCATGCGTAGGGATTTTGCACATCGCATTTTCGGATAGGAACTTTCCCCGACCGAAGAATTGAGACATGCTCTCAATCTTTTGCTGGCTGGAAGTCCGCTAGCAAAAGACCGATGGAGCATACACACAGTCGCATTTTCCGACGAAAAAATCTCATTGGTCTTTTGCAGGTCGAAATACCGACCATGTATACGCAGCATAACAGGTTTTCTTCTAAGATTGCCCTGTATTTGACCCCATCCATCTTCCCATCAACTCTGACCAGCTTCTCTGTCCCTGCTGAAGAAAAGCATCCACACAACATAATGCTGCCACCACCATGTTTCACAGTGGGGATGGTGTGTTCAGGGTGATGTGCAGTGTTAGTTTTCCACCACACGTAGCATTTTGCTTTTAGGCCAAAAAGTTAAATGGTCTCATCTGACCTAAACACCTTTTTCCACATGTTTGCTGTGTCCCCCACATGGCTTATCACAAACTGCAAACGGAAATTCTTATAGCTTTCTTTCAACAATGGCTCTCTTCTTGCCCCTCTTCCATAAAGGCCAGATTTGTGGAGTGCATGACTAAGACCCCTTTCACACTGGGGCATTTTTCAGTCATTTTTCAGGGCTTTAGCGTTAAAAAAAGTGCCTGTAAAGCACCTGAAAGAAGCCTCAAATGCAATCCCAATGTGAAAGCCCGAGTGCTTTCACACTGGGGCGCTGCGCTGGCAGGGCGTCAAAAAAAGTCCTCCAAGCAGCTTCTTTGCAGCGCTTTCCTGTTTTTGCCACCAGGCTGGGTGTGCCGATGGCCCGAGCCCTTTCACACTGCCAGCGCCCGAAATACGCCTGAAAAACGCCCCAGTGTGTAAAGGGTCCCAAGCAGCGCTTTACCAGCATTTTTCGGGCGCTGGCAGTGTGGGCTCGGGCTTTCACATTGGGATTGCAGATGAGGCTCCTTTCAGGCGCTTTACAGGCGCTTTTTTTAACGCTAAAGCGCCTGAAAAACGCCCCAGTGTGAAAGGGGTCTAATAGTTGTCCTGTGCACAGATTCTCCCACCTGAGCTGTGGATCTCTGCAGCTTCTCCAGAGTTACCATGGGCCTCTTGACTGCTTCTCTGATTAATGTTCTCCTTGCCTGGCCTGTCAGTTTAGGTGGACGCCATGTCTTGGTAGGTTTGCAATTGTGCCATACTCTTTCCATTTTCAGATGATGGATTGAACAGTGCTCCGTGAGTTGTTCAAAGCTTGGGATATTTTTTTTATAACCTAACCCCGCTTTAAACTTCTCCGCAACTTTATCCCTGACCTGTCTGGTGTGTTCCTTGGCCTTCATGATGCAGTTTGTTCACTAAGGTTATTTAACAAACCTCTGAGGGCTTCACAGAGTAACTGTATTTATACTGAGATTAAATTAAATACAGGTGGACTATTTACTAATTAGGTGACTTCTGAAGGCAATTGGTTCCACTAGGTTTTAGTAAGGGGTATAAAAGTAATGGGGGCTGAATACAAATGCACAGCACACTTTTCACATATTTATTTGTAAAAAATTTTGAAAGCCATTTATCATTTTCCTTCCATTTCACAATTATGTGCCACTTTGTGTTGCTCCATCACATAAAGTCCCAATAAAATACATTTACGTTTATGGTTGTAACATGACAAAATATGAAGCATTTCCGACGGTATGAATACTTTTTCAGGACACTGAATATTCTTAGTTCAGTGAGAGAGGAATAAAGTAGCCCATAGATGATTCTTTTTTTTTTTTTTCCCCTTCAACCAGCTGGTTGAACAAAAAAACTGACTTGATTCCCCCCATCTACAGTCATTCGATGTGGATGATGGAATCCTCCCCACTGAGCTAACGTATTCTGACAGTGGGGACACTTCCCCACCATCAGAATACACTTGATTGGGGCTGCTGGCTATAGCCAGAGCCACTGATCATATGGAAATTTTCCAACAGGCTGGTTCTACAGAAGTCAATTGGCATGCCCATACATGGATCGAAATTCGCCAAGTCCCTATTGAACTGGCTGCATTTTAATCCATGTATGGCTGACTTAAGCAACAATGTTTACCTCATTCTTCCTTACCCCAGCACTTTCTGGGATGTGGGATGTGAGCAGACCCTCAGCCTCCTCAAAAACAACACAAGCTTGCTGGTCCTGCATTTTATGTGATGACATTGGGGAAACCACATCTAGATGAATGTAACTTTCGGGCACGGGTGGTACTGAGGATAGTCAGCCTGATGGAGCAAGGAATAATTGAAGTATGGCTCCTTATTCCTTACCTCCTAGACCAGCCATTCCCAACCTGGGTTCTGTGAAATCCTAGTGGTCCTCCAGAGGTTGCTACAGGGTTCCTTGAGCGGTGGCTAACTGACTTCCCATCTGACGATGCATACAAAATGCCAGGGCCGAAACCATATGGCAGAGTAAGCAGGATGACACCAGTAATCTTTTTAGCTGTCTGTAAGGTTGGCATTCTATTACTGTAAAAAGAGCCTTCTTCCTACTGGCCACCAATGTAGGAGGCATTTTTCTACTGAGCCCAATGAATTGGTTTTAGTAGTAGTTCCTCAAGACCTGAAATTTTTGCAATGGTTTTATTAGGGATAAAACGTTTGAGAATGGCTGCCCTAGACAAAACAAGCGTTTAACCCTTCCACAATAGAGGCACTGCCTTGTCATTTTTAGAGTTAACTAGAATTCAGCTTTTTAAAAGGATGATTGTAGTTCTGCATCTATTACATTTAAAGCACTATGACTATTTTTAATCCACAGTTTACATTGTAACACCTTAGAGCTGTGAACATACTGTCTAACAAATGTGTTAGTTTATTTAGTTTTATTTAACAGATGCTGCAGAATCACTGTACAGCATCTCTCAAAGTGAAGTTTACTTAAATAAAAAAACTGATTTGCCAGGGCATAGAAAAATACTTCTTCTATGTTACTGAAGGTATTCAATACCAAATTGCCCAGACTAGCACACGTTTTTAGAATGGGAAAAAATAACTTTCTAAAAATGTATATTGGCCTCTGTGTCTCCATTGGAGTGATTTCAGATAACTTCCTCTACTAGAAACATGACAGGAAATGAGGGTTAGTCTGCCCAGTGGGGACACACATTGCAAAAAAAAAAGAACTGACAAACTGTAACCCTTTCATGCCCTATCCAAAATTTAAAAAAATAAAATGTACACGCAACAAAGAAAGGTTCTACATTTATTGCACAAGTTTCCAAAAGTACTGCTTTAAAATCAACAAAATGAACTGTTTATATATTTCTGACCTACTTTATATGCTATACTGTACATTCCATACTCTTACTCAGTCCTCAAGGGCAACAAACAGTGCATATTTTCTATTACCAGTTAGTGTCACAGTTACGTTATTAGGGCATTTCAGTCTTTATGGATCCCCAAAGATACTATACCTTAGCTGTATACAGTGCCTTTAGTTCTGGCCAAGTTAACACCAACATTTCAATTAGAGAAATCTCCTGTGGCTACTGAGGTTCTGGCATTGGACTTTTACATGGCAAGTAACAGGGTTCAGCATCAAGAAGACGCACAGTGCTTAAAGCGCTATTAAACACAGAACCAAAAATGTATTGTATTGCAGCTTACCAATCATTAGATGTGGTGGCTGCATTTGTTTTCTCTTCTTTGGCTTTTTCCCTTCTATTTTCACCTGGTGATCTGGCCAGTAAAATACCTCTTGTATTAGTACTTGATGTGATTGTAGCCGTATTAGTGCAATTGTGACAGAGAAAATTAAGTCACAGACAGTACTCAATTTTCTCTTGTATTAGTGAAATACAATTCTAGAGGAATGAACACAGGAGGCACAGTAGGCAGCAGCATTGTATAATATCCAACATCGTACACTCTGAACTCCTATCCTGCACATACTACCCACTGCCATGCACTCCATACCCCTCTATTGCACATACTACCCACTGCCATACACTCCGTACCCCTCTCCTGCCCATACTACCCAACCCTGTACACTCTGCACTCCTCTCTCTGCACATTCTACCCACCGCCATACACTCCGTACCCCTCTCATGCACATACTACCCAACGCCATACACTCTGCACTCCTCTCCCTGCACATACTACACAACCCTGTACACTCCGCACTCCTCTCTCTGCACATACTACCCACCACCATACACTCCACACTCCTCTAACTGCACATTCTACCCACCACCATACACTCCATACCCCTCTCCCTGCACATATCACCCACTGCCATACACTTCGCACTCCTCTCTTACACATACTACCCACCACTGCTCTGTACATTCCC
Organism: Lithobates clamitans; assembly: GCA_037952925.1. Taxonomy (NCBI): domain Eukaryota; kingdom Metazoa; phylum Chordata; class Amphibia; order Anura; family Ranidae; genus Lithobates; species Lithobates clamitans. Next base: position 5,577,130 of record JBBGZY010000573.1, on the reverse strand, counting down.
TATGTAAGGCCCCTTTCACGCGGGCAGACCGTTTAGGTCTGTCTATCAGTTTTTTAGGTGGACCTGAATGGACGCTCCATACAGGTCTATGGAGCGATGAATGTCAGCGGTGACATGCCCGCTGACATCCGACCCGCTCCGATCCACTAAAGTGTGACGGATAGAAACCTTATTTTTTCTTCCATCTGGAAGATCGAATCGGATGAAAACGGACTCTACGGTCCGTCTTCATCTGATCCCCCATTGAGGAGAGCGGCACTCTGACAGGTCGGTCCCTGCACAGTGTGCAGAGACAGACCTGTCATCTGCCTGCTCAGTGGGGATCGGAGCGATCCCCCACTGAGCAAAGCGAAGCCTGTACACGGACACGTCTGTTTGAAAAGGCCCTAAGTCATATCAGACTCTACCACACCCCCTTTAAGCCACGCCCAATATTTAGTGCAATTTAAACCACACCCACATTTTCTTTTTTCTCAAAGCCTAGGACCCACTTTTGATCTTGCACATGGGCCCACTGATTTCATGATATGCCCCCGATAAAAGCTGATCATTTTAATCAACCCTGCCAGTGTTAAAGAGGAAGTAAACCCTTCCGCGTATGTGCGCAGGAGCCATCAGATATGGCACTTGCGAGTGAAGAAACAGGACGGAGACCTGTTTCTTCACAGTGCATGCGCCGATGACATCATCGGCACACCACAAGTTAAATATCTCCCAAAAAGCCTATTCTAGGCTCACCTATAGGTAAAAGTTAAAATCGGGGGTTTACAACCACTTTAAGTGGTCTGTCTCATCCATGTAAAATGATACATTCTGCTGGGGAACTGTAGCTTTTAAAAAACATACATGCTGGCTTGATCTTCAGATGAAAAAAGAAGAAAGAAAACCTAAAAAAGGAAACTAATGCAGCCATCACATTTAAGAATTGTTACGCTGTAATATAATAAATGTTTGCTTTTGGGTTTAATAGTGCTTTAATGACAGCTTGGGCAGTAATTATGGCCCTGTGTACAGCGTAATTCCAAGGAACTCTGCAGGGACACAGAGATGAAGACTAAAACCTGATCTCACAGGCACTGCAAGATGTCTGCACTTAGCTATTATTAGCTAAGACAGTTTTTAAAGTACTGATAGGTTCACTTAAAGTGATCTAATTACTGTCCTCCAAAAGCTTAAATCATTTATTTAATTTAATTATGCAATGAAGTGGTAAGTATAAGCAATTCTGTAAACATTAACCCTCCGTAATTTAATTCTGCAGGATACATAATTAGGGCAAACGTCTGGAAGCTTAGATATTAGAGGGGACAATTCTGAGCTATGTTAACAATAGGATAATTTTATTTATAGCACATTGACACCATTCCATTGACATTTCCATTGACATCTGATCTCTGATTTAACCTTCGCTCTTCTCGTGATTTCAGTGAGGAAGCAGGAGATTATTAAAGTCACAGAGCAGCTGATAGAGGCTATTAGCAATGGCGACTTTGAGTGTTACACGTGAGTATAAGTACACCTATTCATTGACTGTTACACGTGAGTATAAGTACACCTATACACAGACACATTATTTTTTAAATAATTTTTAAATCATCTTTATCAAAGTTTCAGCAAGGATAGGCATGAATTTAGTGCAGTAATAATTTATAGTGTGTAGTCCAGTGTTGGTGAACCTTGGCATCCCAGATGTTTTGGAACTACATTTCCCATGATGCTCATGCACTCTGCAGTGTAGTTGAGCATCATGGGAAATGTAGTTCCAAAACATCTGGGGTGCCAAGGTTCCCCATCACTGGTGTAGTCCATAATGGGCCATTCTGCAACACACTTTACAGATGAGAAAGTTAATTATCAATGGGGGTTACTGCTCAATGTTCATAGTAATATTCTACAGTCGTGGCCAAAAGTTTTGAGAACGACACAAATAATAATTTTCACAAAGTCTGTTGCTTCAGTGTTTTTAGATCTTTTTGTAAGATGTTACTATGTCATACTAAAATGTAATTACAAGCATTTCATAAGTGTCAAAGGCTTTTATTGACAATTACATTAAGTTTATGCAGAGTCAATTTTTGCATTGTTGACCCCTTTTTTTCAAGATCTTTGCAATTCACCCTGGTATGCTGTCAATCAACTTCTGGGCCACATCCTGACTAAGGGCAGCCCATTCTTGCATAATCAATGCTTGGAGTTTGTCAGAATTTGTGGGGGGTTTTTTGTTCACACGTCTCTTGAAGACTGACCACAAGTTCTCAATGGGATTAAGGTCTGGGGAGTTTCCTGGCCATGGACCCAAATTTTCAATGTTTTGTTCCCCAAGCCACTTAGGTATCACATTTGCCTTATGGCAAGGTGCTCCATCATGCTGGAAAAGGCATTGTTCCTCACTAAACTGTTCTTGGATGGTTGGGAGAAGTTGCTCTTGGAGGATATTGTTGTACCATTCTTTATTCATGGTTGTGTTCTTAGGCAAAATTGTGAGTGAGCCCACTCCCTTGACTGAGAAGCAACCCCGCACATGAGTGGTCACAGGATGCTTTACTGTTGGCATGACACAGGACTGATGGTAGTGCTCATCTTTTCTTTTCACCAGACAAGTTTTTTTCCAATCTTTGCTGCCCTTCTTGACACCAGGCCGTCCTCCCAAAGTCTTCTCCCCACTGTGCGTGTAGATGCGCTCACCCCTGCCTGCTGCCATTCTTAAGCAGACTCTGCACTGGTGATGCCCTGATCCCGCAGCTGCATCAACTGTAGGAGATGGTCCTGGCGCTTGCTGGACTTTCTTGGGTGCCCTGAAGCCTTCTACACAAATGCAGTCAAAATGTTTTTTATGGGATTAAAGAGGAGGTCCATCCTCCCTACGAAAAATAAAAACTACAGCTGCTGACTTTTAATATATGGACACTTACCTGTCCAGGGAGCCTACGATGTCGGCACCCCACCTAATCTTCGGATCAGCTTTCGGGTGCAGCTACTGCCATTCCTGTTAAGGGAACCCGGCAGTGAAGACTTTCGGCTTCACAGCCGGTTCCCTACTCCGCATGCGTGAAGCGCGTTATACTTTCTAATTGGTCCGGCAGCAGAGGCAGAAGGAGGGAGCAGAACTTCCAAGAGACAGGAACCCAAAAGTGGAACTTCCACTCGTTGTACTCCTTCCCCCTCCGGTGCCACATTTGGCACTTTTCGGGGGGAGGGGGGACAGGATACCTGTCTCTAACAGGGAGCCTCAGCCGTGGGTATTTGCGTCATCGCTGGGGCTCCCTCCTTCTCCTTCCCCGGCCGCCGGGCCAGTAGGAGAGAGGAGCGGAGCCTCGCGCATGCACAGTAGGGTTTCCGGCGTGAAGCCATAAGGCTACACTGCCGAGTTCCCTTACTCGCAATGGAGGCGGCATGCACCCAACAGCTGATGGAAACATCAGCTGCAGTGCCGACATCGCTGGACTCCAGGACAGGTAGGTGTCTGATTATTAAAACTCAGCAGCTGCTGTATTTGCAGCTGCTGGCTTATAATTTCTGCAGCGGTGGGCGGACCTCCACTTTAATTTGCAATTTATCTGATCACTTTTCATAACATTCTGGAGTATATTCAAATCACCATCAAAAAAACTGAGGCAGCAGACAATGTGAAAATTAAAGCAGACCTTCAGTCATTTTTTCAACTTTCCATCTATTAAATCTTCTGCCCTTGTTGTTTTAACTTTGGATAGTAAAACATTTTCTTTTTTCTGCCAGTAAATACCTTATTATACAGCCCACTTCCTCTTTCTTGTCTGGTAAAAAGTCTAGGCTTATGACATCATCACAGCTCTCTCTCTCTCACTCTCGTGATAAGTTTGCCAGGAAGGGAGGTGGGATGAGTCACAAGAGGGCCAATGAGAGCTGCAGAGCTGGAGGTGTGCCTCTGTGTGTCTGTGTAAATCCAGGAAGTGAACAGGCAGCAGATTCTGCTGCCCACAGTTAAAATGGTTGCAGTCAGGTATGCAAAGTGGTTGGAAGGAAGCTTCAAAATAGCAAATATGTTTTTATTACAAATGATGCTAGCAGACTGCAGTTCTTCTTTAATATTTGTGTTTTCTCTTTTTTTATGTTTTTCACTGTTATATTAATAAAACACCATTATTTAGTAACAGTTTAGTAGTTTTATAGTAATAACAATTGTATTGAATTAGTGGTTGTGTTGTGGTGCCTATAAAGTCCATGGTCTCTACGTTAGTCTTGCTATATTAATTGGATGTGACATCTAGACATGTGCGCCGTCAATAAATTTGTTTTGTTTCGTTCCGTTCTGTTTCGTATTAAAATGAATTCGTAATTCGTGTCCAAAATTAAATTCGGATTCGTACGAAATACGAATTTTCGTTAGGTTCGTTAACTTTTCGTAACAATAACAATGATAAATTTATCATTATGAGGGGCTCCCACCATCCCTGTGCTGTGCTGACTTCCTGAGGTTTTTAACTTTTAGGTTTGTTAACTTTTCGTAACAATAACGAAAGTTCATTATGATAAATTTATATGTATGTATTCGTATGCATAAAAATTCATATTTCGGATCCTCACGAATGTACGAATTTCCGATTCATTCTAAACTAATCACACATGTCTAGTGACATCATTTAACTAGCTAGTAGTCAAGTTTCCACATTGCCACTTACAGTTTCTCATAGCCATTACACTTAATTAGTCGAATTACACTTTACAGATGGCGACAAGATTTTTGCTACTGGATTATTGACTGTATATTATAAACAAAAGGGAGCGCTCAGTGGAAATAAATTACAAATTAAAGAAAAATATATACTATACATATGTAGCATATACCATGTTGGGTATTAATGATATAAAAAACCCATTAACTAACATTAGATATCATACAAACACATTAGATGAAATATTCAATGAATTATTCGATCAATCAATTCAACTTGTGCAAATTGCAAGAGCACACAAAAACAATAGAATAAAATAAAAAGACCTGAAAAAAAAAAACTACTTCTAGCTGTGCAGTAATTAAATCTTCTCAGATTTGCTTGATACATGTGCTTCCACCAATTGGATCACCCGAAGTGCTAAAGTAGATTTACTGCTTACCAGAGGAAGTTAACCACTTTAACTAAAAAGTTATGCCGCGTACACACGAGCGGACTTTACGGCGGACTTTGCCCGGCGGACTGGATTTCGTCGGACAATTCGATGTGTGTGGGCTCCAGCGGACTTTGTTTTCTCAAAAGTTGGACGGAATTAGATTTGAAACTTGTTTAAAATGTATCCGTTGAAATCGAGTCCGGTCGAAAAGTCCGCCGTCTGTATGCTAGTTCGACGGACAAAAAGCCACGCTAGGGCAGCTATTGGCTACTGGCTATGAACTTCCTTGTTTTAGTCCGGTCGTACGTCATCACGTACGAATTCGACGGACTTTGGTGGATTGTGTGTAGGCAAGTCCGTTCGTTCACAAAGTCCGTCGGAAAGTACGTCGAAAAGTCCGCCGGGCAAAGTCCGCCGTAAAGTCCGCTCGTGTGTACGCGGCATAAGTCTAATGCAAATCGAACATAGTGTAATCTAAGAGGTACCGTGGTCACGTCTATATCCGGTCCCTTTGGTTTGAGTGTCGAGCGAGGTGGAACGCTCGCCAGCACGGGCAAGAGCCGCGAGCCGCGAGGAGACATCCAACCACTAGACACGCTCATAGCCTCTGTTCTGGGCGAAGGCACTACATATGTAAGCAAGCCATTTGGCTTTTTAGTTTTTCTAATCTTTTACAAATAAACAGGATTACACTATGTTCGATTCCTCTATCATTTCTCTGCATATACTTCACCAATGATTCCTGATGGGGGGAAGCTACCTTGCAGGTTCAGGATCCACCATTGTCAGCAGACAGGTTCTGCAATAAGCACATTAGACCTACTTTTTAGTTAAAGTGGTCAACTTCCTCTGGTAAGCAGTAAATCTACTTGAACACTTTGGGTGATCCAATTGGTGGAGGCACGTGTATCAAGCAAATCTGAGAAGATTATTTGCTGCATGGCTAGAAGTCATTTTTTTTAGGACTTTTTATTTTATTTTATTGTTTTTGTGTGCTCTTGCAATTTTCACAAGTTAGATCATTGATCAAATAATTCATTGAATATTTAATCTTATGTGTTTGTATGAAATCTAATGTTAGTTAATGGGTTTTTTATTTCATTAATACCCAACACGGTATATGCTACATATATATAGTATATATTTTTCTTTAATTTGTAATTTATTTTCACTGAGCGCTCCCATTTGTTTATAATTCACTTAATCTAAAGCACATTGTCACATTAGTGGGGATAGCAACTTTTCTATTTAGAGCACTATATTTAAATTACGATGCGCAAAGTTTATTCACTATTTATATTGACTGTACATGTCTGAAAAATGTTAAAAAATATTTGTCATATTTAAAATATAAGACTTTAAGCAGAAGGGAAAATACAGCATGCTTTCAGTTGCATTTAGCTTGTATGTGCGATGCTTCTGAATTCCTCCTAAACTGCTGATCTCCTTCTTTGCTTCTTCTGACTATCTTCTGGCCTGCTTTTGAGCTTTATTTTGCATTCACATTGCGTTGCTTGGAGAGAAAAACTATTTAAATGCAAACAAATTTCCACTTGAACTGCTAATTTTTAGTGTTTTACTGCAAAGAAAATGAATACATGTGAATGGTGTTTTCTACATTCATTGCATAGTTTTTCTAACTGTCCGTTGTTCTACCTTTCAGTAAGATGTGTGACCCTGGAATGACAGCGTTTGAGCCTGAAGCACTGGGAAACTTGGTGGAAGGTTTAGACTTTCACCGCTTTTACTTTGAGAATTGTAAGTCTACATTTATATAAAGATCTCCTTCTGACCTGTTCCCCTACCATTTACATAGAACTCAGAGAGTGGTGACTGATGACTGAGTTCATTGTAGACCAGCGTTAAAGTGATACTAAATACGCACTGTTTAATTTACATTGTCCCTTCTATTTCTGCATGTGGATGATGGAACTGTAATAATTTTACTAAAGAAAACCATCTAAGTATGCTTTTTCTAATCTATATACAGCTGTCACGTGACCCAGCTCTTTCCAAGGCTGTCTGCAGAGAAACATAAGCAGGAGGAGCTTCTAGTCCTCTGCTGCTGGTCACATGTTCAAAATTAAAAGAAATACCTTTGGTATACAGAGTAAAAATAAATAATAATAATAAATTGACATACAAATACATATTTGAAATCAAATCTTTATTATGTTTTGTAAATAACATGGTGAGGACAGATTTCTCCAGTCACAGGCTGTGTCACGCGCCACCAGCCTGTGTCTTAGAATAAGAAGGAGGTGAAGCCACCATTAATCTACATGTAATATCCCACCCCTATTGTGTTTAGCTGGTTAGTGGGCATGGAGGAGGAGGGAGGGAATTTACCACAGTGTATACGCCCACATGTGTGACTCCATAGTCACATGGCTGCTCAGATGTGATAGGGAAGCAGTGCTCAGCATTCAAACTCACTGAAAACTGAGCATGTGCAGAGCTGCCAACACTGCTCTGCAAGATTCCGGGCTGAATTGGGGACATGGACAGAAGGTGGAGATAGAGAGCAGCGGGATCAACCAGGTGTTTTTCAGAATACAGAAAACGTATTTCTCTTAGTGACTGAGTGAGTATGAACAACATGTAATACACCATTCATTGATAGTTTTTTATGATGTGGGTTTAGTGAAACTTTAAAGGATAACTCCACTTTTGTGGGGGGAAAAAAGCAAACAAAGATAAAATAATATAGCGTATACAATTGCGACACAAGTCATATTTTAATTGAATGGTATTAAAAATTACATTTCCTTTTAAATCTGCAGCTCTGTAATTTTCTGAAAATGCAATGCAATATGGCTACCTGGATTTGTTCTGTACACAGAATGTGTACTGGTAACCACCCAGAAACATTCCTGCTTGTGTGATTGGCTCACAAATTTTCCCAGAAGTCTGCCTAAGATACAAGACAGATCTAGTGGGGACGGAAAGTATTCAGACCCCCTTAAATTTTTCACTCTTTGTTATATTGCAGCCATTTGCTAAAATCATTCAAGTTCATTTTTTTCCTCATTAATGTACACACAGAACCCCATATTGACAGAAAAACACAGAATTGTTGACATTTTTGCAGATTTTTTAAAAAAAGAAAAACTGAAATATCACATGGTCCTAAGTATTCAGACCCTTCGCTCAGTATTTAGTAGAAGCACCCTTTTGATCTAATACAGCCATGAGTCTTTTTGGGAAAGATGCAACAAGTTTTTCACACCTGGATTTGGGGATCCTCTGCCATTCCCTCCTTGCAGATCCTCTCCAGTTCTGTCAGGTTAGATGGTAAACATTGGTGGACGGCCATTTTTAGGTCTCTCCAGAGATGCTCAATTGGGTTTAAGTCAGGGCTCTGGCTGGGCCATTCAAGAACAGTCACGGAGTTGTTGTGAAGCCACTCCTTCGTTATTTTAGCTGTGTGCTTAGGGTCATTGTCTTGTTGGAAGGTAAATCTTCAGCCCAGTCTGAGGTCCTGAGCACTCTGGAGAAGGTTTTCGTCCAGGATATCCCTGTACTTGGCCGCATTCATCTTTCTCTTGATTGCAACCAGTCGTCCTGTCCCTGCAGCTGAAAAACACCCCCACAGCATTATGCTGCCACCACCATGCTTCACCGTTGGGACTGTATTGGACAGGTGATGAGCAGTGCCTGGCTTTCTCCACACATACCGCTTAGAATTAAGGCCATAAAGTTTTATCTTGGTCTCATCAAACCAGAGAATCTTATTTCTCACCATCTTGGAGTCCTTTAGGTGTTTTTTAGCAAACTACATGCGGGCTTTCATGTGTTTTGCACTAAGGAGAGGCTTCCGTCGGGCCACTCTGCCATAAAGCCCCGACTGGTGGAGGGCTGCAGTGATGGTTGACTTTCTACAACTTTCTCCTATCTCCCGACTGCATCTCTGGAGCTCAGCCACAGTGATCCTTGGGTTCTTCTTTACCTCTCTCACCAAGGCTCTTCTCCCTCGATAGCTCAGTTTGGCTGGACGGCCAGCTCTAGGAAGGGTTCTGGTCGTCCCAAACGTCTTCCATTTAAGGATTATGGAGGCCACTGTGCTCTTAGGAACCTTAAGTGCAGCAGAAATTTTTTGTAACCTTGGCCAGATCTGTGCCTTGCCACAATTCTGTCTCTGATCTCTTCAGGCAGTTCCTTTGACCTCGTGATTCTCATTTGCTCTGCCATGCACTGTGAGCTGTAAGGTCTTATATAAACAGGTGTGTCGCTTTCCTAATCAAGTCCAATCAGTATAATCAAACACAGCTGGACTCAAATGAAGGTGTAGAACCATCTCAAGGATGATCAGAAGAAATGGACACCTCCTGAGTTAAATATTTGAGTGTCACTGCAAAGGGTCTGAATACTTAGGGCCATGTGATATTTCAGTTTTTCTTTTTTAATAAATGTTTTTCTGTCAATATGGGGTGCTGTGTGTACATTAATGGGGAAACAAAATGAACTTAAACTTTAGCAAATGGCTGCAATATAACAAAAGAGTGAAAAATTTAAGGGGGTCTGAATACTTCCCGTTACCACTGTTTGTATATATATATATATATATATATACATATATATATTGAGTGAATAGGCATGTGAATAGGCATATCAACCATTCATATGCATTTCCTTATAATAAATCAATTACAGGTATTTATAAAGCACCAACATGTACACATTGCTTTATATATACAGTATGCTATATTTACATTTGTCCCTGCCCTTAAAGGGGATGTAAACCTTCGTTTTTGTTTTTTTTTTTTATAAAAAACACATCATACTTACCACCACTGTGCAGTTTATCTTCTGGGGTCCCCCAACGGCGCTCCCGGCTCCTCGCTCCTCCTCGCATTGGTAAACACCCTAGGAGAAGTGCTCTCCCTGGGGGGGGGAAAACACAAGGGTTTAAAACCCCTTTAAGAAGCTTACAATCTAATGTAACATCATTTAGATCAGGCAAGTTATACTGGTGTTTTGTGGGCCAACTGTGCAGTTTATCATGTGACGTGGTATACAGATCAGCCAAAAAGGCATATAGTGGCAATATTTTAATGTAAAAAGAATATTTATAAGCTGTGGGCACAGTGGGGGGGCATATTTAGTAACACTTTAAGTACCGAAATGTTATCATTTTTTTCCCCTGAGATTAAGTGGCCATCGGCAGACATAATGTGGACCCCTTAGGATTAAAGTGTTACTAAAGTCATATTTAAAAAAAAATTAAAATAACAAACATGTTGTACTTACCTGCTCTGTGCAGTGGTATTGCACAGCGTGGCCCCGATCCTCCTCTTCTGAGGTCCCCGGCGGCAAAATTGGCTCCTCCTCTTCTTTTCAGGACCACCAAAGCCATCCGCTGGCTATGGGGAGAGCATAGTCTGCGCGCTCCCGACTCGTGCGTCTATGGAGCCGCGTTTCATAGATTTACACAGCGGGACTTAGGCCCGCCATCCACTTCCTCTTCACTGCAACTGATTGACAGCAGCAAGAGCTAATGGCTCCTGCTGCTTGAATGCTGTGTAAAGAGGAAAAGAGGAGAGAAAAGATGCAGCCGTGCACAGCTCTGATCTCTTCTCCCCTCTTTTCCTCTTCATATAGGGAAGGGGGCATAGAGAAACTGAAAATGTTTTTTACCTTAATGCAAATAATGCACTGATGTAAAAAACGTTTTTAGGTTTAGTAACATTTTAAGTCCACTCAATTCAGACCACTGTTTCATTTGAGTTTGACAACCCAAGTCAAAGTCAGACCGACTTAGGCAGGAGCCTAATGCCGCGTTCACACGAGCGGACTTTTCGACCGGACTGGTCCGACGGACTTCCGACGGACTTTCCGAACAAACGGACTTGCCTACACACGATCACACCAAAGTCCAAAGGATTCGTACGTGATGACGTACACCGGACTAAAATAAGGAAGTTGATAGCCAGTAGCCAATAGCTGCCCTAGCGTCGGTTTTTGTCCATCGGACTAGCATACAGACGAGCGGACTTTTCCATAGGAACTGGGTTTGGCGGAGTCCGACGTAAAGATTTGAAACATGTTCCAAATCTAAAGTCTGTCAGATTTTCGACCGAAAAAGTCCGCTGCAGGTCCGATAAGCCCACACACTGTCGAATTGTCCGCCGGACTCGGTCCGTCGGACCAGTCCGGTCGAAAAGTCCACTCGTGTGTACGCGGCATAAGGATTCTTTTACATGCATGGCCATCATTGCTTCCCTTCTGAAAGGGGTTTTAGGTGAACCGCTTTTCAAAGGCATTTGACAGGTGGCTTGGAGGCAATACATTTTCCCCTCACTGCCTATATTAATCACTGAAAGCTTTACATGTGGTTGCTGAGCGGTTTCAGTGTGGTCCAATTTACTTGAATAGGTCCTGTTTGGTAGTAGTACTGTACGATGAACATGAACTGTGATATATATTTTGCTGCACCATTACCACAGCAGTGTGTACTAACATGGTCACTGGCCATGTTTAAATGATTATACATTTTTGTTTTCTTTTTTTAAAATTAAACCTCCTCTTCTTGGGTAACCCGCCGGCGATCTTGGCTCCCCCTCTTCTCGAGTGCAGCCATAGCAAACTGCTTGCTATGAAGTCACTCGTGTGGGCTTGATCCTGAGCTGAGCTGTGTGTGTCCATAGACACATATAGTGGGTCTCGGCTCCGCCCCCCCAATCCAAACCCCACAGGAATTGAATGACTGAGAATGCAGGAAGAGAGGAGAGCAGGTCTGCCGGTGGGGACAGCACTGAATTAAGAGTGATGTCAGGTACATGTTTAGAGGGCGGGGGAGGAACAGACACATAAAGGCCCCATTCTGCTTCTATCCATCTTTGACCAACTGACAGGCCAGTTGTTCTGTCTAGCCTGCATAGAGAAGCCTATTGTTTTGGATGTAAAGCCTCGTACACACGATTGGATTGTTGGCCAAGAGAGAATCAGACTTTTGTCCGAAGGGCGTTTTGCATACAAATGGTACTCAATTGTCAGCCAATAAACACAAACGTAGTGACGTACTCTGAGGAATTTCAGCTGTTGAGCGGCACCCTTTGGGCATCTTCTGCTAATGTCGTGTTTGGTGAGCATTGATTCCGAGCATGCGTGTTTGTACTTTGGACTTTTGTGTGACAGACTTGTGTACAGACGATACAAAAATCTGACAACTGACCGCTGTCCGTCGAAAATTTACTAGCCTGCCATCCAACATCTGTTGGCGGAAAGCTGGACAACAATTGTCTGATGGAACGTACTAACGGTCAGATTTTAGGCAAACAGTCTGTCATCACACAAGTCCCTGCTGAAAATCCGATCGTGTGTACGAGGCTTAAGAGTCCTTTTTCATAGTGAATCTACTTGGCACTTACACTATCACCTATTTGGACCTCTGTGCCTAAGCACTGAAAGTGATTGTAAAGGATGTTTTTTTTATTTTTTAAAAATAACAAACAAGTCATACTTACCTCCAATGTGCAGCTTGTTTTGTACAGAGTGGCCCTAAACATCCTCTTCTGGGGTCCCCTGGCAGCTCCTCCCCACATCAGATAACCCCCTAGGAGACGCGCTCTCCCGAGGGGGTTACCTTGCGGGCCCACTCCAGAGTCCAGCATTTGCGTCCACAGACACGAATGCCAGACTCGTCCCCGCCCCCCGGCGCCCACGTCATTGGATGTGATTGACAGCAGCAGAAGCCAATGGTGCCTTTTGTACAGGTTCCACTCTTTTTATGTCACATCAGATATAGAGTTGCGTTTAACCAAACAATCTTGTAAACAAAGAAAGCAGATTTAAGTTCACATTGCTTGACCTACAGAACCACGGGACCAGTGGCGGCTGGCGAGCAAAATTTTTGGGGAGCGCAAACAAACTCAAAAATTCTGAAAAAAACATTTTAAAAAACCATCAATCCCAACAAATGCAGCCACTGTGCCATCAATTGCAGCCACTGTGCCCAGCAAATGCAGCCACTGTGCCATCAAATGCAACCACTGTGCCCATCATATGCAGCCACTGTGCCCATCAAATACAGCCACTGTGCCCATCAAATGCAGCCACTGTGCCATCAAATGCAGCCACTGTGCCCAGCATATGCAGCCACTTTGCCCACCAAATACAGTCACTGTGCCCATCATGTGCAGCCACTGTGCCCACCAAATACAGCCACTGTGCCCACAATGTGCAGTCACTGTGCCCACCAAATACAGTCACTGTGCCCATCATATGCAGCCACTGTTCCCACCAAATACAGTCACTGTGCCCATCATATGTAGCCACTGTTCCCACCAAATACAGTCCCTGTGCCCATCATATGCAGCCACTGTGCTCAACATATGCAGCCACAGTGCCCACCAAATACAACCACTGTTCCCATCATGTGCAGCCACTGTGCCCACCAAATACAGTCACTGTGCCCATCATATGCAGTCACTGTGCTCATCATATGCAGCCACTGTGCCCATCAAATACAGTCACTGTGTCCATCATATGCAGCCACTGTGCCCACCAAATACAGTCACTGTGCCCATTATATGCAGTCACTGTGTCCATCAAATACAGTCACTGTGTCCATCATATGCAGCCACTGTGCCCATCAAATACAGTCACTGTGCCCAGCATATGCAGCCACTGTGCCCACCAAATACAGACACTACGCCCATCATATACAGCCACTGTGCCCACCAAATACAGCCACTGTGCCCACCAAATACAGTCACTGTACCCATCATATGCAGCCACTGTGCCCACCAAATACAGTCACTGTGCCCATCATATACAGCCACTGTGCCCACCAAATACAGCCACTGTGCCCACCAAATACAGTCACCGTGCCCATCATATGCAGCCACTGTGCACACCAAATACAGTCACTGTGCCCATCATATGCAGCCACTGTGCCCATCATATGCAGCCACTGTGCCCATCATATGCAGCCACTGTGCCCATCAAATACAGTCACTGCGCCCATCATATGCAGCCACTGTGCTCAGCATATGCAGCCACTGTGCCCACCAAATACAACCACTGTGCCCATCATATGCAGCCACTGTGCCCACCAAATACAGTCACTGTGCCCACCAAATACAGTCACCGTGCCCATCATATGCAGCCACTGTGCACACCAAATACAGTCACTGTGCCCATCATATGCAGCCACTGTGCCCATCATATGCAGCCACTGTGTCCATCAAATGTAGCCACTGTGCCCATCATATGCAGCCACTGTGCCCATCAAATACAGCCACTGTGCCCATCAAATGCAGCCACTGTGCCATCAAATGCAGCTACTGTGCCCAGCATATGCAGCCACTGTGCCCACCGACCTCCCCACTCGTGGGGCTCACAGCACCCTAACCCCCCTGCGCATGGCTCTGACAGACCCCCTGGCACGTTCCTCCAGGCAGCAGCTCCTCTCCAAGTGCACCAGAGTGGCGGCAACCTTCGCTCCAGCGTGTGTCTCCTCTGCTCCTCTTCCTAAGCACCAGGCATCCAATAGGGTGGCCTGGCGCTTTGGCCAATCAGGAAACAGGTCTGATGCTCTG